>CM039672.1:334970710-335570710 GCA_022496015.1 Hordeum marinum
TACTCAAATTGACATCCCTCAGGTCATCTAAGTGACACATGATCCATATTCACCAACTCAAGTCCGATCATCACGTGAGTTAAGGTGGTTTTAATGGTGAACATCATCATGTTGATCATATCTACTATATGACTCATGCTCGACCTTTTGATTTGTTGTGTTCCGAGGCCATGTCTGTACATGCTAGGGTCGCCAAGTTTAACCCGAGTGTCCTGCATGTGCAACACTGGCTTACACCCGTTGTATGCGAACGTAGAGTCTATCACACCCGATCATCATGTGGTGTCTCGACAAGACGAACTTTCACAACGGTGCACACTCGGGGAGAACACAGTTCATCTTGAAATTTAAGTGAGGGATCACCTTATAATGCTACCGTCATCCTAAGCAAAACAAGGTTCATAAAAAGATTAACATCACACGTAAATCATAAGTGACATGATATGGCCATAAACTTGTGCTTTTGATCTCCATCTCCAAAGCACCGGCATGATCTCCATTGTCACCGGCATGACACCATGATCTCCATCATGGTGTCGTCATCGGGGTTGTCGCACCCACCATGCTCATACTACTATTTCTACCGCTTAGTGATAAAGTAAAGCATTACATAGAGCTTAAAGATGACACGCAGGTCATACCAATAATCAAAGACAACCCTATGGCTCCTGCGGTTGTCTTACTCATCGAGATTGCACGTCGTGATATTCTATACAAAACATGATCATCTCATACATACATATATCAATCACAACATACCCTGCAAAAACAAGTTAGACATCCTCTAATTGTTGTTGCATGTTTTACGTGGCTGCTATGGGTATCTAGCAAGAACGATTCTTACCTACACAAAACCACAACGGTGATATGAAGATTGCTTTTCAACCTTCTACAAGGACTGCCTTAATCAAATCCGATCCGACTAAAGTGGGAGAGACATACACCCGCCAACCATCTTTATGTGATGAAGTCACATGTCAGTCGATGGAACATGGTCTGTCGTAAGCGTACGAGTAAAGTTGGTCCGAGCCGCTTCATCACATAATACCGCTGAACCATGAAAAGACTAAGGAAGGAAGCAATCTGAATATCAATGCCCACAAACTCTTTGTGTTCTACTCAAGATCTCATCTACGCATAGACCTAGCTCATGATGCCACTGTTGGGGAACGTTGCATGGGAAACAAAAAATTCCTACGCTTCACCAAGATCAATCTAGGAGATGAGCATCTATGAGAGGGGAGATTGTATCTACGTACCCTTGTAGATCGCTAAGTGGAAGCGTTAAAGAACGCGGTTGATGTACTGGTACGTCTCCGTGATCCAAATCGCAAGCCGTCCCACGAACTCCCGATCAAGCACCAAACGGACGGCACCTCCATGTTCAGCACACGTGCAGCTCGATGAAGATATCCGCCTTATTGATCTAGCAAGAGGGAGCGGAGAGGTAGATGGGTTCGCTGGCAGCACGACGGCGTGGCGACGATGGTGGTGGAGCTGATCCGGCAGAGCTTCGCTAAGCGGTGCCAAACCAATCTACTAGAGGAGAGGCTATCGGAGAGGGAGGAAGGGCTGCGCCGTGGCTTAGGGTGCGACTGCCCTCCTCCCTCTCACATATATATAGGGGAAGAGGAGGAGGCTGGACGCCCTAGGGTTTCCACTAGGGTTGGTGCGGCGGCCAGGGAGGTGGGGTGGCGGCCAGGGTGGCTTGGCCACCAAGTTTGGTGGCTAGCCCACCCTTTTGGCCCAGCTCAAGCCTCTAGTCGCATGGGCCTTAAGGTGGGAGGTGCGTCCAGCCCACCAGGGGCTGGCTTGCACCCACTCACAGCCCATGTGGCCCATTGGAGTAGATGGGCCCACCCGATGGACCCCCAGGAACACTTTCGGCACTCCGTCACACCACTTACAGGTCACAGAACTTTTCCGGCACTCAAACACCAACTTCCCATATATGAATCTTTACCTCTGGACCATTTTGAAGCTCCTCGTCACGTCCGAGATCTCATCTGGGACTCCGAACAACCTTTGGTCACCAACACACATACCTCATCTATACAGAAACCTCACCGAACCTTAAGTGTGCGGACCCTGCAGGTTCGAGAACCATGTAGACATGACCGAGACACCTCTACGGTCAATAACCAATAGCAAGACCTGGATGCTCATATTGGTTCCTACATGGTCTACGAAGATCTTTATCGGTCGAACCGCTATGTTAAGGATTCAAACAATCCCGTATGTTGTTACCTTTGTTCTTCGGTATGTTACTTGCCCAAGATTCGATCGTTGGTATCTCTATACCTAGTTCAACCTAGTTACCGGAAAGTCTATTTACTCGTTCCGTAATAAAAGATTCTATGACTAACACTTAGTCACATTGCTTGCAAGGCTTGTTGTGATGTTGTATTACCGAGTGGGCCCCGAGATACCTCTCCGTCACACGGAGTAACAAATCCCAGTATTAATCCATGCCAACTCAACAGACACCCTCGGAGATACCTATAGTGCACCTTTATAGTCACCCAGTTACGCTGCGATGTTTGATACACACAAGGCACTCCTCCGGTGTTAGTGAGTTGCATGATCTGATGGTCATAGGAACATATACTTGACATGCAGAAAACATTAGCAATAAACTGACACGATCATATGCTACGTTCATAGTTTGGGTCTTGTCCATCACATCATTCTCCTAATGATGTGATCCCGATATCAAATGACATCTCATGTCCATGGCCAGGAAACCTTAACCATCTTTGATCAACGAGCTAGCTGCTAGAGGCACACTAGGGACACAATGTTTGTCTATATGCCCACACATGTATTTAGTTTCCAATCAACACAATTATAGCATGGACAATAAACGATTATCATGAACAAGGAAATATAATAATAAACACTTTATTTATTGCCTCTAGGGCATATTTCCAATAGTCTCCCACTTGCACTAGAGTCAATAATCTAGATCACATTACTATGTGATTCACATTGTAATGAATCGAACACCGATGCAGTTCTGGTGTTGATCATGTTTATCCCTTGGAAGAGGTTTAGTCAACGGGTCTGCAACATTCACATTCATGTGCACTTTGCAAATATTTATGTCCTCCTTGACGTAATCATGGATGGAATTGAAGCGTCGCTTTATGTGTCTGGTCCTCTTGTGAAACCTTGGTTCCTTGGCCAGAGTAATGGCACCAGTGTTGTCACAGAACAGAGTCATTGGATTCAGTGCACTGGGCACTACCCCATCTGTCATGAACTACGTCATCTAGACACCTTCCTTCGCTGCCTCCGAGGCTGTGATGTAATCCGCTTTGCATGTAGAATCGGCTACCACGCTTTGCTTGGAACTGCACCAGCTTACCGCTCCCCTATTGAGAATAAATAAGTATCCGGTTTGCGACCTAGAGTCCTCTGGATCAGTGTCAAACCTTGCATCGACCTAACCCTTTACGACGAGCTCTTGATCACCTCCATAAACGAGAAACATTTCCTTAGTCCTTTTCAGGTACTTAAGGATATTCTTGACCGCCGTCCAGTGCTCCATTCCAGGATCACTTTGAAACCTTCCATTCATACTTATGACAAGGCTGACATCAGGTCTTGTGCACACCATCGCATACATGATAGAGCCTATGGCTGAAGCATAGGGGATGACACTCATCTTCTCTCTATCTTCTGCAGTCACTGGGCATTGAGTCTTACTCAACTTCACACCTTCTAACACAGGCAAGAACCCCTTCTTGGAATGATCCATTTTGAACTTCTTCAAAACTTCATCAAGGTATGTGCTTTGTGAAAGTGCTATCAAGCGTCTTGATCTATCTCTATAGATCTTAATGACTAATATGAAAGCAGCTTCTCCTAGGTCCTTCATTCAAAAACTCTTGTTCAAATGTTCCTTCATGCTTTCCAACATTTCTATATTGTTTCCAATCAGCAATATGTCATCCACATATAATATTAGAAATGCTACAGATCTCCCACTCACTTTCTTGTAAATACAAGCTTCTCTGTAAACTTGTATAAACCCAAACGCTTTGATCACCTCATCAAAGCGCTTATTCCAACTCCGAGATGCTTGCACCAGTCCATAAATGGATTGCTGGAGTTTGCAAACTTTGTCAGCATTCTCTGGATCGACAAAACCTTCCGGTTGCATCATATACAACTCTTCCTCAAGGAAACCATTAAGGAACGCTGTTTTGACATCCATCTGCCAATTTTCATAGTCGAAATTTGCAGCTATTGCTAATATCATTCTGACGGACTTAAGCATCGTTATGGGTGAGAAGGTCTCATCTTAGTCAACTCCTTGAACTTGTGAAAAACCCTTTGCCACAAGTCGAGCTTTACAGACAGTGGCATTACCGTGTGCGTCCGTCTTCTTCTTAAAGATCCATTTATTCTGAATGGTCTTTCTCCATTCAGGTAATACTTCCAAAGTCCATACTTTGTTTTCATACCTGGATGTTGTCATGGATTTGTCACGACAGATGTCCAGGTGAACGGACTTAGGTTCGGGGCAGAAGCGCAACTATGTGGCGGCTTGAAGGGGTTGGTCGGAATCGAGAGACGTGGAGTTTACCCAGGTTCGGCCCCTTCGATGGAGGTAAAAGCCTACGTCCTACTTGTTTGGTATTGATAATGAAGAAGATCTCTCAGTTACAAGGGTGCCATTTTGCTACCTCTAATCGCGAGAGTCCCTAATCTCTTGTCTATCTAAGACATGTCTATTGAGATGTCTAAAAACTTGACCCTCTCGGGGTGACCCGCCCCTCCTTATATAAGTTGAAGGGGCGGCTTACATCTAGAGTATAAGTTGGATTGACACTTAACTTATTATGACTTCCTATTATGGGCTTCTGAGTCCCGGGCTTCTGAGTCACCGGGCGGCTTACACCGGGCGGCTTGCAGCCGGGCGGCTTACACCGGGTGGCTTACACCGGGCGGCTTAGAGCCGGGCGGCTTAGAACCATGCATCTTCAAGACTCATCTTCAGGGACTCATCTTCAGAGACTCGTCTTCAGGGACTTACAACCGGGACTTATCTTCAAGACTCATCTTTAGGGACTTACAACCGGAACTTATCTTCAAGACTCATCTTCAGGGACTTACAACCGGGACTTATCTTCAAGACTCATCTTCAGGGACTTACAACCGGGACTTATCTTCAAGACTCATCTTCAGGGACTTACAACCGGGACTTATCTTCAAGACTCATCTTCACGGACTTACAATCGGGACTTTAACTTAAAGCTGGGTCATAACTGTCACCGAGTTATAACTGTCTACCGGGTCATACCGCGGGGTATATCCCCGACATTATCCCCCAGGTTAGCTTGAATTTATTCATGGTAACCTCCTAAAATAAGAATAGTAAATATGTTAAGTGGATGGCTTGCTCCTTCGGTCGGTTTATGAAGTGGCTCCTCAAAAATCCGGGTTTTTTCTACATATGAATGGGTCATCTTGAAAATCGTCTTGCTTGTCAGCGTCCTTTGAAAAATATTGGGAATAGAATACCCATATGCCATTGAGTCGGCTTCCAATACTTTGGCTTAATGAAAATCGTGAAAATAAGAAATCCTCCTGGCGTAGACCCGGACTTCCATTGTTGTGAAGTAGGGCGGCTTATATAAACTCTGGCGGTTATGTTCTTTTGATAACACTGGGTCATGAATGTTGGTGATGCCGGGTCTAACAATTGAACTCCATAAATAACATCTTGAAAATGTTCCTCAAAGTTTTTGATATGTTCATATTACCTATAGCCCCCAAGCTCCAAGTTTATCCATGATGACTTGGTGCTTTGCAATAATATCTTTAAATGTGTAGCCCCCAAGTACTAGGTTGTCTTGCCTGCTGCAGCCTGGAACTTGTAACTGTCGTATACCTTATGAAACTTCAACAGGTGTAGCCCCCAAGGGTCGGCTCATCAGAATGTAATGCGCCGGGTCTTCAATTTGAACCTCTTAATCTGGTAAACAACTAAATACTATAGCCCCCAAGTGTCGGGTCGCATGCCTGCAGTAACTTGGGACTTTGAAAAAATTGACCTGAGCGGTGTAGCCCCCAAGTGTCGGGTCAATAAGAATTACTGGGCTGGGACTTAGAAAAATTTAGAAAGTCTGTCTTATCTCCTTGAGATAATAGGGTCTTGCTGACAATGTAATGATTTGAAAACCGGCTTGCATTAGCCCCCAAGTGTCGTGGTGCGTGCTTGCAGCGACATGGGACTTGCATATTTGATATAAACTGGGCTTGAATAGTGTAGCCCCCAAGTGCCGGGTCATTTGCCTGCGGCGACTCAGGACTGTGTGAGAGTAATATGACTCATCATAATGCACTTCGAAAGTTCTCTTGAACTGATATTGATCAGATTTGAAAGAGTCCTTGATCGTAGTTGTAATATAACCCGGAATGAATATCCTGGAATAATTCCTTTGTCTTTGACATAAAATCCTTGCTCGCGGTTGCGGTGCAACTCGGCAAATATATATTTGATAAATCCATGAGTGTCGTAGATTACTACAGAGCACAATTGAAGAAATCCGAGAGCTAGTCAATTAGATGACACGACATTATATCTGATAGGGTGGCTCATCTTAATAGACAAGACCTGCAAAAACAAGATAGAATATGTTCTGTATTGCTGTAAGGGTGGCTTGAAAATGCACAGCCCGGAGATGTTAAATATTTCATAACCTTGCTCCTTCTTTTATATTCTTGCTCTGACCCGGCTTGACAAACCCGCATGACATGCAATGTATGATGCCATGTATGATGCCATGTATGATGCCATGTATGATGCTATGTATGATGCAATGTATGATGTTCTTGCTTTTTCAAAAACTTATGTGCCAGTTCTTCTAGGTGGACTTGCTAATTAAACTCCTAATCAGTACAGGGTTTCTATCGAGATTGGTCGTCAATTTCTTAGAATGGCTCGGGGTCTCTAAGCGAGATTAACTGATAGGAAGTGTAGCATCCCAGAAAGAGACACGGCAGGGCATGAGTACCCTGGTAGCCCATAAACTGCCTCTCACGTGACATAAATCCATCATTTTAACCTTAAACAGTGCAGGGTCTTTAAAAGATTAACTGTCTTAGAGTACGAACGGACCACATAGCGGAGAGTCGACAGTAGATGAGAGAGTTTATCCTTGCTTTCCGTAAGCCAGCCCTCACGTGACAAGAACCACCGGTTTAACCTTAACCAGTACAGGGTCTCTAATGAGATTGGCCGTAAATTTATTTGAACCGGCTCAGGGTCTCTAAGCGAGATTAACTGGTAAGAGTTCGGTGGGTCACCTAGTGGAGTAGCAAGTTGCAAACGGGCAGGTTTAACTCTGGTGGCTTAAGAGCCGATCAAGAGGGTATGTAAGCTAAACCCAATGGGTTGAAAGCCCCCAAATGACCTTTATTGATGAAATCAACTGTTTGGCTTGAGAGCCGATTGATAGGGTGTGATAAGTTAAACCCGGTGGGTTGGAAGCCCCCTAGACGACCTTTGTTGATGAAATCAACTGTTTGGCTTGAGAGTCGGTCGATAGGGTGTGATAAGCTAAACCCGACGGGTTGGAAGCCCCCTAGATAACCTTTGTTGATGATATCATCTTGTGCACCATCTTGTAAGTCGCCATCTTGTAAGTCACCATCTTGTATGAAGAAACGGCAGAAGGCTCCAAGTGACTTATGATGATCCAATAAATTCGGGCACCCGTGTTTGAACGGTATATCTCGGCGGTTCATACTCTTGGGCAACTTTTTAATTCTTCCGCCGATGATGTGGTAGCCCCTGGGATCAGGTTAATTTTGCAAAGACCCGGGGTTCTCATTAAAAAACGACCAAATGTGTCTCGCCATGTCTGTAGCCCCCGAGTCTTAAGTTGACTCGAAGGCGTCTTGAGAATCTCCACTAACGGTTAAGGTTGATCATGGCGGGTTTATAGATGACCCTGTATGAATTGTTTCAATAATCTGGTCGATGGCTCTTCCCGGCTGGTTGTTGAAGTTAACCGAACTACAGTTGGGGCGACTTGTGCGTCTGTCTGTTTTGGGCGGCTCGTATCGACGAGCACTGCACCGATATGTTGATGTAGATCAAACTGTGGGTGGCATCTTGCGCGCGTCCGTTGGGCATCTCATACAGGCGAGCACTGCATCGACATGTTAATGTAGATAAGACCGCAGGGTGGCAACTCATAAGCGTTCGTTGGGCGGCTCGTACTAGTGTATGCAGCCACTAGCGTCTTAATGTAGATGTAGAAATCAGCCACGGCGCTTGAAGACGGCGCGGTCATGAGAGACAGCTGCGGCGTTGCAAGCCGGTACGGTCGGCGAGTCGGTCGCGGCATTGTAAGTCGGTGCGACCATAAGAGGTGGCAGTGGCGTTGTAAGCCGGTGCGACCGTAAGAGGCGGCCGTGGCATTGTAAGCTGGTGCAATTGATGAGTCGCTCACGGCATTGGAAACCAGCATGGACGGTATGTCGCCGTGGCATTGTTAAACAGGCATGGTTGGTGAGTCGCCCATAGAATTCATAAGCCGATGAATAACTGCCCTGCGTAAAAAATATCACTGGACAGAGTAATTGTTTTCGAAAGAAAAAATACATCAATAAAAATAGATCGGATGGATTTCACCTGATTCATTCGGATGACGGATGATCCATATACAATGTTTGTAAACCATCTTTTGGTACAGTTGCCGAATTTCTTTTGATCCGTATATATATACAAAGGATATTTTGCTGACCCATCTGAGGACCCTGCCAGATACTTCCACCAATCCTCCTCTTATTCCTTTTTTAGACTACAAATGCGGATGAGGTGGGGGCTGTGTCAACCAGCTAATGAACCACCACTTATTTTTCTCTAGCCGGTTCCCAACTCCCTTTTTTCCCACAGTCAACTCTCCAGAGCGCAGCCGCAAGAAACAACGAGGGCGGTGAGCCGGTGGGCATGGGATGAGTGGTCAAGGCGATGGCGGCCCGTGGGAGTGCGGTGGCTGGGGGGCAGAGCCAACATAGTATGACCCGGTCAGTGGGAGCCGGCGACGGAAGCACATGAGCATGACCGGTGGGCAGAGGTGAGCCATGGTGGCGCGTGCCGGTAGGAGCGACGGCTCAGCGGCGGGGTGAGGCGGCAACGGCAAGAGCTGGCAGGAGAAAATAGCACGAGGCGGCTACCGGCCGTGGCGACGTTGGCTGGGGTGGTGAATTATTGCCGCGGCCACGGGGCCAGTGTTGGGGAATGTCGCATGGGAAACAAAAAAAATTCCTATGCACACGCAAGATCTATCCATGGTGATGAGCATCTACTAGAGGGAGAGTGGATCTATGTACCCTGTAGATTGCTAAGCGGGAAGCATTAAGAAACGCGGTTGGTGTAGTCGAACATCTTCGCGATCCAAATCACCGAGCATCCCGCGATCTCATCACGATCTGTCCCACGATTCAATCACGATCCGTCCCGCGAACTCATCACGATACTTCTCGCGAACTCATCACGATCCGTCCCATGAACTCATCACGATCCGTCCCGCGAACTCATCACGATCCGTCTCGCGAACTCATCATGATCCGTCCCGCGATCTCATCAAGATCCGTCTCGCGAACTTGATCACAGTCCTTCCGATCTAGCGCCGAACGGACGGCACCTCCGCGTTCAGCACACGTAGAGCTCGATGACAATCTCCGTCTTCTTGATCCAGCAAGAGGGAGAGGAGAGGTAGAAGAGTTCTTTGGCAGCGTGACGGCGCTCCGGAGATGGTGGTGGAGCTATTCCGGCAGGGCTTCGCCTAAGCACTACAGAAATCTGATCTAGAGAAGAAACTATGCACTAGAGGAACGGGCAACACGTAGCTAAAAATTCTGTGCAAAAACCATAAAATCTCTAGTATATATAAGAGGAAGAGAGGAGAGGAGACAGCCTTGGCTTTCCAAGCCAAGAGCTTCGGCCAAACCAGGTGGTGGAGGTGGAGTCCACCTCCAATCCTAGTAGGACTAGGATTCACCCTATTTTGCCTTTTTTCACCTTTTCCTATTGAGTTTTCTTCTCCAGACACATGGGCCTTGTGTGGGAGTTTCCACCAGCCCACTAAGGTATTATATTCACTCTCCCACAGCCCATGAAGCCACTTGGGTCGAAATACCCCTCCCGATGGTCTCCCGGTACACTACCGGCACTCCCGGTACACTACCGATGAGCCCGAAACTTTTTTGGCGACCAAAATAGGACTTCCTATATATGAATCTTTACCTCCGGACCATTCCGGAGCTCCTCGTGAAGTCCGGGATCTCATCCAGGACTCCTAACAACCTTTGGTCACCACCATACATAACTCTATACTACCGAAACGTCACCAAACCTTAAGTGTGCAGACCCTGCGGGTTCGAGAACTATGTAGACATGACCGAGACACCTCTGTGGTCAATAACCAATAGCGGGACCTGGATGCCCATATTGGTTCCTACATATTCTACGAAGATCTTTATCGGTCGAACCTCTATGTCAAGGATTCAGTTAATCCCGTATGATGTTCCCTTTGTTCTTCCGTATGTTACATGCCCGAGATTCGATCGTCGGTATCTGTATACGTAGTTCAACCTCGTTACCGGCAAGTCTCTTTACTCGTTCCGTAATACAAGATCCCGTGACCAACACTTAGTCACATTGCTTGCAAGGCTTATTGTGATGTTGTATTACCGAGTGGGCCCTGAGATACCTCTCCGTCACACGGAGTAACAAATCCCAGTCTTGATCCATGCCAACCCAACAGACACCCTCGGAGATACCTGTAGAGCACCTTTATAGTCACCTAGTTACATTGCGACGTTTGATACACACAAGGCACTCCTCCGGTGTCAGTGAGTTGCATGATCTCATGGTCATAGGAACATATACTTGACATGCAGAAAACAGTAGCAATAAACTGACACGGTCATATGCTACGTTTGTAGTTTGGGTCTTGTCCATCACACCATTCTCCTAATGATGTGATCCCGTTATCAAATGATATCTCATGTCCATGGCTAGGAAACCTTAACCATCTTTGATCAACGAGCTAGTCCATTAGAGGCATACTAGGGACATGGTTTTATCTATGTATCCACACATGTATCTAAGTCTCCGATCAATACAATTATAGCATGGATAATAAACGATTATCATGAAAAAGTAAATATGATAATAACTAATTTATTATTGCCTCTAGGGCATATTTCCAACAGTCTCCCACTTGCACTAGAATCAATAATCTTGTTCACATCACCACGTGATACGCATTGTTATTAATCTAACACCCAATGAGTTCTGGGGCTCGATCATGCTTTGCATGTGAGAGAGGTCTTATAGTCAACGGGTCTGCAACATTCAGATCCTATGTCAAACTGTAAACACTGCTACCACACTCCACTTGGTACTATTCCAAATGGTTGCTCCACTATATGTATCCAGATTGCTACTACGGGTCATCCGGATTGGTGTTAAAGCTTGCATCGACGTAACTCTTTACGACGAACTCTTTATCACCTCCATAATCAAGAAACATCTCCTTAGTCTTTTAGTTACTGAGGATAATCTTGACCGCTGTCCAGTGATCCACTCCTAGATCACTTTTGTACCCCTTGACAGACTCATGGGAAGGCACACACCAGGTGCGATACACAGCATGGCATAATATAGAGCCTATGGCTAAGGCCTAGGGGACGACGTTTGTCCTTTCTCTTTCTTCTGCCGTTGTCGAGCTTGGAGTCTCACTGAACTTCACACCTTACAAACCAGGCGAGAACTCTTTCTCTGACTGATCAATTTTGAATTCTTTCAAAAACTTTGTCAAGGTATGTACTTATTGAAAAGACTCATCAAGCTTCTTGATCTATCTCTATAGATCTTGATGCTCAACAATTAGGTAGCTTTATCCAGGTCTTCCTTTGAAAAACTGTTTTTCAAACAACCGTTTATGCTTTCCAGAAATTCTACATCATTTCCGATCAACAATATGTCAACCACATATGCTTACCAGAAACTCTATAGTGCTCCCACTCACTTTATTGTAAATACAAGTTTCTCATAAACTTTGTATAGACTCAAAAACTTTGATCACCTCATCAAAGTGTATATTCCAACTCCGAGATGCTTGCTTCAATTCATAGAAGAATCACTGAAGCTTGCACACCTTTTAGCATCCTTAGGACTGACAAAACCTTCTGGTTGTATCTCATACAACCTTTCCTTAAGGAAGGAAACGATGTTTTGGCATCCATCTGCCAGATTTCATAATTGAAAAATGCAGCAACTGCTAACATAATTCCAATAGACTTCAGCATCGCTACGAATGAGAAAGTCTCATCGTAGTCAACTCCTTGAACTTGTCGTAAACTTCCTTGCAACAAGTCGAGCTTTACAGATGGTGACATTTACCATGAGCGTCTGTCTTCATTTTAAACATCCATTTGTACTCAACGACCTGCCGTCCAACGAGCAAGTCTACCAAAGTCTATACTTGGTTTTCATACATGGATCCTTTCTCGGATTTCATGGCCTCTAACCATTTGTCGGAATCCGAGCCCATCATCGCTTCTCCATAGCTCATAGGTTCATCGTTGTCCAACAACATGACCTCCAAGACAGGGTTGTCGTACCGCTCAGGAGCAGTACACGTCCTTGTCGACCTACGGGGTTCGATAGTAACTTGATCCGAAGCTTCATGATCATCATCATTAACTTCCTCTTCAACTAACGTAGGCTTCACAGAAACATCTTCCTGCGCTGCGCTACTCTCTGGTTGAACAAAGGTTCAACAACCTCATCAGGTTCTATCTCCCTCCCACTCAATTCTTTCGAGAGAAACTCTTTCTCTAGAAAGGACCCAGTTTTAGCAACAAACATTTTATGCTTGGATCTGAGATAGAAGGTTTACCCAACTATCTTTAGGGTATTCTATGAAGATGCATTTGTCCGCTTTGGGTTCGAGCTCATTAGGTGAAAAACCCTTTTTCACATAAGTGTTGCAGCCCTAAACATTAAGAAATGACAACTTAGGTTTCTATCAAACCATAATTCACACGGTGTCATCTCAACAGATTTAGATGGTGCCCTATCTAAAGTGAATGTAGTTGTCTCTAATGCATAACCCCAAAACGATAGTGGTAAAAGGATAAGAAACATCATAATTCGCACCATATCCAATAGAGCACGACTATGACGTTCGGACACACCATCACACTAAGGTGTTCCCGGTGGCGTGAGTTGTGAAACAACTTTCACATTGTCTTAAGTTGTATACCAAACTCGCAACTCAGATATTCACCTCCACGATCATATTGCGGACATTTTATCTTCTTGTCACGATGATCTTAAACTTCACTCCGAATTTGCGTGAACCTTTTCAAACGATTCAGACTTGCATTTCATTAAGTAAATATACACTATTATCTACTCAAATCATCAGTGAAGGTAAGAAAACAACGATATCCACTGCATGCTTCAAGACTCATTGGATTGCATACACCAACATGTATCATTTCCAATAAATCACTTGCCCGCTCCATCAAACCAGAAATTGGGGTCCTTAGTCATCTTGCCCAAGAGGCATGGTTTGCATGTCTCAACCGATTCGAAATCTAATGGGTCAAAAGAGCCATCAGCATGGAGTTTCTTCATGTGCTTTATACCAATATGACATTTAGCGGCAGTGCCACAAGTATGTGGTACTATCATTATTAACTTTGTATCTTTTGGCATCAATGTTATGAACATGTGTATTACTACGATCAAGATTCAACAAACCATTCTCACTGGGTGCATGACCATTGAAGGTATTATTCATGTAAACAGAATAACCATTATTCTTTAACTTAAATGAATAACCGTGTTGCAATAAACACGATCTAATCACGTTCATGCTCAACGCAAAACACCAAATAACATTTATTTAGGTTCGTCACTAATCTCGAAGGTAGAGAGAGCGTGCGATGTTCATCACATCAACCTTGGAAACATTTCCAACACACATCGTCACCTCACCCTTATCTAGTGCTCCGTTTATTCCGTATCTTTTATTTCGAGTTACTAACATTTAGCAACCGAACTGGTATCCAATACCCAGGTGCTACTAGGAGTACTAGCAAGGTACACATAAATAACCCGTACATCAAATATACTTCTGTCGACGTTCCCAGCCTTGTTATCTACCAAGTATCTAGGGTTGTTCCGCTTCAGCGACCGCTCTCCTCATAATCGAAGCACTTAGTCTCGGGTTTGGTTTCAACTTTGGGTTGCTTCACTGGAGCAGCAACTTACGTGCTATCCATGAAGTTTTCCCTCCTTGCTCCTGCCCTTCTCGAAACTAGTGGTTTGACTAACCATCAACACTTGACGCTCCTTCTTGATTTTTACCTTCGCGGTGTCAAACATCGCGAAAAGCTCAGGGATCATTATTTCTATCCTTGGCATTTTATAGTTCATCGCCAAGTTCTAGTAGCTTAGTGACAGTGACTTGGAGAACTATATCAATCACTATCTTATCTGGAAGATCAACTCCCACTCGATTCAAGCGATTGTAGCACCTAGACAATCTGAGCACATGCTCAACGATCGAGCTATTCTCTTTCATATTACAGGCAAAGAATCTTGTTGGAGATCTCATATCTCGCAACACGGGCACGAGCCTGAGATCCTAATTTCAGCTCTTAGAACATCTCATATGTTCCGTGACGTTCAAAATGTTTCGGAGCCTCAATTCTAAGTCGTAATGCATGACGCACTAAACTATCAAGTAGTCATCAGAACGTGTCTGTCAGATGTTCACAACATCTACAGACGATGCTAGAGGGGTTGGCGCACCGAGCAATGCATTAAGAACATAAGCCTTCTGTGCAGCAACGAGGACAATCCTCAGATCACAGAGCCAGTCCACAATATTGCTACCATCATCTTTCAACTCTATTTCTCTAGGAACATATAAAAATTCAAGGGAGCTACAGCGTGAGCTGGTAATCTACAACATAATTTGCAAAGACACTACTGGCTATGTTCATGATAATGAGTTCAATTAATCATATTACTTAAGAACTCCCACTCAAATTGACATCCCTCCGGTCATTCGAGTGATACATGATCCAAATTCACCAACTCAAGTCCGGTCATCACATGAGTTGAGGTGGTTACAATGGTGAACATCATCATGTTGATCATATCTACTATATGACTCATGTTTGACCTTTCGGTCTCTTGTGTTCTGAGGCCATGTCTGTACATGCTAGGCTCGTCAAGTTTAACCCGAGTGTTCTGCATGTGCAACACTGGCTTGCACCCGTTGTATGTGAACGTAGAGTCTATCACACCAGATCATCACATGGTGTCTCGACACGAAGAACTTTCGCAATGATGCACACTCGGGGAGAACACAATTTATCTTGAAATTAAGTGAGGAATCACCTTATAATGCTACCGTCGTCCTAAGCAAAACAAGGTGCATAATAGGATTAACTTCACATGCAAATCATATGATATGGCCATGAACTTGTGCTTTTGATCTCCATCATGAAAGCATCGGCATGATCTCCATCGTCACCGGCATGACACCATGATCTCCATCATCTTGATCTCCATCAACGTGTCGCCATCGGGGTTGTCGCGCCCACCATACTTCTACTACTATTGCTACCGTTTAGCGATAAAGTAAAGCATTACATAGCGCTTAATGATTGACACGTAGGTCATACAATAATTAAAGACAACCCTATGGCTCCTGCCGGTTGCCGTACTCATCGACATGCAAGTCGTGATAATCTATACATCACATGATCATCTCATACATCACATATATCACATCATGTAATTGGCCATATCACATCACAACATACCCTGCGAAAACAAGTTAGACGTCCTCTAATTGTTGTTCCATGTTTTACGTGGCTCCTACGGGTATCTAGCAAGAACAATTCTCATCTATGCAAAAACCACAACGGTGATACACAAGTTGCTTTTCAACCTTCTCAAGGACCGCCTTTGTCGAATCCGATCCAACTAAAGTGAGAGAAACTGGCACTAGCAAGCCATCTATGCAAGAAGTTGTGGTCGAGGGAACCGGTCTCTCATAAGCGTACAAGTAATGTTGGTCCGGGCCACTTCATCTCACAATACCGCTGAACCAAAATCCGACCAAGGGAGGAAGCAATCTAAGCATCAACACCCACAAACCTTTTGTGTTCTACTCGAGATCTCATCTACACATAGACCTAGCTCTGATATCACTATTGGGGAACGTCGCATGGGAAACAAAACTTTTCCTACGCACACGCAAGATCTATCCATGGTGATGAGCATCTACGAGAGGGAGAGTGGATCTACATACCCTTGTAGATCGCTAAGCGGGAAGCATTAATAAACGCGGTTGGTGTAGTCAAACATCTTCGCGATCCAAATCACCGAGCATCCCGTGATCTCATCACGATCTGTCCCACGATTCAATCACGATCCGTCCCGCGAACTCATCACGATACGTCTCGCGAACTCATCACGATCCGTCCCATGAACTCATCACGATCCGTCCTGCGAACTCATCATGATCCGTCTCGCGAACTCATCACGATCCATCCCGCGATCTCATCACGATACGTCTCGCAAACTTGATCATGGTCCTTCCGATCTAGCACCGAACGGACGGCACCTCCGCGTTCAGCACACATAGAGCTCGATGACGATCTCCATCTTCTTGATCCAGCAAGAGGGAGAGGAGAGGTAGAAGATTTCTTCGGCAGCGTGACGGCGCTCCGGAGATGGTGGTGGAGCTATTCCGGCAGGGCTTCGCCTAAGCACTGCAGAAATCTGATCTAGAGGAGAAACTATGCACTAGAGGAACGGGTAGCACGTGGCTAAAAATTCTGTGCAAAAACCCTAAAACATGTAGTATATATAAGAGGCAGAGAGGAGAGGAGAAAGCCTTTGCTTTCCAAGCCAAGAGCTTCAGCCGAACCAGGTGGTGGAGGTGGAGTCCACCTCCAATCCTAGTAGGACTAGGATTCACCCTGTTTTGCCTTTTTTTCACCTTTTCCTATTGGGTTTTCTTCTCCAGCCACATGGGCCTTGTGTGGGAGTTTCCACCAGCCCACTAAGGCCTGATATTCATTCTCCCACATCCCATAAAGCCTCTTGGGTCGAAATACCCCTCCCGATGGTCTCCCGGTACACTACCGGCACTCCCGGTACACTACCGATGAGCCCAAAACTTTTCCGGCGACCAAAATAGGACTTCCTATATATGAATCTTTACCTCCGGACCATTTAGGAGCTCCTCGTGACGTCCGGGATCTCATCTGGGACTCCGAACAAACTTCGGTCACCACCATACATAACTCTATACTACCGAAACGTCACCAAACCTTAAGTGTGCAGACCCTGCGGGTTAGAGAACAATGTAGACATGACCGAACCACCTCTACGGTCAATAACCAATAGCGGGACCTGGATGGCCATATTGGTTCCTACATATTCTACGAAGATCTTTATCGGTCGAACCTCTATGTCAAGGATTCAGTTAATCTCGTATGATGTTCCCTTTGTTCTTCGGTATGTTACTTGCCCGAGATTCGATCGTCGGTATCTGTATACGTAGTTCAACCTCGTTACCGGCAAGTATCTTTACTCATTCCGTAATACAAGATCCTGTGACCAACACTTAGTCACATTGCTTGCAAGGCTTATTGTGATGTTGTATTACCGAGTGGGCCCTGAGATACCTCTCTGTCGCACGGAGTAACAAATCCCAGTCTTGATCCATGCCAACCCAACAGACACCCTCGGAGATACCTGTAGAGCACCTTTATAGTTGCCCAGTTACGTTGCGACGTTTGATACACACAAGGCACTCCTCCGGTGTCAGTGAGTTGCATGATCTCATGGTCATAGGAACATATACTTGACATGCAGAAAACAGTAGCAATAAACTGACACGATCATATGCTATGTTTATAGTTTGGGTCTTGTCCATCACACCATTCTCCTAATGATGTGATCCCGTTATCAAATGACATCTCATGTCCATGTCTAGGAAACCTTAACCATCTTTGATCAACGAGCTAGTCCATTAGAGGCATACTAGGGACATGGTTTTGTCTATGTATCCACACATGTATCTAAGTCTCCGATCAATACAATTATAGCATGGATAATAAACGATTATCATGAACAAGGAAATATGATAATAACTAATTTATTATTGCCTCTAGGGCATATTTCCAACAGCCAGCTCAAGGTGTGGCCGGCTCGAAACCGAGCGGGACACTAACAATGGCTCGGGGTGCGTCCGTTGACACGTCGCAGGAGGCGGTTTGGTGGCGGAGGTCGGCTCAATGGCGGCCTTCAGGCGCGGAGGAAGCCATGGTGGCTGCTGGTGGTGCAGGCACCCAGGTCACCAGCCGGTGGGTGAAGAGGCAAAGTGAACCGGCAACGAACTGCGGGCACATGAAGCAAAGCTGGCGAGGAAAATAATCGAACGTGATTCGAAACGAATTGGGACGAGGGGCTAGGGGAAGGGATCCATCGCAGAGACGCGAAGGGAGGCTCGGGCGGTCGACGGCGGGGGCGCGGCCCAAATGGGAGCTCCAGAGCGCGGCGACTGTGGAATTGGGAAGGCGAGGCCTTATGGCCAGCGGAGCAGGTCGCGGCAACAGCTGGCGGGTGCACCAAGGGGAATCGAGCCGGCAAGGAACTGCAGTGGCTGACGATCATGAAGTGGCGAGCCATGATGGCGGCCGGCGCATGAAGGCGAACTGGCGAGCTGGCGATGCGGTCCCGGTACAGCGGCTGAGAATGAGTCGGAGCCCACGGGAGGTCCGGCCACAAGCGCAGCGAGAGCAGGTGACTCGAGGGCGGCCGCGGGAGCAGTGGAGGCGAGTTGGAGGTAGAGCCTTCTCGGAGATGGGGTCACGACCATGAGGGGCACGCACGGGCGAAGATGACCCGGACTGATACCACGATGGCAACTCGAAACGGAGGCTATCGGGGCCGCTCGGTAGCGAGTCGCGCGGAGGCCAGCGCTGAGGTTCCCAGAGTCACGTGCACGCAGTGTTGTTGTAGTAGTAAGAGGGCGGCGAATCAAGGTGCTCCAGCGATGGCGGCTCGGCCATGAGGTGGTCAAAATTTCATGGAGAAGCAAGGCCAAGGTGGGTTGCAACCCGGCAAGGAAAAAGATGGCTTGATGCAAAGGCTTAACCCGGCGGCGGTTTGGCAACTTGACGGAGGCGACCCGCAGCGTGGCAGGAGACTCGCAGCGAGGCGACTACGGCGGAGTATTGAGTTTGTGTCCAAGTCGTGGCCGTCTTGGTGTATCGGTGTAACAACATCTATATCATGGTCTTCCTTGCAGTTTTGTTTTTCCTTGTTTCCTTGTTCTTGATTTGACCTTGCTGTAGATCGGATTGAAACTGTTGTTGGGAATGTCGCATGGGAAACAAAAAAAATCCTACGCACACGCAAGATCTATCCATGGTGATGAGCATCTACGAGAGGGAGAGTGGATCTACATACCCTTGTAGATCGTTAAGTGGGAAGCGTTAAGAAACGCGGTTGGTGTAGTCGAACGTCTTCGCGATCCAAATCGCCGAGCGTCCTGCGATCTCATCACGATCTGTCCCGTGATCCAATCACGATCCGTCCCATGAACTCATCACGATCCGTCCCGCGAACTCATCATGATCTGTCTCGCGATCTTGATCACGATCTGTCTTGCGAACTCATCACGATCCGTCTCGTGATCTTGATCACGGTCCTTCCGATCTAGCGCCGAACGGACGGCACCTCCGCGTTCAGCACACGTGTAGCTTGATGACGATCTCCACCGTCTTGATCCACCAAGAGGAAGTGGAGAGGAGGAAGAGTTCACCGGCAGCATGACGGCACTTCGGTGATGGTGGTGGAGCAATTCCGGCAGGGCTTCGCCTAAGCACTGCGAAAATCCGATCTAGAGGAGCACCGGTGGAACGGGTAGCACGTGGCCGTAAAATCAAGTGCAAAACACCCAATACCACCAGTATATATAAGAGGGAGGGAGAAGGAGGGCTGGCGCACAAGGCTGCCCTTGCGCAAGGAGGAGAGGAGGAATCCTCCTCCAATCCTAGTAGGACTAGGATTCCTCCTTTCCTACTTGGAATCTCTTTCCACCTTGCGTTTTTTTCTTTCTCTTTCAACTCCAGCCGCATGGTCCTCTTAGAGGACTTCCACCAGCCCACTAAGGGCTAGTTTCCACCCTCCCACAGCCCATGTAGCCTCTTGGGTTGAAATACCTCTCCCGATGGTCCCCCGGTACACTACCGGCACTCTCGGTACA
Source organism: Hordeum marinum (assembly GCA_022496015.1). Lineage (NCBI taxonomy): Eukaryota > Viridiplantae > Streptophyta > Magnoliopsida > Poales > Poaceae > Hordeum > Hordeum marinum. Next base: position 334,991,050 of record CM039672.1, read on the forward strand.
CTACCGATGAGCCCGAAACTTTCCGGCGACCAAAATAGGACTTCCTATATATCAATATTTACCTCCGGACCATTCCGGAGCTCTTCGTGATGTTCAGGATCTCATCTGGAACTCCGAACAACCTTCGGTCACCACCATACATAACTCTATACTACCAAAATGTCACCAAACCTTAAGTGTGCAGACCCTGCGGGTTCGAGAACTATGTAGACATGATCGAGACACCTCTACGGTCAATAACCAATAGCGGGACCTGGATGCCCATATTGGTTCCTACATATTCTACGAAGATCTTTATCGGTCGAACCTCTATGTCAAGGATTCAGTTAATCCCGTATGATGTTCCCTTTGTTCTTCGGTATGTTACTTGCCCGAGATTCGATCGTCGGTATCTCCATACCTAGTTCAACCTCGCTACCGGAAAGTCTCTTTACTCGTTCCGTAATACAAGATCCTGTGACTAACACTTAGTTACATTGCTTGCAAGGCTTGTTATGATGTTGTATTACCGAGTGGGCCCTAAGATACCTCTCTATCACACGGAGTAACAAATCCTAGTCTTGATCCATGCCAACTCAACAGACACCCTCGGAGATACCTATAGAGTACATTTCTAGTCACCCAGTTACGTTGTGACGTTTGATACACACAAGGCACTCATCCGGTATCCGTGAGTTGCATGATCTCATGGTCATAGGAACATATACTTGACATGTAGAAAATAGTAGCAATAAACTGACACGATCATATGCTACGTTTGTAGTTTGGGTCTTGTCCATCACATCATTCTCCTAATGATGTGATCCCATTACCAAATGACATCTCATGTCCATGACTAGGAAACCATAGCCATCTTTGATTAACGAGCTAGTCTATTAGAGTCATACTAGGGACATGGTATTGTCTATGTATCCACACATGTATCTGAGTTTCCGATCAACACAATTATAGCATGGATAATAAACGATTATCATGAACAAGGAAATATGATAATAACTAATTTATTATTGCCTCTAGGGCATATTTCCAATAGTCTCCCACTTGCACTAGAGTCAATAATATAGTTCACATCACCATGTGATTCGCATTGTTATGAATCTAACACCCAATGAGTTCTGGTGCTCGATCATGCTTTGCATGTTAGAGAGGTCTTATAGTCAATGGGTCTGCGACATTCAGATCTGTGTGTACTTTGCAAATCTCTATGTCAAACCGTAAACACTGCTACCACACTCCACTTGGTACTATTCCCAATGGCTGCTCCACTATACGTATCCGGATTGCTACCATGAGTCATCCGGATTGGTGTTAAAGCTTGCATCGACGTAACTCTTTACGACAAACTCTTTATCACCTCCATAATCGAGAAACATCTCCTTAGTCTTTTAGTTACTAAGGATAATCTTGACCGCCGTCCAGTGATCCACTCCTGGATCACTCTTGTACCCCTTGACAGACTCATGGCAAGGCACACACCAGGTGCGTATGGCATAATATCGAGCCTATGGCTAAGGCATAGGGGACGACATTCGTCCTTTCTCTTTCTTCTGCCGTTTGTCGAGATTTGAGTCTCACTCAACTTTCACACCTTACAAATCAGCAGAGAACTCTTTCTGTGACAGATCCATTTTGAACTCTTTCAAAATCTTGTCAAGGTATGTACTCATTGAAAGTCCCATCAAGCATCTTGATCTATCTATATAGATCTTTATGATCGACAATTAGGTAGCTTTACCCAGGTCTTCCTTTGAAAAACTCTTTTCAAACAATCGTTTATGCTTTCTAGAAATTCTACATCATTTCCAATCAACAATATGTCAACCACATATGCTTATCAGAAACTCTATAGTGCTCCCACTCACTTTATCGTAAATACAAGGTTCTCATAAACTTTGTATAGACTCAAAAACTTTGATCACCACATCAAAGTGTATATTCCAACTCTGAGATGCTTGCTTCAGTCCATAGAAGGATCACTGAAGCTTGCACACCTTTTAGCATCCTTAGGACTGACAAAACCTTCTGGTTGTATCACATACAACCTTTCCTCAAGTAAACCGTTAAGCAAACGATGTTTTGACATCCATCTGCCAGATTTCATAATTGAAAAATGCAGCAACTGCTAACATAATTCCAGCAGACTTTAGCATCGCTACGAGTGAGAAAGTCTCATCATAGTCAACTCCTTGAACTTGCCGAAAACTTCTTTGCGACAAGTCGAGCTTATAAATGGTGACATTTACCATCAGCGTCTGTCTTCATTTTAAAAGTCCATTTGTACTCAGCAACCTGCCGTCCAACGAGCAAGTCTACCAAAGTCTATACTTGGTTTTCATACATGGATCCTTTCTCGGATTTCATGGCCTCTAACCATTTGTCGGAATCCGGGCCCATCATCGCTTCTCCACAACTTGTAGGCTCATTGTTGTCCAACAACATGACCTCCAAGACAGGGTTGTTGTACCGCTCAGGAGCAGTACACATCCTTGTCGACCTACAAGGTTCAATAGTAGCTTGATTCGAAGCTTCATGATCATCATCATTAACTTCCTCTTCTACCGTCGTAGGTTCCACAGAAACATCTTTTTGCGCTGCGCTACTTTTTGGTTGAAGTAAAGGTTCAATAACCTCATCAAGCTCAATTTTCCTCGTAGGTCGATAGTAACTTGATCCGAAGCTTCATGATCATCATCATTTACTTCCTCTTCAATTGACGTAGGTTCCACAGAAACATCTTTCTGCACTCCGCTACTCTCTGGTTGAAACAAAGGTTCAACAACCTCATCAAGTTCTATCTTCCTCCCACTCAATTCTTTCGAGAGAAACCTTTTCTCAGGAAAGGACCCATTTCAGCAACAAACACTTTATGCTTGGATCTGAGATAGAAGGTTCACCCAATGTTCTTAGGGTATTCTATGAATATGCATTTGTCCGCTTTGGGTTTGAGCTCATTAGGTGAAAACATTTTTCCATGCAAGCGTCGCAGCCCCAAACATTCAGAAATGACAGCTTAGGTTTCTACCAAACCATATTTCACACTGTGTCATCTCAACGGATTTAGATGGTGCCCAATTTAAAGTGAATGCAGTTGTCTCTAATGCATAACCCCAATACTATAGTAGTAAAATGATAAGAGACATCATAACCCGCACCATATCCAATAGAGCACGACTATGACATTCGGACACACCATCACACTATGGTGTTCCAGGTGGCGTGAGTAGTGAAACAATTTTCACATTGCCTAAAGTTGTATGCCAAACTCGTAACTCAGATATTTACCTCCACGATCATATCACAGACATTTTTATCTTCTTGTCATGATGATCTTAAACTTCACTCTGAATTTGCTTGAACCTTTCAAACGATTCAGACTTGTGTTTCATTAAGTAAATATACACTATATCTACTCAAATCATCAGTGAAGGTAAGAAAATAACGATATCCACTTCGCGCTACAAGACTCATTGGATTGCATACATCAACATGTATCATTTCCAATAAATCACTTGCCCGTTCCATCCATCTGGAAACGGTGTCCTTAGTCATCTTGCCAAAGAGGCATGGTTTGCATGTCTCAACCGATTCGAAATCGAATGAGTCCAAATATCCATCAGCATGGAGTTTCTTCATGCGCTTTATACCAACATGACATTTAGCGGCAGTGCCAAAAGTATGTGGTACTATCATTATTAACTTTGTATCTTTTGGCATCAATGTTATGAACATGTGTATTACTACGATCAAGATTCAACAAACCATTCTCACTGGGTGCATGACCATTGAAGGTATTATTCATGTAAACAGAATAACCATTATTCTCTAACTTAAATGAATAACCGTGTTCCAATAAACACGATCTAATCACGTTCATGCTCAACGCAAAACACCAAATAACATTTATTTAGGTTTGTCACTAATCCCGAAGGTAGAGAGAGCGTGCGATGTTGATCACATCAACCTTGGAAACATTTCCAACATACATCGTCACCTCACCCTTAGCTAGTTCTCCGTTTATTCCGTAGATTTTATTTCGAGTTACTAACATTTAGCAACCGTACCCGTATCCAATACTCAGGTGCTACTAGGAGTACTAGCAAGGTACACATTAATAACACGTATATCAAATATACTTCTGTCGACGTTGCCAGCCTTCTTATCTACCAAGTATCTAGGGTTGTTCCGCTTCAGCGGCCGCTCTCCTCATAATCGAAGCACTTAGTCTCGGGTTTGGGTTTGACTTTGGGTTGCTTCACCGGAGCAGCAACTGACTTGCTATCCATGAAGTTTCCCTCCTTGCCCTTGCCCTTCTCGAAACTAGTGGTTTTACTAACCATCAACACTTCATGCTCCTTCTTGATTTCTACCTTCGCGGTGTCAAACATCGCGAACAGCTCAGGGATCATTATTTCTATCCCTGGCGTTTATAGTTCATCACCAAGTTCTAGTAGCTTAGTGACAGTGACTTGGATAACAATATCAATCACTATCTTATCTGGAAGATCAACTCCCACTCGATTCAAGTGATTGTAGCACCCAGACAATCTGAGCACATGCTCAACAATTGAGCTATTCTCCTTCATCTTACAGGCAAAGAATCTTTTTGGAGATCTCATATCTCGCAACACGGGCACGAGCCTGAGATCCTAATTTCAGCTCTTAGAACATCTCATATCTTCCATGACGTTCAAAACGTTTCGGAGCCTCAATTCTAAGCTGTAATGCATGACGCACTAAACTATCAAGTAGTTATCAGAACGTGCCTGTGAGATGTTCACAACATCTACAAACAACGCTAGAGGGGTTGGCGCACCGAGCGGTGCATTAAGGACATAAACCTTCTGTGTAGCAATGAGGACAATCCTTACATGACGGAGCCAGTCTGCAATTTTGCTACCATCAACTTTCAACTCTATTTCTCTAGGAACATATAAAAATTCAAGGCAGCTACAGCGTGAGCTAGTAATCTACAACATAATTTTGCAAAGACATTACTGACTATGTTCATGATAATGAGTTCAATTAATCATATTACTTAAGAAATCCCACTCAAATTTACATCCCTCCGGTCATTCGAGTGATACATGATCCAAATTCACCAACTCAAGTCCGATCATCACATGAGTTGAGGTGGTTTTAATGGTGAACATCATCATGTTGATCATATCTACTATATGACTCATGTTCGACCTTTCGGTCTCTTGTGTTCCGAAGCCATGTCTGTACATGCTAGGCTCGTCAAGTTTAACCTGAATGTTCTGCATGTGCAACACTGGCTTGCACCCGTTGTATGTGAACGTAGAGTCTATCACACCCGATCATTACGTGGTGTCTCAACCCGACGAACTTTCACAAAGATGCACACTCGGGGAGAACACAATTCATCTTGAAATTTAAGTGAGGGATCACCTTATAATGCTACCGTTGTCCTAAGCAAAACAAGGTGCATAAAAGGATTAACATCACATGCAAATCATAAGTGACATGATATGGCCATGAACTTGTGCTTTTGTCTCCATCTTGAAAGCACCGGCATGATCTCCATCATCACCGGCAAGACACCATGATCTCCATCATCTTGATCTCCATCGACGTGTCGCCATCGGGGTTGTCGCACCCAACATGCTTCTGCTACTATTGCTACCGTTTAGCGATAAAGTAAAGCACTACGTAGCGCTTAATGATTGACATGCAGGTCATACAATAATTAAAGACAACCCTATGGCTGCTGCCGGTTGCTGTACTCATCGACATGCAAGTCGTGATAATCTATACATCACATGATCATCTCATACATCACATATATCACATCATGTAATTGGCCATATCATATCACAACATACCCTGCAAAAACAAGTTAGACGTCCTCTAATTGTTGTTGCATGTTTTACGTGGCTGCTATGGGTATCTAGCAAGAACAATTCTCATATACGCAAAAACCACAACGATGATACACTAGTCGCTTTTCAACCTTCTCAAGGACCGCCTTTGTCAAATCCGATCCAACTAAAGTGAGAGAGACTGGCACCCGCAAGCCATCTATGCAACAAGTTGCGGTCGAGGGAACCGGTCTCTCATAAGCGTACGAGTAATGTTGGTCCGGGCCACTTCATCTCACAATACCACTGAACCAAAATCCAACCAAGGGAGGAAGCAATCTAAGCATCAACGCCCACAAACCTTTTGTGTTCTACTCGAGATCTCATCTACACATAGACCTAGCTCATGATGCCACTGTTGGGAACGTCGCATGGGAAACAAAAAATTTCCTACGCACACGCAAGATATATCCATGGTGATGAGCATCTACGAGAGGGAGAGTGGATCTACGTACCCTTGTAGATTGCTAAGCGGGAAGCGTTAAGAAACGCGGTTGGTGTAGTCAAACGTCTTCACGATCCAAATCGCCGAGCGTCCCACGATCTCATCACAATCCGTCCCGCGATCCAATCACGATCCGTCCCGTGAACTCATCACGATCCGTCCCGCGAACTCATCATGATCTTGATCATGATCCGTCCCGCGATCTCATCACGATCTGTCCCGCGAACTCATCACGATCCGTCTCGCGATCTTGATCACGGTCCTTCCGATCTAGCGCCGAACGGACGGCACCTCCGCGTTCAGCACACGTGTAGCTTGATGAAGATCTCCACCGTCTTGATCCAGCAAGAGGAAGTGGAGAGGAGGAAGAGTTCATCGGCAGCATGACGACGCTCCGGTGATGGTGGTGGAGCAATTCCGACAGGGCTTCGCCTAAGCACTACGGAAATCCGATCTAGAGGAGCACCGGTGGAACGGGTAGCACGTGGCCGTAAAATCAAGTGCAAAACACCCAATAACACTAGTATATATAAGAGGGAGGAGGAGGGCTCGCGCACAAGTCTGCCCTTGCGCAAGGAGGAGAGGAGAAATCCTCCTCCAATCCTAGTAGGACTAGGATTCCTCCTTTCCTACTTGGAATCTTTTTCCACGTTGCTTTTTTTTCTTTCTCTTTCAACTCCAGCCGCATGGGCCTCTTAGAGGAATTCCACCTGTCCACTAAGGGATGGTTTACACCCTCCCACAGCCCATGTAGCCTCTTGGGTCGAAATACCTCTCCCGATGGTCCCCCGATACACTACCGGCACTCCCGGTACACTACCGATGAGCCCGAAACTTTTCCGGCGACCAAAATAGGACTTCCTATATATCAATCTTTACCTCCGGACCATTCCGGAGCTCCTCGTGATGTCCGGGATCTCATCCGGGACTCCGAACAACCTTCAGCCACCACCATACATAACTCTATACTACCGAAATGTCACCAAACCTTAAGTGTGAAAACCCTGCGGGTTCGAGAACTATGTAGACATGACCGAGACACCTCTACGGTCAATAACCAATAGCGGGACCTGGATGCCCATATTGGTTCCTACATATTCTACGAAGATCTTTATCGGTCGAACCTCTATGTCAAGATTCAGTTAATCCCGTATGATGTTCCCTTTGTTCTTCGGTATGTTACTTGCCCGAGATTCGATCGTCGGTATCTCCATACCTTGTTCAACATCGCTACCGGAAAGTCTCTTTACTCATTCCGTAATACAAGATCATGTGACTAACACTTAGTCACATTGCTTGCAAGGCTTGTTGTGATGTTGTATTACCGAGTGGGCCCTGAGATACCTCTCCGTCACACGGAGTAACAAATCCCAGTCTTGATCCATGCCAACTCAACAGACACCCTCGGAGATACCTGTAGAGTACCTTTATAGTCACCCAGTTACGTTGCAACGTTTGATACACACAAGGCACTCCTTCGGTATCCGTGAGTTGCATGATCTCATGGTCATAGGAACATATACTTGACATGCAGAAAACAGTAGCAATAAACTGACACGATCATATGCTACGTTTGTAGTTTGGGTCTTGTCCATCACATCATTCTCCTAATGATGTGATCCCATTACCAAATGACATCTCATGTCCATGGCTAGGAAACCATAGCCATCTTTGATTAACGAGCTAGTCTATTAGAGGCATACTAGGGACATGGTTTTGTCTATGTATCCACACATGTATCTGAGTTTCCGATCAACACAATTATAGCATGGATAATAAACGATTATCATGAACAAGGAAATATGATAATAACTAATTTATTATTGCCTCTAGGGCATATTTCCAACAAGTGTAGCGGCTGACCAGACCACCTGTCTTTTGGCTAGACGTAACAATGACTTTCTAGTCTTCTTCAATTAGTAAACGCAGGTGGAATCACACATAGATCGGATCTAGCACGCCTTATTTCTTGATTCACTGCAGTTTGTTGTTCCTCATCGCATGTCGGCCATCGTAGATTGGACCAAAAAAATCGTGGAGACCGTTTGAAGGCAGCCTGACAAAAATATTTCTTCAATCTCAATTGACGAGGTCAATATCCTTCCGTACCGGCTCTTGCTGATCCGGCGAGTCACAGGCTTCTCGATCCCTAGGAGAGATCCCTTCAAGAACACAACACCACACTGTGCGTGGCCCCATGGTGGGCGCCAACGTTCGTGGATTTTTTACGGCAGATGTCCGGGTGAACGGACTTAGGTTCGGGGCAGAAGCGCAACTATGTGGCAGCTTGAAGGGGTTGGTCAGAATCGAGAGACACGGAGTTTACCCAGGTTTGGCCCCTCCGATGGAGGTAAAAGCCTATGTCCTGCTTGTCTGGTATTGATAATGAAGAAGATCTCTCGATTACAAGGGTGCCATTTTGCTACCTCTAATCACGAGTCTCTAATCTCTTGTCTATGTAAGACCTGTCTATTGAGACGTCTAAAAACTTGACCCTCTCGGGGTGACCCGCCCCTCCTTATATAAGTTGAAGGGGCGGCTTACATGTAGCATCTAAGTTGGATTGAGACTTAACTTATTATGACTTCCTATTGTGGGCTTATGAGTCCCAGGCTTTTGAGTCACCGGGCGGCTTACATCGGGCGGCTTACACCGGGTGGCTTACACCGGGCGGCTTAGAGCCGGGCGGCTTAGAACCAGGCATCTTCAAGACTCATCTTCAGGGACTCATCTTCAGAGACTCATCTTCAGGGACTTACAACCGGGACTTATCTTCAAGACTCATCTTTAGGGACTTACAACCGGGACTTATCTTCAAGACTCATCTTCAAGGACATACAACCAGGACTTATCTTCAAGACTCATCTTCAGGGACTTAAAACCGGGACTTATCTTCAAGACTCATCTTCAAGGACTTACAACCGGGACTTTAACTTAAAGCCGGGTCATAAATGTCACTGGGTTATAACTGTCTCACGGGTCATACCGTAGGGTATATCCCTGACAGATCCCATCTTGGATTTCATGGCCTCTAACCATTTCTCGGAATATGGGTCCATCTTCGGTCCTCCATAGCTCGTAGGTTCATTGTTGTCTAACAACATGACCTCCAAGATAGGGTTGCCATACCACTTAGGAGCAGTACGCGTCCTTGTCGACCTACGAGGTTCAATAGCAACTCAATCCGAAGTTTCATGATCATGATCATTAACTTCCTCTTCAACCGTTGTTGGCTCCACGGAAACATCTTTCTGCGTTGTGCTACTCTCTGGTTGAAGTGAAGGCTCAACAACCTCATCAAGTTCTGCTTTCCTCTCACTCAATTCTTTCAAGAGAAACTCTTTCTCAAGAAATGTTCCGTTCTTTGTGACAAACACTTTTCCTTCGGATCTGAGATAGAAGGCATATCCAACTGTCTCTTTTGGGTATCCTATGAAGATGCATTTCTCCGCTTTGGGTTCCAGCTTTTTAGGCTGAAGCTTTTTGACATAAGCATCACATCCCCAAACTTTAAGAAACGACAAATTTGGCTTCTTGCCAAACCACAGTTCATATGGCGTCGTCTCAACGGATTTTGATGGTGCCCTATTTAAAGTGAATGCAGCTGTCTCTAGTGCATAACCCCAAAACGATAGTAGCAAATCGGCAAGAGACATCATAGAACACACCATATCTAATAAGGTTCGATTATGACGTTTGGACACACCATTGCGCTGTGGTCTTCCAGGCGATGTCAACTATGAAACGATTCCACACTGTCTTAAGTGACTGCCAAAATCATAACTCGGATATTCTCCTCCTCGATCAGATCGCAGGAATTTACTATTCTTGTTACGATGATTCTCAACTTCACTCTGAAATTGCTTGAACTTTTCAAATGTTGCGGACTTATGTTTAATTAAGTAAATATATCCATATCTACTTAAGTCATCAGTGAAGGTGAGAAAATAACAATATCCACCGCGCGCCTCAATGTTCATCGGACAACACACATCAGTATGTATGATTTCCAACAAATCACTCGCTCGTTCCATTGTTCCAGAGAATGACGTTTTAGTCATCTAGCCCATGAGGCATGGTTCACATGTGTCAAGTGATTCAAAATCAAGTGACTCCAAAAGTCCATCAGCATGGAGCTTCCTCATGCGTTTCACACCAATATGACCCAAACGGCAGTGCCACAAGAAAGTGGTACTATCATTATCAACTCTACATCTTTTGGCATCAATTCTATGAACATGTGTATCATCACTATCGAGATTCAATAAGAATAAACCCCTCACATTGGGTGCATGACCATAAAACATATTACTCATATAAAAAGAACAATCATTCTTCTCTGATTTAAGTGAGTAACCGTCTCGCAATAAACAAGATCTAGATATAATGTTCATGCTTAATGCAGGCACTAAATAACAATTATTCAAGTTCGTCACTAATCCCTATGGTAGTCGAAGAGCGAGCGTGCCGACGGCGATCACATCAACCATGGAACCATTTCCCACGTGCATCATCACTTCATCCTTTGTCAGCCTTCGTCTATTCCGTAGGTCCAGTTTTGAGTTGCAAATGTGAGCAACCGAACCGGTATCAAATACCCAGGCACTACGACGAGAGCTAGTAAGGCACACATCAATAACATGTATATCATATATACCTTGTTTGGTGTTGGTCGCCTTCTTGTCAGCCAGGTACTTGGGGCAGTTCCGCTTCCAGTGACCAGTTCCCTTGCAATGAAAGCACTTAGTTTCTGGCTTGGGTCTAGCCTTGGGTTTCTTCACGGGAGGAGCAACTGGTTTACCACCCTTCTTGGAGTTACCCTTCTTACCCTTTCCATGTCTCTTGAAACTAGTGGTTTTATTGACCATCAACACTTGATGTTCTTTCTGGATTTCAGACTCGGTGACTTTCAGCATCGCAAACAGCTCGACGACTGACTTGGTCATCCCGTGCATGTTATAGTTCATCACGAAGCTCTTGTAGCTAGGTGGCAATGATTCAAGAACTCTGTCAGTGATCGCCTCCGACGGAAGGGGCATCCCTAACTCCGCCAGACGGGTCGAATACCTAGACATTCTGAGTATATGTTCACTGATACACCCGTTCTCCTCCATCTTGCAAGCATAGAACTTATCGGAGGTGTCATACCTCTCGATCCGGGAATTCTTCTTAAAGATAAACTCCAACTCCTGGAACATCTCATATGCTCCATGACGTTCAAAACGTCTTTGAATTCCCGGTTCTAAGCCATACAAAATTGCACACTAAACTATTGAGTAAACTCCAGAATGTGCCTCCCAAGCGTTCTTAACGTCTTCGGACGACATGTCTATGGGTTGGTTACCAAGTGGTGCATCAAGGACATATGTCTTCTGGGAAGCCGTGAGGATAATCCTTAGATTACGAGCCCAGTCCACCAAGATCAAGTACCGAACGGACGACACCTCCGCGTTCAGCACACGTGTAGCTCGATGAAGATCTCCGCCTTCTTGATCCAGCAAGAGGGAGCGGAGAGGTAGATGGGTTCTTCGGCAGCACGGGTGGTGGTGGAGCTGATCCGGCAGAGCTTCACTAAGCGGTGCCAAACCAATCTACTGGAGGAGAGGCTACCGGAGAGGGAGGAAGGGTTGCGCCATGGCTTAGGGTGGGGCTGCCCTCCTCCCTCTCACATATATATATAGGGGAAGAGGAGGAGGCTGGGCGCCCTAGGGTTTCCCTTAGGGTTGGTGCGGCGGCCAAGGAGGTGGGGTGGCGGCTAGAGTGGCTTGGCCACAAAGTTTGGTGGCTAGCCCACCCTTTTGGCCCAGCCCAAGCCTCTAGTCGCACGGGACTTAAGGTGGGAGGTGCGGCCAGCCCACCAGGGGCTGGCTCGCACCCTCTCACAGCCCATATGTCCCATTGGAGTAGATGGGCCCACCCGATGGACCCCAGGAACACTTTCGGCACTCCGTCCCACCAATTGCAGGTCACGGAACTTTTCCGGAACTCAAACACCAACTTCCCATATATGAATATTTACCTCCGGACCATTCCGAAGCTCCTCGTCACGTCCAGGATCTCATCCGAGACTCTGAATAACCTTCGGTCACCAACACACATAACTCATCTCTATCGAAACATCACCGAACCTTAAGTGTGCAGACCCTGCGGGTTCGAGAACCATGTAGACATGACCAAGACACCTCTATAGTCAATAACCAATAGCAGGACCTGGATGCCATATTGGTTCCTACATGTTCTACGAAGATCTTTATCGGTCGAACCTCTATGTCAAGGATTCAGACAATCCCGTATGTTGTTCCCTTTGTTCTTCGGTATGTTACTTGCCCAAGATTCGATCGTTGGTATCTCTATACCTAGTTCAACCTCGTTACTGGCAAGTCTCTTTACTCGTTCCATAATACAATATCCTGTGACTAACACTTAGTCACATTGCTTGCAAGGCTTGTTGTGATGTTGTATTACCGAGTGGGCCCCGAGATACCTCTCCATCACACGGAGTAACAAATCCCAGTATTGATCCATGCCAACTCAACAGACACCCTCGGAGATACCTGTAGAGCACCTTTATAGTCACCCAGTTATGTTGCGACGTTTGATACACACAAGGCACTCCTTCGGTGTTAGTGAGTTGCATGATCTCATGGTCATAGGAACATATACTTGACATGCAGAAAACAGTAGCAATAAACTGACACGATCATATGCTACGTTCATAGTTTGGGTCTTGTCCATCACATCATTCTCCTAATGATGTGATCCTGATATCAAATGACATCTCATGTCCATGGCCAGGAAACCTTAACCATCTTTGATCAACGAGCTAGCTGCCAGAGGCACACTAGGGACACAATGTTTGTCTATATGCCCACACATGTATTTAGTTTCCAATCAACACAGTTATAGCATGGACAATAAACGATTATCATGAACAAGGAAATATAATAATAAACACTTTATTTATTGCCTCTAGGGCATATTTCCAACATTGACACCCCGACACAGGTGGTACAGGTAAACTCTCTTCGTTCCTTTAATGAAAGTGATATACCTTATACTAAGACTCCTGAACAATGCTTGGATGAATTTGATAATTATGTTGTTAAGCAAGAACACTTCGATAACTATGTTAAGAATCAATTGCGACGTAATGCTATGATGATAGATCGCTAAATGACTTGATGTTTAGAATTACAAATGATGTGAAAGGTTTAGGTAAACATGCTTCTATGGTTCACACCCTATTAGACCAAGTTTCTAAATCACAAAACGATTTGAATGCTGAAATGAATAATAATATGAATGATTATGTTGTTAGAGTAGTGACTGGAGGAGGTAGAATGATCCAAGAACCTCTTTATCCTGAAGGTCACCCTACAAGAATTGAACAAGATTATAAGAAATTAATGAAGATACACCTGGTTCTTCTAAGAAGAAGAAGAAGAAAGATGATAGGAACTTGCATGCTTCTAGTGAATCTGATATAGAAAAACCTGTTGAGAAACATAATGAAGTTTCTGTTTCCGATGCTGAGACTCGGTCTAGTAGTGAACATACACCTAGTGACAATGAAACCAATGATAATGATGATGTTCACGTAGATGCTCAACCAGAAGATAATAAAGGAAATGACAATGATGTGGAAATTTAACCTGCTGAAGATCTTGATAACCCACCTTCTAAAAATAAACGTTATGATAAGAGAGACTTTGTTGCTAGGAAACATGGAAGGGAAAGAGAGACATGGGTTCAAAAACCTATGCCATTCCCTCGTAAGACCACTAAAAGTAAGGACGATGAAGATTTTGAGCGCTTTGGTGAAATGATTACACATGTCTTTTTGCGCATTCGTTTGACTGTTATATTGAAAATGCCTCTGTATGCTAAGTATATAAAAGATATTATTACCAACAAAAGAAACATACCTGAAACTGAAATTGCCACCATGCTTACGAATTATTCTTTTGATGGTGGAGTACCTAAGAAGTTGGGAGATCTGGGTATACCCACAATACCTTGCTCTACTAAAAGAAACTATGTCAAAACTGCTTTATGTGATTTAGGGGCCGGTGTTAGTGTTATGCATTTCTCCCTTTATAAAAGAATTGAATTGAGTAAACTCACACCTATTGAGATATCTTTGCAAATGGTTGATAAATCCACTGCTTTACCTATTGGAATTTGCGAGGATGTTTTCGTTGTGGTTGCAAATGTTACTATCTTAACATACTTTGTTATTCTTGATATGCTTGAGGATGACAATATGTCAATCATCCTTGGTAGACCCTTTCTAAATACTGCAGGCTGTGTTATTGATTGCAATACAAGCAAGGTTACCTTTCATGTCAATGGCAAGCAACATACCATGCATTTTCTAAAGAAGCAAACTTTGGTTAATAATATTAATGTCATTGATCCTATTCCCACAGTTATCATTGGAGATTTTATAATCCCTCTACCTAGTGCCAATAATAAGGAATATTATAATCTCAATGCTCGGGAAATAAAAATCCCTATTGAGGTAACCTAGTGGTATACAAAAATTCTTCGGTTTCATGTTAGTCGGAAACGGTTATTAATAAGACTTGATCAACTTTATTAATGAATCCTTTTCGAATGACATGAGATTAATGAATTGAGTATTCACAACTCTCTATACCACAAGTTTATTCTCTGTTTTTCTTAGTTAAATAAAAATAAAATGCCATGAAATTCTTGTTTTCTATTTTTCCTGTGCATGAAAAATACCCCAAAAATAAAAAGTCTCAGATTGCCACAAAATTTTGATATGAATTTTTTCTGAATATTTTAGATTTTTTGGCGTAAAAATCACAGCAGGGGGTGTGCTAGGTGGCCACCACATAACAGGGCGCGTTGATAACCCACAAGTATAGGAAATCGCAACAGTTTTCGAGGGTAGAGTATTCAACCCAAATTTATAGATTCAACACAAAGGGGGCCAACAAATATTTAAGAGTATTAACAGTTGAGTTGTCAATTCAACCATACCTGAAGGTTAAATATCTGCAGCAAAGTGATTAGTAGCACAGTAATGTTATAGTTTGGTAAAAGTGATAATAGCAGTAGTAACGATAACAGTGATAGCAATGGTTTTGTAGCAAGTGTAACAATGACAGCAGCAGTAGTAACTTAGCAGGAATAATATGTGGAAAACTCGTAGATCGGTGTATTCATTGGATGATATTCATCATATAACAGTCATAACTTAGGGCGACACGGAAGGCATATATTCCGTAAATAGTTATACATGCTTATGGAAAAGAACTTGCGTGACATCTTTTGTCCCACCCTCCCGTGGCAGCGGGTCCCATAAGAAAACTAAGAGATATTAAGGCTTCCTTTTAATAGAGAACCGGAACAAAGCATTAACGCATAGTAAATACATGAACTTCTCAAACTACGGTCATCACCGAAAATTATTCCAACTATTGTCACCTTAGGGTTTACGGATCATAACACGTAATAGATGCATATGTCGTCACCTTCTTGAAGGCGTCGTCGCGGGTACTCACCGTTTGCAGTGGTGGTCCGACAGAAACCCTAATGTAAGTATTGGGTGGTGACGGAGCTTCGGTGTCGCTCCTTTCGTGAAGGCGCTGCCTTGATGCCCATGGGTCGTCATGCTCGGCTTCGCCTCTTCACGGTGGCTTATCCATGTTTGAGGATTCCGACGATTCCTAGTGATGCTTATTGTTCACCTGTTGGTGTCTTGAAGTTGGTGTTATGACTCGGTATCAATGGTACAAACAAGTGAAACAATTTTTGTTTGAACTCTTGCATGCACGTGTAGGTACCAAAATCTCGAACGGCAGTTCCAAGCAACTTGGATTCTAGACGGAGATCACCGAGCCAGAAGCTACTTCTCCTTCCTCTCTACACGGCTCTCTTCTTAATTGCTCCGAAACTATGGTCCATATCATATCTCATATCCAGACACTCTCCTCCGCGCCGTAGTATTTTTGTCGTCACAGTAAGCAGCTAGCCATGGCAGTCAAAGACGAGCAACAGCAGCCGCTGCACATCCTCTTCTTCCCGTTCCCAGCCCACGGCCACCTCATTCCAATCGCCGACATGGCCGCGCTCTTCGCCACTCGCGGCGTCAGGTGCACCATCCTCACCACGCCCGTCAACGCTGCCATCATGCGCTCGGCCGTCCACCGTGCCAATGACGCTTTTGCCAGCACCAACTCCCCGGCGATCGATATCTCCGTCGTGCCTTTCCCTGACGTCGGGCTCCCGCCGGGTGTCGAGAACGGCACGGCCATTAAATCCCAGGACGACCGGGGCAGGTTCTTTCAGGCGGCGCAGCTGCTCCGGGAGCCCTTCGACCGGTTCTTGGTTGACAACCGCCCCGACGCGGTCGTGTCCGACAGCTTCTTCCCGTGGTCCGTGGACGCCGCCGCGGAGCACGGCGTCCCTCGCCTCGCATTCCTCGGTAGCAGCATGTTCGCGCTGTCATGCATCGACAGCATGCTGCGGCACAACCCGTTGGCGACTGTCCCAGACGACCCCGACGCCCTCGTTTCCCTGCCGGGGCTGCCGCACCGTGTCGAGCTGAGGCGGAGCCAGATGATGGACCCCGCGAACCAAGCGGAACACTGGGGCTGGGCATTCTTCGAGGGCGTGGACGCCGCGGACCAGAGGAGCTTCGGCGAGGTGTTCAACAGCTTCCACGAGCTGGAGCCGGACTACGTCGAGCACTACCACACGACGCTTAGCCGGCGCGCGTGGCTCGTCGGGCCGGTAGCACTCGCCAGCAAGGACATGGCTGGGAGAGGCACCGACGCGCTCTCGCCGGACGCGGACAATTGCATTGGCTGGCTGGACATGAAGCCGGCCGGCTCGGTGGTGTACGTCTCCTTCGGCACGCTAACCAGTTTCTCGCCGGCGGAGCTGCACCAGCTCGCCCGCGGCCTCGAGCTCTCGTGCATGAATTTCCTGTGGGTGATCGGCGCGGCAGGCTCAGACTCTTCAGAGTGGATGCCCGAAAGCTTCGCCGAGCTGATGGCACACAGTGACCGCGGGTTCATCATCCAAGGCTGGGCGCCGCAGATGCTCATCCTGAACCACCCTGCCGTCGGCGGGTTCCTGACGCACTGCGGTTGGAACTCAACGCTGGAGGCCGTGAGCGCCGGTGTGCCGATGGTCACGTGGCCGCGGTATGCAGATCAGTTCAACAACGAGAAGCTTATCGTGGAGGTGCTCAAGGTGGGCATCAGCATCGGCGCCAAGGACTACGCATCGTGCGTCGAGACCCACGAGGTGATCGGCGGCGAGGTAATCGCCGAATCCATCGGGAGATTGATGGGCAACGGCGAGGAGGGCGACGCCATGCAAAAGAAGGCCAAGGACCTCGGCTGTAAGGCGAGAAGCGCGGTGGAGAACGGTGGATCTTCCTACAATGCTGTTGGCCGGCTGATAGACGAGCTGACGGCCCGCCGGAGTTCCATCAAGGTTGGAGAAAGGTAAATAAGTTCAAAAATTCTTGCTCTCTGCGTCTCGATCGGGGGCAGAACTCGTGTCATGCCGAGTCACGCTATAGCATGGCTCCAAACATGATGTATACTACCATGGAGTAGGTTCCAAGCCTTGCCGGCCGGGCCTGCCGTCATGTTTTCTTACATGGAGTTTTGCGTTTCGGCATCTCACAGACTTGTGACACTGAAACACTTTAATTTTGGGTTGGGAAGTAATTCCACTCTCACTTTTGTGTCTTCCTATTTTAGAAAATTGTACTTTTGATCATGTGAATATCTACTCACAACCTTGCTAACTTGCCATATTCATCCATATATGGACCATGTGTTTCTCATATCTTCTGAAATATGACTAAATTGGAACTCCGAAGTCTGAAGTCATTGTCTTAAACTAAGTGAATGTTCAGTTTCTCTCCGCTCCGTCGACTCTGCTCTCGAAGCGGAGCAGGGTATAACTCATTTTGATGGAGCGGCTCAACCCCGCCTCCACAGCTCTGCAGAGTGGAGAGACTCCGAACAGGGCCTAAATAACATAATGCAGTAGAGAACCAAAGGAGATTTGTGGGAGTTCGGACGTCCACCTGTCCCACTTGTTAGTTGAATTACATCTTCCTACACACCATCTGTTTTTCTTTCTCTAGGTTCACATGACCTACCCCGTTGTCCGGATTTGATGCTTATTTGATGTTTACAGTTGAATGACCGGTTACTCTACCATTGTCTATGGCACGTCTGAACGTGTATGCAGACATTTCGTGTGTTTATCTTGATGCACATGAGCACGTCGCTGGAGTTGCCCTAACATTAGCCGAATGATATTGCGGCCTATAGGTTGTTGTCGTGTTGCAGCTGAGCCCCTAGTCAACCAAAATGCCCGATGCACGGCCAACGACAATAAAAGCATCTCTAGCATACCCTTAAGTGGTCAAACTCTTATAATTTTTGTGTTTTAAGATTTTGGTCGAAAAAAGTGTCCACAACAGAAACCATAAAACTGGTCCAAGCCGTAATTTTTTTAAAGGGCACCGAAAATCCACACCCGAAACCTTATATTTGAAGGTTGGAAGGCGAAACCGAGGGTGCCCCATATATAGGTCAAACCTTGTTGGAGCAAACACGCCGCCGCGGAATTTGCCAGAATCCAGCCTAAACTTGTCGAAATTCATCACCGCACACCAAAAAAGGCCACCGAATGCCGGAATCAATCGATGCCGGTTCGAAATGGACGAGCTCGACCTTGTCGTGCCCTCCCGTCACCTCAGCATGGCCGTCAGAATCCTCCCGACGCAGACGGCAAAGGGGCACTGCTCGACCGACACGACTAACACTGGAGCAGGGCACAGCCGGCGGGCGACGGGGCGTGGCCGGTGAAGGACAAGGCTAGTTGTGGGCGGCACGGTCGGCTGGGGGAAGGGGCGGCGTTGGCTAGGTTGGAGGCTCTTATCCCTTTACATTTTGTTTTTACGGTGTCTGTTTGGCCGTAGCTAAAATAGACCCTTAAAATGCCTTTTTCGATCCTTATCCTAATTTTACAGTTTGTGGTTTTAAGGGGTCTACTAGAAATGATCTAAAGAATCACGTAGGGTGATCCTAACCAGCAACTTAAGCGTCAGTTAGGCCAACCGGCACCCAACCGTGCACGCGTGCTAGGCCGGCCCATATACGCATTGTTGACCATTGACCAACTAATTGGTTAACCATTTGCCATTGGTTTTGTCTCCTTTTTCTATTTTTTCTCCCGTTTATCATTTTTTTCATTCTCCATTTCAATAAGTAGTTTCATGATCTTTATTTTTATTTATTTTCGTTGTTTCCTTCTCAGTTTTCATAGATTTTTCCTTTTTTTGGTTTTTTTGTTTCTTTCGTGATTTCTATATCTTTTTCTTTTATATTCCCTAGAGTTTTCCCTTTTTTCTAGAGATTTTTTGTTTATATCTATTACATTTTTTAATGCACGTTTAACATTTTGTAAATACTTGGTCAACATTTTTTACTTATATGATCAACATTTTTTTCTAAAGCATTTAAATGCTTGATTAACATTTGTAAGTACTTTATAAAAAATCAACCTTTTTTCATTACTTGGTCTATATTTTTTATATAAATATTTAACATTTTTTAAACGATTTATTATTAATTTTAGAATAATTGATCAACTTGTTTTTTGAATGTTTATTAACATTTTTCAAAAAAAAAAATTTAATAGATGGTCAACCTTTTTTCTATACGCATTAAACCTTTTTCATATAAAAAACTAAGTTTTTTGTATGCATGGTCAACTAATTTTCTATACACATTTAACATTTTTTTAAATACAGGTTTGACATTTTTCGAACACTTGTTCAACATTCTCCCGACGCGGCCGGCAAAGGGGCACGGCTCGGCCGACACAGCTGGCAACGGAACAGGGCGCAGCCACCGGGTGACGGAGCGTGGTCGGCGCATGATGGGGCACGACCGACGTGCGACAGGGCGCGATTGACTTGGTTAGGCGCGGCCGGTTAGGGAAAGGGGCGGCGCCGGCTGGGCTGGAGGAATGAGCTCTTATATTTATTTTACAGTTTTGTTTTTAAAGTGTCTGTTGGGCCGTAGCTAACATGAATCCTTAAAATGCCTTTTTTCGACCCTTATCCTAGTTTTACAGTTTGTAGTTTTAAGGTGTCTGCTTGAGATGCTTTAAGGATGGCCGCGAAGGGTGCTCCTAACCAGCAACTTAAGTGTCAGTTAGGCCAACTAGCGACCAACCGTGCACGCATACTGGGCCGGCCAGACAGGCATGGTTGACCATTGACCAACTGATTGGTTAACCATTAGCCATTGACTTTTGAAGGAATGATTTGAACAAAATGTAAATTAAAAAACAAAAATTTGAAGAACACAATTGTGGCCATAAAATAGTTCTTGTTTTAGAAAAAACACATGTAGTAAATGGTTCAATATTTTGAAAAAAAACATGGATTAAAAAAATTACGAATTTCATGATTATTTTTGTAGTTTTTTCAAAAAAATTGCGCAATTCAAAATTCATAATTTTGAAAACAATTCATGCATACGAAAAAATCATGGATATGAAAAAATTTCATGGATTTAAAAAAAAGTTCATCAGTTTCAAAGAAGTTTCTAAATTGACAAAACATTACAATTGTATATTAAATTTACAAATTTTGAAAAGAAGTTTGCAATTATTTTTAAAACCATGAAACTTTGAAAAATATACGATGTTCGACACAAAAATAAATAAATGTACAAGATTACAAAATGCTTACGCATTAAAAAATGTCTGTCTATTTGAGAAAAGTTCACTATTTTTCAAAAAATATAAATTGAGAAAAAAAGGAAAAAGGAAAATGAAAAGGTCTGGTTTTGTTTCTTTTTTCTAGTTTTTCTCTGGTTTATTGGTTTTCCATTCTCCATTTTACTGACTTTTTTCCTGTTCTTTCTTTTTATTTATTTTCTTTGTTTCCTCCTCAGTTTTCAATAGGTTTTTCTTTTTCTTTCATTTTTCTTTGGTTTTCTTTGATTCTTTCTTGTTTTTTATTTCGTTTTCTTTTTTATTCCCTAGTACCTTTTACTGTTTTATAGTTATTTTCTGTATATATCTAATACATTTTTAATGCACGTTTATCATTTTTAATACTTGGTCAATATTTTTTATTACATGATCAACATTTTTGAAAATGCATGGTTAACATTTTCAAATTAGCCTTTTTTATTACATGGTCTATATTTTTATATACATATTTTTTCAAAATGATTCATTAAAGTTGTTCAAATAATTTATCAATTTTTGTGAATGCTTGATTAACATTTTGCAAATAAAAGTTTAATTTTTTTAGTAGATCTTCAACATGTTTTCTATACTCAATTAACATTTCTCAAATAAAAAATTAACATTTTTAGAATACGTGTTCAAGTATTCTATACACATTTAACATTTTTTAAATACAAGTTTAACATTTTTCGAACACTTGTTCAACATTGTTTTCAAATGCTTGGATTAACATCTTATAAATACATGGTCGACATTTATTCTATACACATTTCACGTTATAATTTTTTTTGTACATTTTTTGTATGCATGAGAAACATTTTTCTATACACGTTAAATATTTTTAAATTTCTGATTAATATTTTTTGAAATTTTTTATATATTTTTTTTTCTAATATAGAATATTCAGAAATATAAGTAAAGTAAAAGAAAACAAAAGGAAATATAAATCATAAGAAAATAATAAGAATATGGCATGTGGCCAGTGGCGCGATGGACCGACACAATATGGAGCTCGCCTTCAGCGAGACTTGCTCGCGTCTTGCTGTAGGCAAGACATATCAGCACCCTGTGACTGATGCTTAAGACGTTGAATAGGGTTTGAGAGCCACGTACTCCTCCTTATGGAAATTTAGCTTTTTTTAGGCTTAACCACACTCTTTATTTGTTGATCAACAATGTTTAAAGTGATACAATTAAGTGTTGGGGACTGAATGAGCGAAAGATGACATCCTAAAGATAAACTGAACGTGTATCTAGCAAGATTATGTGTCTCCACATTCAAAGCCCACCTTCAAACAGGAAGGAGCAGTGTTGAAACTCCAATGCCATGGCTAGAATCTCACGGATGATATGTCCATGGTTTCCTTCGTTCCACTCCTTTATATTCGCAACAATCTCTTTGCAGTCAGAACAAACAGTGAGTTGCGATTGCATAGATTAGTGACTAATGCCAACGCTTCCCGGCACCCTAGAGCTTCAAGCATTGCCAGGTCGGTTATTCCTGCAAAAACCCGAGCATAAGCCCCATGGTACTCTAGCTCGCCCAACAATGACTTTTAGGTTTTGTTACAAAAGGTTTTTTTGTTTCACCTATTTATTTATTTAGTGTATTATTAAGTTTTACTTTTCAGTAAAAAAAAACAGTTTCTATGTGCTCTGTTTATCTTCACTGCATATTCTTATAAGAGATATACCTTCTGTTCTCACAATTATTATTAACAACGATAAAATGGATCATTATTAGTAACATCCACGATGTCCATTTGAGTAAGGTTAACTTTTTTTGGGGGGGAAGGGGGGTATACATATATTTGTTTCAAGTCTATGTACAGTTTTGTTTACAGAGTGCATGTAGATATTTTTGTTTACATAGTTTTGTTTATAGAGTGCATGGACATATCTAACTGTGCCTGATCTCGGTGCAGCCTTTTTCTCAGCCCACATTTGCTATTTGCCATCACAGAATGGTTTGGGCTATCATAGCTGTAGCAAACTGAATGGTTGTCATCGCATTTTTGTCTCGAACAAAAAAAGGTTGTCATCGCACTTACCACTGACAGGCGCGCTTCCACCTGAAAGGACTTGAGATTAATTGATGAATCGTAGAATCAGCTTTGTTTTTTCGTCCTATAAACTGAAGCTCTCGCAAGTCATGGATTTCCGACCGCTGGCACTTCCCTGCCGATAGTCACCACAGCAAAGAGGAAATCATTCCGACGGGGCAAAAGTGTCTCGCGCCATCCAGGCCATCGACAATAGTCCGGATAGTCAACTACCCATGGACCCACATACTAGTCTAAAAGTATTTATATCCGGACCTTACAAATCTGGTTTTTTAAACACTCGCAGACACGTCCAGATGCGTTAGTGACCCTTAAAAAATGGCTATTGCATCCGGACATCTCATATCAGATTCCTCAAATCCATTTAAAAGCATCCTACATATTAAACCTACTACTACGTACGAGCTATCTATTCTTCGTCGAAGATTTCGACGATCTTCGTGCCCTCCGACGGATAGATGTGCGGCAGCCCGCGCTCGGCCCTCTCCGGCGTCGGCGTTGTGGCCCCTCCGATGGATAGATGTGCGGCAGCCCGCGCTCGGCCCTCTCCGGCGTCGGCGTTGTGGCCCCTCCGATGGATAGATGTGCGGCAGCCCGCGCTCGGCCCTCTCCGGCATCGGCGTTGTGGCCCCTCCGATGGATAGATGTGCGGCAGCCCGCGCTCGGCCCTCTCCGGCATCGGCGTTGTGGCCCCCTCCGGCTGCTCCGTCGCGGTTTCCTCTACCGCTATCTCTGCCTCAAGCTCGTCAAAGAGGGCGTCGGCCTCCGCCTGCCTCTGCCGGATGAGCCGGCGGTTGGCCTTCACCTCGGCCTCATCCCGGATCGAATCCAGGATGGCTTGATGCCCCGCCACATCGTCGGATTGGCCGACGGCGAACTCCTCCTCCGCCTCCGCCATGTTGAACCCCGAAGTGTCGTCCTCCTTCGGCTCCTCCTCCATGGCCTCCGGCTCCTCCTCCTCCATGGCCTCCGACACCTCGTCCTCCTTCGGCTCCTCCTCCTCCTCCATTTTTGACGAGTCCGGAGGGAGATCCGCAATGATGCAGGCGGCGCGATGAGCCTGGATCTCCATCTCGATCTGATTTCCACGCTCCGACGTGAGCTGAGTATAGGTGGTGATCCTCTGGCGGACCATAGTGAAGCCGGAGAACGGGGGAGAGGAGGCGGATGGGCTTGGGTGGCGGAGGAGGGAGGGAAGAGTCGGATGGGCTAAGGCTGGGGGACGCTCCCCAGCTTAAATAGCCGTCTATGGCCTCGGGCGGCGAGCCAGAGCAGCGCCACGCGGTGTTCACAGCTGCGGCGATGGTCGAGGCGCCCGTGGGACCTTCGGGTTTCTGGGGGAGTCCGCGTGGGGCACGTTGTCAGGTCAAAGTGGCGGGCGTGCCCGGCCGCTCCCAAGCTCCTCATATCCGTCTCATATTTGGGCTGGATATGAGGGATGCAGGTCAGCCCGGGCGTTTGAGGCCGGTTTGAAAGGACCGTCTGAATCAGTTTTTCATGACCGCGCAGTGACTGGACGGTTTGTCCGGACGTTTGAAACGAGTATAAGGGATCCGGCCGTAGATGCTCTAACCACCGGCGGTTCATCGTCTCCCCGCAATTTTCACTCTTTTTTTTTTGTGTGTGAACAATTTTGTCCTTGTCGTCCAACTCCAGCTGTTTCGGGCATATGCACATATGCCCTATGGGTGAACTCCCTCTAAAGTCACAAGCTAATTTGCTGATGTTGCGCATCTGATTGCGGCTATCATCTTTGCGATGGGTACATGCATGTGTGTATATAAGTGAAGGAGCGTGTGTGTGATCATGGACGCAGTGGGCCGGCCTAAAGGAAATGCAAATGCGGCGTGGTGCTCGTCATCATAGTAACACTAACATCTGGCAAAATGTGTGCTATAGACCGGCTCGAAGCTGGACCAGCTTAATTGCTAGCTCATGATTGTTCGAAGCAATATCATGCCTTCTCTGAAACTTCTGTCTTGTGTGACTACAGCTTTTTTGAGTCGTTAATCAAGGCGCGTGATTATATGTACACCTCCAACTCTGTATACAGGGTTCTTTACCCATCAAGATTTGCTTCTCCTACACGTATGCTTAGAAACGAGTACATATCATCTACTCCGGCCCCTGGTTGTCCTATCATGCTCCTAATGTTGTAATGCATACTGTCTAGCTAGCAGTACGAACTAAGTACTCCCTCTGTCTTTTTTAGTTTCCATATATGAAATTTTACTGGAGTCAAACTTTGAAAAGTTTGATCAACTTTCAACGAATATCAATATTCACAATATAAAATCAATATCATTAGGTACGTATGAAATCAATGTTCATACTACTACCTCTATCCTAGTTAATTAGTCTACATTATAGGTTGGGTAAAAATTTGACCACATATTTAACTAGAAAAATATCAATGCATGTCAAAAAAAAGTATATTGTTACATTCGTATTTAAATATAGTTTTTAATGATATTATTTTTGCTACATAAAATTTACATTTTATTAGTTAAAATCACGGTCAAAACATTACACAAAATATGAGTGGGACTAATAAACCTGGACAGAGGTAGTATATAAGTTCAGTATTATAAATGTTGATATTTTTAAATATAAATCTAGCCAAACTTTATGTAGTTTGACTTCAAACAAATCTTATATGCTGAGCAAAGAGAAACAGATAAGGTAATATTTAGAAACATTTCTTAACGCCCAAATCCTAATTCAATCCACACCTTTAAGAACAAAAGCACAATTTTTGACATAAAACAAATGAGAAACACCCAAACTATCAAACCGGTACTACTAAAATTAACCACGTGTGCTTTTACAATGCATAAACTTTTTTGGAGTAAATTATTGTTTATACCTCCTTGTTTGATATATTTTTACATGAATTACCCCATTTAGGGATTTTCATCCATTTTACGGCATTTAACAAAAAATATGCCACATTTTATCTTTAGTTATTTATTTTGAGCATGTTCTGTCAAGATGGTCCAATCTTTTAGTGTATACTCAGGAGTACATGGCATGCCACATACTCCCTCCGTTCCTAAACATGAGTCTTTTAGACATTCCAATAGAGGACTAAATACAAAGCAAAATGAATGAATCTACGACAACGGCGTTTCGGCTCTCGGGTGCAGCTGCACCCGCGCCGACGAAAAAAATCAAAACAAATACTAAACAAATTAAAAATATCCAATTTTTTTGTGTGGTAGGTAATTTGATGCGTGAGGAGCACTACAAAGTTCAACATATTTGGAGATCTGAGCAGCTCTCGACAAAAAAGACAAATCGGGGTCTGTAAAAAAGGTTTACCGTTCACAAACTTTTCTGATCCGATTTGTCTTTTTGGTCGAGAGCTGATTAGATGTCCAAATAACTTTAAATTTTGAGCGAACCTCACACATCAAAATATCTACCACACAAAAAACAATTGGATTTTTTTAAATTTTTCTAGTATTTTTTTTATTTTTTCGTCAGCGGGAGCAGCTGAGCCCAAGCTCAGAGTTGGATTTTCGTGAATCTACACTCTAAAATATGTCTATATACATCCGTATCTAGTCTAATAGTGAAATTTTTAAAAAGACTTATACTCCCTCCGTTCCAAAATAAGTAACTCAAAAGTGACTCAACTTTGCACTAAGTTAGTACAAAATTGAGTCACTTTTGAGTCATTTATTTTGAAACAGGAGGAATATTTATTAACGGATGGGAGTAGAAGGGTTTTTCTTTGCAACCATTTTCTTCACGCGCTCGCCATCTCACTCCACCACATCCAGCTGGCTAATCACAACACGATCCAACTCGAGGCACCACTTTTGTACCCTCCCCTCACTCTCGCGCACATCTAGGTATAGGTTTTCTCAGGTGGCAGCGACGAGTAATGCTACACATACATAGGTTTATGGAAGGTTTACAAACAGATGGATTTTGATTGGAGACTAAGGAGGGAGAAGGGGCCCACATCCATGAAAATCAGGGGAAAGAGGTTAGTTAGAAAGAAAAAAATCCTAGTCAGCATGTAATTGTGTATAAGTCTTTGTATGTTTAGAATTATTGGACAGCGACAGGTGGTGAAGTTGTAAGCATGCGGTTTTGACCATGTACCATGGGACATGCGGGTAACGTACAACCAGACGGGCGTGGAGCTGAACAGAAGGATGAAATGAGCGCGCAGGTGAGCGTGTGGCCTTAACAGGTGGGACCGACTTGACAGAACATGTTTGAAGACAAAAAAATATATATAAATGGGGCATAAGTTTCGTTAAATGGGGTAAAACAGATAAAAACCCTAAAATGGGGGTAATTCCTTTAAGAAAAATAGAGTAAAAATTAGAATTTACTTGTATTTTTATGTAAAGTTGTTTGCACAAATGAATAATTAATAGTCAAAATACCATCCTGAAGACTATCATGTAAAAGTCCAAAAAGACTTGTATTATTTTAGATAGGCGAAAGTATACGATTTCAAACTTCACTTCATACTTTGCATGCATATATGTGTATAAGTGTACGGAATTGCTTTCTAATGGCTCCAGTAGATTTTATATATCTATATATGCAACAAGGCAAATTGGAGAACTGTAGTTGGGTATTACAATAACAATTAATGAATAGCAGAGTCGGCTGCCGTCATCATACAACCTAACTTAATGTAACAAACATCCTAGAGTGCAGAGAGTCGAGCGAAACCGGCCGAAACCTAGATAGCTATTGCATCCACAGCATGCATGTATAACAACAAAATTACCAACTAGCTAGTCTTCACCCCATTTGCCAGTGTGGATCGTCTTCTCCGTCAATCAAATAGCAGATACATACAAATCAACAGGCATCTCGCCCAGTCATGCTTGCCTGGCCGGCCGGCACATGCACTTCAGCACAGACGACGAACTCTAACCATGCATGCGGCATATATATCCTTACCTTTTGCAGCCAGTGGCTCACAGCAATGAGCAAAAACACTATGCAAAAGAGCAAGAGCAATAATCACATGGATTATTCCATGCACACGCCAGTTAATCCTTGCATTGTCTGACACCTACCGCGCCTGCAAGTCTTCCCCCCACTCATGCAGAAAGAAACAACCCCTGCTGCAACGGTCTCCCTCCAATCATGCAGACATTATTTCATGTGCCATGTAGGTTAAATGCTAGAAACAACTGCCTGCCGGAGGCTTAGATTTTGGGTGATCACCATTCACCAAAGTAAACTAGCCCCATTTGCTGTTAAACACATCGGGGTGGAGTTAACTAAGACATGAAGCTGAACATTTAAACTGACTGAACACCAACTTGTGCTTACAACACATCAGTGCTATATATCTTAATTTAGTTCTGAATCATATATACCACTTGCTGTAGAGTGATGAAGGGTATAATATAATTAAAGTCTAGGTTGATGGTTTTCAGAGTTAACTGTGGCTGTGAAAACCTACGAATTATGCATAGTGCCATTGCCCACTGGCATATGCAATGCAACCTCCTCTCAAGCCTGCATTTACTTGGTTTTGGAGTCACTTAAAACTAGAACTGCCGTAGTCCCTGCTGCCTGTGGTGTCAGGGTGGATCCATTCCCAAAGCTTGTCAGCCGGCGACACCGGCATCTCTCCGAGGGGCGGAATTTGCGACGACGATGGTGAGGGGAGGAAGTGGCTGCCGACGGCCGGGTGGTTAGGGTAGTCCTGGCTGTGTCCCACCAGCCGGCTCAGCTCGTCCCCCGCCGTGGAACTGCTGCCCATCATGGGTGCGTCTGCCAGGGCCATCAGCGAGTACGTGCAGGCCCTCTCGGCCGGTGCAACCGACATTGTTGAGCTCATCGCCGACGCATAGGCGCTCGGCCTCGGGGGAGGAGGAGGAGGAGGCTGATGCAGCTGCGGGGCATTATTGTGCGGGGTGACCTGGTCCATGATGGCTGGCAGCGGCGCCGACGAGCACTCCCCCTGGCCGAGCATGCGGTGGAAGCTGGGCTGCTGCCTCGGTGACAGCGGCGTGGCCGACGGTGATGACACCTGCTGGCCAGCGGGCGGAATAATGGTGCGTGAGCTGCCCGGCCTCGCCGAGGCCGCTTGGACGTTGCTGGAGGAGGGCCGCCCGTGGCCGTCGTCGATGCCGGAGCGCTTGTACACGCGACAGAGCGAGATCTCGGACTGCATGCATGAGACATTTTGTGAAACTTCGGATAAATTACACAAGAAAGCTGAAAATTAAGGAATTCAAAAATTACCGTGACATGTCAAAGCTAAATTAAGGAATTATTACCAATGCAAAGATCTTACACGAGTAGTACGTGATACCCTAGGTGACATAGGATGCAGTAAATTGAGTGAGGACTGAGGAACAGGATGCATGCTTTTCATATGAATAGGGGAGGGGAATTAAATGCTTCAATTAAGTTTGGATCTGAATATTTGAGCAAAGGGGAACTAAATTGACTGTTTAGCTTGGACATGCAAATAGTTAATTTGAAGAATCTGGAGGACATGCAAGTGGTATCTAGCCAGCTATAAGAGGAATTCTGAATTCAACATGGTAGCGTTTGTACATGTCCATATGTATGCCAAAAAGAACGAGCAAAAAGCGAACCCTAAGCTCTTAGATCTGAAAAGAAAAGAGAAAAGGCATGTCACATGTTCATGTAAATTATGCCAACCAACAAAAAAAGCTAGCAGTGAACAAAAAGAAGATTAAAAAATGATTAATAGCACGAACAACAGCTGATATATAGCCAGCTTCCCATGAATTTGCAAAGCAAAAAACCAATGAAGAAATTAGGAATTTCCTGATGTTAAGACTGGCCTCCAAATTCCAAAACCCTAGTCTAATTTGGCTTGCTCGATCGGAGCAATTACCTTGTAGAAGAGATCGGCGTCGGTGGTGGGCGGCGGGAGGCGGTACTCGTTCATGATCCAGCTGCTGCGGACACCCTTGGGGGCCTTGCCGGAGTAGAAGACGAGCGTCTTCTTCAGGCCGATGGGCCGGCTGTTCTCGCCGCGGATCATCCTGTCGGCCCCCGTCGCCTTCCAGTACCCCGACGCCGTCACCCGGTTCGGCCGGTCGCCGTTCCGGTACTTGCGGTCCCGGGGCACGTAGAAGAACCACTCCTTCTCCCCAATCACCGCCATTGCTGCCAACGCCAAGAAATTAATCAATACCCCAATTTGATTTAAGCGGTGCTGACTGTATGTGTGTGTTAGTGCTCAATTACCGGGGAGCTCCCATGGGTCGAAGCGGTAGAGGTCGAGGAAGGTGATGAGCTCGACGTTGAAGCGCCGGCCCTCCACCTTGCGCCGGAGGTAGAACTCGATGAGCTCCTCCTCCGTCGGGTGGAACCGGAACCCCGGCATCACCAGGTCGTTCTCGTGCGAGTCGACGGCTGCCTCGTCGCCGACGCCGGCCACCGGCTCGCCACCGACTTCTCCTCCTCCTGCTGCTGTCGCCGCCGAAACGCTTCCTTCGTCGATGTCTCTGCTCATGGCTGCCGGCTCTCCCTCGGCGTGCCGATTGCCCGCATAGCGCGCGTGTGCGCACTGCAGCGGCCGGCCGGCGAGCTAGCTAGGGCAACGAGATGGCTGAGGAAAGGAAAGCAATTTGGGGGTGCGCAAGTAGGTGGGAGGGAGAGAGGATAAGAGTGGAGTTTGCACCATCGATATATACTGGAGTGGAGGCTTTGCTTAATGATCCTGGTTAGTTAGATGGAACTGGAGTATCGATGATTAACTTGGTAATGGCTGGTAGCTAGTGTAGTGGCTACTAAGCTCTAGCCTTAATAGTAGAGGGGTACAAATATGTACATGTATTGATTTGATGATATGATGAAACCTTTTTGTGATATATGATTCCCTAAAAAAATGCATAATTGCTTAAATCATGTCGGTATATCTGTACATGGAAAATCATGACATTACATACTGTAGTATATGAATTAAACTTCTCGCAAGAAAAAAGTATATGAATGAATTAAACCAAATTATTGCAACTTTTAGAAGGAATGTGGAAAGTTCCACTTTAGCTTTGTATAAAAATTGCATCAACGTGGTAATTGAATTGCATTACCCAAGATGGTAAGAAGAAAACATACAAGGAGAATATAATGGACTAGGAACGCGTAGTGTTCCTACTGATGTGATGTGTGCCTTTGTTGCTTTAGCTAGGTCGACGGACTTGTTGGTCATGAGAGCTGGAATTCCTTGCAAGATCCAAGAACATATATCAGATGATTAAACTAGTAGCTAGAGGCGTCACGCATCACACGGTTGAATTTGAAGAAAACAACTTGGTTCCTATCACCTGTTATGTTATTTATTTTGATTATTAATCCAATTATTAAGTAGCCCGCAGAAAAAAAGGATTTTCAGATGAATTTTGCCCAACAAAATTCGTGTATGATAGGCCGGCAGGGTTGGGACAAAACCAGACTATGCTACATGATTTTCGTGGATGGACACTTGGGCAGGCTGGCCGGGGAACCGGTGGATGGGCACTCGATCGAGAAACGGCACCAGTGACCTTTTGGGAAGAAGTGGTCACCAACAAAGGGAGTTAAAGAGGGGAAAATGACCAGCCAGGATGAGAACAACTTTGGGCGGCTGCCGCTCCGGTGATTGAGATGGGTGCTTGCATCTCTCGTCGTGTGGATTGTGCGCCCTGGCCGGCTCGTCATCCTGGGTTTCTTGATCCGCTTCTTTTTCACAAGGAAAAAAAGGAAAAATGTTTATTTCCTTTCGTATTGGAAATTAAGAAAATATCTTTCTGAAGTATTCCACCTGTCTCATAATATAAGAACGTTTTTAACACTATACTAACGCAGAAAACACTTTTATATCGTGGGACGGAGTGATGCGTCGTGGAGTTTGAGGGGATTAACCCAATGTCCTCGTGCACAGTAGGTAGGCTAGCAGATAGTACTTGGCTCTGATAAATTGAGACGGCAGCACTGTGACTCTCTCTAGCTAGAGTAGCTAGAGGTGACATTCCAACGCGCTGTGATTCCTCCACAGGCATGCATCCAGGCGTGGAGAGGCAGCTCATGTGTGGGCACTGCAGCAGCCGGGTGGTCCATGCATGCATGCATGCATGGGATGGGAGCGCGGCCGGGGTTTATGCTTTAGCGGTGCGATTGGTGATCCATGGATGTGAAATAAATTCTTCGTATCATGAGCTAGCTGGTAGAGGTCTTCTCCTCTTCCTTTTCTTTTCGGCTCATTGCCTTTTGCACTGCGTACGTGGATCCAGGCCGGCCGCCAGGGAGCGATGCACGGGCCGTCCCCGGCGACGTCTGACATCCCTCTCCCCGTGCGATGTTGTCGGCGTGGTGCCGGGTCTCGCGCCAAGGTCAAACCCCATTTCAACTCCGAATGTTTAAGATTTTCGTTTTCTGGTTTATTTGTGGTACTCCATCCAATCCATATTACTCAAGTTATACAAAAGCCACTACAAGTAATATGGATCAGTGAGACACTATTTTTTAGGTAAACCACATGCATTCATTCATGAACAAAGTTATAAACCAACACTTAGCAAGGGTCTAAAGGCACCCAGAGCACAACTGATACACCACTTTGTAAAAAAGGGACCCAACAAGAAATGCAATGAAGCCCTTGATGGACAGAAAGCAAAACCACCAACAATCACCACCATACGTCATCACCGTCGGAGATTTGCAGGACCGAGAGGAGTTGCCAACAGAAGAAATGCCATAGCAGACGAAGCTGCCTTGTGAGTCGACCGCCCAAGACCTTGTGGCTCGTCGATCGGGGATCATATTTATGGTAGATTAGGATTTTGCTTCTCTTTTATGTTCTATGACAACATCAAATCCGGACCATTACCTCCTTTCGGGTTGAAGAAGCTCATTAAATTTTTTATTTTTTATATTCTTCTTGAAGAAAACAAAAGAGCAATCTCGCTCGCACCTTGCCGAGCAAAATAGCCATATGTACCACATGTCTGCTTCAGAAGGTTTCCCGCTCCAGAGATGGTAACTTCAGTAGGCACTATTCTTTAGCATTTCCGAATGTTAAATAAATGGATCTCTTAGGCATATGTGTTTTAGGTGTAGTTAATGTGTTGCGATGGGTGGGGGGCATCCCACGCCTATTAGAGGATGTGAAACCACATATATGTTGAATGCAAAAACAAAAATATGATTTCTTTTGCAAGGTAGTGATGCATGGCATAGTGTAATTTATCGGTGAAATTTTAGTGTTAGCGTGCACAAATTTATTTTGACATTGCAGTTCAACAATATGTATAAAAAAATGTGACATGTACAAAGAACAAAATTTGTTTTTCCCCATATAAGACAAACACAATGCTTTTGTGTCGATGTGTGTGTCAATTGTAATGTGTGACTAAATACCATGGCTTCCGTGTCAATATGTGTCAATTGTAATGTGTGACTCAATACCATGGCTTCCGTGTCGATGTGTATGTCAATTGTAATGTGTGACTAAATACCATGGCTTTCGTGTCGATGTGCGTGTAGTGTATGTGTGGTGGTGTTACGTGTGTGCACTAGTATAGAAAATGGCTTTAGAAGCAGCTTATGAAGATGGTTTTGTATACCGCCTCCAGCAACTGGAGCTAATACTCATAATATTGAAGGTGGTTCTTCGGATGAGTATATCACGCGGTTCATGCATTAAAAGCACATGTATTTGTAATTTCAGGGGTAAGATAACTTATGTTGTATTGCCATATATGTGGAAAAAAAACTTCACATCAATTGACTTGCATCTATAACAAATAAACACATGACAAGATTGTAATTGTACCTTCGATGCACCAATGAAGGCATGCGACACTGCAACCTTCGCCCTTTCTGTGCATGGCGGTGGCTGCCTGGCGGAGGAGACCTCCTCCGGGTTGGAAGGAGACGTCATTCTTCCCGTGCATTGTGTTGATGGCAGCTATAGGGAGGAATATTCATCTATACGTGAACCGCATGAGTTAAGTCTGCAATCGGTTGATTTTAGAGAGTTGATTGCAACAAGACTTTCAACCAAGGCAATATTTAGAGTTTGTTAGTATTTTTTTCTAATGAGTTAGCTTAGTGATGTCGGTTGATTGTTTTTGGCGAAAGCTAATGTTTGTACTAGTGGCGCTAATTAATTTACTCTTGAAAATCTTGATTGAGATGAAATAATTCCTCGTGACAAATCATATGACACGATTTGATTTGAGGCGCCTAGGTTGCAGCAATAGCTAGGTAGGGTTAGTGTCACATCCATCTGGATCATTGATCATCACAGGGATCAGTTCATTAGCCCCAATTGCAGAGAAAACAAAAGAAAAAAACATAAATTCAGAGAGGAATTCTCAAGAGTAGCTAGCTGGTAGCTAGGGTTGCTTTGATCATGTGCATACAAGCATGTCAGCACGTACAATGTGGACTGTAGCAAGTCAAGTGAAGTCCGTGACCTTGAGTAACTCACACATGCATCAAAGATTTATAATAGCTACGTCGCTCTTGTACGTATATGCACGCTAAACAGGGAGGCAATACGTACTAATTGGAAGTATATAATTTGTTTTTTGAGAAGGGGGTAGCCCCGAGCACTAATTCTCAAGGGTACATAGGGATTTGCATATTTATAATTAGGTTTTTGGGTCAGTTTTGAAACTTTGTTACTACTGAATTTATTTGTTATCTCCCATGAAAACAAGCACATAAGTACAAAATATAGGTTAAACAAATGAGTAAAAACCAAAATTAGTTAGAAAAAAGAGATTAGCATGAAGCTACTTGCATTGGTGGTGTAAGATGAATGGAAATATCATAGATGTTGGTGGCCTCGCAAATATGTGGACCAAAGCAATCACAGAATGGGTAGTACTCCCTCTGTTTATAAATATAAGACGTTTTAGAGACTTGTATGTTCAATCTAGAAGGTCTTATATTTGTGAACTGAGAAAGTACGTAGTAACTTGGGGACCGAATACAAGTCAACGGAGCAACTAACATGCATGGCGCCAATGCACTATTGATGCAAAAATGATGGGAGCCTCCTTCTACAAATCGAAAGCCCATCACGCCACGTAGCGTAGGTACAAACAAATACGACTGTCGTCGAGTCTCTGACAGCGTCTGGTACTCTGCTTGTATGTATGTATATATGATCAACCCGGGACCGTTTCCATGCATGCTTAGCTAGGTCCATTTCCACGTGAAAGCGGGAAAAGCTGCTAGCTAAAAGCTGGCCATGCACAGTTCGGAGTAACTGCTTCATCCGTCTGGATTTATCAGACTCGCTTTTGTTTTAATTTAAAATTTAATTAATAAAATATAAACTAAATGTAACAAAAATTTGTTAGAAAGCTCTTTTAAATACAAATTCAATAATGTAATGTTTCATATCATATATTTTGTATTTTAAGTAATCTATAGATGATCAAAATCTGACATTAAATAAAAAAAGCCAATAAATCCGGATGAAAGTATTAGTTAGTAGCAGACAAGCAAAGAATGTCCCACCCTGATTTCTAGAGTGGGCCCTACACTATGGAGCCAAGCAAGCAAGTAAAGAATCCACTGACAGTCTGACAGTCTGACAATAGTATTATACGTACTTACCTACGGCGCGAGAGAGATTAGGTTGATGTTTGGAGTAGAGTAGGTCGCCATGTGATGGATCCAGGCTGTGAGCATGTCACGTACGGGCCAGGGTGATCAGTGTGGAATCGAACGGTACGAGGGTCGGCCCTGCCTAAGAAATCCCTGTCGGCCGGCCCATCCCGGCCCCCCAATTTTCTCGACGACGATGGTACTAATAACTACTTCCTATTTAGAGAAACACAAACGCGTTTACATCATTAAAGTTGCAGTGAAGTAGTAATTTAAACGCATTTATATTTCGTTACAAAGGGTGCATATAAAATGTCTGTCAATAATGTACGTGGATTCCAGGGTTTTTCACATAACCATAGGAGAGAATGCAGGGATGGCCGAATGGGTGGGCACTAAGACCTCTTTCAATGCATTGATACTTAGATAAGGTGAATTACATTAAACAACTTAGCAACTAATTTCCTTAATGCATAGTTGTTTAGCTTTTATTGCTAAGCTTTTCTTATCCAACCGTTTAACCATTAAATTTCTTTTTGCATTAGTTGGTAGCCATTTTGCATATGTTCACGTGACTAGCAACATTTCTTTCTATGGTTACCATAGTGCTCCCTCTGCTCTTTAATTGCATTGTTATATCTTTTTTTTTGTGTATATGACACCCTTAGAGCATCTATAACCGGACCTTGCAAGTTTGGTCCCTCAACGTCCGCGGACGCGTCCACGGACACTGGCCGGTCACGCCTCAAATAATGCATTCTACATCCGCACATCTCATATTAGATTCCTCAAATCCATACAAAAGCATGCAAGATTTAAAAACCTACTTACTACGTAGAACCTATCTACTCCTCGTCGGAGATGTCGACGATCTCTGTGTCCTCCAGCAGATAAATGGCCTCCTGCCGCAGCTTCGCCCCCTTCGGCTGCTTTGTTGCGGCCTCCTCTATCTCCAGCTCGTCGAAGAGGACGTCGGCCTTCGCCTGTCTATATCGGATGAGCCGGCGGTTGGCCTCCACCTCGGCCTCATCCCGGATGGAATCCAAGATGGCCTGGTGCTCCGTCATCTCCTCCGACTGGGCGACGACGAACTCCACCTCCGCCTCCACCATGCTCAAGCCGGAAACCTCCTCCTCCAAGACGTCTTCCTCAATGGCTTTTGACTGCTCCTCATCCTGCCGCTCCTCCTTCTCCTCCTCCACGGTCTCCGACGAGTCCAGATGGAGACCTGCAGCGATGTGGCCGGCGTGGCGAGCCTGGATCTTCGCCTCGATTTGCAGGCGCCGCTCTTGCGTGAGCTGCGCGAAGATGGTGATGAGCCAGCGGACCATCCTGGCGGAGAGGGGGGTGCGAGAGGAGGCGGATGTGCTCGGGTGATGGCGGAGAGAAGGAGGAGGAGGACCTGCTAGGGCTGGGGGACGCCGTCCGGCTTAAATAGCTGGTCCCGACCACGGGCGAGGAGCTGGAGCGGTGCCACGTGGCGTTCACACCGTGATGCCGGTCATGGCGCCCGTCGGACCATTGGGTTTCTCGGCGAGTCCGTGTGGGGCCATGCCATCAGGTCGACGTGGCGAGCATGCCCGGGCTCCCCCATATCCGCCCCATTTTTGAGCTGGATTTGTGGGATGCCGGTTAGTCGGACGTTTGAGGCTGGTTTGAGAGGCCCGTCTAGATCGCTTTTCATGATCGGTCAGTAATCGAATGATCTATCCGGGCGTTTGAGGAGGATACGATGAAGCAATAGGAAGGGCTTGACTATTCTTTGTGCTATCGCTCTTGTAGTCCTCGTACAATTAGGCCAACTCCAGCGCGCGACCCCATCCGGACGTCCGTTTGGCCCGGATTCTGTCTGTTTGGGGCGGGCAATGGGGTCATGTCCGGGCCTATCCTGGGATGCGGTGGTTGTGCGTCCAATGCTGGACGCATCCTTCGGCTGCATCCTGTCCGCCATGGCCAATATGCCCATATATTCATATTTATCAATGTTTTAAACAAGTTTGCATGTCCAAATATCAATTGTCTCGAATAAAAATAGTTTTACAACCCAATCGAAATTGTATCGAATAAAATAGTTTTACAACAAAATAGAAATTGTCTTGAATAAAGATAATTAACCAATACATCTATTGGTTTCCAATGTGATCCCACATGTGCTCAACCAAGTCATTTGAAGCTCCAAATGAGTGTGCCAATCACAGATTTCACGATGGAATTGGGTAAACTGCTCAAACGTGGCCGGTTCTTGGTGCAGGGGATCAACATTTTTACCTTGAAAATCAAATCCTTGGTCGAATATGGAGTCATCACGCTCGTCCTCGACGATCATGTTGTGCATGATCACACAAGCAGTCATCACCTCCCAAAGCTTCCCTTCATCCCATGTAAGTGCAGGGTTTCGAAGGATACGCCATCGGGATTGAAGCACACCAAAAGCACGTTCCACATCCTTTCTAGCACTCTCTTTGTCATCGTTTTCTCACGGCAGATGCCATGGGTAGGCTTATCGAAGGTGGTTGGGGCCGGAGGACGCCGACGGGCTCCGGGTGCGGTATTAGGCACAAGCGGTGGTGACACACAATGTACCTAGGTTCAGGGCCCTCCGTGGGAGGTAACACCCCTAGTCCTGCTTGGTCTAGTTGATGGACGGGTATGTTTACAAGGTTGCTCCTACAGCTGTTGTCTAGACGAGGAAGAGGGAGCAGCCGACTCGCCTTCCTCCGCTACGAGGGTGAATGTGTGGGAAGTGTCCCGTGGGTGTGTGCGCGTGAGACTTGTCGTCCCCGTTGCATGGGGGGCTCGGGGGTTTTATAGGCCAACCCCTCGGCTTACAGTATTCTTAGGGTACAAAATGGGGGGATCCGGTTGGCAGCCTCTCCGACTGGCCAGGGGGTCCTGCCTCGTGAGCCGTCTCGTCGCCCGTAGGGTCCACCGGTTGCGCGGTCCCATCGCCCTCTAGGGCCTGCCGGCCGGCTCCGTGATTGGCCCGCGCCCACCTGCTACGGCACGGGCCGCCCGGGCGGCGGCGTCTTGTGCCAACCAGCCGAAGTCTCCGGTACGGACGGCGGCACTGTAGCCACGCCGGAGCAGGTGATCGAGTGAGTTGAGGCGTGCCGGCACTATTGCCCTGCCCCAGTCGTGATCGGCCAAGGTCAGTGGTACGACCGGCCGAACTGCAGCCATTCACACCCGTGCGTCAGTGGTCACTGTGGCTACATTGGCGCCCGTTGTGGGGGTCCCGTCGTGTCGCCGTATCCGGGTGCAGAGGGATGGGACGGGAGCTTGTCCACCCCAAGGGTCAATGGAGAAGGCGACCCGAAGGCAGCTGGCCGCGCCCAGCCGGCCGGGGGCCGAGCGGGCTCCTTGGACAGCCGGCCTTGATCCAGCCGGCAACGTGCTTGCCGGTCGTGCGCCGGCCGGCCGGGAAGTAGCCGGGCACATATTGTTTTCTTGAAGTGGGGGAGAGGACCCCGTTGCTTTGGCCTACCCAAGGGTAATAACTCCGTCAGTAGTCCCTGAAGCTGGCGGGGGCCCGCGTCCGCCAGACGGAGGGCAGCCGGTGGCTTCTCCCCCGTGGTACCCGCGTTCGGCACGGAACCGAACAGCCAGCCGGGTTGGCGGCCACCCCCGACGCCTCGGGTTCCGACGCGCCGCCTCGGGACCCGGGTCGGCCCATAGCATGCCACGCAGTGAGCGATGATGCCATGGGTCCCGCGCACATGGGCAGACGGGACGTCACCCTGGGCCTAGCCCGCTAGGCCTCGGGTGTAGCCCAGTAGGCCTTGGGACGCATACCGAGATCTTCTGTGCCCCGACGCAACGGTTATAGCCCCGGTTGTCCATGCGCGCATGGATATTCCTGGGGAGTGGGCGCAGTTAATCCCGACGTCCCCCGGTCATGGCCTCCCCATCTAAAAGGGGAGGGAGGGTAAAGGGCGGAAGCACCCACACCCCATTTGCCCCCTTGTCTTCCTCTCCATCGTCTTCTCCGCTCCCTCGCGTGCCGCCATTCTTCTTGCTCGCGACCCCTCTCGCACGCCCTCCCGTGCAGCCCCGCCATCGTGATGGCCTAAGGACGCTCGGGGAGCTAGGCCGGCTCTGTGGTCACGGAGGCCACCATCGCGGAGCTCCGCCGCACGTGCATGCTGCCGTCGGAGGAGCGCGTGACCGCTCGCGTGCCGAGCAACAAGGTGGTGCCCGAGCCACAGGAGGGGGAGTTCGTCGTCTTCTCTTTCCACTTCTCCCGTGCCTCCGGGCTTCCAGTGAGCCACTTCTTCCGTCTCATGATGGACACCTTCGACCTCCAACCGCACCACCTCGGCCCCAACGCCATTCTCTACAGCGTGGGTTTCGTGACATTGTGTGAGGGCTACTTGGGTATGCTCCCCTTTGTGGACTTCTTCAAGGCGCTCTTCTACCTCAAGGCGCTGAAAAGCGCCGAGGAGTTGTTCACCTGCGGGGGCATAGCGGTGTGTTGCCGCGGTTCGCGCTTCCTGCACTTCAGCCTCATCGACTCCGTCAAGGGCTGGCACCAGGCATTCTTCTACGTGAAGAATGCCGACCCGCAGCGGGATTACATCCGGCTGCCGGAGTTTTTCAACACCTCGTCCTTCGGGGTGAACTAGTCGGGGACCGCCCCGCGCGGGACCGCACTCGAAGAGCTCGGCCGGCTCGTGGAGTTGAGGAGCGGGGAAGGGTTGGTCGCCTCCGATATGGTGGCGGACTTCATCGCACGCCAGGTGCTGCCTCTCCAGATGAGGCTGCACCGGATCTGCGACATGTCCGGCCGCTGGGACCCCTGCTGGCTGACGACCGTCGACCTGACGCCGACTCAGGTGGCGAAGATGGTGAACGCCATCACGACCTTCAAGCTGGTGCCGGTGATGTGGACCTTCGGCAAGGATCTGTATGACCGGCACCACCGAGAACCCCTGGTACGTTCCGTCGAGGCGTCCCTACTTGTTTGAACCCCTCTAGCCGGCACCCGATCTTACTATTCCGTGCTGACCGTAGTTGTCCGTGCGGCAGAACACGTCGGATGGCCCGCATCCTCATATCTTCGAGGCGGAGCACGACCATTCCGACTCCGAGGACTACGAGCAGGGAGGCTCTCCCGAAGAGGGGGTTGATTCCTCGGGGGAGGCCGAGGAGGCAGCCGACCCGGGAGCCGATGGGCCTAGCGCAGCGGGAGGGCCCAGCACAGCCGGTGAGTACCCTCCCAGCCCCATGATCAGGGATTGGACCGATGATGATGATGACGATGTTTGGATCTTGAACGCGCCTCCCCCTCAGTTTAGTAGGGCTGAAATGGGTGGAGCGAGGAGCGGCTCGTGCCCTGACGGTCGGGGCCACCAGCCGGGGGAAAAGGCCGGCTCAGGAGGAGCCAGCGGCCCCGCTGCCTGCCCGCAAGCGGGTGAAGGCGGCCGTGCCGAAGCCGCTGGCGCGTGCCAGGCGGGCTCTACCCGTCGTCATCGGGTAAGTGACCTTCTTCTTGCGTGGGTTCCTTTCCAAGTTGTGTGTCGGCGAGTGTTTGACCCCTATGTGCTTTAGGGACCCCATCGAACTCCACGACATGGAGTCGATGATCGACCCGATGGAAGCCGCCAGCCAGCTGGCCCACGAGCACGCGGCCACACAGTGCGAGAAGAAGAGGAGGCTCGCAGAGCTGCGGGCCTTGAAGTCCGGAGCCCAAGGCGGGGCCTCGCGCTCCGGGACCTCGAGCGGCAGGAGGCGGAGGAGGTCCGCGGACCCCACGCGAGCATATGAATCGACGTCGAAATTGATTCGCATGTCGAGGTACCCATCGAGCGAGCCGCGAGGGGCGGCCACGGAGCCGACCGCGCCCTCATCTGCAGAGGAGGCGGCCCGACCGGGGGCGCGGCTATGGAGCCGGCCCTTGAGGAGACCCGGCCGATGGTGCCGGACGTGACGCCACCCGTGGCCAAGCCGGCCCGGGTCGACATGCCGAAGGTTCCGGTGGCTCCAGAGGCAGCACCGGAGGCGCCGACCATGGAGACAGAGGCACCATCCGCCGCGATCATCGCGCTGAGCCGGCAGGAGGAGGAGGCGGCACCAGCGTCGAGCGAGGGGCAACTGGGGACCGAATCATGTGCCCTCGCCGTTATCAATCCTCCCCCGATAGCCGGCACCGTGACGAACGTCGGGACTGGTGGCGATGATAGCCGGACCTGGAGGTCCATTCTGGACGTGATCCGGGACTGGGAGGAGTTGGCACGCGTCCCTACCCTTCCGGCTCCCCCGGTAGGCGGCCCGGTCCCCGCGGGGAGCTGGGAAGTGTCCTGGAGTGGTTCCGCCAGGAGCTGGCCCGGTTCGCAGAGGCGGCCGATAACACCCTGCGGTGCGCGGAGGTACGCTTCACCCATATTTGTTAAAATTTTCAGTGGGGGCACGCGAGCGCACCTACTGGGTGTAGGACCCGAGATGTGGGCCGGCTGACCTGCTGTGGAGCAGTCGGGCCGGATCTCCTTGTGCGTGTTCTGACTTTGGCCTCTTGTGGTAGGCGGGGAACGCTCGGCGGAAGGAGCTGTTCAACGAGGCGGTCGCCATCCACAACCAAAGCAGGCATGGCTTCTACCGGTTGGAGGAGGAGCTGGCGAGGGTGCGAGGTATGTTTGGTCTTGTGGGGGGTGCGTAGCCCTCAGGGGCCGGGCCGGCTGCTTGGTAGCCTGGCCAGGCCTGGAATGTCTTGTTGATGCCGGTTTTGCTTCGCATGGGAGCTGACCACCCTTCGGGAGGAGAAAGCCGGGGCGGTCTTCGAGGGGAACCGGCTGGCGCAGAGCGTCCAAGTGGTCACCCAGGAGAGGGACCGGCTGGGCGCCCTACTAGTGGATGGGCAGGCGGCCCAAAACCGCTTGAGAGCCGACATGGCGCGGGAGGTGACGGCCAAGGAGAAGGTCGTCAAGGAAGCGGCTAACGCCGCCCAACGGACCGCAGCCCTCCAAAACGAGGTGATCCGCCTCGAGAGGACGCTTGAGGAGCGCAGGGTTTCCCTCGCCGAGGCAGAGGCGACACTGGTGTTAGAGCGGGACTCGTCGCTCCACTTCGCCATCGAGCTGGACGACTCCTTTGAGCATAAGTATTAGTTTTTCTTTTTCAGTCGGCTGCTTTCTTCTTGTCCTTGGGTTGCCTTCTTCTCATTCTTCCCTTTCTTCTTTAGGACGTTTCCCGGAAACCTAGCGCCACGCTAAGCGTGCCGTCGAGGAGCACCATGAATATCTCTGGGGGCGCGGG
The DNA here is from genome assembly GCA_022496015.1 of Hordeum marinum. Classification (NCBI taxonomy): domain Eukaryota; kingdom Viridiplantae; phylum Streptophyta; class Magnoliopsida; order Poales; family Poaceae; genus Hordeum; species Hordeum marinum. The sequence goes on from CM039672.1 coordinate 335,034,024, forward strand.
CGCAACATCGAGGGGGATGTCTCTTGGGACATGGCGGAGCTTGGGCTAGCCATAGAAAACCGGCTGATCCACCTCGAGCGGAGCATGGAGCGGTTGAAGACGGACGACAAGGAGGTCATCGCCGCCTTGTGGCCAGGACGTGGGGCTCTGGAGTGCCACGTGGCCTTGTGGCTGGAGAACGCCGTGGCCCGACTCAAGGTCTGGAAGGCGTCAGCGGCTCAAGACGGCATGTAGATGGCGCTCTGGTTCGTTACGTCGTGGTACCGTGGCGTCGACCTGGATCGGCTGGCCACCATGCGGGACGAGCCGGCCGAGGAGCGGGCGGCACGCAAGCCCGTCCTCGTCCGTCGGGCCAACGATCTGGCCACGTATGTTGACCCGAACGAGCTCTTGTCGTCCCTTGGCAAGGATGGCGAGCCGGTAGCCGAGGACTCCTTCGGCAACCCCAAAGGTCCAGAGGACGAGGAGGTCACCAATGAGAGCACTGACTCCAACACTAATAGTGGCAGCGAGACGGCTGGGGCCACGGAGGCTGCCCCGAAGGCCATGGAGGCTGCCCCGAAGGCCGCGACCACCTCTGGGCCGATCGTCGAGCTGGCTGGCGGCGCATCGGCTGGTGACGCGTCGGTGGCCTGAGCCCTCGGCGTCTTTACTTGTCTTTTGTTTTTTCTGCATGTTTGACTCAAGTCCACCCACTAGGGGTGTATTGTAATGAACGTGTGCCGTGGGACTTTACTATTTTTAACTTGTGTTTTGAATGCCCGATGAGCTTGTTTATTGTGTGTGCCGGCTTGTCCTTATCCCTGTTTTGTCCCCCTTGGTTCCGTCTGCGCGACCCCTTTTCCCCTTTGGTTTCGACCCCGCCAGCCCAACAGCCGGGAGCCGGTCTGTAGCTGGGTCGGGGCGTCCACCTCGAAGGATCCGGTTCCGAACTTGGGAACTGCGAGGGACTTTTGGGTAAGTTGAGTGCCAGAGGCCAAGGACGGGTTCCGGCTGGACCTGGCCGTCAAGCCCCTTGCGATCGATTTTTTGCGTGCGCTAAGTTTCGCCGCCTCGAGGCCCCGTCATCCGTACAGCCGGGAGTCGGTCTGTAGCTGGGAGGGGTGGGAGGGCTCGTTTAGCTCACACTACTTGGTCGGTTTCGAGGGATGCGGCCTAGGACCAGCCGGAGAGCCCTGGGTCGGGGAGCCGGGTCGGGGAGCCGGTGAGTGAGGAGACCTTGAATGAAAACGGAAAGGGTGTGCCCCAAGAGCCGGCCTAGGGCACCCATTGCATTCATAAGCTCCGAAGAGGGGAAGATACATACATACACTGGTTTTTTCAGCAGTAAACCGGGCGGAGGAGCGCCGCGTTCCACGGGCGCTCGGTCTCCTCGCCGGAGGCGTCTCTCTTGCTCTTGTGCGGGTTCTGGGTGCCTATCAGGTAGTACGCGTTGTTGTGCAGCGCCTTGCTGACGATGAACGGGCCCTCCCATGGGGAGGACAGCTTGTGCTGGCTGGCTTGCTGGGGAACGTTGCATGGGAAACAAAAAATTTCCTACGCTTCACCAAGATCAATCTAGGAGATGAGCATCTATAAGAGGGGAGAGTGGATCTACATACCCTTGTAGATCTCTAAGCGGGAAGCGTTAAGAAACGCGGTCGATGTAGTCAAACGTCTTCGCGATCCAAATCACCGAGCGTCCCGTGATCCAATCATGATCCGTCCCGATCTAGCGCCGAACGAACGGCACCTCCGCATTCAGCACACGTACGGATTGATGACGATCTCCGATTTCTTGATCCAGTAAGAGAGAGCGGAGAGGTAGACGAGTTCTCCGGCAGCGCGACGGCGTTGTGGCGATGGTGGTGGAGTAATTCCAGCAGGGCTTCACCTAAGCACCGCTGAAAACTGATCTAGAGGAGAAAACGATCTAGAGGAAGAGGGCAGCATGTGGCAATTAGGGTTAGGGCTGCCCTCAAAACCTCTAGTATATATAGGAGGAGGGGAGGGAGGAGACTTGGCTCCCAAGGAGCTAAATCTGGTTCGGCCGAAGTGGAGGGAGGAGTCCTCCTCCTCCACTCCTAGTAGGATTAGGACTCCTTTCTTATTTTCCTGGACCATTCTGGAGCTCCACGTGACATCCGGGATCTCATCCTGGACTCCGAACAACCTTCGCTCACCACCACGCATAACTCTATACTATCGAAACGTCACCAAACCTTAAGTGTGCAGACCCTGCGGGTTCGAGAACTATGTAGACATGACCGAGACACCTCTATGGTCAATAACCAATAGCAGGACCTGGATGCCCATATTGATTCCTACATATTCTACGAAGATCTTTATCGATCGAACCTCTGTGTCAAGGATTCAGTTAATCCCATATGATGTTCCCTTTGTTCTTCGGTATGTTACTTGGCCGAGATTCGATCGTCAGTATCCCTATACCTAGTTCAACCTCATTACCGGCAAGGCTCTTTACTTGTTTCTGTAATACAAGATCCCGTGATTAACACTCAGTCACATTGCTTGCAAGGCTTGTTGTGATGTTGTATTACCGAGTGGGCCCTGAGATACCTCCCCGTCACACGGAGTAACAAATCCCAGTGTTGATCCATGCCAACCAAACAGACACCCTCGAAGATACTTGTACAACACCTTTATAGTCACCCAGTTACATTGCGATGTTTGATATGCACAAGGCACTCCTCCGGTGTCCATGAGTTGCATGATCTCATGGTCATAGGAACACATACTTGACATGTAGAAAACTATAGCAATAAACTGACACGATCATATGCTACGTTTATAGTTTGGGTCTTGTCCATCCCATCATTCTCCTAATGATGTGATCCCGTTATCAAATGACATCTTATGTCAATGGTTAGGAAACCTTAAGCATCTTTGATTAACGAGCTAGTCTACTAGAGACACACTAGGGACAAAGTGTTGTCTATATATTCACACATGCAATGTGTTTCCAACAATACAATTATAGCATGGATAATAAATAATTATCATGAACAAGGAAATATAATAATAAACACTTTATTTATTGCCTCTAGGGCATATTTCCAACAGTATCCCACTTGCACTAGAGTCAATAATCTAGTTCACATCACTATGTGATTTACATTGTAATGAATCGAACACACATGCAGTTCTGGTGTTGATCATGTTTAGCCCTTGGAAGAGGTTTAGTCAATGGGTCTGCAACATTCAGATACATGTGCACTTTGCAAATATTTATGTCCTTCTCCTTGATGTAATCGCGGATGGAATTGAAGCGTCGCTTTATGTGTCTGGTCCTCTTGTGAAACCTTGGTTCCTTGGCCAGAGCAATGGCACCAGTGTTGTCACAGAACAGAGTCACTGGATTCAGTGCACTGGGCACTACTCCAAGATCTGTCATGAACTGCTTCATCCAGACACCTTCTTTCGCTGCCTCCGAGGCTACGATGTACTCCGCTTCGCATATAGAATCGGCTACCATGCTTTGCTTGGAACCGCACCAACTTACCGCTCCCCCGTTGAGAATAAATACGTATCCGGTTTGTGACTTAGAGTCATCCGGATCAGTGTCAAAGCTTGCATCGACGTAACCCATTACAACGAGCTCTTGATCACCTCCATAAACGAGAAACATTTCCTTAGTCCTTTTCAGGTACTTAAGGATATTCTTGACCGCCGTCGAGTGCTCCATTCTAGGATCACTTTGAAACCTTCCGGCCATACTTATGGCAAGGCCGACATCGGGTCTTGTGCACAACATTGCATAAATGATAGAGCCTATGGCTGAAGTATAGGGGATGACACTCATCTTCTCTCTATCTTCTGCAGTTACTAGGCATTGAGTATTACTCAACTTCACACCTTATAACACAGGTAAGAACCCCTTATTGGACTAATCCATTTTGAACTTCTTCAAAACTTTATCAAGGTATGTGCTTTGTGAAAGTGTTATCAAGCATCTCGATCTATCTCTATAGATCTTAATGTCTAATATGAAAGCGGCTTCTCCCAGGTCCTTCATTGAAAAACTCTTGTTCAAATATTCCTTCACGCTTTCCAGCATTTCTATATTGTTTCCAATCAGCAATATGTCATCCACATATAAAATTAGAAATACTATAGAGCTCCCACTCACTTTCTTGTAAATACAAGCTTCTTCATAAACTTGTATAAACCCAAACGCCTTGATCACCTCATCAAAGAGCTTATTCCAACTCCGAGATGCTTGCACCAGTCCATAAATGGATCGTTGGACTTTGCAAATTTTGCCAGCATTCTCTGGATCGACAAAACCTTCTGGTTGCATCATATACAACTCTTCCTCAAGGAAACCGTTGACGAACGGTGTTTTGACATCCATCTGCCAAATTTCATAGTCGAAATATGCAGCTATTGCTAACATGATTCTGACAGACTTAGGCATCGCTACGGATGAGAAGGTCTCATCATAGTCAACTCCTTGAACTTGTGAAAAACCCTTTGCCAAGAGTCGAGCTTTATAGACGGTGATATTACCGTTCGCGTCCGTCTTCTTCTTAAAGATCCATTTGTTCTGAATGGACTTTCACCCTTCAGGTAATACCTCCAAAGTCCACACTTCGTTTTCATACTGGATCCCATCTCGGATTTCATGGCCTCTAACCATTTCTCGGAATTCGGGCCCATCATCGCTCCTCCATAGCTTGTAGGTTCATTGTTGTCCACCAACATGACCTCCAAGACAGGGTTGCCGTACCACTCAGGAGCAGTACGTGCCCTTGTCGACCTACAAGGTTCAATAGTAACTTGATCCGAAGCTTCATGATCATCATCATTAACTTCCTCTTCAACTGCCATAGGCTCCATAGAAACATCTTTCTGTGATGCGCTACTCTCTGGTTGAAGTAAAGGAACAATAACCTCATCAAGCTCTATTTTCCTCCCACTCAATTCTTTCAAGAGAAATTATTTCTCAAGAAATGTTCCGTTCTTAGCGACAAACACTTTGCCTTCGGATCTGAGATAGAAGGTATACCCAATTGTCTCTTTCGGGTATCCTATGAAGATGCATTTCTCCGCTTTGGGTTCCAGCTTTTCAGGCTGAAGCTTTTTGACATAAGCATCACACCCCCAAACCTTAAGAAACGACAACTTTGGCTTCTTGCCAAACCACAGTTCATATGACGTCGTCTCAAGGGATTTTGATGGTGCCCTATTTAAAGTGAATGCAACTGTCTCTAATGCATAACTCCAGAACGATAGTGGCAAATCTGCAAGAGACATCACAGAATGCACCATATCTAATAAGGTTCGATTATGACGTTTGGACAGACCATTACGCTGTGGTGTTCCAGGCGGTGTCAATTGTGAAACAATTCCACACTATCTTAAGTGACTGCCTAACTCATAACTCAGATATTCACCTCCTCGATTAGATCGCAGGAATTTAATCTTCTTGTTATGACGATTCTCAACTTCACTCTGAAATTGCTTGAACTTTTCAAACGTTTCAGACTTGTGTTTCATTAAGTAAATATACCCATATCTACTTAAGTCATGAGTGAAGGTGAGAAAATAACGATATCCACCGTGCGCTGCAACATTCATTGGACCACACACATCAGTATGTATGATTTCCAACAAGTCACTTGCCCGTTCCATTGTTCCAAAGAACGGCATTTTAGTCATCTTGCCCATGAGGCATGGTTCACATGTGTCAAGTGATTCAAATCAAGTGACTCCAAAAGTCCATTAGCATGGAGCTTCTTCATGCGTTTTACACCAATATGACCTAAACGATAGTGCCACAAGAAAGTGGTACTATCACTATCAACTCTACATCTTTTGGCATCAATGTTATGAAGATGTGTATCGTCACTATCAAGATTCAATATGAATAAAGCCCTCACATTGGGTGCATGACCATAAAAGATATTACTCATATAAATAGAACAACCATCATTCTCTGATTTAAATGAGTAACCGTCTCACAATAAACAAGATCTAGATATAATGTTCATGCTTAACGCAGGCACTAAATAATAATTATTCAGGTTCATCACCAATCCCGATGGTAATCGAAGAGAGAGGGTGCCGACGGCGATCACATCAACCTTGGAACCATTTCCCATGCGCATCGTCACTTCGTCCTTCGCCAGCCTTCGTCTATTCCGTAGTTCCTGTTTTGAGTTGCAAATGTGAGCAACCGAACCGGTATCAAATACCCAGGCACTACAACGAGAGCTAGTAAGGTACACATCAATAACATGTATATCATATATACCTTGTTTGTTGTTGGCCGCCTTCTTGTCAGCCAGATACTTGGGGCAGTTCCGCTTCCAGTGACCAGTTCCCTTGCAATGAAAGCACTCAGTTTCTGGCTTGGGTCCGGCCTTGGGTTTCTTCATGGGAGGAGCAACTGCTTTGCCACCCTTCTTGGAGTTACCCTTCTTGCCCTTGCCATTCTTCTTGAAACTAGTGGTTTTGTTGACCATCAACACTTGATGTTCTTTCTGGATTTCAGACTCAGTGACTTTTAGCATCGCAAACAGCTCGGCGACTGACTTGTTCATCCCATGCATGTTATAGTTCATCACAAAGCTCTTGTAGCTAGGTGGCAGTGATTGAAGAATTCTGTCAATGATCTCCTCTGGAGGAAGGGGCATCCCCAACTCCGCCAGATGATTCGAATACCCAGACATTCTGAGTATATGTTCACTGATAGACCCGTTCTCCTCCATTTTGCAAGCATAGAACTTGTCGGAGGTCTCATACCTCTCAATCCGGGCATTCTTCTTAATAATAAACTCCAACTCCTGGAACATCTCATATTCTCCATGACGTTCAAAACATCTTTGAAGTCCCGGTTCTAAGCCATACAATATTGCACACTGAACTATTGAGTATTCTCCAGAACATGCCTCCCAAGCGTTCTTAACATCTTCGGATGACATGTCAGTGGGTTGGTCACCAAGCAGTGCATCAAGGACATATGACTTCTGGGAAGCCGTGAGGATAATCCTCATATTATGGGTCCAATTCACAAAGTTACTTCCATCATCTTTCAACTTAGCTTTCTGTAGGAACGCATGAAAATTCAGGGGTGCTACTGCGCGAGCCATTGATCTACAACATAAATATGCAAAGGTTACTAAGACTATTGTTTAAGATAATGAGTTTAGTTAATCAAATTACTAAATCTCCCACTCAAATTGACATCCCTCAGTTCATCTGAGTGATTCATGATCCAAATTCACCAACTCAAGTCCAATCATCACGTGAGTTGAGGTGGTTTCAATGGTGAACATCATCATGTTGATCATATCTACTATATGACTCATGCTCGACCTTTTGGTCTCTTGTGTTCCAAGGCCATGTCTATACATGCTAGGCTCGTCAAGTTTAACCCGAGTATTCTGCACGTGCAACACTGGCTTGCACCCGTATGTGAACGTAGAGTCTATCACACCCGATCATCACGTGGTGTCTCGACACGACGAACTTTCGCAATGGTGCACACTCGGGGAGAACACAATTTTATCTTGAAATTTAAGTGATGGATCACCTTATAATGGTACCGTTTTCCTAAGAAAAACAAGGTTCATAAAAGGATTAACATCACATGCAAATCCTAAGTGACATGATATGGCCATGAACTTGTGCTTTTGATCTCCATCTTGAAAGCATTGGCATGATCTCCATCGTCACCGGCATAACACCATGATCTCCATCATCATGATCTCCATCATTGTGTCGCCATCGGGGTTGTTGTGCCCACCATGCTCATACTACTATTGATACCGTTAGCGATAATGTAAAGCATTACATAGCGCTTAATGATTGACACGCAGGTCATACAATAATTAAAGACAGCCCTATGGCTCCTGTCGATGGTCGTACTCATCGACATGCAAGTCATGATATTCTATACATCACATGATCATATCATACATCACATATATCTCCTGATGTAATTGTCCATATCACATCACAAGATACCCTGCAAAAATAAGTTAGACGTCCTCTAATTGTTGTTGCAAGTTTTACGTGGCTGCTACGGGTATCTAGCAACAACAATTCTCACCTACGCAAAACCACAATGGTGATACATAAGTTGCTTTTCAACCTTCTCAAGGGACGCCTTTGTCCAATCCGATCCAACTAAAGTAGGAGAAACAGACACCCGCCAGCCATCTTTGTGCAACGAAGTTACACGTTAGTCGATGGAACCGGTCTCTCATAAGCGTACGAGTAAGGTTGGTCTGGGACGATTCACCCCACAATACCGCTGAACCAAAACATGACCAAGGGAGGAAGCAATCTAAGCATCAATTCCCACAAACTCTTTGTGTTCTACTCGAGATCTCATCTACACATAAACCTGGCTCTGTTACCACTGTTGGGGAACGTTGCATGGGAAACACAAAATTTCCTACGTTCACCAAGATCAATCTAGGAGATGAGCATCTACGAGAGGGGAGAGAAGATCTACATACCATTGTACATCGCTAAGCGGGAAGCGTTAAGAAACGCGGTCGATGTAGTCGAACGTCTTCGCGACCCAAATCGCCGAGCGTCCCGCGATCCAATCACGGTCCATCCTGATCTAGTGCCAAACGGATGGCACCTCCGCGTTCAGCACACATATGGCTTGATGACGATCTCCGCCTTCTTGATCCAGCAAGAGGGAGCGGAGAGGTAGACGAGTTCTCTGGCAGCTTGACGGCATTGTGGCGATGGTGGTGGAGTAATTCCAGTAGGGCTTCGGCTAAGCACCGTTGAAAACTGATCTAGAGGAGAAATGATCTAGAGGAAGAAGAGGGCAGGACGTGGCAATTAGGGTTAGGGCTGCCCTCAAAACCTCTAGTATATATAGGAGGGGAGGGAGGAGACTTGGCTCCCAAGGAGCCAAATCTGGTTCGGCCGAAGTGGAGGGAGGAGTCCTCCTCCTCCACTCCTAGTAGGATTAGGACTCCTTCCTTATTTTCCACTTTTGCCTTTCTTTCCACCTTGGGTTTGTTCCCTAGCCGCATGAGCTTCCCGTGGGCCTTTGGCCAGCCCAATAAGGGCTGGTATTCCTAATCCCACAGCCCATGTAGCCTCTTGGGTCGAAATACCCCTCCCGATGGTCCCCCGGTACCCTCCCGGCACACCCGGTACACTGTCGATGAGCCCGAAACTTTTCCGGTGACCAAAACAGGACTTCCTATATATCAATATTTACCCCTAGACCATTCTGGAGCTCCTTGTGACATCCAGGATCTCATCTGGGACTTTTAACAACCTTCGGTCACCACCATGCATAACTCTATACTACTAAAACGTCACGAAACCTTAAGTGTGCAGACCGTGCGGGTTCAAGAACTATGTAGACATGACCGAGACACCTCTATGGTCAATAACCAATGGTGGGACCTGGATGCCCGTATTGATTCCTACATATTCTACGAAGATCTTTATCAGTCGAACCTCCATGTCAAGGATTCAGTTAATCTCGTATGATGTTCCCTTTGTTCTTCGGTATGTTACTTGCCCGAGATTCCATCGTCGGTATCCCTATACCTAGTTCAACCTTGTTACCGGCAAGTCTCTTTACTCGTTTCCATAATACAAGATCCTGTGATTAACACTTAGTCACATTGCTTGCAAGGCTTGTTGTGATGTTGTATTACCGAGTGTGCCTTGAGATACCTCTCCATCACACAGAGTAACAAATCCAAGTGTTGATCCATGCCAACCCATCAGACACCCTTGGAGATACCTGTAGATCACCTTTATAGTCACCCAGTTATGTTGCGACGTTTGATACACACAAGGCACTCCTCCGGTGTCCGTGAGTTGCATGATCTCATGGTCATAGGAACACATACTTGACATGCAGAAAACTTTTGCAATAAACAGACACGATCATATGCTACGTTTATAGTTTGGGTCTTGTCCATCCCATCATTCTCCTAATGATGTGATCCCATTATCAAATGACATCTTATGTCAATGGTTAGGAAACCTTGACCCTCTTCGATCAACGAGCTAGTCTACTAGAGACACACTAGGGACAAAGTGTTGTCTATATATCCACACATGCAATGTGTTTCCAACAATACAATTAGAGCATGGATAATAAAAAATTATCATGAACAAGGAAATATAATAATAAACACTTTATTTATTGCCTCTAGGGCATATTTCCAACACGGCTGTCCGCTGGATCCGCCTGAGCACCAAGTCCCCTTCGCGGAAGGAGAGTGACCGGATCCGCTTGCTGTGGTAGTGCCGGAGCTTATGTTGATAGATGGCTGTCTGGCTCAAGGCCAGTCTGCGGGCTTCTTCGAGCAGGTCGACACCGTCCTCTCTCACCTCCTTTGCATCCTTCTCCGTATATAGGGCGACCCGAGGCGAATCAAACTCGATGTCTGTGGAAATGATCGCCTTGGACCCGTACACAAGGAAGAAGGGTGTGTAGCCGGTTGATAGGTTAGGAGTGGTCCTGAGGCTCCAAAGGATAGCTGGCAGCTCGTCGACCTAGCAGCCGGCTGACCTCACCAGCGGCCTTACGAGCCGGGGCTTGATACCGGATAGGATTAGGCCGTTCGCCCTCTCGACCTGGCCGTTTGACTGTGGATGAGCGATGGATGCTAGGTCGAGCCGGATGCCCTTCTTGGAACAGAAACGCGCAAGCACGCCCTTGGTGAAGTTCATGTCGTTGTCGGTGATGATGTTGTGGGGGACGTCGTAGCGAACCATGATGTCATCAATGAACCGGACGACCGTGGGGCCGTCCAGCTTCTTGATCAGCCTGGCCTCAATCCACTTGGTGAATTTGTCGACGGCCACCAGTAGATGTGTCATGCCGCCTCGTGTGGTTTTGAAGGGTCCCACCATGTCCATCCCCCGGACAGTGAAAGGCCATGAGAGGGGGATGATCTGGAGGGCCAAAGCCGGAAGGTGGCTTTGCGTGCTGAAGCGCTGGCAGCCTTCGCACTCGTCGGCCAATTTCTTGGCCTCCTCCAAGGCGGTCGGCTAGTAAAAACCATGGTGGAAAGCCTTGTCCACCAGGGTTCTAGAGGCGGTGTGATGCCCGCATTGGCCCTGGTGGATGTCGAGGAGGATCTCCTGGCCCTTTTCCAACTTGACACACCGTTGAAAGACGCTGGTGGTGCTGTGGTGGACGAGCTCGTGATTGATGATGTTGTAGGCCGAGGCCCGGCGCTGGATTTGTCTCGCTGTGACCTCGTCTAGAGGGAGCTTGTCACGCAAAAGGAAAGCCAGGATGGGATGGGCCCACGAGGGAGCCTAGACGGGGGCCGGCTCGAGAGCCCCCGGGTCTGGGTGATCAGTCCCCGGGACCGGCTCGCTAGCCCCCAAGTTGGGGACGACAGGAGGGGCGTCGACTGCCATCATGACAGCCATGGCGTCAGAGCCGGTTATCGGGTAGGAGGAGTCGGTGGCGAAGATGCTGAGGGATCAGCCAGAGCCGCCGATGGGCCTGCAGCGTCGGCCAGTACGAAGATGGACTCCGACTCTAGGGAAGGCTTGATTGATGGTTTGAGCAGCCACTCGAGGGAGACGCCAGCTGGGATGGCCTGCCAAGTGGAGCCGATCTTTGCCAGCATGTCGGCTGCCTCGTTGTCCGCCCACGGGATGTGGTGGAACTCACAGCCCTTGAAGGAGCCGGTGAGTTTATGTATGAGGAAGCGGTAGCTAGCCATGTTGGCGTCCCTGGCATCCCATTCGCCAGAGACCTGCTGCACCATGAGGTCGGAGTCGCAGAAGCATAGGATACGCCTGATGCCGATCTCCTTGGCGCGCCGGAGGCCGTGGACGATGGCCTCATACTCGGCCATGTTGTTGGAGGCGGCGAAGTGGATCCGTAGGGCGTACTTGAGCTGGTCGCCTTTTAGGGAGGAGAGGACTATGCCGGCACCCAGGCCGGTCCTCATTTTCGAGCTGTCGAAATGCATGCGCCAATGCGCGGAGTCTGGGGGAGGCGACACGAACTCGGTCTCCGCCCAGTCGACGAGGAAGTCGGCCAATGCCTGCGACTTGATGGCGGTACGCAGCTCATACCGGATTTCGTGGTCGGCGAGGGCGATGACCATTTGGCGATCCGGTCGGTGGAGTCCCGGCCGCTCATGATTTCGCCGAGCGGGGCCGTGCTCACCATGGTGATGGTGTGCTCCTAGAAGTACTGCTTGCCCTTCTTGGCGGCAAAGTAGATGTCTTAGCACATCTTCTGGTAGTGGGGGTAGTTCTGTTTGGAGGCGGAGAGGACCTCACTGAGGTAGTATACGGGGCGCTGGACCGATAGGGATTTTCCCTCCTCCGACCGCTCAACCACTAAGACGACGCTGATGACGCGGGTGGTCGCCGCGATGTAGGTGAGCAAGGGCTCCTTCTCAGCCGGCGCAGCTAGGATGGGGGCGCGGGTGAGAGCCCGCTTGAGGCCGCGGAAGGCATCGTCCGCCTCGTCGGGCCAGTCGAACATGCCCGGCTTCTTTGTGTGGCTCGGCTTGACCAGTGCCGTCTTGCGAAGGAGCCCATAGAGGGGCAAGGCCTTCTCCCTCAGCCGACTGATGAACCGTCTGAGCGAGGAGAGGCAGCCGGTGAACTTCTGGATGTCGCGGAGCCGGGTCGGCTTGGGCATGCGCTCGATCGCGCTGATCTTCTCCGGGTTAGCTTCAATGTCGCAGGCGGATACGAAGAAACCCAAGAGCTAGCCGGCCATGACGCTGAAGACACACTTCTTTGGGTTGAGCTTGATCTTGTACTCGCGCAGGTTTGCGAATGTCTCCCGGAGATCGTCAAGGAGGCTGAAGTGCTTCTTGGTCTTGACGACGATGTAGACGTGGACGTTCCTGCCTATCTGAGGCAGGAGGCACTTCTGCATGCACCACTGGAAGGTGGTGTCGGCGTTCTTCAGGCCGAAGGACATGGTGATGTAGCAGTAGGCCCTAAAAGGCGTGATGAAGGAGGTCTTGAGCCGGTCCTCCGGATCCGGCTTGATCTGGTGGTAGCCGGAGTAGGCGTCCAGGAAGGACAACAAATCGTAGCCGGCCGTGGAGTCGATGACTTGATCGATCCGCGGCAGGGCGAATGGGTCCTTGGGGCATGCCTTGTTCAGGCTGGTGTAGTCGATGCACATGCGCCAGGTCTTGTTATTCTTCAGCACCAGGACTGGGTTGGCCAGCCAATCCGGGTGGAAAACTTCCATGATGAAGCCGGCTGGGAGCAGTCGGGCGATCTCTTCTCCTATAGTACGTCGCTTCTCCTCAGAGAAACGGCGTAGGGGTTGCTTGACCGGTTTAGCGTCTGGCCGGACGTGTAGCTTGTGCTCGGCAAACTTCCTCGGAACACCCGACATGTCTTTGGGGGACCATGCAAAGATGTCCCGATTCTCACGGCGGAAGTCGACGAGCTCGCTTTCCTATTTGCTGTTGAGGCAGGAGCCAATGGTGACGCACTACGTGGGGTTGGCCAGGTCGAGCGGGATCTCCTTGGTGTCCTTGGACGGCTGGAAGGAGGCCTCGCTGGCAAACTGCGAGGGAGGAGCCGGCACGGCCGGCTGGCTGGCAGCGAGGGCCACAAGTCGATCGAGCTGCCGCTTTTCCTCGGCTATCTCCAGGGCCTCAGCCAGCCGACTGCCGTCTCGAGCGCACTCGAGCGACATCTATAGTCTCCCACGATGGTGATGATTCCCTTGGGGCCTGACATCTTGAGCTTGAGGTAGGCGTAGTGAGGGATTGCCATGAATTTGACGAGAGCCGGTTGGCCCAACAGTGCGTGGTAGGGACTCGTGAGGTCCACTACCTGGAACAGCACCGACTCGCGGCGGAAGTGACCGGGGCCGCCGAAGAGGATGTCAAGCTTGATCTTGCCGACATGGGAGCAGGACTTTCCCGGCACGATGCCGTGGAAAACCGCCCGACTCGCCTGCAGGTCTTCTATTTTCAACCCCAGCTTGTGCATTGTGTCAAGGTAACGGATGTTGATGCTGCTGCCACCATCAATCAACACCCACAAGAAGCGGCAGGTGCGCTTCTCGGTGGTGATGGTGGGGTCAAGGACCAGGGCATAGCTGTCGGGACTCGGCATCACAGCCATGTGATCTACCCGGCTCCAGGCGACTGTCTTCTCCGACCAGTGCATGAACCAGGGAGTTGCCGGCATGGTGGCGTTCACCTCACGATGGAGCCGGCGTTGAGCATGTTTTCTCGTCTCTTCACTAGTGAATACGACGTAACAACCATCCTGGTTGGGGAACTGGTCGTGTAGGCGACTGTCATTCTGGGCCGAGGTGACAGCTGGTGCCGGAGCCGGCGAGCGGGCCGGCGGTGTGGGGGGGAGCCGGAAGGTCGTCCCCCCAGGCCAGTCGCTGTGATAAGCTGCACTGCCGGAGCGTGTGCGTGGAGGGCTTGGCCCCAGAGTGGCTCTTGCAAGGGAGGTCGAGCATCTGCTCGAACGTGAGCTTGGGCTCCCAGGCAGTCTTGCCAGTGCGCTGGCACTGGCTGGAAGACTGGGCAGCCGGCTCCTGTTCTTCGATGGTGGCAACCTGCTGGCTCTCATAGCAGGAGTCGGGCTGATCATTCTTGCGCTTGTTGTTTTGCGGCTGCCGGTTGTCGGCAGCCGGTCGGGACGCCCCCGGCGTTGACGTTGCCTTGGTGGACGGGCTCGTCTTGACCCGAATGGCGGAGTCGGCCGTGGCGTATTTGTCCGCCTTGGTCATGAGCTCAGCTAGCATAGCTGGCTCGGAGCACAGGAGCTTGTGCTTGAGGGGAGTGCCGTCACGACAGCCTTCGATGAAGTACTGTATGGCATGCACCTCGTGCACCCCCTCATAGGAGTTGCGGAGTTCGGTCCACTGGGTGAGGTAGTCGTGAAGGGACTTATTCGGCCCCTGAACGCACATGGCCAGTTCACGCGGGCGGCCGAGTCGCTTGTAGGTGCCGGTGAAGTTTTGGACAAAGGCTTCCTCGAAGTCCGTCCAGGTGTTGATGCTGCCGGCCGCCAGGCTGTTGAGCCAGGTGCGGGCCGAGCCGATCAGCATGGGGGGAGCATAGCGAACGGCTACACGCTTGTTCCCCCTGGCGATGCCGACCACAGTGGTGTAGTCGATCAGTGAGTCTTCGGGTTTGGCGGCCCGTTGTACTTCAGGGTGTCCCGGGGGAGTGTGAAGCCGGTCGGGAACGGCTTGTTGCGGATTCGGGGGGCCAAAGCACGTCGGGCCGATCGAGCCCTCCTCCTCGAGGAGGGCCGACTACGCGAGCTAGTCGATGCAGAGGCGGGCATCATTCTCGTTGTGGGGGACCCACGGCCCGAGCCGGGCTAAGAGATCGGTGTGGATAACAGGCGGAACCGACCGTTCCGGCCGTGGCTGCGTCGGCTGCTGGCAGCCGGCGCCACGTGGTGGCGGCCGCTGCGAGGTGGGTTGTTGGTGCGCTGGCTGTTTATAACCGGTTGCTTGTTCCCCGACAACTAAGAGTGTCGGGGGTTGCTTGCCTCAACCCGGCGGGCGGAGGCGCAAGGGGAACAGGAGTGCTGGGCCGGCTGACGACCAGCGGTCTTTGTGCCCTTGCGCTTGGGCCGGGGGCCTTCGGACGTGGCGCCGCCCGCCGTGAGCTGGTCCTTGATGTGACGCTCGCGTGCGGCACGTTCTTCTCCCTCCAAGGTAGCCAAATCCTCATAGGCTACCTTGGCGGCCCGCAGGTTGGCCGCAGGGGTGTCGTAGACGGGCATGTTGCCGCCTAGGATTTCGGCGACCACATGACCACGGTCGCGCACAGCCCCACGCCGGTTGAGCTCGGTGCCAGCCGGGGTGAGACCGTAGGCGTAGGCATACTCCCGCTGAGCAGCATCCATGCGACGCCGTGTGTCCATGAGGGCGTTGGCATCCTCGAACAGGAGGCGGCCTCCAGCTCAGCTGTGGCGACATCAGGGTTCGTCGTTGAGGCGATGGGGGTGCTTAAGCCCCGAAGGGCCGCGCCGAGCGGATCAGAGGTGCCAACGCGGGCCGTGGCGGCGTCGGCCTCAACCCGTGCGCGGCCAAAGAAGGTGGAGGAGATGATGGCCATTGCTCCCACGCAGACGTGAGAGCTGCTGGACTGGGTCGCAGTGAGTGCGCCCAGGCTGTGGGCGGGTCAGAGCAGTTGAGCACCCGGCTAGGGTACTCATTGGCGACCGACGCTTCGGCAAGGCTCAGCCTGACGAAGCGCTCGATGAGCGCATCGATGTCGAGCGTGAGGTCGATGGTGTTGCCCGCAGGGCCTACCGGAGCAAGCCCCACGAGCTTGCGGTTACGCCTGGACGTGCGGCAGCGGTGGGGAATGGCGAGGGGTCCCGCCCGGAGCATGAATCCGTTCGGCGCCGCGTACGGCCCCATGGTGGGCGCCAACTGTCGTCGTTTTCTCACGGCAGATGCCATGGGTAGGCTTATCGAAGGTGGTTGGGGCCGGAGGACGCCGACGGGCTCCGGGTGCGGGATTAGGCACAAGCGATGGTAACACACGATGTACCCAGGTTTAGGGCCCTCCATGGGAGGTAACACCCATAGTCCTGCTTGGTCTAGTTGATGGACGGGTATGTTTACAAGGTTGCTCCTACAGCTGTTGTCTAGAGGAGGAAGAGGGAGCAGCCGACTCGTCTTCCTCTGCTATGATGGTGAATGCGTGGGAAGTTTCCCGTGGGTGTGTGCCCGTGAGACTTGTTGTCCCCATTGCATGGGGGGCTCGGGGGGTTTTATAGGCCAACCCCCGGCTTGCAATATTATTAGGGTACGGAATGGAGGGACCCGGCTGGCAGCCTCTCCGGCTGGCTAGGGGGTCCCGCCTCGTGAGCCATCTCGTCGCCCGTAGGGTCCATCGGTTGCGCGGTCCCATCGCCCGCTGGGGCCCACTAGCCGGCTCCATGATTGGCCCGCGCCCACGTGCTACGACACGGGCCGCCCGGGCGTCGTCGTCTTGCGCCAGCCGGCCGAAGTCTCCGGTACGGCCGGCGGCACTGTAGCCACGCCGGAGCAGGTGATCGAGTGGGCAGAGGCGTGCCGGCACTGTTGCCCTTCCCGGTCGCGGTCAGCCAAGGTCAGCGGTATGACCGGCCGAACTATAGCCATGCGCACCCGTGCGTCAGCGGTCACTATGGCTACATTGGCGGGCGCCCATCGTGGGGGTCCCGTCGTGTCGCTGTACCCGGGTGCAGAGGGATGAGACGGGAGCTTCTCCACCCCAAGGGTCAACGGAGGAGGCGGCCCGAAGGCAGCCAGCCGCGCCCAGCCGAGCCGGCTCCTTGGACAGCCAGCCTCGATCGAGCCAGCAACGTGCTTGCCGGTCACGCGCCAGCCGGTCGGGAAGCAGCCAACCACGTATTTTTTTCTTGAAGTGGGGGAGAGTACCCCGTTGCTTTGGCCTACCCAAGGGTAATAACCCCGTCACTCTTGCATTTGGGCAAATATCTTTCTCTTCTCTCCTTGGGGTTCGAGATTGTCTTCCCAAAAGTTGACCACTGAGGATATATACCATTAGCCAGGTAGTATCCCTTGCTATAGTGATGGCTATTGATCTCAAAGTTGACAGGTGGGGAGTGGCCTTCTGCAAGCCTAGCGAACACTGGGGAACGCTGCAGCACGTTGATGTCATTATGAGAACCGGCCATGCCGAAGAAAGAATGCCATATCCAAAGATCTTGCGAAGCCACCGCTTCTAATATGACAGTTCACGCTTTCACATGCCCCTTGTACTGGCCCTGCCAAGCATATGGACATTTCTTTCACTCCTAGTGCATACAATCTATGCTGCCAAACATGCCTGGAAAGCCTCTATCGGCATTGATCGCCAACAACCAAACTTTTTCAGCGGCATTTGGCTGCCTCAAGTACTCGGGGCCAAACACCGCTACCACAGCCTTGCAGAAGTTGTACATTGACAGCAGACATGTGGACTCACTCATGCGCATGTACTCATCCACAAGATCGCCTGGAATTCCATATGCAAGCATGCGAATGGCGGCGGTGCATTTCTGATAAAAGGAGAATCCAAGCTTGCCAAGGGCATGTGTTTTGCACTCAAAGAATAGGTCATGCTGAACCACTCCCTCACAGATGCGATTGAACACATGCCTTGACACACGAAAACAGTGACGGAATTTCTCCGGTTTGAAGAGCGCGGTATTCTCAAAGTAATGAGCATAGAGCAAGGTGCGGCCTCTCTCTTTGTGTGTGTGTGTGTGGTGGTGGTGATGGTTGAGGTTGGGCGCACGGCCAGGCACTGGCCCCCTGTACCGAGGCCGCTGCCTTTGAATGTGGTCATCAACGACCAGTGGAGCCACCATAAGTTCTTCGTCACCCGAGGACGAATCATCCGATGAACAAATGAAATGGTTGAAGAAAAATTCATCTCCACTGTCCATGCCTTCATGGGCAAAGTGTCAAACACCTTGCGATCGTGGTGGCGAAGCGGCCACGAATCACCTCGAGGCAGCGGGGGCGGCTGGCTACAGGTCGCTCTGTAGCACCCTCGATGGAAATTGCCATTGTCGACGGGCGTCGTCGGCGGTCGTATCCCCTCTGCGACCGGATCCAACGACGATGGCCAAAACTCCTTCGAATGACGGCCAAAACTCATACCAAAACGCAGGCGTGGTGGCGGCCATGGTGAGACGTGGTTTGATATGGACGGCCGGGGGGCAAGCAGCGAGGAGGCGGCCGGATAATAGTGACGGCGCCGGCGGCGGGGTTGGGCGGGGAGGGGCGGGTGGAGGCTTGGGGTGAATGAATCGGCAGAGTCCCCGACAGGCGGGCCAGGGAAAGACAAGGGCGTGCGTCCCGCTCGTCTACGCGCTATCCGTTTCATCCCAAACACGACACAAGTTTGAGCTGAAAATGAATAAAAAACGAACGAAAAACGGACATTTGTCTGTTTGGAACCACCGCGCTATTCATCCATTTAACCCTAAACAGATGAGGTCGTGTTCTGAAGTTGGCCTTCTTGGTGACCATTACGGAGGAGAGATGGTATGCATGTCTTGTCTAGGACATACATGATCGACACCAGGGAATATGCGATGGTGTCTGCCCCGTACGATTTCCTGCAGGCGGGTCAACGCATCATATGTATGCACCCGGCGCTTCACTCCAAGAGCACTCGTGCGCCCGTGCGTGCATGGGCTGTGCATCATGTACTCCTAGCTAGCTAGAGTCTGCATCGAATCAGCTGGAAGGGCGGTTGACTTCTGCTCATGGCCCCTGATTAACTTGTCTCATTGCGTGCGAGAAACCCATCGCGGGTGGTCCGGAGCAGAGATGCGATCAAATTGGCGAAGTAGTGATGACAAATTAGAGGGCCATCTTTCTGGATTTGCTAGGAGTCAGATGGATGCGTTGTCTGTTGGCTCACAGCCAAATCTTCTGCGTCGACGGGGCGATGGACGGCGAGATCCAGAGGGAGACGGCAAGACAGCGGCGCCCTGGTAGACAAGGGAGGAGTCCCTGTAGTAGGCCCTGCCCTACTCGGTATTCTCCCTGAGCAAATTTTAACTTGACTGTGCAGCGCCGCAACCATCCTCGTCGTCGTAACGTAAGCGTGCATTAGCAAAATACTACTGCTCCCATGGAGAAGAAAAGGTAGACGAGCATTAACTTGCTGCGGTGAGACGGGTGGTCTTGCAGCTGCTCTGATCATCGCAGGGACGGCGAGCCGCGCCGAGATGGATCGATCGATCGACCACCGTGTCGGTATTAAAAGGGGCATCAAGCTGGACGGGCCGGACGAACGGCCTCACCGCTGGTTTTAATTGCCGCCTGTTGGAGGGATCAGCGTTGCGTATTCACGCCGCGTCGACCAGCTGCGTAGTCCACCCCCTGCAACTCTAAACTGGGAGAGAAGGATGCTCGGCCCATTGCGGCGGTTGGGGTGCTGTCATACGTCGAGGATGTCGGCCCTTTGGGCTCACCCCATGGCACCTCGTAGGCCGAGATACAAGTGAATAAATACTCCTTCCGTTTTTGTTTACACCGTATATTAAGTTTGTCTAAAGTCAAACTTTTTTTTAAAGTTTGTATGAAAATATATCAACATGTACACGATCAAATCAATATCATTGCATTCATCGTTACATATATTTTCACATCATATAAATATGTGTTATAGTAAATGTTCATATTATTTTCCATAAACTTGCTCAAGTTTTATAAAATTTGACTTCAATAAAAACTAATATGGGAACTAAATAAAAATGGAAGGAGTAAGAGCGAAGTATATATTTCAACATCAACTCTTGCCTTGGTCTAAATCTGGGCATGGGCAGCCCGGCCCGGTGACCCAGCTCGAGCCTGGCCCGATGACCCGGCCTGAAAACCCGGGCCGTGCCGGGTCAGGCTTTATGTTTGGGCCGGGCTCGGGCTTCAAAATCAGGCCCGAAATGACCACTGGGTTGGGTTCGGGCTTGTAAAAACTACACTTTTACACGTGGCCCGGCCCGAAATCTCTCTTTATAGACCATTCGGACCGAGCTCGGGACTGAAAAATTGGGTTTTAGGCCGGGCTCGGGCCTGGGATTTTCACTTCGAGCGTTTTGAAGCCCGGCCCGAAGCCTGACCCGGCCCGAAGCCTGACCCGACCCGAGATATGCCCAGGTTTACCTTGGTCCAATTTACAATCCCTACTATAATACCGTTTACATAACAACCACGAACTCTTAAACCTGGCCAGAATTCAAACCATCCCTCCCCGCTGACCGGTTTTGACCTGTTAACCATTAAGTCAGCATGTCCAGTCAGAAAAAAATATCAAAATTTTAAGAAACATGTCTGTAAAAGATCCCACAAAAACTGGAAAATCGAAAAAAGGTCCAGGGGTGTTTCCTGAACTTTCTAGAGAAAAATAGTTTCAAATTCCAGAAAATAGTTTTTTTCTTTCACAAAATTTGGGCAGACAATTCTAACTAAAAATGGTTTTAAAAACCTTTTCTATTTTTTTCTTTACTTACTATTTTTTTACATTTTTACTTGTTATTTATATTTTCAGAAAATAGTTTTCAAATTTTACAGTTTTTTCTGTTTATTCCAGATTTTTTTACAGTTTTTTCTGGAAATTTTATATTTTCTGTTGACTGAAAGGTCAACGGGGAGGAAAGGGTTGAATCCTAACCGGTTTTAAGAGTTTGGGGTGTAATGTACACGATCTTAGAGTTAGGGGTTATAAATTCGATTAGGGCAAAAGTTAGGGGTTGAAATATGTTCTCTCAATAAGTAATGATAGGGGGTGCTAGGTACGGCCCAAGCGCTAGACAAAGAGAGGTTTTTCTTATTTATTAATGCATGGTGTGAGCTACATGCGCCTGCCTTCGAGTGAGTTTTCCCTTCCCTTCTTTCTGACGTGTTTTTCTTTGGCTTTTCCTTTTCATGTCTGGTTTTCTTTGCATTTTTGTTGCTTTTCTTTTTTATGTATGTTTATTCGTTCCATGTTTTATTTTTATTTTTATGTAAATGGTATCTTCTCCTTTTTTATCATCTTATTGTTTGTCTTTCGTTTTCCATTTTGTTTTTATTTTGGGGAAAATACGAATATGTTTTTAAGTACATTCACCTTTCTTTGGCGCATGCAAAATAATATGAACATTTTTCCTAGCACATAAATATTTTCTGCAGTTAAGAACTTTCTATATACGGCTTTCGTATCAATGACACACACACTATCTGTAGGTGAGGAATTCTCATTCCTCACCCGACCTCCTCATGCATCATATAGCCACAGTAAAATCTAAATACATGTCAGGTAATATTATGGCTCTTGAAATCAACCGTGAGAAACAAATATGTCATGCATGTTAGGTAAGATACGACATGCATGTGTGAGGTAAGGTAAGATTATAACATAGCGGATGAGAATTTAATGCATGTGAGGTAAGGTTATAACATGACAGTAAGATAAGATTACAACATGTGTGAGGTGAAATTACCACATTCAAAAGAAATCATGTGTTTTTTGAGTGTACACTGCGGTGAAGAATATGTTATTCTTCACCCTGAATGACAAATAGATTTAAGTGTGCGTACGTGTGTGTAGTTTTTCATTTATGTAGTTTTAATAATATATCTTGGTGTTGGCGTCAACATCCTCGCGATAATCAGAACATGTACGACTCTGAACTAGGAGAAAATGATGCTCAACGGATAGCGGTGCGACGGTTGGGTTGTGTAACATCCCAAAATACCAAATTATTAAACTTTATATTAATTAAGTAATTATGATTGACTGTGTGATTGTTGTTTGATTTTTGAGTGGATTTGAAACTTTTGGAAACTTTTTTCAGAGGGAATAACAGGACTTTCCCGAATTTTCCCTTGCATTTTGGTACCTTGATTCATGAAATCAACTTCATTTAGAAACAAACCCTAGACTGAAGATAATATGACTTCTTCCATTAAAGAAATAAAAGGGGATTTGACAAGATTTGAATTCTATTTGAGAATAATTCAAACCAAAAACTTTATGGCACTCAAGGATTTTCATGAGGGAAGATAACATGATTTATTAAAAATATATGAAATATAGTGGGGAGTGATGAAGACCGCTATAAAAAATTTAATCACTTTTGGAGAGTTTTCCATTTTGAGTTTGAAATTTGTTTCCATTTATTCAAATGAATAAACAGGGAAGGAAATATTACTCCTTCAAATATCAGAATGAAAATGTGAAAAATGAATTATGGAACCAACATATATATATATATATATATTTTTGAAAAATATTTTGAAATCTTTTGCATAACCGTTTCTTGAACTATTAATTTTACATTTGAATCCTTTCTCTTTTCCAACTTTAAACTTTTCCAATTCTCTGATCAATACCAAAACAATCGAGACAAGGAATATGGCCCTTCAAACCCGAGGTCAATTTGGGAAGTATTTGAAAAAGTACACAAGAAAAACATTTGGAAAATACTTGAAAATCAATTCATAATCTTTTGGAGTTTTCCAAAAATATATTTTTAAAGTATTTTATTTGGCTATGTAAAATGGTCCAATTTTGAAATAAAGTTTGTATTCTAAAAAGTTTGTTTTATTTTTATTTTCCTGTCTTTTCTATCTCTTTGTTTTAAAAAGCAACTATAGACCCACTTACCTTCACGACCCGATTTGGGTCATCTTCCTCCTCCCGCATGTACCTACGAGGGGAGACCGATCTAGCGCATAGAGGGCCATGACCAGCGCCCCCTCACTCCCGTGACCCCTCCTAGCCCCGAAGATCGCGTACCTCCTTCGTACCTATAGTCTCCCCACGTACTGCTCGTCCCATTAATGCGAGTTAATGTCCCACAATCCTCGTCGGAGATCGGCCCTTGCCGGATTTCGACCACCCCATCCACTACACCTGAACACCTCCCCTCGCCTATAAATACTGCCCCCTTGAACAACTCTCCCCCCTCGACCGATTTCCCCCCTCAGGAGCTCTCCTCGCCCACTTCATCAACTGCACGAACTCGCTGGAGTTCGTCAACTCCGGCGGCTTCTCCACCGCCGCCCGAGGCTTGGTTGGCTGTGACCCGGCCTCTTCTGAGGTTGCTGCGACGCCCTCTTCCCCGTCTCGTGCTCTCCTTCCTTCGTGAGTCAATACATCATCAAATCCGAGCTCATCCTCCCTAACTTCGACAACTAACTTAATCTGAGTTTTATAAATTATTTTTGCATGATTCTTTTTGCAATTTTTCACTAGGTCTATTGCCTATCCAGTAGGGTTTTGCAAATTATTTTTGGAATAATTTAAAATTGATTTGCATCAAACATTACTATTTTGACTATAGATTTGTTTTACTCATAAACTTTTGTTTTTAATCATTTTTCAGTAATTATTTTTGTAGCTGTTTAAACATTATAATAAGTTTATGCTAGACATCAACAGACAATTTTTATAATTAAATAAAATTATTTTTCTACTGTTTTGTATTAAAATTGTAGAGATCATAACTAGAGTTGTATAATAGCAATTAGATTGATTCTTTTTGCAGTTTAAACTTTGGGAAAAATACTTCATATTATGTTATTATTTTGGCATTTTATTTTTCTATTAATTTATTATTTTAGTGTTTTAACTTGTCGTTAAGTTTTATTTAGGGTAAAACTATATTGTTGTGTGCAATTAATCTTTATTTATTTCCTGTGAAGTTTTTTTGGATTTTATTTGGTTTTCTTTTGTTTTCAACTGTATTTTATTATTGCTTTTATTTTTTGATTGTTATTTCGAGTGCTAGAATGCTTGCTAGATGTGATTTCTTATGTGAATGCAATGTTTGATTATATAGAGTTTTCCCGGAGAGTGACGAATAGTACTATCAGGAATTCTGAGAGCGATGTAGTCTTCACCAACTACACCAGGCAAAGTCACTTTGATCATATTTTGAATACCTATGATTTTATTGCATTGGTGTCATTTCCCCTCTTACGTTCAATAGGATTGTTGAAACTTGTAGCTTCAACAGAATCATGAGGTAGGAATACCCTTGTCACCAAGCCTCGGGAAATCGTTGTTAAGTTAGTTGTGACCATGCTTCAGTAGACGAGGATTGGTGTGAGTGTTTCATGTAAGATGTGAGTGTGATAATGATATCTGGATCCACCTCAAGACTACAAGACTTCAAGATTTCAATACATCTCTAAGTGGAGTGCTTGCAAGAAGAGGGGATCCTAGGGGTTGACTAGTGATCATCCGGTTCATCCGGTTCTACACACACAAGAGGGGATCCTACGGATTGACTAGTGATCATCCAATTATATAGACTCAAGAGGGGATCCTAAGGATTGACTAGTGATCACCCGGTGTAGGAGATATGCCCTAGAGGCAATAATAAATGTTACTGATTATCTCCCTGTTCATAATTATGTTTATGTTTCATGCTATAACATCAATGATTCTCGAGTCTGCAAATAAAACAAGGCTTGAAGGAAGACTCATATGCACGTGTGCAATAATAAACGGTAAAATGTATTCCTAGTCTGGCCTCTAAGACTGGCTCAAGTATTGCATGATGATCCTGTTTTCCCGATCATGGGCATGGCTATGCCGACAATTTTGAGGGCACAATGTTGGAAGAACATTTGTGTTGAATCGACCTGAATTGATGTTATGTTATGAGATACATTGGTCATAAGTTAATGGTTAATAACACAGAGAAGTTAATGTTTGCATAATTCCTTAGACCATGAGAGTATCGAGTTTCTTCATGCTTGCTTCATGAACTTTGGGGTTTGTTAAATGTCATCTGTAAATTGGTGGCTATTACGGCAGCTTACGGGTTCATGGAAAAGTATGTGAAGTAACTTGATAGCTCAATATTGGGATTTGCTCCTCCGACGATGGAGAGATATCTCTGGGCCCTCTCGGTGTTACGGTATCCATCATTGGCTAGCCAGACACTTTGTGATTTGATCACAAGGATGCCGGAACACGGGAACGAGAAAAGAGAACAATACCGACAACGAGGTAACTGGCATAGTGGACAAGTTGTTGATCCACGGGGATGCCAACATGTCTCACCTAGGGTAATTGTAACATATCGTGAAGCAACAGGAATAGCACACGACAACTAGAGGTTCACTCAAATATTCATTCGTGTGGGTATAGGGGTCAATATGGGTGTCCACGGCTCCGATGTTGATCATTGATCGGAAGGGGTTCTGGGTCATGTCTATTCTTCACCGAACCTATAGGGTCACACGCTTAAGGGTCATCTATACGTTGAATACTAGACACAGAGTCTGAGAGAAAATCACCGAAAAGTTTCGGATACCGGAAAAGTTTCGGACACCGGAATAGTTCCACACAGAGAACACCGGAACAGTTTCGGTAAAACTGAAAAGTAGTTTCAAGGGATACCATTAAGTCAAATTGGTTCCGACACATGCCTGATAATTCTTGGAGGGTGCCAGAATCATTTTGGACACTTCTGGGAATTTTTCGGAAGAAAAACCGGAAATGTTCCGGAGCTGCCGGAACCGCTTCAGATGCTTTTCGCAGATGAAAATCACTAATCCGGAATTGTTCCGGATCGCGTTGAAAATTATTTTAGTGGGGTACTGGAATTGTTCTAAGCCCACATAAATATTTTCAGTTCGACCGGACGCTGAAAAATGTCGTCATGAATAGTGAAAGTACTTTTTGAATATTTATGGAAAAGCACCTTTTTGGATATTTCCAAAAAGGCTTCTAGAAGGGATTGGGGAGCAAGGTAGCTCCTCATGGGGGCCCCCCAAGGGGTGGCAGGCCAAGGGTGGAGCTCCTCCATGGAGCTCCACATGGCACCCCTTTTCCTTCTTATGATTTTTTATGTGTGACATAAAGTGGGGGTAGTTTGGTATTTTCAAGTCCCAACCCTACCCCTTGGTTATCCTATAAATAGAGGAGATGTGGGATGCCATCTCTTCATCCTTTGCTCTCATACACATGCTATACTTTGCTAGCTCTCTCTCTCCCTCCCACAAAAAGAGTTTTGTAGAGCCGAAAGGCTGTCTGGGTTCCGGCAGGAACTAGTTCTGGACGGCGAAGCCCTGCCGGATAGATGACACCGTATGTGTGCAAACCCGTAGAGAGGTCGTAGTTTCGATCTTTTGCCTGAGGGGCTATTCGAGTGTCCTCCCAGAGGGTTGTCCGAGTCTCTGTTCGAGTTTCGAGGGTCCTCCTGAAGGGCTGTCCGCGACATCGTCCGGGGGACTGTCCGACCGCCTCCCGAAGGGTTGTCCGACGAGGGAGTACATCCTCGCGTTTGGGAGGTGGTAAAATCCTAGCTGCGGGGATTTGCACCAATGATCTCCACCGACTCTTCTTCCGCTGCGCTTCGAGTCAGAACGGATCAGATCAAACCTTGTATGCAGTCTCCATAGTGGTCCTGGGCGTGCTCGCTATACCAAATTTTTTTATTTTCTGTCGCGTTCCCCAACATGGGTTCCACCATAGTTGACAAAGATGGATGTTTTGCAGACAAAAGGGCAATGCAGATGTGATCTGCACGGGGGCCATACTTTCATTATGACTGAGATGTATGTTATGAATATTGATAATAATACATTACCTCTGGGTTTACTTTTATAATTCATTTTAGAGTTTCATACACTCTAGCCCATTGCACACTGTTTGCTGCAAAAGAGTTATTCATGAAAACAACAATTGTTGTTCAGTATTATGAATAACATGAAGGGCCATGCTTCCATCCTAGATGGGATGCATGTTATGAATATTGATAGAAATATGATACATCCATAACACCGATGCTAAATGTCGCAAGACTAAAAGAATACCACACAGGTGTGGCACTACATTTGGTCACATTGGAGAAACCAGCATGGAAAATTCCATTATGATGGATTTTGAAGTCGTTTGATTTTGAATCATCTGACACTTGCAACTTTCCTCTGAAAAGTGAAGTGACTCAAATACCGTTCATAGGCCATAAGGAACAAGCAAAGAACATATTGGTAATCATACATTATGATGTGTGTAGTCCAATAAATGTTGTTGCAAGTAGTGGATTTATCTATCTTCAGAAATGACTCAAGTAGATACGTTGATATTTACTTGATGAGACGTGAGTCTGAATCTTTTTGAAATCATTCGAAAGGTTTTCAAAATGAAGAAGAAAATATTGTAGCAAGAAAATTATGTTTCTACAATTCGATTGTAGAAAAGAATATCTGAGTTACAAGTTTAGCGAATGTGTGATAAGTTGTGAAAAGAGTTTCATAAATTGCACCTCCCAGAACACCACTACAAAGTGGAAAGTCCGTGAAGATGTAATCGAACCATTTATGACATGGTAAGATCAAAGATGACATAAATAAATTTGCCATTCTCCCTTTTTAAAGTGATGCTTTAGAGACTGCGGCTTTTACACTGAAAAGAGATCCATCAGGTCTGTTGAAATGACGCCATGGAATGGTACGCCCAACCATGTTATATATTTTCTTAACATTTGGAATATGGGGCTTGTGTAAAAGGTTACAAACCTATTCCAAATCAGACAAGTGCTACTTTGTAGGTTATCCCAAGAAAATGGGTATTCCTCCCTCAACTATACCGAGGCAAATAGGTTTGCCACAAAGGACGATATGCTTTTTGAAGGAAATAGTTCTTTCAAAAGGGGTGAGTGGGAGAACACTGCAACTCGACGAGATAAATAGTATCTTCATCATCAGTTCAAAGGAAAGGAACCTTGAAAGTGATTCCAGGGTTTCCTACTGCGACTGATATGGTAGTCTCTACAATAAAATGTATGGACTTCGGTAGAACTTGCAGCTGAACCTCGTAGGCGAGGCTCGTGCAGACCTCTTAGGTGTGCAAACGAGATATTGTTGTTGGACAACAGTATACCTACGATAAACAAGGAAATGGTGATGGGCCCTGACTCTGGAATTGGCTAAATGCCAATACAATCCAAGATAGTTTCCATATAAATGTTTCAAGATTAAAATCTTGATAGACCTTTCAGAAGACTTATAGAGTCTAACGAATATTTATGGAACTAACAAATGATACGAATAAAAAAATTTATCCATAAAGCTCGACTTGTTGCAATAACAAGTTCAAGGAGTTGACTACGATGAGATTGTTTCACCGTCGATGCTTAAAGTTGGCTCGGGTTGAACTAGCAATTAATACATATTTCAATCATGAGATATGAAACATGGATGAAAAAAGGATTTCCATCTGATGGAAATGAAACCTAGGACTTGTATGTGATACAGTCCAAAGTAATTTGTCGGTCCAGAGGATGCTAGTAAGTATGCAAACTTCAGAGTTCCAGCGATGGACAGAAGAGAGCAAAGTGGAGTTGGAATCTTTGTTTTTGATGAAATGGTCAAAGGGGTTTGACCTCATCAATGGGTATCGAAGATGCTTGTGATTCAAGAAAATAAGTGGGAGCATAATAATATTTCTAAAAACCTTGTGTACTTGACACATTGTTAATTGGAAATAAATTTCTTGACACGAATTAGGATTTCATTTGAAAATAGTTTTCCGATGAAGTGCTTAGGCTAAATAGCCTCAATATTAGGCATGATGATCTATGGAGACAGATTTACCTAATGGGGCTAAGCAATGAATACATATTGACAAGGTGCTAAAACCTTTTAGCATTTAAAACACCAAGGAGTGATTCTTGCCGAAATCACATGGAAAGAGTTTTTGCAAGACTCAGTGTCCCAAAACACTAATGAGTAAAATACATGATGGAGATTCCACACACTCTTGTGTTTGGATTAATCATGTATTCCATGGTATGTAAAAACAGATATGTCCAATACTCCAAAGTTGTTGCGAGTATAGATACCAAAGTGATCAAAGTATTGATCATGGGACAACAGTGAAAGATGTCATTGAGTACTAGAGTAGTACTGATGACATGTTTTCTCGCAAGCGGAAAACATGAAGAGTTCGTTGTAATATGTTACATTGACACAGTCTTCACCATTTCTCCATGCGATTTTCGATTTAATTAAGGGTTTTGTGTAATACACAACATGGTGGCACGGTAGTTGGAAATTGTTCCAAACAAGATACTGTGGTGAATTCTAAAGGCTAAGTATGTTGACGCTTTAGAAGCAACAAAGAAGTTGTTGAATCATATAGTTCATTCATGAACTTAGTATGGTTCCAAGATGACTTTGATCTATGGGACACTATTGCAGATAGTTGCTCATAGCTCAGTCTGAGGAATCAGGTTTTGACCAATGATTCACACATATGCAAATCCAAGTCCACACAAAATATGAATTTTGTGGAAGCGTTAAAACGCAAGGATATGCAAAGTTACACACGGAGCTGAAGTTGTCAGATCGTTGGACATCAGGCTATACCACAAGCGAAGCATAGTTTACACCAGTATGCCATAGGTGTAAAGTGCATTAGCGTTGACTAGATTATTGACTCTAGTGCAAGTGGGAGTCTGTAGGAGATATGCCCTAGAGGCAATAAGAAATGTTATTGATTATCTCCCTATTCATAATTATGTTTATGTTCCATGCTATAACTGCAATGATTCTCGAGTCTACAAATAAAATGAGGCTTGAAGGAAGACTCATATGCACGTGTGGAATAATAAACGGTAAAATGTATTCCTAGTTGGCCTCTAAGACTGGCTCAAGTATTGCATGATGATCCTATTTTCTTGATCATGGGCATGGCTATGCCGGCAATTTTGAGGGCACAATGTTGGAAGAACATTTGTGTTGAATCGACCTGAATTAATGTTATGCTATGAGATACATTCGTCATAAGTTAATGGTTAATAACACAGAGAAGTTAATGTTTGCATAATTCCTTAGACCATGAGAGTATCGAGTTTCTTCATGCTTGCTTCATGAACTTTGGGGTTTGTTAAACGTCATCCGTAAATGGGTGGCTATTACGGCGGCTTACGGGTTCATGGAAAAGTATGTGAAGTAACTTGATAGCTCAAGATTGGGATTTGCTCCTCCGACGATGGAGAGATATCTCTGGGCCCTCTCGGTGTTACGGTATCCATCATCGTCTGGCCAGAAATTTTGTGATTTGATCACGGGGATGCCGAAACACGGGAACGAGAAAAGAGAACAATACCAGTAATGAGGTAACTGGCATAGTGGACAAGTTGTTGATACATGGGGATGCCAACATGTCTCACCTCGGGTGTTTGTAACATATCGCGAAGCAACAGGAATAGCACACGGCAACTGGAGGTTCACTCGAATATTCATTCGTGTGGGTATAGGGGTCAATATGGGTGTCCATGGCTCCGATGTTGATCATTGATCGAAAGGGGTTCCGGGTCATGTCTATACTTCACCGAACCTATAGGGTCACACGCTTAAGGGTTATCTATCTGCTGAATACTAGACACGGAGTCTAAAAGAAAATCACCGGAAAAGTTTCGGACACCGAAAAAGTTTTGGACAGCGGAAAAGTTCCGCACACAGAACACCGGAACAGTTCCGGTGAAACTAAAAAGTTGTTTCAGGGGATACCATAAAGTCAAATTGGTTTCGGCACATGCCTGATAATTCTTGGAGGGTGCCAAAATCGTTCTGGAAAGTTTCTGGAATTTTTCGGGATGAAAACCGAAAATGTTCCGGAGCTACCGGAACCGCTTCAGATGCTTTTCGCAGATGAAAATCACTAAATCGGAATTGTTTTGGAAAGTGTTGAAAATTATTTTAGTGGGTACTGGAAATGTTCTAAGCCCACATAAATATTTTCAGTTCGACCAGACGCTGAAAAATGTCCTCGTGAACAGTGAAATCAGCTTTATGGTTAGTTTATGGAAAGCCACCTTTTTTGGGCTTTTGCTCAAAAGATCTAAGGGGATGACATGGATGGATAGGAACCCTTTGGGGGGGCACAAGGGTGTGGCCGGCCACATGTGGGCTTCCTACATGGAGCCCCACTTGTCTCATGGCTTCACTTGTGAGTCCTTGTGAAGGACTCCATTCATGTGGTTTTTGGGGTTTTGTGTAAAACTTCCCTACCCCTTGGGATTTCCTATAAATAGAGGAGGAGGGGCATCCCTCCACGCTGACTCTTTCTCACATAAAAGTGTCATGCAATGATCTGGCTTCTTCTCTCCCTCCTAGCGAAATAGTTTCGTAGAGCCGAAAGGTTGTCTGGGTTCCGGCAGGAACTAGTTCTGGACAGCGAAGCCCTGCCGGATAGATGACACCGTATGTGTGCAACTCTATAGAGAGATCGTAGTTTCGGTCTTAGTTCGAGAGTGTCTCCCAAAGGGCTGTCCGTGTGACCGTCCGAGTTTCGGAGGTCCTCCCGAAGGGCTGTCCGCGACACCGTCCGAGGGACTGTCTGACCGCCTCCTGGAGGGCTGTCCCGGGGCGGATGAGGGTATACATCCTCGCGGTTGGGAGGTTGTAAATCCTAGCTGCGGGGATCTGCACCGCCAATCGTCATCGACTCTACTTCCGCTGCGCTACGAGTCGGTAACGAAAAGATCAAACCTTGTATGCAGTCTCTATAGTGGTCCTGGGCTGGTGCGTAGGTCGGAATTTTTTTATTTTTTGCTGCGTTACTCTACACCCGGTGCTACAGACTCATGAGAGGACCCTAGGAATTGACTAGTGATCAGCTGGTTCTATAGACTCAAGAGGGGGTCTTAGGGATTGACTAGTGACCACCTGATGCTACACACTCAAGAGGGGATCCTGGGGTTTGACTAGTGATCACCCAATTTTACTAGGGGATCCGGGGGATTGACCAATGATCACCTAGTTTTACGGAAGGCCACCCAGACTTAAAGAGATTGATGGACCTTTCAAGACCAGAAGCTTCCATGAGTAGCCGCAAGCTATTATGGGCTCTAGCACGGTTAAGTACTTTGAAAAGACTGTGTCTCGGTCATCCGGTTCTCAAACACCAGGCGGTGCGAGGACTTCAAGGGAGGCGAACGAGTTTTGCGGGAAAAGTGCGCAAACCTTTAAAGAGTGTTAAACTAATCGATTAGCCATGTCCCTGCTTATGGACAATTTAAGTGTCTGGAATTGGATTATCTGGATATTATCAACACTATTACTGATTAAATGAATTTGGGATTATAATGACCTGGGAATGAGAATTGGTTGGCGGAACCATCTCATAAATGACATCCACGTAGTATTAAAATGTAAATGAAAAAGTTTGAGTTAGGACAAGACTGGATTTTATGCAAAAACTCAGACTTACAGCTACCACGGTCATATTGCATATACAATAGCCTTTTCATCTATTTTAAATGTGATCTTGCCGGTACATTCAATGTACTGACCTACATAGTTACAACTTATCATGTTGGAGATATTTTCTCCCGAAGGGTAAGAGTTAAGATACATGATTACGGTATACACTCAACTTGCCATTGGCATTGATGGGACTCCACACCCTTATGCTTTGTTTGCGATGTCATATATAATGTATACTTTGGATTTACGATACTTATTTTAATATGTGATGTTATGGTATTTCATCGATGCATTGTGTGTGCTAGCATGGTGATTCAGAGGCATAAAAACCTGACCATATTGGTTCGGGTCGCGATAGGGTATTGCGATATGCTGAACATGTCCGCACTTTGGGCTCACCCGATGCCGCCTTAGGAGGCCGAGTAAAAGTGAATAAATAATGACAGGGATTGCTAGGTACAACCCAAGCAGACAAAGGTTATGCCAGACAAATAGAGACTTTTCTTATTCAACGCGCACTGCGACACTACAGGGCCAGCCTTCAAGTGATTTTGCCCTTTCTTTTCTCGTCGGGTTTTTCTTTGCCTTTTTATTTTTTGTCTAGTTTCCTTTGCATTTTTGCTGGTTTACCTTTTCTCTGTTTCTTGTTCCCATTTTGTTGGTTTTTATTTTCTATATTGTTCCTTTTTTAAAACAATTATCATTTTAGTATTTTTATTTTCCTTTTTCCTTTTTGATTTTAGGGAGAAATATACATACTTTTTTTAAAGTATATGCACCTTTATTTAGCGCATAAACAATTTTTATAAAAAAATATGAACATTTTCCCTAGCACTTGAAATTTTTTGTAGTTAAGAAGCCTTTAACATATGTGAAATTGTTCTAATATATTAATATATTTTGGCATCTATATACTTTTAATAACATATCCTGTCGTTGTTGTTGTCATCCCCACGATGATCAGAACAACTACAATGCTGAACTAGAAGAAGAAGATGCTCAACTGATATTGTTGCGGCAGTTGGAAACAAGGGGTGGGAGCAGGGGCTAGACACCCTCCCTCCCCCTCTCTCAATGAATTCACGCATACGATGGAGTGCATATATGTATGTATGGACTATATTTGATGGATATTTCATTAGTTTGTTCGGTAGGCAGTTGATTAGATATAGTACATTAAGGCCCAAACACCAAAGTTATCTTGGTTGTTGTTCGCAATACATGACATCGCCGCAGCGTCATGCTAGCCAAGCCTCATTGTCTCTGTCAGTAACTCGAAAGATCCTACCGCAGAACATGAGAAGATCCTGAGATCACAGAACATGGTCTCACATTGTCTTGCTAATAATGTCTGAACGGCTCGTAGCACCGCATGTTGGTTGCAACGGCCACCCCCTTCATTCATAATCTTGTATTAGCAGACTGTAAGCATGTTACTTTGAAATAAAACTTCTTTGAAAACCGAAAAAAAAAACTCTAAAGATCCTGCCGCGACGATGTGTCGTGCTACCGAGTATGAGTCCATCACATGTTTATCCCTCAAGCACTCAAATCCAAAGGTGCCGCATAGTTATTTTTTTTTGAATTGGACGTATACACTAATTTGTCTTGCTTGCATTTGCATGTCCAACAATTGATTAATTTAAAAACCAAATATGTCTTTCGTTTCATGGAAGAAGATTTATTACATTACTGCAATGATAAAAAAATACTAATATTACCTGGTATTATCTTACTGATCCTTGATCGATGAGATTATAGCCGTAGAACTAAATTTATCTAATAGAGATTGACCCTTTTTTGTACTGTCAAATATATGTAGCTATGTTTCGATACGAATGACACGGTAAGTGTTGGTATATTGTAACGTTTTATCTTCAAAATATTTAGATTTGTGTTTGAGAAAAAGAAAAAAAATGTGTGTGCGATTATTGTCTCCTTCGCCCAGCTCATGCCTAAATCCTGGCTCCACCCCTGCTCCCCGGGACGCCGAGTGCAAGTTTTTTCTTTTCTTTTTGAGGCTGAACGTGGAGTGCAAGTGAATAAAAAAAGGATAGGGGCTGCTAGGTCCGGCCCAAGCAGACAAAGGTTCTGCTGGACAGGTAGAGATCTCTTTTATCCAACGAACGTTGCAACACTACATGGGCCAGGCTTCGAGTGTGTTTTCCCTTTCCTTTTATATCGGGGTTTTTATTCAGCTTTTGCTTTTCCCTTTCTGGGTTTCTTTGCATTTTTTGTTTTCTTTTTTATATGTTTTTTCTTATGATATTATTTTTTTTGCATGGTTTCTTCTTATTTTCTTATCATTTTTATTGTTTGTTTTTATTTTCGTTTTTTGGTTACATTTTGTTTTGTTTTTAGGCGAAAATACACATACGTTTTAAAGCATATGCACTTTTCTTTAGCGCATCCACAATTTTCAAAAAACAACCTATGTCTCAAAATAATAAACATTTAATATTTTGTGACAGGGTTAGTTTGAACATTTATCCCAGCGAGAGCGCGCGCACACACAGATATATTGTAGTTAAGAACTTTTAAAATATGCGAGATTTTTGAAATATCAATATATATTTTCTTGTTATGTAGTTTTCATAATATATCCTGCCGTTGAAACTGGGAGAAAAATCTGCTCAATGAACACCGTTGCGGCGGTTGGGGTGCTGCGATACACAGAAGATATCGGCCCTTCGGACTCGCCCGATGACGCCTCCGGAGGCCGAGTGCAAGTAAATATATAATGATAGGGGTTGCTAGGTAGGACCAACATTTTTTAGCCTAAACACACTCCATTTTATTGGTCAAGTAACAAGTTCATAGGGATACGACTTAGGTATGAAGTATTAAGAAGCCACACGTGGCGTTCTAAAGGAAGGCCTACATGGTATTTAGCGAGGCTATGTGCCTTCACATTGGTTTATCTTCCTTCAAAGACGAAGGAAGATAGATCTAATTGTATGGACGTAAGGTTAGTCTCCTTGATAATGCTTGCATATAATCGGCATGTGTTCCTGTGAATATCATTGATCATACCTTGTCACTCTAAACAATCGCTATGTCTGTTAGTGACAGATCTAGGGCGAGTGCAAGTGCTTCCCGGCATGCCATCACTTCCATAGATGAAGGATCAGTGATACGGAATTCCCAATGATACCTGAGCATTGGATCGTTGTAGTCCCAAATACTTGCATGTGGAATCCCGACACACAACACTACACGAACCTTTTGCCGATTTACGTGAAACGGCCCCATCCACACAAATTTTAGTTACTCCATCCGCCCTGGGGGAGGGTCCATCTCTGGCATTGTCAGGGAAATGCTTGGGGAATAACCAGTTTCTTTTTTGATTTGCAGGTTTCAAGCTCCCTGGTGTACTTCTTGACAAATTGATTGGTAGCATATGGCCCCTGAAAGATCTGTCCGTCAAGTGCCTTTCTGCGTGCATACTAAATTTCCCATAGTCTAACAAGAAGTTTAATAAATTTTGCATGTGGTATTGCCTCTAAGAGGGAGAAGATGAGCAATTTAGCATCAAGTTATTTGTTTTGCATCAAGACCTCCGCTAAGTCCTCATCCTCGAGAGCCCAAATGCGACGCGTCATATTACACTCAATCGAAGAGTGTCGCCAAGAGGCCACAGGCCGATTGGGTTGCCATTTTCCTCTTATGTAACAAGTCTGATGTTGGCAGAGATGGTTGGGCAAGCCTCCATAGAAAGATCTTTATCTTTGGAGGAGTATCAGTTTTCCACATTTTGGTCCACAATTTCTTCTCACCCTGTGAATCTGAATTATCAGCGCGCCCTTATGGCAATGCTTCACGTCGGAGTTTGGTAGCGACCAACATACTATATGTCGAACGTACGGAGAAGTTATCGTCCCATTCATGTACCCAGGACCAGAAGTCGTCGACCTGTCTCGTGCAAAGAAGGACGGATAAGATTGCTTTGGCGTGCGTAGAGGAACACTAAAGAAATCCTCGCTAGGCCCCATTCCCTCTACGCTAAGAGCATCTCCAGCCACGCCTTCAACATGGGCTCCTCAGGCGATTTTTGAGCGTCGACGCCCAAAAATCGACCTAGTCGCGTTTTTAAGAGGTCGTTTTTCGTCGATTTGGGTCGAAACTGGCATCGACGGACCCAGCCCGAACCCGACGCGCTGGGAGGCGCTCGGGAGCGCCGGGGCGAACGATTTTGGCGCGAAAGAGCCGCGGGCCCGCCGAGTCAGCGACACACGCCTCGTCTTTCCTCGGAACGACTCGGTTTCCCGTGAGGAATCAATGGCAAGGTTGCCGTCGGTCAGCCTTTCCACTGATTCACGGGCGGCGCGGCGACGCCTCCCCTCTCGCCATGCGTACACACGGCGCGGGGCTATAAAACCAGCGTCTCCCCCTCGCCTCTGGCCACACCAGCCCCATAGCCGCCGCCGAGCTCTGCCTCTCTCCCCGTCCGCCGACGTTCCTCCCCTTCCCTCTTCCCCAAGCCCAAAACGATGGCCGAGCGATTCCCTGGCGACGCGGCGGCGGTCAACGGCTTCGGCCGCCGCTCGCTCCATGAGTGGGAGGCCTACCTCTTCTTCCAGGCAAACATCTCGGCGCTACTGGACATGCGCGCCGGGCTGACGAGGTGGAGGCTTAGCAACGGGGGCGTCCCCATCCCCCCGGTGCCCGACGTGACGTGCGCCCCGACATCTTCCCCGCTGAAGTCGATCGCGTGCGGGCGTCCCTGGCGGAGGAGCAACGCGCCCTCCCCCAGTACGCCGCCGACAACCACGCATCGTGGGCGGCGTACTTCTAGCGCCGGCAGGCGCAGTGGCTAGCGTCCACCAATGGGGCGCCCGTGGTGGGAGCCATCAAGAACAGCGAGGGGCGCTACCTATGGTGGGGCGCCCCCGGCCGTACCCTCCACGAGGTACTCCAGCACCTCGAGGGCGGCAATGACCCGCCGTTGGCATACCCTGCCGCCCCGGCCCCCCGTCGGAGCGCCGGGCAATGGATGCCCAGGAGGTTCAGCTCCTCCTCGTCTTCATCCTCTCAATCCTCCTCCCGTTCCTCTTCCCATTCCTCCGGCTCGCCGACGGTGTTTGGCGTCAAGGCCGAGCCCGCAGCGGAGACGCCGCTCGGCCGACGCACCCGCAGCGCCGGCATCGTCATCAACGAGGGCGGCAGTCGCGCCTCCTCCTCGGCTCCTTCGCTTTACGTCAAACCAAAGACGGAGCCGGGGCTCACCGCCATGAAGACGGAGCCGGGGCTCCTCGTCGTGAAGATGGAGCCCGGGCTCGCCGGCGGCATCAAGAAGGAGCTCGACGACGCAGCGGCCTTGAAGTGGGCGCGTGAAGACTGGGCGCGCACGGAGCTGGAGTGCTAGTGTCGCGCCTACGGGCAGTTTGCCGCTCGGCGCCGTGGCCCCGACGAGGGAGGCTTCGTCGTCCTCGACGAAAACGACGATGATGCGCCGCCGCCACTAGTCCGCCAGGGTGACGCCGGGTAGGGGTCTAGCAGGGGCGGCCGCGTCAAGGAGGAGAAGGCCGCCGCCGCCGCCGACAAGGATGGCGGCGACTTCGCCACGCTCAGCGACTTTTCGCCCCTTAGTTGCGCTTTTTATAAATAACTTATGTAATGTCGAATATATTTGCCAAACTTAGCTGAATATATGTCCAATTTGCCGAACTTTGCCGGATTCCATTTTTTTAAAAACACCCGCGTCTAGGACGACCCTAGGGCCGGCGGTTGGGAACCCGTTTGCCCCCACGCCAATTTTGACGCCGACTCGCCCCCAGACGACGATTTTACGCGCCCCCTGGGGGGCCAACGGCTGGAGATGCTCTAAGATAAGGCCATTGACCAGTTGCGGTGGATCATGTACTAGTGACATAATTGGACGTATGTTGAAGCCTCTTGGCACCATGAATCGCGCCAAATTCCTGTAGCAGAGACATCACCCATGTGGTGAATCAATCCTTGTGTCATAGGGTCACCGTGTTCGAGGATGGACCTCCAGATTTGGGACGGCGAGTTTCCAAGTTCGGCATGCAAAAAAATAGAGGCAGGGAAGTACTTTGCCTTTAAGATCCTTGCGCTCAAAGAGTTAGGTTCCATAAATACTCGACAGGATGCTGGGCCAAGAGAGCAATGTCGAAAAGCTCAATATCGCTAAAACCAAGACCTTCATAATACTCTTCCTGTCTCGGTGTATAAGTCATCTTAGGTTGTGCATCGCGACCAAGACGGAGAGGCAAAACGAGAGAAATTAATGTTAATTTGCAATAAATTGACCACTGCATGTCTTGCTAGTTAGTATCAAGTCATTAAAAACACACATACCCCGCGTCTCTTATTGGTTGATTACAAAAACAAGGTGAAAGTTAATGAACCCCGCCTTAGTGTTTTGGAATTATTTGGTTTTCGTAAAATGACTTATACACTGAGACGGGGGAGTACTTGGACCTACTTAGAACACTCCAAGAAACCCATCTAGATTGCCTTTCTCCCTCTTTGCCCGTGCAACAATTTTTGTGAATCAGAGAGTTCACATGTTCAAACAGGCCACGAGGAAGATTAAAACATTTTTTTTAGAAAAGAAGTGTTATCTCCGGCCTCTGCATCAACATGATGCATATGGCCTCTTTATTAAAACACAAACGTAAACAAATAGTTCGCCTCCTCCGCCAAGTTGCAAAGGAGAAACAAAATAGTTCTAGAAACAAAGGAAGTAAAAGGCCACAACTGGCAAAAATAGACATAGATGTCTAACCACCTATTCTATTATTGGACCCCCATCCAAACCGGTTGAATATATCCCGAGCTACCATCTCCCACCAGGCAGACCCAGTAACCAAAGGCTTCCTGGTTTCCGCAGGAGTGAGTAACGACCATGTACGGATCAACGCCGATGCCCTGTGTAGTACCTGTAAGAAATGTATACGTGTTTGTCTGTTAAAAACCATGTCATTCCTGCAATTCCATATAGCCTATAGTAGTGCACAAACACCTATGTGCATATGTCTAGCAATGTTAATATCAACTCCATCTAGCCACGTGCCAAACAACGTATCAATGCTATCTGGAGGATCAATATTAAAAGTGACTCTAACCGTTTGCCATAAAAGTTTCGCTAGTGGGCAGTGGAGAAAGAGGTGTTGGATCGACTCCTCATGATCACAAAAACTACATCGCATGCTTCCTCGCCAATTAAGTTTTGCAAGGTTGTCCTTGTTGGGAAACGTCGCATGGGAAACAAAAAATTTCCTAAGCTCACGCAAGACCTATCCATGGTGATGAGTATCTACGAGAGGGAGAGTGGATCTACATACCCTTGTAGATCGCTAAGCGGGAAGCGTTAAGAAACGCGGTTAGTGTAGTCGAACGTCTTCGCGATCCAAATCGTCGAGTGTCCCGCGATCCAATCACGATCCGTCCCGATCAAGCACCGAACGGACAACACCTCCGCGTTCAACACACGTACAGTTTGATGACGATCTCCGCCTTCTTGATCCTGCAAGAGGGAGCAGAGAGGTAGACGAGTTCTCCGATAGCGTGATGGCGCCATGGCGATGGTGGTGGAGCAATTTCGATAGGGCTTCACCTAAGCACTACAGAAAACCGATCTAGAGGAGAAACTATGCACTAGAGGAACGAGTAGCACGTGGCTGAAAATTTAGTGCAAAAACCCTAAAACCTCTAGTATATATAAGAGGAAGAGAGGAGGAGGCTTGACCCAAGGGCCAAGCCACCTAGGCGTCGGCCGAACCAAGAGGAGAGGAGGATTCCTCCTCCAATCCTAGTAGAACTAGGACTCCTCCTTATTTTTGCCCTTTTGCCTTTTTCCACCTTTTTCTCTTTGGGTTTTCTTCCCAGCCGCATGGGCCTTGTGTGGGACTTCCACCAGCCCACTAAGAGCTGGTATTCACTCTCCCACAGCCCATGTAGCCTCTTGGGTCGAAATACCCCTCCCGATGGTCTCCCGGTACACTACCGACACTCCCGGTACAGTACCAATGAGCGCGAAACTTTTCCGGCGATCAAAATAGGACTTCCTATATATCAATCTTTACCTCCAGACCATTCTAGAGCTCCTCGTGACGTCCGGGATCTCATCCGGGACTCCGAACAACCTTCGGTCACCACCATGCATAACTCTATACTACTGAAACGTCACCAAACCTTAAGTGTGAAGGCCCTGCGGGTTCGAGAACTATGTAGACATGACCGAGACACCTCTATGGTCAATAACCAATAGCGGGACCTAGATGCCCATATTGGTTCCTACATATTCTACGAAGATCTTTATCGGTCAAACCTCTATGTCAAGGATTCAGTTAATCCCGTATGATGTTCCCTTTGTTCTTCGGTATGTTACTTGCCCAAGATTCGGTTGTCGGTATCTCCATACCTACTTCAACCTCGTTACCGGAAAGTCTCTTTACTCATTCCGTAATACAAGATCCTGTGACTAACACTTAGTCACATTGCTTGCAAGGCTTATTGTGATGTTGTATTACCGAGTGGGCCCTGAGATACCTCTCCGTCACACGGAGTAACAAATCCCAGTCTTGATCCATGCCAACCCAACAGACACCCTCGGAGATACCTGTAGAGCACCTTTATAGTCACCCAGTTACGTTGCGACGTTTGATACACACAAGGCACTCTTCCAATGTCTGTGAGTTGCATGATCTCATGGTCATAGAAACATATACTTGACATGTAGAAAACAATAGCAATAAACTGACACGATCATATGCTACGTTTGTAGTTTGGGTCTTTTCTGTCACGTCATTCTCCTAATGATGTGATCCCGTTATCAAATGACATCACATGTCAATGGCTAGGAAACCTTGACCATCTTTGACCAACGAGCTAGTTCACTAGAGGCATACTAGGGACAAAGTGTTGTCTATTTACCCACACATGTAATGTGTTTCTAATCAATACAATTATAGCATGGATAATAAACGATTATCATGAACAAGGAAATATAATAATAAACACTTTATTTATTGCCTCTAGGGCATATTTCCAACAGTCTCCCACTTGCACTAGAGTCAATAATCTAGTTCACATCACTATGTGATTTACATTGTAATGAATCGAACACCCATGCAGTTCTGGTGTTGATCATGTTTAGCCCTTGGAAGAGGTTTAGTCAACGGGTCTGCAACATTCAGATCCGTGTGCACTTTGCAAATATTTATGTCCTTTTCCTCGATGTAATCACGGATGGAGTTGAAGCGTCGCTTTATGTGTCTGGTCCTCTTGTGAAACCTTGGTTCCTTGGCCAGAGCAATGGCACCAGTGTTGTCACAGAACATGTTCATTGGATTCAGTGCACTGGGCACTACTCCAAGATCTGTCATGAACTGCTTCATCCAGACACCTTCCTTTGCTGCCTCCGAGGCTGCGATGTACTCCGCTTCGCACGTAGAATCGGCTAGCACGCTTTGCTTGGAACTACACCAGCTTACCGCTCCCCCGTTGAGAATAAATACATATCCGGTTTGTGACTTAGAGTCATCCGGATCAGTGTCAAAGCTTGCATCGACGTAACCCTTTACAACGAGCTCTTCATCACCTCCATAAACGAGAAACATTTCCTTAGTCATTTTCAGGTACTTAAGGATATTCTTTACCGCTGCCAAGTGCTCCATTCTAGGATCACTTTGAAACCTTCTGGCCATACTTATGGCAAGGCTGACATCGGGTCTTGTGCACAACATTGCATACATGATAGAGCCTATGGCTGAAGCATAGGGGATGACACTCATCTTTTCTCTATCTTCTGCAGTCACTGGGCATTGAGTCTTACTCAACTTCACACCTTGTAACACAGGCAAGAACCCCTACTTGGACTGATCCATTTTAAACTTCTTCAAAACTTTATCAAGGTATGTGCTCTGTGAAAGTGCTATTAAGCGTCTCGATCTATCTCTATAGATCTTAATGCCTAATATGAAAGCAGCTTCTCCTAGGTCCTTCATTCAAAAACTCTTGTTCAAATATTCCTTCATGCTTTCCAGCATTTCTATATTGTTTCCAATCAGCAATATGTCATCCACATATGATATTAGAAACGCTATAGAGCTCCCACTCACTTTCTTGTAAATACAATCTTCTCCATAAACTTGTATAAACTCAAACGCTTTGATCACCTCATCAAAGCGCTTATTCCAACTCCGAGATGCTTGAACCAACCCATAAATGGATCGCTGGAGTTTGGAAACTTTGTCAGCATTCTCTGGATCGACAAAACCTTTTGGTTGCATCATATACAACTCTTCCTCAAGGAAACCGTTGAGGAACGCTGTTTTGACATCCATCTGCCAAATTTCATAGTCGAAATAAGCATCTATTGCCAACATGATTTTGACAGACTTAAGCATCGCTACGGGTGAGAAGGTCTCATCGTAGTCAACTCCTTGAACTTGTGAAAAACCCTTTGCCACAAGTCGAGCTTTATAGACGGTGACATTACCGTCCGCATCCGTCTTCTTCTTAAAGATCCATTTGTTCTGAATGGCCTTTCGCCCTTCAGGTAATACTTCCAAAGTCCATACTTTGTTTTCATACATGGATCCCATCTCGGATTTCGTGGCCTCTAACCATTTCTCAGAATCTGGGCCCATCACCGCTCCTCCATAGCTCGTAGGTTCATTGTTGTCCAACAACATGACCTCCAAGACAGGGTTGCCGTACCACTTAGGAGTAGTACGCGCCCTTGTCGACCTACGAGGTTCAATAGCAGCTTGATCCGAAGCTTCATGATCATCATCATTAACTTCCTGTTCAACCGTCGTAGGTTCCACAGAAACATCTTTCTGCGCTGCGCTACTTTCTGGTTGAAGTAAAGGTTCAATAACCTCATCAAGCTCTATTTTCCTCCCACTCAATTCTTTCGAGAGAAACTCTTTCTCAAGAAATGTTCCGTTCTTAGCGACAAACACTTTGCTTTCGAATCTGAGATAGAAGGTATACCTGACTGTCTCTTTCGGGTATCCTATGAAGATGCATTTCTTCGCTTTGGTTTCTAGCTTTTCAGGATGAAGCTTTTTGACATAAGCATCACATCCCCAAACTTTAAGAAACGACAACTTTGACCTCTTGCCAAACCATAGTTCATATGGCGTCATCTC
The DNA here is from genome assembly GCA_022496015.1 of Hordeum marinum. Classification (NCBI taxonomy): domain Eukaryota; kingdom Viridiplantae; phylum Streptophyta; class Magnoliopsida; order Poales; family Poaceae; genus Hordeum; species Hordeum marinum. The sequence goes on from CM039672.1 coordinate 335,077,800, forward strand.
AACGGATTTCGATGGTGCCCTATTTAAAGTGAATGCAGCTGTCTCTAATGCATAACTCCAAAATGACAGTGGCAAATCAGCAAGAGACATCATAGAACGCACCATATCTAATAAGGTTCGATTACGACGTTTGGACAGACCATTACGCTGTGGTGTTCCGGGCGGTGTCAACTATGAAACAATTCAACACTGTCTTAAGTGACTGCCAAACTCATAACTCAAATATTCACCTCCTCGATCAGATCGCAGGAATTTAATCCTCTTGTTACGATGATTCTCAACTTCACTCTAAAATTGCTTGAACTTTTCAAACGTTTCAGACTTGTGTTTCATAAGTAAATATACCCATATCTACTTAAGTCATCAGTGAAGGTGAGAAAATAACGATATCCACCACGTGCTATAACATTCATTGGACCGCACACATCAATATGTATGATTTCTAATATGTCACTTGCTCGTTCCATTGTTCCAGAGTACGTCGTTTTAGTCATCTTGCCCATGAGGCATGGTTCACATGTGTCAAGTGATTCAAAATCAAGTGACTCCAAAAGTCCATCAGCATGGAGCTTCCTCATGCGTTTTACACCAATATGACCTAAACGGCAATGCCACAAGAAAGTGGTACTATCATTATCAACTCTACATCTTTTGGCATCAATGTTATGAACATGTGTATCATCACTATCAAGATTCAATATGAATAAACCCCTCACATTGGGTGCATGACCATAAAAGATATTACTCATATAAATAGAACAACCTTTATTCTCTGATTTAAATGAGTAACCGTCTCGCAATAAACAAGATCTTGATATAATGTTCATGCTTAACGCAGGCACTAAATAATAATTATTCAGGTTCATCACCAATCCTGATGGTAATCGAAGAGAGAGGGTGCCGACGGCAATCACATCAACCTTGGAACCATTTCCCACGCGCATCATCACTTCGTCCTTCGCCAGCCTTCGTCTATTCCGTAGTTCCTGTTTTGAGTTGCAAATGTGAGCAACCGAACCGGTATCAAATACCCAGGCACTACAACGAGAGCTAGTAAGGTACACATCAATAACATGTATATCATATATACCTTGTTTGTTGTTGGCCGCCTTCTTGTCAGCCAGGTACTTGGCGCAGTTCTGCTTCCAGTGACCAGTTCCCTTGCAATGAAAGTACTCAGTTTCTGGCTTGGGTCCATGCTTGGGCTTCTTTACAGGAGTAGCAACTGCTTTGCCATCCTTCTTGGTTTTACCCTTATTGCCCTTGCCCTTGCCATTCTTCTTGAAACTAGTGGTTTTATTGACCATCAACACTTGATGTTCTTTCTGGATTTCAGACTCAGCGACTTTTAGCATCACAAACAGCTCGGCGACTGACTTGTTCATCCCGTGCATGTTATAGTTCATCACAAAGCTCTTGTAACTAGGTGACAGTGATTGAAGAACTCTGTCAGTGATCGCCTCTGGCGGAAGGGCAATTCCCAACTCCGCTAGACGAGTCGAATACCCAGACATTCTGAGTATATGTTCACTGATAGACCCGTTCTCCTCCATCTTGCAAGCATATAACTTATCGGATGTCTCATACCTCTCGATTCGGGCATTCTTCTGAAAGATAAACTTCAACTCCTGGAACATCTCATATGCTCCATGACTTTCAAAACGTATTTGAAGTCCTGGTTCTAAGCCATACAATATTGCACACTGAACTAATGAGTAATCTCCAGAACGTGCCTCCCAAGCGTTCTTAACGTCTTCGGATGACATGTCTTCTGGTTGGTCACGAAGCGGTGCATCAAGGACATATGATTTCTGGGAAGCCGTGAGGATAATCCTCAGATTACGGGCCCAGTCAACAAAGTTACTTCCATCATCTTTCAACTTAGCTTTCTCTAGGAACGCATTAAAATTCAAGGGTGCTACTGCGCGAGCCATTGATCTACAACATAAATATGCAAAGGTTACTTAGACTATTGTTCAATATATTGAGTTTAGTTAATAAAATTACTAAATCTCCCACTCAAATTGACATCTATCAGGTCATCTGAGTGTCACATGATCCAAATTCACCAACTCAAGTCCGATCATCACGTGAGTTGAGGTGGTTTCAATGGTGAACATTATCATGTTGATCATATCTACTATATGACTCATGTTCGACCTTTCGGTCTCTTGTGTTCCGAGGCCATGTCTGTACATGCTAGGCTCATCAAGTTTAACCCGAGTGTTCTGCATGTGCAACACTGGCTTGCACCCGTTGTATGTGAACGTAGAGTCTATCACACCCGATCATCACGTGGTGTCTCGACACGACGAACTTTCGCAATGGTGCACACTCGGGGAGAACACAATTCATCTTGAAATTTAAGTGAGGGATCACCTTATAATTCTACTGTCGTCCTAAGAAAAACAAGGTGCATAAAAGGATTAACATCACATGCTAATCATAAATGACATGATATGGCCATGAACTTGTGCTTTTGATCTCCATCTTGAAAGTAGCGGCATGATCTCCATCGTCACCGGCACGACACCATGATCTCCATCATCTTGATCTCCATCAACGTGTCGCCATCGGGGTTGTCGCGCCCATCATGCTTGTACTACTATTGCTACCGTTTAGCGATAAAGTAAAGCATTACATAGAGCTTAATGATTGACACGTAGGTCATACAATAATTAAAGACAACCCTATGGCTCCTGCCGGTTGCTGTACTCATCGACATGCAAGTCGTGATATTCTATACAACACATGATCATCTCATACATCACATATATCACATCATGTAATTGGCCATATCAAATCACAACATACCCTGCAAAAACAAGTTAGACGTCCTCTAATTGTTGTTGCATGTTTTACGTGGCTGCTACGGGTATCTAGCAAGAACAATTCTCACCCACGCATAAACCACAACGGTGATACATTAGTTGCTTTTCAACCTTCTCAAGGACCGCCTTTGTCGAATCCGATCCAACTAAAGTAGGAGAAACTGCCACCCGCCAGCCATCTTTTGTAACAAGTTGCAGTTGAGGGAACCGGTCTCTCGTAAGCGTACGAGTAATGTTGCTCCAGGCCTCTTCATCCCACAATACCCCTGAACCAAAACATGACCAAGGGAGGAAGCAATCTAAGCATCAACGCCCACAAACACTTTGTGTTCTCCTCGAGATCTCATCTACACATAGACCTAGCTCATGATGCCACTGTTGGGAAACGTCGCATGGGAAACAAAAATTTTCCTACACTCACGCAAGACCTATCCATGGTGATGAGCATCTACAAGAGGGAGAGTGGATCTGCATACCCTTGTAGACTGCTACGCGAGAAGCATTAAGAAACGCGGTTGGTGTAGTCGAACGTCTTCGTGATCCAAATCGCAGAGCGTCCCGCGATCCAATCACGATCCGTCCCGATCAAGCACCGAACGGACGGCACCTCCGCATTCAGCACACGTACAGCTTGATGATGATCTCCGCCTTCTTGATCTAGAAAGAGGGAGCGGAGACGTAGACGAGTTCTCTGACAGCGTGACGGCACCGCGGCGATGGTGGTGGAGCAATTCCGACAGGGTTTCGCCTAAGCACTGCAGAAAACCGATCTAGTGGAGAAACTATGCACCAGAGGAATGGGTAGCACGTGGCTGAAAATCTAGTGCAAAACCCCTAAAACCTCTAGTATATATAAGAGGAAGAGAGGAGGAGGCTTGGGCCAAGGTCCAAGCCACCTAGGCGTCGGCCGAACCAAGAGGAGAGGAGGATTCCTCCTCCAATCCTAGTAGAACTAGGACTCCTCCTTATTTTTGCCTTTTTGCCTTTTTCCACCTTTTTCTCTTTGGGTTTTCTTCCCAGCCGCATGGGCCTTATGTGGGACTTCCACCAGCCCACTAAGGGTTGGTATTCACTATCCCACAGCCCATGTAGCCTCTTGGGTCGAAATACCCCTCCTGATGGTCTCCCGGTAAACTACCGACACTCCTGGTACACTACCGATGAGCCCGAAACTTTTCCGGCGACCAAAATAGGACTTCCTATATATCGATCTTTACCTCCGGACCATTACGGAGCTCCTCGTGACTTCCACGATCTCATCCGAGACTCTGAACAACCTTCGGTCACCACCATGCATAACTCTATACTACCGAAACGTCACCAAACCTTAGGTGTGAAGACCCAGCGGGTTCGAGAACTATGTAGAGATGATCGAGACACCTCTACGGTCAGTAACCAATAGCGGGAACTGGATGCCCATATTGGTTCCTACATATTCTACGAAGATCTTTATCGGTCAAACCTCTATGTCAAGGATTCAGTTAATCCCGTATGATGTTCCCTTTGTTCTTCGGTATGTTACTTGCCCAAGATTCGGTTGTCGGTATCTCCATACCTACTTCAACCTCATTACCGGAAAGTCTCTTTACTCATTCCGTAATACAAGATCCTGTGACTAAGACTTAGTCACATTGCTTGCAAGGCTTATTGTGATGTTGTATTACCGAGTGGGCCCTGAGATACCTCTCCGTCACACGGAGTAACAAATCCCAGTCTTGATCCATGCCAACCCAACAGACACCCTCGGAGATACCTGTAGAGCACCTTTATAGTCACCCAGTTATGTTGCGACGTTTGATACACACAAGACACTCTTCTGGTGTCCATGAGTTGCATGATCTCATGGTCATAGAAACATATACTTGACATGCAGAAAACAGTAGCAATAAACTGACTTGATCATATGCTATGTTTGTAGTTTGGGTCTTTTCCATCACATCATTCTCCTAATGATGTGATGCCGTTATCAAATGACATCACATGTCAATGGCTAGGAAATCTTGACCATCTTTGACCAACGAGCTAGTTCACTGGAGGCATACTAGGGACAAAGTGTTGTCTATTTACCTACACATGTAATGTGTTTCCAATCAATACAATTATAGCATGGATAATAAACGATTATCATGAACAAGGAAATATAATAATAAACACTTTATTTATTTCCTCTAGGGCATATTTCCAACAGTCCTTCGTAAGAATCACCTTCTTGTGAACAAACCACATAAAGACTTTGATTCTTAGAGGCACCTTGACCTTCCAAATATGAATTGACTTAGGCGCCGCCTTCGTGTCAATATGGTCAAGATACATGGATTTCACAGTAAATATACCAGAGGTCGTGAGGTGCCACGAAACTTTATCGGGTTCTCCCGATAAGTGAATGTCCATAAGTCTAGTAACTAAGTGCAACCACTCCGCCCAACGATGACCAATCAACAAACGCCTAAACTGAATGTTTAGAGGAGTGGTCTGTAATATTGTGGCCACATATCTTTCCTTATGTTGCACAATATTATACAGCGATGGATACTGGATGGCCAGGGGCATCTCCCCCAACCACGTATATTTCCAGAATCTAGTTGTCTCTCCATTTCCAACGGTGAACTTAGTTCGATGGAAAAATTAAGCCTTGACCTTCATCAAGCCTTTCCAGAATGGAGAGTCAGCCAGTCTAGCAGAGACCTGAGCTAGAGTCTTGGAATGCATATACTTATTACGTGAAATTTGTTCCCACATTCCCTCCGTCACTACAGATAATCTGAACAGCCACTTGCTGAGCAGACATCTATTCTTAACTTCTAGATTCTCAATTCCCATGCCTCCCTGGTCTTTGGGATGACAAGTAATGTCCCATCTAGTGAGTCTATATTTTTTCTTAATCTCATCATTCCGCCAAAAGAAACACGACCTAAAGAAGTCCAATCTTTTGCGTACCCCTACCGGTATCTCAAAGAATGACAAGAGGAACATGGGCATACTCGTTAGAACCGAATTAATCAATATGAGCCTCCCTCCATATGACAGCAGCTTGCCCTTCCAGCAACTCAACTTGTTTTTGAATCAGTCATCTATCCTCTTCCACTCGTGATTTGCTAGTTTACGATGGTGGATAGGAATGCCCAAGTAGCTAAATGGTAAGCTACCTAATTCACAACCGAAAAGTTGTTTATAGTTTTCTTGTTCTTCTTTGGCTCTTCCAAAGCAAAACAATTCACTCTTATGAAAATTGATCTTTAACCCCGACAGCTGTTCGAATAGGTAGAGGATAAGTTTCATGTTCCTGGCCTTTGCTAAGTCATGCTCCATAAAGAGGATCGTGTCATCAGCATATTGTAAGATGGACACCCCATCCTCAACTAGATGAGGCACTAGACCACCTACCACGCCTTCCTATTTAGCTCTTCCTATTAGAATTGCAAGCATATCCGCAACTACATTGAATAGGATGGGGGACACTGGATCTCCCTTCCGGAGACCTTTGTGAGTTTGGAAAAAATGACCTATATCATCATTCACTTTAATTCCAACACTCTCTTTTTGTACAAAGGATTCTATTTGCTTCCTCCATAGCTCATTCAACCCCTTCATCCTCAATGCTTGTTGTAGGAAAGACCATTTTACTTTATCATATGCCTTTTCAAAATCCACCTTGAAGATAACCCCATCAAGTTTCTTCGAGTGAATCTCATGAAGAGTTTCATGGAGCACAACTACCCCTTCCAGGATATTCCTACCAGGCATGAATGCTGATTGACTAGGTTGCACCACCGCATGGGCAATCTGCGTTAGACTATTAGTTCCAACCTTAGTGAATATTTTGAAACTGACATTTAAAAGGCAAATAGGTCTAAACTATTCAATATGCACAACCCCCTCCTTCTTTGGCAACAACGTGATAGCCCCAAAGTTTAGATGGTGCAACTGCATGTGTCCTTCAAACAGATCCTGAAACATTGGGATGAGGTCCCCTTTTATAATATGCCAGCACCTTTTATAAAACTCAGGTGGAAACCCATCTGGTCCAGGTGACTTATTGTTTTTCATTTGCAAAATAGCGTCAAACACCTCTTTCTCCGTAAATGGTGCGGTTAATATCTCATTCTCGCCCGTTCCGAGTTGAGGTATATTCCCGACTGCCCGTTCATCCATGGCTATTGTATTGTCCTCAGGGACTCCAAACAATTTCCTATAATATTCCGAGATGTACAACTTTAGGTTATGCTACCCAATGATTGTACCCTCATCCTGCTCTAGTTGATAGATTTTCTTCTTTCTGTGTTTACCATTAGCAATCAGATGGAAAAATTGTGTGTTGTCATCCCCTTGAATCACCTGGCGCACTTTTGCTCTTAGTGCCCAGTTCAATTCCTCTTCCCTAAGTAGTTGTTTGAGGTTATATTCTGCTTCCGCTTTGGATTCCCTTTCATTATCATCCAGCAACATAGATTCAACCTTAATATCTAGGGGATTTATAGTTTCAATAAGCTTTTCTTTCTTTAGCTTATATACACCACTTTCATGTTTCGCCCAACCTCGAAGAAACTGTCTTAGATGCCTAATTTTATTTTGCCAACTGTCAATGTTGGACCTACCCCCAGGGGCTCGCGACCATTCCCGTGTGACGATGTCTAAGAAGCCTTCTCTTTCGAACCACGCCACCTCAAACGAGAATGCCTCTTTATTTCCCCTATGAGTCGCCTCCCCAGAGTCAACAAACAGTGGGGTATGATCAGAAATCACCCTTGGCAGTGCTCTCACTGTTACTCGTGGGAATTTCTGCTCCCATTCCACGCTAGCTAGTACCCTATCCAGTTTCTCAAATGTTGGATTAGGTAACACATTGGACCATGTGAATTTTCTACCCGTAAACTCTATCTCTCTTAAGTCCAGGCTTTCGATAATAGTATTAAACATGAATGACCATCTGCCATCAAAGTTATCGTTATTCTTTTCATCCCTTCGCCTAATAATGTTGAAGTCACCTCCCATAAGATAGGTAACCTCTCATTCCCACATACTCGAACGAGGTCAGCCAAAAAATCCATCTTGAGCTCCAGCTGAGCCGCGTCGTAAACAGCCACAAGCGCCCATTGGAATCCATCCTCCTTAGAGCGTACTCCAAATTTGACTGCGAAATCACCCAAAACCACGTGTCGAACTTCTAGGTTCTCACATCTCACCCCAAGTAAGATCCCTCCAGACCTTCCTCTTGGAGGCAAACAATGCCAACCGAAATCAATGCCCCCCAAAAGCATGCTTAGAAACTGCAAAGTGAAATTATCCCTACCAGTTTCCATTAACGCAATAAAGTCAAGTTTGTGGTCGATAGTTGCCTCCGCTAGAAATCTCTTTTTAGCCAAGTCACCAAGACCTTTGCTATTCCAAAATATACCATTCATCATTCATCATGAAATTTCTTTGCAGTCTTAAATCTAGCACTATGTCGAACCGCCGACACAGGATAGACTTTCCTCTTCCATGAACGCTTTGGCTTGTCCTGAATAGCAACACAGTCCACACAACCAGTCGCTATCAGTGGATGTTCATTGAGTTGAGTAGGGGCCACATACCCCTCCTTACTCATGTCATCTTACTCCTCTGTAACCAAAGACGAAGGTACAAGATCTTCACATAAGCGTTCCATCGCCCCCAACCCTAGATCATTAATTCATCATCATCTAAGGGTTTAACCGCCGCTATATTTTGCAACATAGTCATAGATCTCTCCGCCTCTAAGTCTAAAAGCTTATTAATAGAATTTGCAATTTATTTCCCATTAGTCCCTAACGACACTCCTAGCTTATTGTCCTTAGATAAAATATCATCATCCGAAAAATGAAGAATAGAACAAGACGTATTAACGGCCATACGTGTCGATGTCTCGATGTCACGAAGCTTGGCCGCTCGCATAGCACACCCCACGATCAAGTCATCTGCGTCTAGCTAGTCCTGGATACGGTGGCTCACCCGCCTGTTCCCGGACATCAGGTCTGGGATGCCCCTGAACTCGACCACCTCCTCAATGGAGCGCCCTGCCAGCGAGGAGCCTCCTGCCCCCCGTCCGGCCGGGCTATCTGGGACGCCACACGACCCCGGGATCGCTAGCCCCGGTATGCCTCTGTTACACGCCAGAAGAGCCGGTACGGTAGTGGATGCCGGCCAACCACCTGTCGCCGATCCAACACCGATGGGTCCCTGAGAGGAGCCACCTGATGTGGAGCACCTTGTCAGAGGGGAGCCACCTGCTCGCCGACTAACAGGACTAACCGGCCGCGGCTCGTCCCCATCACACTCTAGATTTGGATGGCCGCAAGTCGTACCCAACATCGCGCCACCCGTTGTAGACCTGGCCGCACGGGGCATCACAACCGCTATGTCGTGCTGCTGCTAGTCGCCCGTGGTTGCCGCGAGCGCCACCTTAGGCGCTGCACCGGCCGTCGACAGACCAACGACCACCAGCGAGATCGTGCCAATGACACCCGCCTCAATGGTGTTAGGTAACACCCCTGTCGACCCCGAATGTTGAGCTGCCATCAAAAGCTGAGAGCGATAACGCTCCTCTCTCGGCAAGGACTCCTCCCGCCTCGGCATCAAAGGTGATGCAGGTGGTGAAAGAATAGGTAGCTCGTGCTCCTCCGGATCTTCCAGTTCCATCCTAGTACTCCAAAGCTTACTCGGGGCCGAGGATGATCCAAAAGAACCAAACCGCAGCTAATGTGAATAGGAGGTAACCTTAGATTGCTCACAGAACTTAGCCGACTCAGCCGTTTTAGCCACCGGGGTTGTCCCCCTGTCCAACCCAGGGTTCGTAGGAGTTTCTTTCTGAGCATGTCCATCTCCTTCATTACCCTCATCAGTATCCATATCAACCTGTCTAGCCAAATAAAGGAACTCAACGTTCTCCTCGATCTCAATATCTAGCAGGAAGCTCTTGCCATCATAGGTCCACTTAACAGATTCTGGAATGTTCTCAACGCTAATGACGCTAACAAACAGGCGAGCAACTCCATTAGAATGAGTAAAATGCATATCCACCTTCTCAGTCTTACCAATTAGTGACCTTAACGTCATCAAGCGCTACCTGAGGTGCTCCCGCAAACTGAACCCAAAGCTGCGCTAGTGGGGTGCCCTCCGGTTCCTTCCGTGTCCATGGTTCAAACTCCAGTACACATGAACTATTTGGAACCTTGCTCATCCCAAAAGTCAGGAGTCATCCAAGATCCTCCTTTGTTGGAAAATCCACCTGGAACGCGTGATCCTCGAGACTCACCGGGTTCTAGTGGAAACTGGAGGGAACCAGCTCACGCAACGCTGCACCACCTACTCAGTAGACATGCTCCCATGGGTAACACGTACAATCCCAGTCCGGGAACTCTCCGATACAGGTGCATGCGAAGAAGCACGTGGAGACTCAAAGAACATCAACTCCGGGCAACAAACACCGTAAATCGTCACAACTGGTTTAGGCCCTAAGAGAAACAGGCACTCCCTGTTATCATGTCTCGGTTTATGGCATAAATCATAGAGTTCAACTGTGCATTCAGTTGCAAAGTGTCCCGGTCCACCACACCGGAAACATGACATCTTTTCTTTCTTACGAGCCCATTTAGTCAGCTTCTCCCCCTCACATTTGTCGGAAGCTTTATCTAAAGCAGCGTCCTGGACCGCCCCCACCTTTGCCTTTGGCACCTTGACCTCAGCAAGATCCTTGACGACCTCCGCCGCCTTCCCCGTAAGGACCTGAGCAGCCTCGCCCGCAGCCGCTGTGGGTGCTACCGGAGCCGTCTGTGGCATCGTGTCCTCAACGGGCGTGTATGTAGCATCCATCGAAGGGATAGGAGGTGGTGGCCTTCTGCCTCTACTCCGGCCACCCCGGTATGGGTGGTGCCAAGTCTGGCTCCTGTTGATCGTACCCGTCGCTCCCTGGACGAAAGGGCCGGGGGTCCATCGTACCCCTAGCCCCCTCCATCCATCCGGCCACCGCTGGTCGACGGTGAACCACGGGGAATTCCCACGCCATAGACATCATAACCATCATCTCCTCATTGACCTTTAGCCACCCGATTATCAGGCATAGTTGCAGCATCGTGCCCGCCGGCCCATGCACCACAACCGTGAGCCGCTAGTGCGTGGCCGCCGTCGTTCTGCCCGCACCACGATAGTGGGCCAGTGTGTGGCCATCGTCGTTCTGTCCCACAGGCCGCGCCCCTCATGACGGCAGGCCCTACTGTTGCTGCTGTTGATCTGCCCTCACGAGAGGAGGGGTCGGACGGCCCGGAGCATTCCTCGACCCGCCATTGCCGCCCCCTCCGCAGCCGTCTCCGCCAGAGGAGCGAGAACTCTGGCCGCCTTCCCAACTACGATAGAAGGGAACCCCGATTGTGTGATGCATCTACATACCCTAGGTACATCCGACGGTGCGCTCGAACCAGAGGAGTTGTCGATGGGCAAAACGGAATCAGCGACCGGGGCTGATAATTGGGCCACATACCTAATCAACTCACAGCCCACGGACCCCCCGCTAGCATCAGACCCACCTAAGCCCAATAGGTAATTCAAACGATCCGGGCGTCAATTACATATTGCAGCTGCGACCTCCGTCGCCGGCGCTGGCACCGGAGCCGTCGTGTCCGTTCTTTTTTCTCCTTTGAACCACCTTCCAGGTAGAATGAGTTTAGGGAGACTAACCTTTGGAATCGGTCCTTGCCATGGCTTAATTGCGTGCGGTGAAGTGCGCCGACGGACCAGCCGTCTCGCCACCTTCACGGCCTCCACCTCCTCGATCCCAGCCCTAGCCAGATTGTCGCGTGGAACGTATTCATTGACAATTCCTAGAAACACATCATCAGAGAGATCTACTTGCAGTGCATCGCAGATGATGTCCGAAGGCGTCGGCGATCCCACTTCCGACCGTACTCCGGCATGGCAGTCCTCCTCCTCCGAATCCTCTCCTCCTTCTCCCTCTGCTAGAGCCCAAAACCGACCACCCACCCGGCGGTGGTGGCCTGTGCCTGCCGACGCCAGTTGCCCGTCGCCCGAGTCGCCCCATTGCCCGAGTCGCCCCATAAGGTGGTTCGCCCGAGTCAAGGTGAGTCAAGCCCCAGAAGCTTAAAGCATGACATGGAGGAAGTGGTACTTCCTGAGCGACAGATTTTAAAAGAACATCCTTGCCCCTTGTTGACAAGAGTTTATACATCAATCTTTTGACCTTGTTACACACACGATCTTTTAGAAAGTTGAAGGCCCAATTTTTGCTATTTCTCACATTAGAAGGCATGCCCATGTATTTTTCACACAAGGACTCGTTTGGCACATTAAGTATGCCCTTAATTTCAGTTTTCAAATTGTCAGAGCGAACCTTTCTAACAAAGACATAGGATTTTGACAATTTTAATTATCTTTTGACTCGAAGCACTGCAATAATTTTTCAATAGAGAGGATAACTCAATAGCTCCATCTGTTCCTCTTCAAAAGTGGAGACGCTTATAAGTTGTGATAATATGGTCTGTAAATAACTGACCAAGGACAAAGGAAAATTGCTCCTCAAAAATTATACCACACAATATTTGTTTCAACTGGTTAGATAATTTTTTTGAAGCAATCTTATACAGGATAATGCATATGCTAATAGGTTGGAATCGTGTGAGCTGGGTGGGATATTTTACCTTTAGGATCAATATTAAAATAGTCCCATTGAATAAAATACATGATTTTCTTATTCAATGCTTGTTGTGACGCTACATGGGCCAACCTTTGAGTGAGGATTTCCCTTTATTTTGTTGTCAGATTTTTCTTCGACTTTTCCTTTCCACGTTTGATTTTCTTTGCAGTTTTCTGGGGTTTTTGTTGTATTTTTTGTTCCAATTTTTTTATTTTTCTGTATGGTTTGTTCTTATTTTCCTATCATTTTTATTCCCCCCTTTTATTTTTAGGGAAATTACACATAAGTTTTTTAAAAGTAGATGTACCTTTCTTTAGTGTATAAACAATTTTCCTGAAATGATATGAAAAATGTCATAGCACATGAATATTTTTTTAAATATGGGGAAATTATCAAATATATTAATAATTTTGCATCCATGTGGTTTCTATAATATTCCTTTAATATAGAAAACCCTTTTGTTGGAGCAAGGGGCATTTGGTTATATGTCAGCCATGTCTTTTTTAATTCAAGATGTTTAACACACAAGGAGGGGTGCTATTGGGCCACTCAATCGTACATAAACGTGTAGAAAATTTACTCGGAATTCCTCAAAAAAGAAAAACTCGGAACCGGCTTAGTCTGAGGATTTTATGTTACTATTGTTTTTTGTTAAAATTTCCAAGTTAGATAGAGAATTTTCTCATGTCTAAGTTTTATTTTTGAGTAAATTTTCGATATTTCATTATGCTATGGCAACACAAAGAACACAAAAGTAACATAAATACATCCATATTCATAGATCACCTAATGACGATTACAAACACTGGAGCAAGTCAAAGGCATGGTGTCATCATCACACCTCCCTCATCAGGGCCGGTGTAGGATCCAAAGTATGTCTAGAGGGGGGGGGGTGATTAGACTACTTGATCAAATAAATATTTAATATTTTTCCAATTTTGCCGGTTGGTAAATTTTAGCAATTTTACTAAGTCTATCGCACCCTACACATGCAAGTCTATGAGTATAGAGGCGAAAAGTAAAGACATGAAAGTGTAAGTAGAGGGTAGACATACTAATATCAAAGGCAATGAAGACACGAAGATTTTTGGCATGATTCCTATAGGTGGTGCTATCGTACATCCATGTTGATGGAAACTTCAACCCATGGAGGGTAACGGATGTGCGAGCCCATGGAGGTCTCCACCCACAAGGGGTCCACAAAGAAGCAACCTTGTTTCCACCATGGCTTACATCCATGAAGGACTATCTTCACTCATGGTAGATCTTCATGAAGTAGGCTATATCCTTGCCTTTACAAACTACTTGGTTCAACTTCAGATGATTCGAAGGCTCCCAAGAGACACCTAACAAATCTAGGAGACACCACTCTCCAGAAGGTAATGGATGTGGTATGGATGATGAACTCCTTTCTCTAGTGCTTCAAAAGATAGTCTCCTCAACACTCAATCACTCTCTACGGAATTTGGCTTGTTAGAGGAGATTGATTGGATGGAAAGAAACTTGAGGAGGCTAGAAATATAGATTCATATGTTTGGAGTGGAAGATATTGATCTCAACACATGAGTAGGTGGTTCTCTCTTAGAAAATGAATGGTAGAAGTTTTTGATTATTCTGAGTGCCCTCTTTGTGAATGAGAGGGAGGTGGAGGGGTATATGTGGCCATCGCCAAAAATTCAACCGTTACACCATTATTGCCCAACTCGATGGAAACAAAGTAAAAACTCGGTTGCACCGACTAGTGCAAAATGCTCTAACTTCTGGGTTCTCGGTGAGACCGATATGAAGCATCTCGGTAAGACCGATTCAGCTGGCCTTGAACAGTTCCTCACTTCGGCGACACCGAAATGTAAATCTAGGAAATTTTGATTCTTGACAATTGTATACCAGAAGGTTGGTCACTTCTTTTTCGATGTACCGAAGTGAAACTCGGTTGTACCGATTTACTAGGTTTTGGCTTGGGTTCTGTCTAAGAAAACTCGGTAGGGCCAAAATGTGAAATATTGGTGGCACTGAATTTGATCATTTCGGTTTTGGACATAATGTTTTGTGGGGGAATTGTTGAGGTTTTTGGTGGCAAATATCTAAGCACTTGGAGCAACCAAATCATCATTCATACCTAGTCCCCTTTTACAGTATTGGTTTTACTATGGACTCAAATGTGATTTCTCACTGAAAGCAAAATGTAGACTCTTGAAGCTCTTGCCAATTGATGTTCCTTGCATATAGGGAATACTCCTCACAATCCTAGCCAATCCATTCATTGAACATTTCCTAAACATACTTGATAGGCTCATTATTTCAATGAACTATATGTTGTTATTAATTACCAAAACCACATAGAGAGAAGTTGTGCTTTCAATCTCACCTTTTTTGGCAATTGATGACAACATATAGATCAAAGCTTCGACAATAATAAAATCAATGCATAGCATCATCGCTTTGAGAAGTATGTGATAAGCAGGAGCTCCCCCTAAATTTGTGCATTATTTTAAATTTGAGTTTGAATGCAAATGCACAATCGATTAGGATCATGGGTCACTCTTTCATGTCACATACATCTTGGTGGTGCACATAAAAGATATGAATAGATTACAATGCACATAACACTAAGCACATGAGTGAATGATCATAATATGAATATCACAAAGGATATGAAATAGTTGCATCAATCACAAAGTATATGATCAAACACGACATAGTTGAAGACGAGCAAAAGATAGGCCAAATGTTTTGGAAGTCAAGATAAGCAACACAAAGGCAACAGTCTCTCTCTCTCTCTCTCGAAGCCCTATGATCTATACATTTTCTCCCCCTTTGGCAATAGTTTACAAAATTCTCAAAAGGTAGATGTCACTCTGGCTAGATCTCCTTCATGGGGCGATGAAGCTGCTCTGGTGGTCCTCCAAGGAGTTGAACTGAGAGCATCGACGAATGCTTCTGCGGAAATCTTGTGAGCTGGTGGAGTGGACACTGGAGGTGTTGAAGAAGGCAAATTAGATGTAGCAACAGGAGCAGACACTGAAGGTCTCGTCTCTGGGACAACCACAATAGCAGATCTAGCCTGAGTCCTGAACCGAGTGTGGATATGGAGTTTGGGTCTGTCATCATCATCTGAGCTTGGCATGGGCACTTCATCTACCTCTTGCTCCAAAGTGTTTATGTAAGAGCACATTTCTTCATGTGTGGTTCTGGGTAATTGATGACAATCCCTATGGTCTAATGGTTGCCTTGAGTTATATTCGAAGGATTTTTCCGTAGGTACTTCTTGGAGTCCATCTATTGGTTTCAAGGAGTTTATATGATGACCAAGGTGGTATTCAAGGTTTATCCAAAGATTGGTCATGTGGGAGTTGAGCTTATTGCAAGCATGTCTTGAAGAAGAAGATTGTGTAAGCATTCATGTCTACCTTCAAGACATCATCTTTATGAAGATAGAATCTAAGATACAAGGTTGATCAAGACTAAGTCAAAAAGAGAATCAAGTTAATCACACAAAAAGCGTACAAGATGTACCGAGAGGGATAAAGTGATCCCATGGTGTGGTAAGCATTGTCCATTATGCTTTGTGTACTAACCCATGGTCCACGTGAGAGTTCTTTGTGGGGTTAGGTATATTTCCATGGGCTTGCATCAAGAGGCAGATCCCATACATCCCATGGAAGATGACATCAAGTGGAGATCATCATCAAGGTTGCGATGTGCAAGCTCAAGTGAAGCATCACGGGAGATCATGCTTGAGGCTCGCCGTTCATTGTGGTGACAATGGAGTTGTGAATATGTGCAGAAGAGTGGCTCACCCAGAGTGGAGTATGGGGGAGCAATCATCTAGTCTTCATCAAGCTAACGCAATCAAGAAAGGTGGTCCATCTTGAGGAAGTCAAGATCGTCATCATCTAGCTCAAGTGGACTATGCGCAAGGCTAAGATTTGACATTGATAGGGTTTTCTATTTTACCGGTCTCGTGGTGGTAGTTGAGAGACTGGGTTATAGGATCGATTATCGTACTATCAAGGGGGGCTCTCAAGCGAGTAGCTTGATCGTATCGTTCGTTGAGAGCTCAAACCATTGCATTCTTGGCATCATCATATTTCTTGGTTCTTGGTTGGATTTTCTCTATGTGGGTTCTTGAGCTTGTGGTTATCTTCATGACAAGATCTAGTACATCGAAAACGGATTTCATATGCTTCGTCTATTGCATTTTTGGTGTTGGAGGTTTTACCGGTCTTATTCGAGGAAGGGTTCTCACCATTTTCTTATGGGCCTTTTCTAGTTTGATTCTTATTTATATTTCAATCAATATTGGCTTCTCCCATGTCTTTAGCTTTCCAACAAACTTTGATTCGTTGAATTCGGAGTCCGTTTGCAGAAGTTGTGGCAGTTTTGGTGTTCTTAAAAGGCTGCAGCGATACTACCACGGCTAGAGCGGATGTAATTTTTTACTACCGTGGCTCCAAGAGTGGTACTACCGCTCCGGACCAAAATCTAGTGTTTTGTCCACCGGTGGTAGGCACGGATGTATTTTTTTAGTACCGCTCGCGAGCAGTAGTACCACTACCCTTTGTAGTAGTATCTCTATCCCTAGCGGTAGTATCGTGAGGTCGAGCGGTAGTACCGCTCCGGTGGTTCTATTGGCATTTTGCCTCCTCACTATTTTTTTTCATATGGCTACTACCCCTATAGCGGTAGTACCGCTCCTTGGAGCGATAGTACCGCTCTTTGCGGGCTATGAGAATAACGGTTGGATTTCCCCCCACCTATAACAGGTGGTCTTCTTCCCCAATGGACCTTATCCTTTGAGCTCGTGTTTGCCCCCCCATTGTTGACCCTCTTTGAGCTTGATATCTCTCAATCCCTCCAATGATTCTTGCTCCTTTTTGAGGGAAAAGATAGAGGAGATCTAGATCCACATTTCTACCAATCACTTTCTCCTCTATGTGAGGGGAACCCCTTGGATCTAGATCTTGGAGTTCTTCATGTTCTTCTTTGTTATTCCTCTCACTTTACTCCATAGCATTAGTTGTTGTGGTGGGATTTGGGAGATAAGGACTTGGGCACTCCGTGTGCCGTTGCCATTGCATTTGGTGCATAGGTTTGAGTTCTCCATGGTGATACGTGGAAGTGAAGTTTGGGAAGCTTATTACTCTTGGGTGTTTGTGCACCCTAGAGCTTGTTCCTTTTGGGTACCTTGGCGCCCTAGACGGCTTGTGTTGTCTCGGAGCTCAATCATTGTGGTGCAAAGCTCCGAGTAAGCGTCGGGGTCTCCAATTAGGTTGTGGAGATTGCCCCGAGCATTTGAGGTCACCTCAGAGCCACAATCCGTTGTGGTGAAGCTTCATGGTGTCGTTGGGAGCCTCCAATTAAGTTTTGGAGATTGCCCCAACCTTGTTTGTACGGGTTCGGTGACCGCCCTCAAGGGTCCCATAGTGGAATCATGGCATCTTGCATTGTGCGAGGGCGTGAGGAGATTGCGGTGGACTTAGTGGCATCTTGGGGAGCATTGTGCCTCCACACCACTCCGAACGGAGATTAGAATCCGCAAGGGTGTGAACTTCGGGATACATCGTCGTCTCCGCATGCCTCAGTTATCTCTTACCCGAGCCCCTTTACTTATGCACTTTTCTTTGTGATAGCCATATTGTTTCTTGTTATATATCTTGCTATAACTTAGTTGTATATCTTGCTTAGCATAAGTTGTTGGTGCACATAGGTGAGCCTAGTTGTTTTAGGTTTTGTGCTTGACTAATTAAACGATAGTTTTATTCCGCGCTTGTTCAAGCCTAAACCGTAATTATTTTGAAGCGCCTATTCACCCCCCTCTAGGCGACATCCACGTCCTTTCAATGGTATTAGAGCTAGGTCTCTCATTATTAGGTTTAACAACCTAGAGAGTAAGGATGTCAACTAGCGGATTAGGATTCTGTGACACTCTTAGTTTCAATGGCACAAATTTTGATGTTTGGGTAATTTGCATGCTTAATCTCTTTAGGGTCATGGAACCAAATTTAGAGCGAATTGTAGATGTGGGTTTTTCTCCTCCAAAGGATTCTCAACACATATATTTAGAGGATGAGAAAAACTCTTATCTCAATGCTCAAGCTTCCAATGTGCTTTTTGATGCTTTGAGCAATGTAGTTATATTTTAACTCATGCCATTCCGGGATGCTCATGAGTTGTGGACAAAGCTTCAAGATAAATATGGTGTGTCCAAGATTTGTAGGTATTATTGTTCTCCCTCCACCTCTGGTCTTGTTGTATTCTCAACTTCATCTACTTCACCTACATGTGGATTGCCACAAGGTAATTATATGGTGAGTAGTGATGATCATTGTAATGATGATAGTGGGCTTATTGTTGATAATTCTTCTTCACTATCTTATTGCAATGCTTCATCTTTGGACTTTAACACCTTGAGCACTTTAAATGTTTCACATGCTTGGGTTGATAGTCCTTGCATATCATGTACATATTGCTTGACTAAATGTCATGATGATATGCTTGCTATATCTTGTTGCCATGATAAAAATGTTTCTATTTCCTCGAGTTGTCGTGCTAACAATGTAGAGGAAACCCAACACTCCATGGAACAAGATGTGGTCTTTAATGGCGCTTCAAGGGATCCTACATCATCATCTATTGTTTCTCACTTTTGCCTTATGGCTAAGGCTTCAAAGGTATCTCCTACTTTGAATCCCAATATATCTCATGATGATGATGTTGATGATAATAAGGATAATCATGAAGAGTGTGATAATGTTGCTTCCTTAAAAATTAAGGGAGAAATGATTTTTAAAGCTCTTCATAAGAATAAACTTGCTCATTCCAACTTCATGGAAGTCATGTCTATTGCCATTGAGGGCAAGAAATATATTGAGGAGTTGGAAGCTCATCTCGAGGAGCATGAGGCCACCATTGATAAAATGGAAGGTCATGAACATGATTACTCTAATGAGATCGTGGAGCTATCTCAAGCTCTTGAAAATGAACAAACCACCAAGGAATCTCTTGAGGAGACCTTGGCTCTAGAATTATCCAGATTAAAGGAATCCCATGAAAGAGCTCTCAAGGTGGCTAATGATTTTAGAACTAAAAATGATAAGCTTGAAGTTGCACATGCTAAACTCCTTGAGGACTTTGAGCACCTCGAAAATGGCTTAACGGTCGTTAAGAGTTTGCTCATTGAACTCACCGAGTCTCATGCTCAACTTAAAGTTTCATATGCTAAAGAGCTTGCCAAGTTGCCTTCTCCTCTTGTTGTTAATGATGATGCTTGTGCTACTAACTCTATTTCTTGTGAAGCATCCATATTAAAGGAGAATGTTGAGCTAAGGGCTCAACTTGAGTTGCTATCTAACAATTATGGGAAATTGGAAGAAAGTCATGAAAAGCTTTCTAGCTCTCATGGCGATCTTCTAGTATCTCATAATGTGCTAAAGATAGCTCATGAGGCTAGTACTACTAAGGTAACATCTAGCGATCCTCATGTGGACATTAGCACTACATCTAGTAGAAATGTTTTATTGCCATGTGCTAGTCCTCGTAGTTCATCTACTCATAATGTTGGTACATCTTGTGATGAATTACTTTCCTTGCCTTGTTGCTCTAACGATGAAGCTTATACTTCCTCTATCACTTGTGTTGATTCTAACAATTTATAGGAAATCAATGAGCTCAAGGTCCAAGTCACTTCTTTGAAGAAAGACTTGTAAAAGAGTCATGAAGGGAAGTCCACACTCAACAATATCTTGAGAGTGCAAAAACTCCCAAATGACAAAGGTGGACTTGGATTCAACTCCAATAATAATAAGAAGATGTCCACGAACTACAAGAAGAAGGGCCAAGAACAAGTCAAGAATTCGGCCAAGATTATTTGCTTCAAGTGCAAAATTGAAGGGCACCATGTTAGATCTTGCCCATTAAAGAAGAAGCCCCAAAGTAACAAGCAACAAGGGAAGTGGCCACAAGTTCAATATCATGCTCAACCACAAGTTGAATAAAGGCATATTCCCAAGAAGACCCAAGTCACCGCTCTTCAAGTTGAGAAATCAATTGAGAAGAAAGCAAAGGGTAGATGTTGCTACTTATGTCGTGAGAAGGGTCACTTCACTTCTTCTTGCACGAAAGGTAACTTATCCAACCCAATCATTATTGATGATATCTATTCTCTTGGGAAGGATAAGGTTGGCAATGTGTTTGCCAAGTTTGTTGGTACTCAAAGTGGTGTCAAGAAAAGAACCATTTGTGTAGCCAAGCCTATTGTGACTAACCTCTTAGGACCTAACTTGGTTGGGTACCAACAAGCTCAAACTTGATCAATAGGTATTGTTGGAGGGCATTTGTGACGTGGCTACATTATGAAGAATTGAGGGTTCCTCATCATTCATATTGTCTCAAGCCAAGTCATGTGGATCATCAAGTGTCTATCATATACCAATGTTCCTCCTTGCGGTAACTTGTACTTAAATTTAATACATTGTTATTTACTTGCCCCTTTGCATGTTGTGGTTTTGTACCTTGCATGTGTTTGTATATGTTGTGCTTCCTATTTGTTTATCTTGAAAAATCAAGTATATATGATGGGTTGCACATCATGTATGTGTGAGTCTTGTGTAGAGCCTTTTTGCATCATGTTTGTATCTTAGTTGGCTCTTTGTGAGAGATGAATGGATTATTCCATTTTGGGGGAGTGATGTGCTTTATGCACTTCACGCCCCTAAAAATGTGTGTTCATGAGGAATACCACTTAGTATTGATTTTACAAGATTATCTAGCTTCTATTTGGTATGTCTTCTCATGAGAAATTCAAATCTAAACGGTCCATTAATTATCTCTTGTTGGATTTCATTTGCCACTTGTTATTAACGTTGGGTTACCACATTATGGGGGAGTAATATGCTATGTGCATATTACAAGCCCAGAGAATGTGTACATTTGAGATATTGCCACTTAGATTTGATATTACAATTTATCTTGTTCCTAAGTGGCATGTTAGCTCTACAGGTGTCATTTGCTTGTCATTTAGGAGTAAAGATGATGTTGGATATATTTGCAATCTACCAATGGGAATTATTTCCAAATACTTCTTGTCCTTTGACAATTGGTATTACTTTTAAGTGGTCGAATTTGCTAATGATCTTTACATAGGTTTTTGTTTATTGTTTGTCTTCCTTGCCTCTTGTGGATCTTTTTGAGCATGTCTAGTGTTTCTATAGATATAGGGAAAGTGATGATCCCATCGTGTGCATTTTGTATTCAAATGCAAAATCTATATAATGCACATCTCTTGGGGGAGCTATCATATTTTCTTTAGAACACTCTCTTTATGTATTTATCATAAAAGCTTTTGATCTTCATCAAGTGTGTGTTGGTGGGAGGCAAGCCTTTTCTCTATGGTGCTTTGTGCCATCATGAAAATTTGCGGAGGGTTTGGTTTGTTGGAACCTAGATCTCTTTTGGCAACTTGATACCTCTTGTTTTCCTTCAATTGGTATCTTGTTTTCTTCTATTTGGCATGTGTCGATGGATATCTCATTTCTTGATGTATCTTTTAGTTGGTATCCGTCAAGTGATAATTTTTTCGTTTGGTATCTTATTTTCACTTGATACCCTATCTTTCGGTATCTTATCAACTGTGTGTTGATTTGATTCTTGAAAGCCTTGAGCATGCATATTTTCTACATGTACTTTCGTTGGCATGTTCTCTTTCCTTGACCCAATATATAGGGGAGACTCCACTATGACATAAATTGGCTAAAGTGTGCATGAAATTCAATTTCATATCTATATGCACATATTTATGTGGAGTTTTTTCTATGTATTGTTGGTCCACTAACTTTTTGGTCCCAATAAGTTTGGGTACCATCTAGTTTGTGGTGTTGTTCTAGGAACAATTGTACATAAATTGGACACTCGGCTCACTTACAAGGAAGGTGTTGACACCATGTGCTTATTGGAGCCTTGCTAGGATGATCGAAGAACCATGGTCTACTACATCAATCCAATGCTATCTCGGTAAAAAGTATCTACTTCTTGCATACATTTCTAGCATTCAACCGTTTATAGGTTGCATCATGGCATGAATTTCTTGAGTCATTCTTGTGGTACTTGTTTCCTTTCTCAAAGCGTCTCAACGATGATGTCATATTGCTAGTTGTGATGTCTTTGATGTTCATGTAGTGGGAGTTCATTTATGTACAATAAGAAAATATTAGGCTATGTGCTATGCTTTCAAGCAAATATCTTATTGGTATATTTATGACTTCCTTTTGGATATCTTGTTCGTTCCTTCTTGTAAATATTTCGTATGTACATCATTCTTTGTGGATACATCATCATAATTGTCCTCTACCTAGAATCTTATACACATGAGAGAGTTACATCTCTAGTTGATGTCCTCTTTTCTTTCACGTCCACTGTTGCATTCTCATTTTATTCCCATGGTGGTTTTGTGAAATAATTTGTCTTGAGTGCGGTTCTTATATCCTAGCATCTCGATGCACTCTTTGGTGGTGAAGATTATTTTCCTCATGCTTGTCTTCACAAGGGTTTTGCCATTTCGATTAGTATTCCTCCTATTGACAAGGCTATCATTTTCCTATCTTCACTAGGGTTTGTCACAAGATTTTTTTTTTAATTTTCCTATTAGTAAGCTTGTGAACCCTTTTGCTAGTGGTTTGTGTGTGGGAAGGATATGGTTTGCACTTTGTGTCTCATTTCATCAATACTATGTTGATGATTTATGCTCATCCTTATACTAGTCTTCTCAAGTGCTTTTCCATGACTCACACACATCATTTTGGTTGAGCCTATTCTTAAGATTGCCTGTTTTACATGTTGCTCAACCATATGTTTAGTGCAAGTACTATGCTCATTGTCTTATCTACTTGCTTGCACTTGTGGTGTGTTTATATTGATTTTGGGGGAGTCATGATCCTATTTTGTGCACTTGTATTCAAATACAAAAATTCTTATTTGTGCACAAATCATGGGGATCTCCTATAGTTTCTTTATAAGCACTCTTTTGCCCATATCATAATATCTTTTATTCATGTGGCTCGTTGGTCCATGTGATTGATTGTTCCAATTAGTATCTTTTGGTTGCTTGCTTCACTCTAGTGTATGTCTTGTGCCATATGATCCTTTTTGCAATCTTTGGGTTCTCAATATAGTTTGTCTTCCTCCAACTACTTATCATTGGATATGTGTATTTCTTTGCACACATATTTTGAGATATACAAACTTTTTGGAGGAACACCTATTATATTGGCTTTCTAAACTTTTCGTCCATTTTGGCAATCGATGCCATGGGGGAGAAGTTTAGAGAGTTTAGTTTGGAATGCTTTGAGAGTTTTGCTTTTGTTTCTTAAGCATTTGCATCTCACATCCATGCATTGCATTTGTGTGTGCTTGGTTGTGCTTATTTCCTTATATAAACTCTCTTGTAAGTGGTTGTCATCAATTACCAAAATGGGGGATATTGTAAGAGCACATTTCTCCATGTGTGGTTTTGGGTAATTGATGGCAATCCCTATGTACTAATGGTTGCCTTGAGTTATATTCGAAGGATTTGTCCGTAGGTACTTCTTGGAGTCCATCTATTGGTTTCAAGGAGTTTATATGGTGACCAAGGTGGTATTCAAGGTTTATCCAAAGATTGGTCATGTGGGAGTTGAGCTTATTGCAAGCATGTCTTGAATAAGAATATTGTGTAAGCATTCATGTTTACCTTCAAGACATCATCTTTATGAAGATAGAATCTAAGATACATGGTTAATCAAGAGTAAGTCAAAAAGAGAATCAAGTTGATCAACACACAAAGCGTACAAGATGTACCGAGAGGGATCAAGTGATCCCATGGTGTGGTAAGCATTGTCCATTACGCTTTGTGTACTAACGCATGGTCTACATGAGAGTTCTTTGTGGGGTTAGGTATATTTCCATGGGCTTGCATCAAGAGGCAGATCCCATACATATCATGGAAGATGACATCAAGTTGAGATCAACATCAAGGTTGCAATGTGCAAGCTCAAGTGAAGCATCATGGAGCGATCATGCTTGGGGCTCGCCGTTCATTGTGGTGACAATGGACTTGTGAAGATGTGCCAAAGAGTGGCTCACCCATAGTGGAGTATGGGGGAGCAATCATCTAGTCTTCATCAAGCCAACGCAATCAAGAAAGGTGGTCCATCTTGAGGAAGTCAAGATCGTCATCATCTAGCTCAAGTGGACTATTCACAAGGCTAAGGTTTGACCTTTATAGGGTTTTCTATTTTACCGGTCTCGTGGTGGTAGTTGAGAGACTGGGTTATAGGATCGATTGTCGTACTACCAAGGGGGGCTATCAAGTGAGTAGCTTGATCGTATTGTTAATTGAGAGCTCAAACCATTGCATTCTTGGCATCATCATATTTCTTGGTTCTTGGTTGGCTTTTCTCTATGTCGGTTCTTGAGATTGTGGTATCTTCGTGACAAGATCTAGTACATCGAAAACGAATTTCATATGCTTCGTCTATTGCGTTTTCGGTGTTGGAGGTTTCACCGGTCTTATTCGAGGAAGGGTTCTCACCATTTTCTTATGGGCCTTTTCTAATTTCATTATTATTGATATTTCAATCAATATTGTGTTATCCCATGTCGTTATCTTTCCAACAAACTTTGTTTCATTGAATTCGGAGTCCGTTTGCAAAAGTTGTGGCAGTTTTGGTGTTCTTAAGAGGCTGCAGCGGTACTACCTCGGCTAGAGCGGATGTAATTTTTTACTACCGCTCCGGAGCAGTACTACCGCTTCAGACCAAAATCTCGTGTTTTGTCCACCAGTGGTAGGCACGGATGTATTTTTTAGTACCGCTCGCAAGCAGTAGTACCGCTAGCCTTTGCGGTAGTACCGCTATCCCTGGCGGTAGTACTGTGAGGTCGAGCGGTAATACCGCTCCGGCGGTTCTAATGGCCTTTTGCCTCCTCGCTGTTTTTTTTCATATGGCTACTACCGCCCTAGCGGTAGTACCGCTCCTTGGAGCGGTAGTACTGCTCTGTGCGGGTTGTGAGGATAACGGTTGGATTTCCCCCCACCTATAACAGGGGGTCTTCTTCCCCCAATGGACCTTATCCTTTGAGCTCGTGTTTGCCCCCCATTGTTGACCCTCTTTGAGCTTGCTATCTCTCAATCCCTCCAATGATTCTTGATCCTTTTTGAGGGAAAAGAGAGAGGAGATCTAGATCCACATTTCCACCAATCACTTTCTCCTCTATGTGAGGGGAACCCCTTGGATCTAGATCTTGGAGTTCTTCGTGTTCTTCTTTGTTCTTCCTCCCACTTTCCTCCATAGCATTAGTTGTTGTGCTGGGATTTGGGAGATAAGGGCTTGGACACTATGTGTGCCTCTTGCCATTGCATTTGGTGCATAGGTTTGAGTTCTCCACGGTGATACGTGGAAGTGAAGTTTGAGAAGCTTATTACTCTTGGGTGTTTGTGCACCCTAGAGCTTGTTCCTCTTGGGTGCCTTGGCGCCCTAGACGGCTTGTGTTGTCTCAGAGCTCAATCATTGTGGTGCAAAGCTCCGGGCAAGCGTCGGGGTCTCCAATTAGGTTGTGGAGATTGCCCCGAGCATTTGAGGTCACCTCGGAGCCACAGTCCGTTGTGGTGAAGCTTCATGGTGTCGTTGAGAGCCTCCAATTAAGTTGTGGAGATTGCCCCAACATAGTTTGTACGGGTTCGGTGACCACCCTCAAGGGTTCCTTAGTAGAATCATGGCATCTTGCATTGTGTGAGGGCGCGAGGAGATTAATGTGGCCTTAGTGGCATCTTGGGGAGCATTGTGCCTCCACACCGCTCCAGACGGAGATTAGCATCCACAAGGGTGTGAACTTCGGGATACATCATCGTCTCCGCGTGCCTCGGTTATCTCTTACCTGAGGCCCTTTACCTATGCCCTTTACTTTGTGATAGCCATATTGTTTCTTGTTATATATCTTGCTATCACTTAGTTGTATATCTTGCTTAGCATAAGTTGTTGGTGCACATAGGTGAGCCTAGTTGTTTTAGGTTTTGTGCTTGACTAATTAAATGATATTTTTATTCCGCATTTTTTCAAGCCTAAACCATAATTATTTTGAAGCACCTATTCACCCCCACCCTCTAGGCAACATCCACGTACTTTCAGTTTATCATGGTGGTTAGCTCAGTCACCTTGTTGTCAAGATAATTGAATTTAGTCTCCACAATCTGCTCTACGCTCTTCTGGTTCAACAGCAGATCAACAATGTCCTTCTCCATTCTATGGGTAGTACTGACAAGATAAGCTATCTGATCATTCTTCGTCTTTAGGATAGGAGCACTAGCGGCTCTTGCTTCTTCTGCCTCGGCCTCTGCCCCAATAGCTGCATGGTAAGTAGATGAAGTGGGATGAGATTGGTCCACCACCACAACATTGTCTTAAACTCTGGCTAGAGGGGTAGGTGTGGTCGATCAACTAGATATAAGCTCATTCCAACCTTGGAATTTATGAGCATCTAAATATATGAAGCATATCCACAAGATCTCTTCCGATCTTCAGTAGTGGTCTTGAATAAAAGATCCATCACTCTCATCCTGGTGCGGCCATCAACATGCTGCATCGTGTTAATGGAATAGCCACAAATCATCTTATCATCTCTTGAGTTGGGCATCAATGTGTGCCTCAAGGTTGTGTTGGAGGTAGTCAAGCCAGCTTGCAAAAAGTAAACATAGCCAAATTCGTGAGTCTTCACATACTCCTCGGGAATTGGGTTGTACATGTTGGCCTTCTTGGACTTTGAGTACACATCCAAGTCTCTCTCCTAAACCTTGGGGACTCTTAGGATGGTATCCCACTCATCAGTTGTTGATTGGTATCGGGTGCCTTCTGTCATCCACACTATCACGCCATCTGGATAGAAATGAGCAGTGGAGTAAAATTGCATGATGAGCTCATCATTCCATGTAGTCATTTCCTTACCAATGAACTCATCAATGCCCATCATTTTGAAACTCTCCTGTACATGGGGGAAGTAGTCCTCATTGGACTTGATGTACTTCAAATCGACATATCACATGTCACTTATTGTAGGGTTCTTGTCAAGCAAGACAATCTCATAAAAGTCTTGTTACTCCTTGGTGTGAAAGCAAGTGTCAACAACAATTCTCCTCCTGGAAGCATATGGATCATTTTCTCTCCACTTCCTTAGCCCCTCGTCCTTCCTCTCCTTCATATTCTCAACAACTGGATGATAATCATTATGATCAGGAAGGTGGGGCCTGAGCTTTCTTAGCACATCTACATACTCATCATCATCATGCGGTGATGCAACATCTCTAGCAACCGATCCCTTGTTTTTCTTTGTAGCTGAAATGTCCCTAGTTGTCCTCTTAGGCTTGGGGGCTTGCTTGGCCTTGGTGGGTGGCTTGTTGGTAATGGCATCAACCATAATCTTTCTTTGCTTAGAAGGATGAGGGTTTGCAGTTGGTATCTCCTCTTTTTCATCTTCATCATCCTCACATGGGCCCTTGAACATAGAAGTTGGCCTCCCAACCACATGAATAGTCCTCTAATCTCACTCTCTTTTGTCCTGCCTTCTTGGCCAAGGAGTTGGTCCTTGTTGAGCTTCATGGGTTCTCTACAGATGTAGACACCCCTCTCTCGGCAGCAACAAACTCTGGAACTTTCCTTTCAACCACTCTTTCTTTCCTCTCAGGTTGTTTCTTAGAGTGGCCTCATCAGGGACAAAATCCTCATCCTCCTCATCTGACTTTTTCAGCTTCCTTGCCATGGCAGCAACCTTGGGAAAAACATGTGAGATAGGAGTTCCCGGATCCTCAGAACTGTCCTCGGGACTAGTGCAAGCATCCAAGTCAACACTTGGCTCTCTGTACTAGTTCTGACTGTCATCTAATCCTGACATGATGATCATTGACCTTGTGAAGTAGATATGGGAGAGTAGAGTAGATGAGCATCACAAAATTCAGAAACTTTTGCAAAATTTGAAATCAAAATGTTAGTTTTAGGTTTACACAATATGCAATCCAGTTCAACCGAGTTTTGGTTTTGGGAAATTCCGAGGCAACAATAGAAAGTTGGTCACACATTTCAGTTTCACTGAGGTGAATTATATCTCTCCGAAGCTGCTCACACAAGCCCTGGATCCCATTTCGGTGACACCAATAGGATCTTTTCGGTTTCATCGAGAAGCCCTTGTGCTGTGGCCGAAACCACATCGGTGGCACCAAGATGTTTCGACTTGGTGACCCCGAGATTACTTATCGCAGAGACCTAACCCCAAATTTTTTTGTTTGAGCTAATATATGGAAAGTTTTGAGTGGATAGAATCATGCAAACTGTGGCCAGAAGATAGACAAATCCTATTGCGTTTTAATTAGACAGAGAACACAGTAGGGATCGAGGATTACCCTAACTTGGTGGATCCTCTCTACGACAACAATGGCGGGGATGAATGCCGTTGACGGTGATGGATTTCGGGGGCGAGGGTGATGACATACAAGTATAGGGGATCAATCGTAGTCCTTTCAATAAGTAAGAGTGTCTAATCCAACGAGGAGCATAAGGAAATGACAAGCGGTTTTCAGCAAGGTATTCTCTGCAAGTCCTGTGAGTAACAATAGTAGATAGTTTTGTAGAAAGATAATTTGTAAAAAGTACCAAGTGACAATAGTCAAAAAAGGGTGCAACAAGGTAGCCCAATCCTTTTTGTAGCAAAGGACATGCCTGAAAGTACTCTTATATTAATCAAGCGCTCCCGAGGACACACGGGAATTTCTGTCTAGTCATGTTCATCATGTTAAGTTGATTTGTGTTTGCTACTTTGATAATTTGATATGTGGGTGCACCGGTGCTAAGGTGATGTTCTTACTTGAACTAACAACCTACTTATGATTACCCCCTGTCGCAAGCATCCACAACTATGAAAGAGGAATTAAGATAAATCTAACCATATCATCAAACGTGTGGATCCGAATCGTTCCCTTATGAAGCAACACGTAAACTGGGGTTTAAGCTTCTGTCACTCTAGCAACCCATCATCTACTTGTTACTCCACAATGACTTCCCTTAGTCGCATAACATGGTGAAGTGTCATGTAGTCGACGTTCACATGACACCACTACGAGAAGTAACAACATACATGTCATCAATAAACGAATACCAACTTCACAAGATTACTTATGACAAGACTTCTCCTATGTCCTCAGGAACAATAGTAACAACTCACATCTCATCGACATGTGCAAGATCAAAGGTATAATATTAACAATTAAGGATCTGAACATAACTTCTTCCACCAAGTAATCCAACAAGCATCAACTACAATATGTAATCAACACAACTAGTAACCCACATGTACCAATCTGACGTTTTGAGACAAATATTGAATACAAGACATGAACTAGGGTTGGATATGAGGTGGTGCTAGTGAAGATGTTGATGAAGAATGGTCCTCCCATGAAGGAGGGAGCGCTGGTGATGATGATGGCTTCGATCTCCCCCTCTTGGAGAGGACCTGGCAGAATCTGACTGCCAGAGTGCAAAAGGGCCTCTCCCCAGGTTTCCGCCTCGAGACGGCGGTGCTTCTTCCCAAAAGGTTGCTTATGATTTTTTTCTAGGGTAAAACACATCGTATAGGAGAAGAGGGGCGTCGGAGGGCCAACAAGGGCCCCACAAGCTATCAGGGCACGACCTAGGGGGGTCGTGCCCTGTTGTCTTGTGGCGAGCTGGTGGCCCCCCTCTTGTATATTTTTGGCCCAAAAATTCTTACATATTCCCAAAATATTCTCCATGAAGTTTCACGTCATTTGGAGTCTGATGTTTTTTTGCCTTTTTCTCGGTTTTTCGGTCCATAATTCCAGTTTCTAGATATTTCCCTCCTTGTGATGTACCTTGCATAATTAGAGAGAAAGAACATAAGAATCATATGAAAATGGGGAATAATGGACAATAATATCATGAATATTAATGAGAAATCATGATGCAAAATGGACGTATCAGAGGGCGTGCTAGAGACGACGGAGAACGTCCGGAGACAGAGGCGGCGGCAGTAGTGGGGTGCGGGAGTCGAGCATTTGAAGAAATTTTCAAAGCCTGATGCGCGGATATATATATATATATATATATATATATATATATATATATATATATATATATACATCTGCCATCGGTGACACCGAGAAAGAAAAATCGGTTCCACCGAGATGCATAACTATCAGTTGACAGAACAAGTCGATGACGCTGAAAACTCTTGATCGGTGGTACCGAAGCAGAAAATCTCATCAACCCTAGTGAATCGGTGGATCCGAGTTTGAAGGTTTTGGTCACACGAAAAAACACTTCAGAGGTTTTGGAAGTCATCCCTAGTCGAATCGGTGACTCTGAGTGCTCCTCACCCAAAGGGTACGAAAAGTGCTTGCTCAAATTTTGTGATGAAGAATGCATAGAGAAAGAATAGATAGCTAGAGGGGGTACTTAGGCATTCTTGTACATCCAATTGGCCAGAAACATAAAGCCCAAATAGAACAACAATTGAATGTCCTTGAATGAAGAAGAATGTGCATAGCAACATGCTCACACAATAAGATGTCAAATACACTATGTCAAACATGCACAACCACTCTAGTATCTACCAAGCACTTTCGTGATGATGGAGTCATCTATATATGAGTATATTGGCTTAAGGATCCAAGCAAGGATGCTTCATCATATGTCATACTCATCGCTTAAGATCAAGTGGGTTTGCCAGTTTTACATAAAGCTTTTAATGTGTTCACATCATTTGAGATGCTTTAGCTCAAGTCTTAGAGCAAAGCATCCCATTGATCTGATATCCCCTTTTAGAGGGTTGAACTATCCTTGGGTTTTGTCATTGAATACTTCATGTAGGTGTTGTCATAATGGATGCTCAGTGTTGATGAAGATCATCTAGAGTTGGGAGAAATCCTAGGTGTTTTGT
The DNA here is from genome assembly GCA_022496015.1 of Hordeum marinum. Lineage (NCBI taxonomy): Eukaryota > Viridiplantae > Streptophyta > Magnoliopsida > Poales > Poaceae > Hordeum > Hordeum marinum. Next base: position 335,109,264 of record CM039672.1, read on the forward strand.
ACTCTTCTCACCTACATGGGCTAGTCCCACACAAGGAACAAATACAAGGATATCTATGGACATCGAGTGAAGTTTATATGAGATAATGTCCATTGATGTATTGATTACCTTGTCCCTTGCTTACCCACGAGGAATTTTGTGAATCCTTGAACTATTCCATAAAGTTGAACTTGATTGCATTAGTTATTGCCAAGAATGAATGTGAGAGAAGTTTGTTGGTGGAGTCACCCCTCAAGAACTTCTCTAGTCCTTCTTGGGGACCCACATCAACTTGATGGGGATCCTTGGAGTTGAAGTAGCACTTGATGAAGTAGAGATGTAGTGGCCCTCGAAACCCACTTGAACATGGCTTGAGATTCTTCTTCAAATGAGTCAATTTCCTATTGAAGCCTGTCTTTGCCCTTGAGCTTGTGGTCGTGTGGTGAAAGATCATCTTGAGCTTGTGTTCCCTTAGAGAGAGAATATGATCATACTTATCCTTTTGGGGAACAAACTTCTTCTTGGGGTATTGATCTTCTTCCCATTCAACTCCGTTAGCATTGAACTTTCGTTCAAAACCAATACCTTGGTTCTTCCGATGCCATCCTTGCTTGCGCACAATCTCCTCAAATTACTTACTTCCGACAAGGCTCTTGTAGACACCTCTGTCTATAATTACTTTCAATAAATCATTTTCTTGCTCAAGTGTAACTTGGCTAAGAGAATCATTAGTGGAATCAATAGAACTACTAGAAGCAACATCTTTAGATTTAGCATCTTTATCGTTGCTACTAGATGAAGAACCTTTCTTTCCTTTGTTACTAGTTTGCTTAGATTTGACTTATGGCACAAAAGTAACAAGAGTAACCGTTTGGCAAGATAAGAAGAACTCTTCTTTCGAAGATCATCATTGATAGCTTTAAGAAACTCATGCTCTTGCTCTAAATTTAGCTTCTCGAAGTGTAGCTTCCCATGAGTTCTTAGAAGCTCTCTATGATCTTCTTGAGTAGATTCATGAGCTAACTTAAGAGTGTTTAGATCCTTAGTTAAGCGCTCAATCTACTTTGTATCATCATCACATGATTTATCTTGAGTAGCATGATTATTATCAAGTTCATTTTGGCTAACATCACTAGTTTTATCAAAGAGCAAGTCATCATCTCTTAGTAAGTCATCCTCATCACTATTAAAGTCAATGTATTCCGGGTGTGATACGTTTGGGCCTTTAGCCATGAAGCAACTTCCAATTCCTTAATTTGGCGAGTCAAATAAATGATGGGAGCTCGAGGAAACGAGTGCTAATCCACCAACACCTTCATCTTGACTATAGTCGGAGTTACATTGGTCACTTCTCTCGGATTGGCTATTGGATTCGGAGACGAAAACCCATTCACCAACATGATCTTTATGTATTCTTCTTATGTATCTCTTGGTGTACTTGTCCTTCTTCTCTGATTCCTTGCTTCTTTGGGAGGGTTTTCGTTCATAGAAATCTTCTCCACTCCTCTCTCTTAGAGGTGACTCATCTCTTGAGCCTCTTCTTCTAGGTGACTCTTCACTTCTCTTGGAGGGAACCGTGTACACATTGGAAAAGTGCTCGGGTCTTCCACAATTGTAACAATTTCGGTCACGACTACAAGAACGTTTTTCTTTATATCTTGAGTTGGAGCTTCTCTCTTTGCCTCTATTCTTGTAGAACTTGTTGAAGTTTTTGACCATGAGGATTATCTCTTCATTGGTAACAAGGTTGTCACCCGAAGTTGTGGGAGTGTCACTTGTGGCTTTGTAAGCACTACTTGACTTGTTGTAAAGCTCTTGTTTGTCCTTGGGTGACTTCTCATGAGAAAAAATCCTACCAATGACTTCTGTGGGCTTGAGATCTTTGTAGTTTAGCATCATTTGGATCAATTTGCACACAGTGTCGTACTTTCCATACAAGGCTCTAAGGATCTTCTTGATGATGAATTTGTTGGTCATCTCTTCACTTCCTAAGCCGGTTATCTCATATGTAATGAGAGCGAGCCTAGAGTACATATTCGTGACTCCTTCACTATCCTTCATCTTAAACTTCTCAATTTGACTTTGAAGCACATCCAACTTATATTCTATGACGGATTCGGCTCTTTTGTGCATATCAACCAAAGCATCCCAAATTTCCTTTGCATTATCAAGACGACTTATCTTGTTGAACTCTTCGGGGCATAGGCAGTTGAATAAAATGTCACATGCTTGAGCGTTGTATTACAACATCTTCAATTCTTCCGTTGTCGCTTCATGAGCCGGTTCCTTTCCATCACCAAAGGATTCACCTTGCAATTCAACACGAACAACAACCCAAACGGCGGGGTTATGACCAAGAATATGCATTTTCATTTTATGCTTCCAACTAACAAAGTTTGTACCATCAAAATATGGTCATATACGATGATAATTTCCCTCACTAGACGCCATACTCTCCTACATTTTGAAACCAATGCAATGGAGACCAAATCTCTCATACCACTTGTTGGATCCAAAGTATGTCTATGGGGGTGGGGGGATTAGACTACTTGACCAAATAAAAACTTAACCTTTTCCTGATTTTATCGGTTGGCAAGTTGTAGCAATTTTACCACACCCTACACATGCAAGTCTATGAGTATAGCAATGGAAAGTAAACACATGCAAGTGTAAGTGGAGGGTAGGGATAGGAAGATCAAACACAATGAAGAAACAAAGGTTTTTTGTGTGGTTCCGATAGGTGGTGCTATCGTACGTCCATGTTGATGGAGACTTCAACCCACAGAGGGTAACGGATGCACGAGTCTACGAAGGGCTCCACCCACAAGGGGTCCATGAATAAGCAACCTTGTCTATTTCACCATGGCTTACGTCCACGAAGGACTAGCCTCACTCGGGGTAGATCTTCACGAAGTAGGTGATCTCCTTGCCCTTACAAACGTCTTGGTTCAACTCCACACGATTTGGAGGCTCCCAAGCGACACCTAACCAATCTAGGAGACACCACTCTCCAAAAGGTAATAGATGTGGTATGGATGATGAACTCCTTGCACTAGTACTTCAAAATATAGTCTCCTCTACACTCAATCACTCTCCCACAAAATTTGTCTTGGTAGAAGAGGGGTGGAAATCAACTTAGGGAGGCTAGAAATCAAGATTCATATGATTGTAGTGAAAGATCTTGATCTCAACACATGGGTAGGTGGTTCTGTCTCAGAAAATGAATGGTAGAAGTGTTTGCTTGTTCTGAGTGCTCTCTCTGCAAATGAGAGGGAGGTGGAGGGGTACATATAGCCATACCCAAAAATCCAACCATTACAACATTGTTGCACAACTCGGTGGAATCGAAGTAAAAAAACTCGGTTGCACTGACTAGTGCAAAATGCTCTAACTATAGGGTTCTTAGTGAGACTCATACGAAGCATCTCGGTGAGACCAATTCAGTTGGCCTTGAGCAGTTCCTCACTTTGCTGACTCTGAAATGTAAATCTTAGAAATTCGGATTTTTGAAAATTAGATACGAGAAGGTTGCCACTGCTTTTCGGCTGCACCGAAGCGATACTCAGTTGTACTGATTTGCTAGGGTTTGGCTTGGGTTCTGTCTAAGGAAAACTCGGTAGGGCCAAAATGTGAAATATTGGTGGCACCGAATTTGATCATTTGGGTTTCAGATAGAATGTTTTGTGGGAGAATTGTTTAGGTGTTTGGTGGCAAATCTCTAAGCACTTTGAGCAACCGGATTATCATAGATGCCTCATATCCTTTTAATAGTATTGGTTTTCCTATGGACTTAAATGTGATTTCTCACTTAAAGCAAAATGTAGAGTCTTGAAACTCTTGCCAATTGATGTTCCTTGCATCTAGGAAATCCTCCTCACAACCTGGCCAATCTATTCATTGAACTTTTCCTAAAATATACTTGATAGGCTTGCTAGTTCAATGAACTATACGTTGTTATTAATTACCAAAACCATCTAGGGATAAGTTGTGCTTTTAGTTGGGCCAAACTTTTTATAGTAGATAATCGACAAGTGGTCGTGCTAAGGCCTCAGAAGACCAGCATGTCAAATAGCAATGTCGTTGATGAAAATACGTCTAGGTCAAAAGGATCCAACCTATAGAAAAGGAGGCAACGGCTACTCATGTCTAAGTTGGCAACCTGTGTTGTTCAATCTCTCTATGTTGAGACTCGTATAAGAGTGGGGAATCAAGATTACATCGGCTGGCACATCAGTTTACACCTAAGACTTTTTAGCATCCGTCCGAATTGTCAGAGAAATTGATCCATTTCTTCGACAAGTAATTCCGGAGGGTGGGAGTATAATTGGCACTCCCTTTTACGAGTGTCTCCGTGCTTGCCTAACATGCACCGAAGTGGATCGTAAGTTTTGTCTATTTAAAATTGCGACACTCGAATCTTGTGAACAAAAGGTTTGTCTTGTCTATGACACAATCAGTCCATATAAGAAATTTTTTTCTAAAGACGACTTATGCATTTATAGATATGGTTAATGTTTGTACTTGGCCGACTGGCTAAAACTTCGACTGGTCGCTCGCGAGCTATCGATTATAATGGGATCGAACAGATGGATCTGGCCCCACACTTTTCCCTCGTCCTTATCTTCCACCTCCTCTCGACAATTGTCGACAACACGTCCATTATTCTTTCTCCTGTAGAGTGCATCATCCTCCATTGTCTCCAGCACACAAGCTCTCGGTTCTCCCCTTCCAAGATGCGGCCAGCACGCGCAACCGATGTCGCCATCAATTTTCGCACTCTTTTTTGGACAAGATTTTGCTAGAATTGATGTCTCTGAGCGCTACGACGACGAGATGTTAGAACCGCCCCGCCCGTTGTGCTGGAACTATGTCTACATTTGTTGGAACAGACCGGCGGTAGTGCTGGAACCGTGGTCGGAAGATGCTACAGCCAACAACCTCGATTCCTACGGCTGGTATTCGAGCAAAGCTGCAGCAGGCATTGACAAAAGCTGGAACTAGGCACCAGCAAAGCTGCAACCAGCATCTATAGAAGTTGCAACGATGGTGACAGGGCAAAGCTAGTGCTACAACCGGCAATGGCATTTGCTACTACTGTCATTGTCAATTTTTTGCAACATTTTTTAGGATCCTGGGGGCGACAATGGGGTTCACGATCGGCAATGGCAGTGCTCAGTGGCGACCCGAGGGAGCGAGCCAGTAATATAGGCGGCAATAGAGTTTGCTACTGGCCTCATCCATAAATGTTGCAACGAGTTTTAAGATCCCAGAGCGACAATGACATTTTGCGACCGCCTGGCAGTGCTCGGCGTCGATGGGAGGAGTGACCTAGTGCTACAACCGGCAATGACGTTTGCTACGACCAGCAGTGGAAAATGTTGCAACCAGTCAACCGGGCTACGATCTTGATCGGCGAGGGAAGCTGCAACCGCCATGGCAGTGGCACCTCTGGCGTGCCCCCAGGGGAGGGGAATCGCGAAGCGCATGGGCGAGCGAGAGGAAGGAAACAATTTCTAGGAGGAATCCGACCGACGATGCGGGGTGCTCGTATAAGACGGCCACACGCGGACCGGCCTATTTTTCAGCCGGTCGACCGGCGCCTATCACCCGCCTATATAGATATACATCAACAAAACAACCCGTCGGAGCACTATGTTGAAGTAATCATGTATAGACAGATTCTTGGAAGTTCATAAAAAAAACAGATGTATGTATGTATGCACATCTCTTTGGCTGCTCGTTAGCTCACTTATCACCAGTTAAGCTACGGCCACCTCAGGCTCGGTCGCCGACGGGAGACTGGCCAACCATGGGAGCAGCTTCTCGTGCACGAGGTCCGGCCGGTCGTCGTGCGGGCAGTGGCCAACCCCCTCCAGCATGTGGAGCCTCACGTTGGGAAGCTCCGACGGGAGGCCGGAGAAGTACTTCCCCACGGGCCCGTCGATCGGGGTGAAGGGATCCTCGTCTCCCCACAGAACCAACACCGGAATCTTGATATTCGGCATCAGGGCTATCGGGCTAGGCCCCGGCGGGCCCGTCACCGTCGACACGAACGCGTCAAGAGCACCTTCGGTGTCAGCCGGCCCTCTTATGATCTGCACAACACTACGACAAGAAGGCATCAGCCACCGTTTGCTTGCCACTCAGAAATCTCGACCAGTTAGTTCATCATCCGATGGTTCAGGAGAAGCAGAGCATATTACCTCGACCAGTTCATCATCCACGGCGTCTTTGTTTCCGTAGACTGACATCAAGATGTTCTTCAGATTCTCCCTGTTTCAGCTTAGGAATCAGTATATATACACATCACCATGTCAGTCGGCCACAGGACTGGGTAACTGAAACCATTTAGTAGACTGAAGACATGCCTTTCTTTAACACGGCCGAAGAGCGCCGATGCGATGCTCTTTTGTTTGAGTAGAAAGTCGATTAGCCAGAGCAGAGGCAAGAGCAGCTTGATCCTCCAGTCATCAACGATCGCCTTGTTGTTCATCCCACCTGAGCAGTTCAGCAGAACGAGTCCCCGGACAAGCTCCCTGGCGGAATCTGTTGTCGAGCATTAACAAACAGAGTCATCGTTTCAGAGTGAGTAAAATGACTACAGACGTTGATTAATCGCTATAATTAAGCTCGGGCTGGAGCAGGGGAGCGGATTGAATTGATTGAAGGAGAAGCTAGCATCTGCCTAGTTGAAAAAAGAGAGAGGTTCCCATCTAAAGAATTCAGATGTAGGCATTCCTGCGGCTACGCTGTCACATGGGATGGGCACATATATAATTGCCAGCTGCAAAATCACTCTTCAGAACCAGCTACAGGTATTTGACATGAACACCAGGATGTGGTCTCAGTGGAAGATGTCTAACCTGAGGCAGCAATGACACAAGCAAGGCTCCCCACAGAATTGCCAACAAGCACGGTGGGCCTCTTGACGACCTCGTCCAAGAACTCCAGGATCAACTGCTTGGCACAAAGCCAGACATGCAGTTAACCAATTTAATTGCACGCCATGATCTGTTGATTGTTAGCTACGAGTAGTGGCCAGACCGAGGACTCACCTCGGCCCATGTTTCCATGGTGTAAGAGAATCCAGCAGGCTTGTCTGACGCCCCGAACCCGAGCAAATCGATGGCATAGACGGTGTTGGATTCAGACAACACGCCAATGTTCCTGAAAACAAATGTTGAGTGAAATATTCGTAGAACCTCGCCGGGCTCGATCGGCTGGCTTGCTCACCTACGCCAGTGCGCGACGGAGGCGCCGAAGCCGTGGACGAGCAGCACGGGCGGGCCCTCCCCCCTGACCAGGTAGTTCACGCGCATCCCTCGCCATGACCAGGTGGTGCAGCTGCGGGACAGCTCCTCCAGCGACGAGCTGGCGGCGGGGGCAGCGCTGCTGCTGCCGCTGCCGGAGGCCCGCCGGAGAACACGGGAGCCTCTGAGGCGGGCATGCGTGGGGGGCGACGAGGAGTATGCGCAGGGGAGGCGAGTTCTTGGAGTTGTGAAGGAAAGGACACAGTGGTGGTGGACGAGTGCGGCCATATCCGCCGCGCGCTCCGTCTCCCCCGGTGGCCACCGGTTGTCTGGTTGTCCCGTGTTTTTTTGGCGTCGTTAATCGATTATTGCGCTGAGATTTGTGCTTTTTCTGCAATGCTCGATGGACCACGATAGCAATCACATATCCAACAGAAATGCATAATCTTGGGGCTCTGCTTTACTTTATGGTACTCCCTTCGTCTAATTTTCAAAGTCATATTTGTAAATTTCAACCAAATATATCAAAAACTTATCAATATATAGAATACCAAATAAATATATCATTAGGTTCATCATGAAATGTATTTTATTTTTGCATATGATGTATTATGTATTGTAGATACAAATATTTTTCTCTATAAATATGAAAAATTGACTCTTTTTTTTTGCGATATAAACTCTTGCATTGCTTAAAATTAAGTGTTACAATCTCGTTTGACAAGATCCAACGCCTCTTCTGGGCCAGAGCCTAGCCAAACTATAGTTCAGCGTTGCATCCTACCAAAATTAGCTAAGACATGACTAACATTATTACATCTCCGACGAATATGAACAATGCAAGAACTCCTTTCCTCCATACTACTAATAATCTCTCGAATAATAAAAGCATACTTAGACTTATTCCCAGTTCCTCCCTTGATCATCATGACAGCCTCCAAGCAATGAGATTCCACATCAATCTGTAGATTACTTCATTGTAAAGCCAACGAAATTCCTTCCTTTAATGCGAGAAGCTTAGCTTTCAAAACATCATTGCGTGATTGTATGTATCCGCAAGAGCTAAAGATTATGGATCCATCATGGTCTCTTAGTATCATACATGCACCAGCAACATCACCTAAGACCGAGGCATCGGTATTTAGCTTGACTTTCCCCTCCATCGATCTAGTTCAAGAACAAATAACACCAGATTCCTTTGTATTGCATGTGGTCTGCTTCTGCATTTGTTTGAGAACAAGTATTGTCTTCCCTTTTATTGGATCCACATCTGGATTAGATTGAAGGGATATTAAGGAGGACAAATAACTAGCCAAGAATCTGACAGAAACATCCACTGGAGGTGGTTTTTTAGAGTGTACTATCTATTTCGTACATACCAAATCCTCCAAAATAGCATCATAATACGGACTCGTTCATCGTCCTGCAACTCGGACATAAGATGTAAAAGCCAGTCATGACCGACCAGTTTCATATGTGAACGTACCGATAAATTCCATTCCTTCGCCATCGCCTTCCACAGAGCATGGTTGTAGGTACAGAAAACATTAAACTAGTCTTCCTCTTCACTTCCACATACAGGGCACATTGCGGTGATCTCTAGATTTTTCTTGACTTTATTAGTCCAATTAGCTAATGAATCAGTTGCTACCCGTCAAGCAAAAGATTGAACTTTCGGGGGAGCTAAACTGCGCCACATAAATTTTCACCCATCGCGATTTCCAGCAGGCCGGGAGCTTGTCGAAGACTCCCTGGCATTTGATATTTCATCACTAGCTAACTTATACACACTTCTGACCGTGAACATATTGTTTTTTTCTGGCGCCCAAGCAACAAAATCATCATCAAGCCGTGTAGACAATCGTATTTTCTGAATTTCTACTATATCCACCGGAAGAAAATACAAATTGATTTTGTCCAAATCCCAGTTTCCACGATGGTTTATGAGCTCCGAAACCCACTTTAGCCGGCACCTTCCTTTAGGAGTTATTAAACCTCCAGTTGGCTCACGTGCAATCCAATGGTCACGCCAAATACGTACGTTTTGGCCGTTACCAATTTTCCACACTACGCCCTTCTTGAGGAGCTCTAAGCCATGAACAATTACCTGCCATGTAGGCGACAGATTTCGAGTGAAAGTTTGACTTTTGTGGAGACCCACGCACACTATATATACTATTCCCTCCAAATGCTCTTATATTATAGAATAAAGGAAGTATAAAACAAGAGAGAGTATGTGCAACGGCAATATTTTTGCTTCATTGAAGCATGTAGATTTTTTCTTTTGAAAAACACCTCACATATGAATTAATTAAAAAACAATCGTCAATTACAAAATTTGCCACGCAGGGCAGAACACCATTAAGAAAACAAGAATGCCTCCAGATCTATTAATAAAGCTATACTTCACAATTTCGTGAGCCACTTCATTAGCTAGCCGATTAATTTTCGCAATTTTCTAATTCTTGATCATCCTGGATATACTCAATGTTTCTTTCTTCGGATCAACGAGGGGAGACCTGTCAAGGTTCTCGTTTGCTAGGAATGAATGAAAAAACCACAACCACTCACTAGAATAATGGACCAATGAAGGGTAATACGGATATAAATGTCTGCCAAGCATGCACGTAGCTCGACTTCATTCACGCTAATACATTGACCAAGAAATTCCCACAAAAAAATAATAACTTTACAAGATGAGTTTCTAGCAACCATCCCACACTGGCTGCATTAATACTCTCCATATAAGTGGCCCAGGTGAACAGTAATGCGGAAAAAAATGATTTCAACAAAATCTGATTTTTTTATAGATGTTTGTGTTAGTATCACAAGCATGCATGGAAATTTCCATGCGAAACGGAGTGACAGTATTTCGACACAATTTGAGGGTAATTTTTGGTGTTTAATTTGTTTTTCTTTTTGCACAAGCCAAAATGTTTAACCTTTTTTCCTCAAAATTTGCAGGTGGCATTTGAATGTGACTAAGTACAAATAATTTTTTTGTCTTGAACTTTTTTTCATTTCAATGTTTTCTTTTAGGCCGAGGACTCAAATTGACTTCCCGCATCGACATTGATCTTGATATAATCTTCTGGGGGAGGTTTCCACAACACATGATCTTGTAATGCTGCCAAAAGTGGTATAACACCTCCCATTTTTTTCCTTTACCTTTTTTGGGGATATTCCCCACGGATGACCCGCCCATGAGATAACCCAATGAGTCATCAACGGCTCAGGGCCACGAAGGCCCTAAGACGTGAAACCTACGAGGCGACTCATGGAGAAGGCCAACTCAAGGCCCATGGCCTGGCAGGCCGGCTCAAGGAACAATGTCATAGGGAGTTCTTCATACTTGGAATACAATATGAGTAGGAGATAGGTTGAGTCAGGGGTTATACTTTGACCCGGACTCTATTGTAATCTCGAGGCCTTGACCTATATATAAAGGAGAGCCCCCGAGGTAAAGGGGACAAATAAGAAACCCTTGAGAGCTAGGTTAGTGATTCCGCACCCTTGTAATCAAGATCATCATCAATACACACAAAGTAGAACGTAGGTTTTTACCTCCATCGAAGGGGCCAAACCTGGGTAAACTCTCGTCTCTCATTCCCGATCAACCCCGTCCAAGTCGCCACCTAGTTGTGATGGCCTCACGTCTAATTTCTCGCACAAGGACATCTGCCGTGACAAAACCACGACAGTTGGCGCCCATCGTGAGGTTAACACGCGGTGGAGTTGAGTTCTTGGAGGGAGCACTCCCAGGGTTCGGGGGATACGCGGTTGGTCAGATGACCAAGAGTCACCGTGGCAAACTCTACATCGACAACTCAAGTTGGGGCCCCGAGGCCGACTCAATCGACTACGGGTAACGGCCCCCCTTCGATAAGATCCACGTCTTCATCGGCAAGATCAGCGCATCAGGACCGAGCCAAAAACTTGCACCGACATCGTTGAGTCAGCTTGGCGCGCTCAACCCAGCCGACGTCAAGTCGGCCGGCACCACGTCTTCGTTGGCTTCACTCAAGGAGTCGATCTCACGGATGACGAGGCAGATAGCGGAGACACTCCCGTTAACTCCCATGGCGGGTCTGATGACCCACAAGTATAGGGTATCAGTCGTAGTCCTTTCTATAAGTAAGAGTGTCGAACCCAACGAGAAGCAGAAGGAAATGACAAGCGGTTTTCAGCATGGTATTCTCTACAAGTGTTATGAGTGACATTAATAGATAGTTCTGTAGCAAGATAATTCGTAACAAGTAACATGTTACAATAGTAATCAAGGTGTGGCAAGGTAGCCCAATCCTTTTTGTAGAAAAGGGCTGGCCTGAAAATATTATTATATTAAGGAAGTACTCCCAAGGACACATGTGAATTTCTATCTAGTCATGTTCATCATGTTGAGTTGATCCGTGTTCGCTACTTTGACAATTTGATATGTGGGTGGACCGGTGCTAAGGTGTTGTTCTTACTTGAACTAACTGTTGGAAATATGCCCTAGAGGCAATAATGAAATGGTTATTATTGTATTTCCTAGTTCATGATAATTGTCTATTGTTCATGCTATAATTGTGTTAACCGGAAACCGTAATACATGTGTGAATATATAGACCACAACGTGTCCCTAGTGAGCCTCTAGTTGGCTAGCTCGTTGATCAATAGATGGTCTCGGTTTCATGACCATGGACATTGGATGTCGTTGATAACGGGATCACATCATTAGGAGAATGATGTGATGGACAAGACCCAATCCTAAGCATAGCACAAGATCGTGTAGTTCGTTTGCTAAAGCTTTTCAATGTCAAGTGTCATTTCCTTAGACCATGAGATTGTGTAACTCCCGGATACCGTAGGAATGCTTTGGGTGTGCCAAACGTCACAACGTAACTGGGTGGCTATAAAGGTACGCTACGGGTATCTCCGAAAGTGTCTGTTGGGTTGACACGAATCGAGACTGGGATTTGTCACTCCGTGTGACGGAGAGGTATCTCTAGGCCCACTCGGTAAGACATCATCATTATGAGCTCAGTGTGACTAAGGAGTTAGTCACGGGATGATGTATTACGGAACGAGTAAAGAGACTTGCCGGTAACGAGATTGAACAAGGTATGGGGATACCGACGATCGAATCTCGGGCAAGTACCATACCGATAGACAAAGGGAATTGTATACGGGATTGATTGAATCCTTGACATCGTGGTTCATCTGATGAGATCATCGTGGAGTACGTGGGAGCCAACATGGGTATCCAGATCCCGCTATTGGTTATTGACCGGAGAGGTGTCTCGGTCATGTCTACGTGTCTCCCGAACCCGTAGGGTCTACACACTTAAGGTTCGATGACGCTAGGGTTATAGGGAAAAGGTATACGTGATTACCGAAGGTTGTTCGGAGTCCCGGATGAGATCCCGGACGTCACGAGGAGCTCCGGAATGGTCCGGAGGTAAAGATTGATATATAGGAAGTCCAGTTTTGGTCCCCGGAAAGTTTTCGGGCTCATCGGTATTGTACCGGGAGTGCCGGGAGGGTGCCGGAGGACCCCCGGGAGGGGTGTGACGACCAGAGGACTTCATGGACTGTTAGATAAAGTGTGTCAGCCCTTATTGGGCTGGGAAATACTTTTGCTAAAGGCCCATGTGGCTGGAGATAAGAGATAAGGGCTGAAAAGATTCAAAAGGAAGAGATCCACCTCCCTTGTGGGAGGTGGACTCTTCCCTAGGGTCGGCCGAACCTCTCCTCCTTGGAGGAGGGGCCAAGGAAGCCCTCCCTCTCCCTCCTCCTATATATACCCAAGGGTTTTGCCTCTTGAGAACAGATCTGAACTCTCTCTCTCTCTCGGCGAAGCTCTACCTCTCTTCTTCCTCCTCCGCAGCGCTTGGCGAAGCCCTGCCGGGATACCTTGATACTCCACCACCACCACGCCGTCGTGCTGCTGCTGGAGCTCTTCCCCAACCTCTCCTTCCTCCTTGCTGGATCAAGGCGTAGGATACGTCACCGGGCTGCACGTGTGTTGAATGCGGAGGTGCCGTCCGTTCGGCACTTGATCGGATCTTCCGCGATCTGAATCGCTGCGAGTACGACTCCATCAACCGCGTTCTTGTAACGCTTCCGCTTAGCAATCTTCAAAGGTATGAAGATGCAATCTCTCCCCTCTCGTTGCTGGTTTCTCCATAGATAGATCTTGGTGACACGTAGGAAAATTTTGATTTACTACTACGTCTACCAACAGTGGCATCATGAGCTAGGTCTATGCGTAGAATCTATGCACGAGTAGAACACAAAGCAGTTGTGGGCGTCGATTTTGTTAATATGCTTGCCGTTACTAGTCTTATCTTGATTCGACGGTATTGTGGGATGAAGCGGCCCGGACCAACCTTACACGTACGCTTACGTGAGACCGGTTCCACCGCCTGACATGCACTAGTTGCATAAGGTGGCTAGCGGGTGTCTGTCTCTCCCACCTTAGTCGGATTGGATTCGATGAAAAGGGTCCTTATGAAGGGTAAATAGCAATTGGCATATCACGTTGTGGTTCTGACGTAGGTAAGAAACGTTCTTGCTAGAAACCTATAGCAACCACGTAAAAACTTGCAACTACAAATTAGAGGACGTCTAACTTGTTTTTGCAGCATATGCCGTGTGATGTGATATGGCCAAAAGGATGTGATGTGATGCATTGTGATGTATGAGATTGATCATGTTCTTGTAATAGGGTTCACGACTTGCATGTCGATGACTATGACAACCGGCAGGAGCCATAGGAGTTGTCTTATTTATTGTATGACCTACGAGTCAATCATAAACGCCATGTAATTACTTTACTTTATTGCTAAGCGTTAGCCATAGCAGTAGAAGTAATAGTTGGCGAGACAACCTCATGAAGACACAATGATGGAGATCATGATGATGGAGATCATGGTGTCGTGCCGGTGACAATGATGATCATGGTGCCCCGAAGATGGAGATCATAGGAGCAAGATGATATTGGCCATATCATGTCACTATATTGATTGCATGTGATGTTTATCATGTTTACATCTTATTTGCTTAGAACGACGGTAGTAAATAAGATGATCTCTCAATAAAATTTCAAGAGAAGTGTTCACCCTAACTGTGCACCGTTGCTAAGGATCGTTGTTCCGAAGCACCACGTGATGATCGGGTGTGATAGGTTCTAACGTTCGCATACAACGGGTGTAAGCCAGATTTACACACGCGAAACACTTAGGTTGACTTGACGAGCCTAGCATGTACAGACATGGCCTCGGAACACGGAAGACCGAAAGGTCGAACATGAGTCGTATAGAAGATACGATCAACATGGAGATGTTCACCATGGATGACTAGTCCGTCTCACGTGATGATCGGACACGGGCTAGTTGACATGGATCATGTGTCACTTAGATGACTAGAGAGATGTCTATCTGAGTGGGAGTTCATTGAATAATTTGATTATGTGAACTCGATTATCATGAACTTAGTCTAAAATTGCCTATAATATCTATATTGTAGATCCAATGGCCAACGCAAATATCAACCTCAATTTCAACGCGTTCCTAGAGAAAACCAAGCTGAAAGATGATGGAAGCAACTATGCGGACTGGGTCCGTGGCTTGAGGATCATCCTCATAGCTTCCAAGAGATTGTATGTCCTTGATGCACCGCTAGGTGACCCACCCATTCTCCCAGCGGACCAAGACGTTATGAACACTTGGCAGTCGCGCTGCGATGATTACTCCCTTGTTCAGTGCGACATGCTTTACAGTTTAGAATCGGGGCTCCAAAAGCGTTTTGAGCAACACGGAGCATATGAGATGTTCCAAGAGCTGAAACTGGTTTTCCAAGCTCATGCCCGAGTCGAGAGATATGACATCTCTAACAAGTTCTTCAGCTGTAAGATGGAGGAGAACAGTTCTGTTAGTGAGCACATCCTCAAGATGTCTGGGCTTCACAACCGCTTGACTCAGCTGGGAGTTAATCTCCCGGATGACTCAGTCATTGACAGAATCCTCCAGTCGCTTCCACCTAGCTACAAAAGCTTTGTGATGAACTACAACATGCAGGGGATGGATAAGTCCATTCCTGAGTTGTACTCGATGCTGAAATCAGCAGAGGTCGAGATCAGAAAGGAGCATCAAGTGTTGATGGTAAACAAGACCACTAGTTTCAAGAAAGGCAAGGGTAAGAAGAACTTCAAGAAGGACGGCAAAGCTGTTGCCGCGCCCGGTAAGCAAGTTGCCGGGAAGAAGAAGAACAAGAATGGACCCAAGCCTAAGACTGAGTGTTTCTATTGTAAGGGTACCGGTCACTGGAAGCGGAACTGCCCCAAGTACTTAGCGGATAAGAAGGACGGCAACATTAAAGGTATATGTGATATACTTGTTATTGATGTGTACTTGACCAGCGCTCGTAGTAGCTCCTGGGTATTTGATACCGGTGCAGTTGCTCACATTTGTAACTCCAAGCAGGAGCTGCGGAATAAGCGGAGGCTGGCCAAGGACGAGGTGACGATGCGCGTCGGGAATGGTTCCAAGGTCGATGTGATCGCCGTCGGCACGCTACCTCTACATCTACCTTCGGGATTAGTTTTAAACCTTAATAATTGTTATTTAGTACCAGCTTTGAGCATGAACATTGTATCTGGATCTCGCTTGATGCGAGATGGCTACTCATTTAAATCCGAGAATAATGGTTGTTCTATTTATATGAGAGAAATGTTTTATGCTCATGCCCCGCTGGTCAATGGTTTATTTTTGATGAATCTCGAACGTGATGTTACACATATCCATAGTGTGAGTACCAAAGAGTGTAAAGTTGATAACGATAGTCCCACTTACATGTGGCACTGCCGTCTTGGCCATATTGGTGTCAAACGCATGAAGAAGCTCCATGCTGATGGACTTTTGGAGTCACTTGATTTCGAATCATTTGACACATGCGAACCATGCCTCTTGGGCAAGATGACCAAGACTCCATTCTCCGGAACAATGAAGCGAGCAACTGACTTGTTGGAGATAATACATACCGATGTATGCGGTCCAATGAGTGTCGAGGCTCGCGGTGGCTACCGTTATGTTCTCACCCTCACTGATGACTTGAGCAGATATGGGTATGTCTACTTAATGAAACACAAGTCTGAAACCTTTGAAAGGTTCAAGGAATTTTAGAGTGAGGTCGAGAATCAACGTGACAGGAAAATAAAATGCCTACAATCTGATCGTGGCGGAGAATATTTGAGTCACGAGTTTGGCACACACCTTAGGAAATGTGGAATTGTTTCACAACTCACGCCGCCCGGCACACCTCAGCGAAATGGTGTGTCTGAACGTCGTAATCGCACTCTATTGGATATGGTGCGATCTATGATGTCTCTTACCGACTTACCGCTATCATTTTGGGGATATGCATTAGAGACTGCCGCATTCACTTTAAATAGGGCACCGTCTAAATCCGTTGAGACGACACCGTATGAATTATGGTTTGGAAAGAAACCTAAGCTGTCATTTCTAAAAGTTTGGGGATGCGATGCTTATGTGAAGAAACTTCAACCTGAGAAGCTCGAACCCAAAGCGGAAAAGTGCGTCTTCATAGGATATCCCAAAGAGACTATTGGGTATACCTTCTACCTACGATCCGAGGGAAAAGTCTTTGTTGCCAAGAATGGATCCTTTCTCGAGAAAGAGTTTCTCTCGAAAAAAGTAAGTGGGAGGAAAATGGAACTTGATGAGGTAATTGTACCTTCACTCGAACCGGAGAGTAGCGCAGCACAGGAAGTTGTTTCTGTGGAGCCTACACCGGCTAGAGAGGAAGTTAATGATGATGATCATGAAACATCAGATCAAGTTGCTACTCGAAGGTCCACTAGGACACGTTCCGCACCAGAGTGGTACGGTAATCCTGTCCTAGAGATCATGTTGTTGGACAACGGTGAACCTTCGAACTATGAAGAAGCGATGGCGGGCCCGAATTCCGACAAATGGCTTGAGGCCATGAAATCCGAGATAGGATCCATGTATGAGAACAAAGTATGGACTTTGGTGGACTTGCCTGATAATAAGCGAGCCATAGAAAACAAATGGATCTTTAAGAAGAAGACTGACGCGGACGGTAATGTGACCGCCTATAAGGCTCGGCTTGTCGCTAAGGGTTATCGACAAGTTCAAGGAGTTGACTACGATGAGGCTTTCTCACCCGTAGCGATGCTGAAGTCAGTCCGAATCATGTTAGCAGTTGCCGCATTTTATGATTATGAGATCTGGCAAATGGATGTCAAAACGGCATTCCTTAATGGCTTCCTCAAGGAAGAACTGTATATGATGCAGTCGGAAGGTTTTGTTGATCCTAAAGATGCTAACAAGGTATGCAAGCTCCAGCGCTCCATCTATGGGCTGGTGCAAGCATCTCGGAGTTGGAACATTCGCTTTAATGAGGTGATTAAAGCGTTTGGGTTTGTACAGGTTTATGGAGAACCCTGTATTTACAAGAAAGTGAGTGGGAGCTCTATAGCATTTCTTATACTGTATGTGGATGACATGCTGATAATGGGAAATAATATAGAACTCTTGGAAAGTATCAAGGCCTACTTGAATAAGTGTTTTTCAATGAAGGACCTTGGAGAAGCTGCTTACATATTAGGTATTAAGATCTATAGAGATAGATCGAAACGCCTCATTGGTCTTTCACAAAGCACATACCTTGAAAAAATATTGAAGAAGTTCAATATGGATCAGTCCAAGAAGGGGTTCTTGCCTGTGTTGCAAGGTGTGAGATTGAGTACGACTCAATGCCCGACCACGGCAAAGGATAGAGAAGAGATGAGTGTCATCCCCTATGCTTCAGCCATAGGCTCTATCATGTATGCCATGCTGTGTACCAGGCCTGATGTGAACCTTGCCATAAGTTTGGTAGGGAGGTACCAAAGTGATCCCGGAGCGGAACACTGGACAGCGGTCAAGAATATCCTGAAGTACCTGAAAAGGACAAAGGACATGTTTCTCGTTTATGGAGGTGCCGAAGAGCTCGTCGTAAAGGGTTACGTCGATGCTAGCTTCGACACAGATCCGGACGACTCCAAGTCGCAAACCGGATACGTGTATATTTTGAATGGAGGGGCAGTGAGCTGGAGCAGCAGCAAGCAAAGCATCGTGGCAGCATCTACATGTGAAGCGGAGTACATAGCTGCTTCGGAAGCAGCAAAGGAGGGAGTCTGGATGAAGGAGTTCATCACCGACCTAGGAGTGATTCCGAATGCGTCGGGCCCGATGACTCTACTCTGTGACAACACTGGAGCTATTGCCCTTGCGAAGGAGCCCAGATTTCACAAGAAGACAAGACACATCAAGCGCCGCTTCAACTCCATCCGTGATTACATTCAGGAGGGAGACATAGATATTTGTAAAGTGCATACGGATCTGAATGTCGCAGATCCATTGACTAAACCTCTCTCACGAGCAAAACATGATCAGCACCAGAATGCTATGGGTGTTCGATTCATCACAATGTAACTAGATTATTGACTCTAGTGCAAGTGGGAGACTGTTGGAAATATGCCCTAGAGGCAATAATAAAATGGTTATTATTGTATTTCCTAGTTCATGATAATTGTCTATTGTTCATGCTATAATTGTGTTAACCGGAAACCGTAATACATGTGTGAATATATAGACCACAACGTGTCCCTAGTGAGCCTCTAGTTGGCTAGCTCGTTGATCAATAGATGGTCTCGGTTTCATGACCATGGACATTGGATGTCGTTGATAACGGGATCACATCATTAGGAGAATGATGTGATGGACAAGACCCAATCCTAAGCATAGCACAAGATCGTGTAGTTCGTTTGCTAAAGCTTTTCAATGTCAAGTGTCATTTCCTTAGACCATGAGATTGTGTAACTCCCGGATACCGTAGGAATGCTTTGGGTGTGCCAAACGTCACAACGTAACTGGGTGGCTATAAAGGTACGCTACGGGTATCTCCGAAAGTGTCTGTTGGGTTGACACGAATCGAGACTGGGATTTGTCACTCCGTGTGACGGAGAGGTATCTCTGGGCCCACTCGGTAAGACATCATCATTATGAGCTCAATGTGACTAAGGATTTAGTCACGGGATGATGTATTACGGAACGAGTAAAGAGACTTGCCGGTAACGAGATTGAACAAGGTATGGGGATACCGACGATCGAATCTCGGGCAAGTACCATACCGATAGACAAAGGGAATTGTATACGGGATTGATTGAATCCTTGACATCGTGGTTCATCCGATGAGATCATCGTGGAGTACGTGGGAGCCAACATGGGTATCCAGATCCCGCTGTTGGTTATTGACCGGAGAGGTGTCTCGGTCATGTCTACGTGTCTCCCGAACCCGTAGGGTCTACACACTTAAGGTTCGATGATGCTAGGGTTATAGGGAAAAGGTATACGTGATTACCGAAGGTTGTTCGGAGTCCCGGATGAGATCCCGGACGTCACGAGGAGCTCCGGAATGGTCCGGAGGTAAAGATTGATATATAGGAAGTCCAGTTTTGGTCATCGGAAAGTTTTCGGGCTCATCGGTATTGTACCGGGAGTGCCGGGAGGGTGCCGGAGGACCCCCGGGAGGGGTGTGACGACCAGAGGACTTCATGGGCTGTTAGATAAAGTGTGTCAGCCCTTATTGGGCTGGGAAATACTTTTGCTAAAGGCCCATGTGGCTGGAGATAAGAGATAAGGGCTGAAAAGATTCAAAAGGAAGAGATCCACCTCCCTTGTGGGAGGTGGACTCTTCCCTAGGGTCGGCCGAACCTCTCCTCCTTGGAGGAGGGGCCAAGGCAGCCCTCCCTCTCCCTCCTCCTATATATACCCAAGGGTTTTGCCTCTTGAGAACAGATCTGAACTCTCTCTCTCTCTCGGCGAAGCTCTACCTCTCTTCTTCCTCCTCCGCAGCGCTTGGCGAAGCCCTGCCGGGATACCTTGATACTCCACCACCACCACGCCGTCGTGCTGCTGCTGGAGATCTTCCCCAACCTCTCCTTCCTCCTTGCTGGATCAAGCCGTAGGAGACGTCACCGGGCTGCACGTGTGTTGAACGCGGAGGTGCCGTCCGTTCGGCACTTGATCGGATCTTCCGCGATCTGAATCGCTGCGAGTACGACTCCATCAACCGCGTTCTTGTAACGCTTCCGCTTAGCAATCTTCAAAGGTATGAAGATGCAATCTCTCCCCTCTTGTTGCTGGTTTCTCCATAGATAGATCTTGGTGACACGTAGGAAAATTTTGATTTACTACTACGTCTACCAACACTAACAACATACTTATGATTACCCCCTCTTGCAAGCATCCACAACTACGAAAGAAGAATTAAGATAAATCTAAGCATAACATGGAACGTGTGGATCCAAATCAGCCCCTTATGAAGCAACACATAAACTGGGGTTTAAGCTTCTGTCACTCTCACAACCCATCATCTACTTGTTACTCCACAATGAATTCCCTTAGGCCCATATCATGGTGAAGTGTCATGTAGTCGACGTTCATATGACACCACTAAGAGAAGTAACAACATGCATTTCATCAAAATATGAAACAAATACCAACTTCACAGGATTACTTATAACAAGACTTCTCCCATGTCCTCGGGAACAATAGCAACTACTCACACCTCATCAACATGTTCAAGATCAGAGGTATAATAATAACAATTAAGGATCTAAACATAACTTCTTCCACCAAGTAATCCAACAAGCATTAACTACAAGATGTAATCAACACAACTAGTAACCAACGGGTACCAATCTGAGGTTTTGAGGCAAAGATTGAATACAAGAGATGAACTAGGGTTGGATATGAGATGGTGATGATGAACAAGTTGATAAAGATTGGTCCTCTGACAAAGAAGGAAGCGTTGGTGATGACAGTGGCTTCGATCTCCCCCTCCCGAAGGGGAATTTCCCCAGCAAAATCTGATTGTCGGAGTGCAAAAGCGCCTCTGCCTAGGTTTCCGCATCGAGATGGCGGCGCTTCATCCCAAAAGGTTGCTTATGATTTTTTCTAGGGTAGAACACACCATATAGGAGAAGAGGGGCGTCGGAGGGCTAGCAGGGGCCCCACAAGCTATCAGGACGCGACCCAGGGGGGCACCCTGCTGGCTTGTGGCCTGCTGGTGGTCCTCCTTTGGCATAATTTTGTCCTAGAAGTTCTTAAATATTCCAAAAATATTCTCCGTGAAGTTTCAGGTCATTTGGAATCTCGTGATTTTTTTGCCTTTTTCTCGGTTTTCCGGTCCATAATTCCAGTTTCCATATATTTCCCTCCTTGTGATGTGCCTTGCATATTTAGAGAGAAAAGGCATAAGAATTGTATAATAATGTGGAATAATGGACAAGAATGAAGTAGATAGTAATGAGAAATCATGATGCAAAATGGACGTATTAACTCCCCCAAGCTTAGACCTCGCTTGTCCTCAAGCGAAAGTCGAACTCTAAAATAATGACCACATAATTTGAGAGAGAGGTGTCGATAAAAACAGAATACGGGCATGGAAGCATCATGAATAACATCATAGCAGCAAGCTTTTCATCATATAACTTCTCATAAACAAGTAACAATCTATTCACAACTTAAGAAATATGAAGCGTAACCTTTATTGAGAACCGACAAGCAATGCCTTTAGTCATTGAGATAATCATAGCTATCGTAATCAAGAGAAGAGTCTATGTAAGAGCTTTGTATTTCTAGCAAGTTCACATATTTAACTATAATGCAGCCTTCTATGATTGTTGACACACATCGCATATTTTTGGAACAAGTGCTTCCGTGGCACACATAGGAAGATGGGGGTTTTATTGTTCTTGCCATCCAACTTATTTACCTGAAGGATAATGTCAACAATAATGGATCATGATCATCTACGTTCAACTGGATATATTTGTTCGAATCTTTCCTTAACACACAATACGTGCCACCAAAGAGTTGATAAATAGGAACAAGGGGAAATATTATTGACTCTTGCATGAAAATAAACTTTGTAAGAATGTAAAATGTAGGCCCTTCGCAGAGGGAAGTAGATGTTGTCACGAGAAAAAGATCCTAAGAAAGCATCACATGTTAAGGTATCCGATACCATATAACTTCTATGCAAATGTAAACAACCATGATCATTATACTGTCTTCCATGTGCAACTTCAACACTTGATCATTATGTAATATTTTGATGGGAGCTCACAATCATAGAAGGTGTTCAAGATATTATATTTATATGTAAATCTCCTCTTCTCTACCATACTTTTGCATAGATAATACCAATTACTAATATTATGTTTTTTTGGCTTTCAACACTTCTTATTGCTTACACCTCTTTTATATGTGAAGTCATTACTTCTCATGAGATAAGCATATGATGTTTTTATATTCCTTTCATTGCCATGATAAGATGATGGGTGCAAGCGAGGGCAAGGCACACAAACTCAACTAACTTTAATATATTACTATCACACTCGGTTACAAGGACAGCTAGAACACAAAGCAAAACTCTAAACAAAGCAAATCTGAAATTCTAACTCTCTAAATCATGAAAAACTAAAGATCGAACTAAGATAGATAATGGTGATAAAAGTGGTGGTGATACGATACCGGGGCACCTCCCCCAAGCTTGGGACAAGCCAAGGGTGGTGCCCATACCCATGTACTCAAGTGTTCTTCGGTGATGGTGGTGGTGATGTGGTAATATTCTTCTTCTCCACTTTACGCTTTAGGATGGAATTTTCTTCTCTTAAGTCATTGTTCTCTTGCTCGAGCTTCAATATCATTTTGCATAAGGCTATATTGCTCTCCTGCAGAAAACGAGAAGGGATGAATCGGGTATTGGGTTTATTCCCTCCATTAGGGAGATTTGACTTCTTGAATTCCACATGCATATCTCCAGGCTGAGGTAGTGGAGCTTCATCTTCATCTGAACTAGCATCCAGACCGGCATCCTTTATCTACTCCAAATCGGTATCTCCTTCCTCATCTGTGGACCATAAGTAGGGGTAAATATCCCCAAAGATCTTTGGGCCTGCAATATAGTGGGAGACATAGCTCTCTTCGTATGAATCTTGAGATGACATATTTTCAGATCTGCCAAAAAAACAGCTCGAAACAAGAATACAGGAGACAGTGATGATGCGGAGGTCAAATCATACAAGAGTATATATAACAATTTTTTCTAGGGTAGAATACGAGTTCGGGAAGAAATCAGAGTCCGAAGGGCACACCCAGGGGGGCGCCTTGTTGGCTTGTGCCTCCCTCGTGGGTCCTCCTGATTTTGTTTTATTTTTTATTTTTTTCTAAAATACCAAAACTGACAGAAATTATGTTTTGGGAATTTTCAGAGTCGGGTTACTTATCGTACCACGTACCTACCCTTTTTCAGGTTTCTGGAGTGTTCCGAAAGGCCTCCTTGATGTGTTCTTTCGGTTTCATAACTTGGATGACATTAGTTTCTTCATTAATGGGTGTGACTGAAATGTAATGCTTGATTCACCACTCTCGGACTCACCATTCTCGGGTTCTTGCCTTTAAAGTTATTGATTTTTATAGCACTGGAACGGTGAGCCTCCTCAACAACATATGTGCCCTCCCATTTTGAGAGAAGTTTTCCTACAAAAATCTAAATGAGAGTTGTACAAAAGCACTAGGTCTCCTACATCATATTCTTGTTTCTGAATCCTCCTGTCATGCCATCTTTTCACGCTTTTCTTTAAACAGCTTAGCATTTTCATAGGCTTGTGTTCTCCATTCATCTAGTGAGCTAATGTCAAATTTCACCGGCAAGTTTAAAATCATAGCTAAGTTCTTTAATTGCCCAATAAGCTTTATGTTCTAGCTCGAGAGCTAAATGGCAAGCTTTTCCATAGACCATTTTGTATGGGGACATACCCATAGGATTCTTATAAGCAACTCTATAAGCCCGTAGCGCATCATCTAGTTTCTTAGACCAATTCTTCCTAGATGTATTAACAGTCTTTTGCAAGATTAATTTTGTTTCTCGATTACTCAATTCAACTTGACCACTAGAGTGAGGATGATAAGGGGATGCAATCCTATGGTTAACATCATATTTAGCTAAGAGCGCCATGAATAAAATGTGAACCATCATCTGTCATTAAATATCTAGGGAATCCGAACTTTGGAAAGATTATGTCTTTAAGCATTTTAATAGAGGTGTTATGATCAGCGCTACTAGTTGGATAGCCTCTACCCACTTAGTAACATAATCAACAACAACTAAAATATGAGTATACCCATTTGAAGAAGGAAAAGGTCCCATAAAGTCAAAATGCCAAACATCAAATGATTCAATAACAAGTGAATAGTTCATAGGCATATCCTGACGCTTACCAATGTTACCAACTCTTTGGAATTCATCGCATGAAAACACATACTTACGAGCATCTTTGAAAAGAGTAGGCCAATAAAAACCAGATTGTAATACCTTGTGTGCAGTTATGTAACCGGCATGGTGTCCTCCGTAAGCTTCGGAATGACTTTTCCCAAGAATATGTTCTTGTTCATGCTCAGGTATACGTCGTGTAATAATACCGTCTACTCCCTCTTTGTAAAGACGTCGGTCATCCCAAAAGTAATGTCGTAAATCATAAAAGTTTTTTTTCTTTTGTTGATAGGTGAAGCTAGGTGGAATATATTTAGCAACAACATAATTAGCATAATCAGCATACCAAGGAGTGCTACGTGAAGTATTTATAGCAGCAAGTTGCTCATAAGGAAAACTAATCGATAGGAAGTGGGTCATCAAGAACATTTTCCATCCTAGACAAGTTATCTGCTACGGGGTTTTCAACTCATTTTCTATCAATGATATGCAAATCAAACTCTTTAAGTAAAAGTACCTACCTAATGAATCTAGGTTTAGCATCTTTCTTATCCATAAGGTATTTAATAGCAGCATGATCAGTATGAATAGTTACTTTGGAATCAACAATGTAAGGTCTAAACTTATCACATGCAAAACAACTGCTAAAAAATCCTTTTCAGTGCTACCATAATTTCTTTGAGCAGAGTCTAGAGTTTTACTGGCATAATGAATAACATTAATTTTTTGTCTACTCTTTGCCCTAGAACAACACCAACAACATAATCACTAGCATCACACATAATTTCAAATCGTAAGTTCCAATCAGGTGGTTGAACAGTGGGTGCAGAAATTAAAGCCTTCTTAAGTATTTCAAAAGCATCTACACAATAATCATCAAAAACAAAAGGACCATCTTTTTGAAGAAGATTGGTGAACGGCCTAGAAATCTTTGAGAAATCTTTAATGAAATGCCTATAAAAACTAGCATGACCAAGGAAAGTTCTTATACCTTTGATATCTCGGGCATGGAATTTTCTCTATTGCATCAACTTTAGCTTTGTCCACCTCAATGCCTCGTTCAGAAATTTTAAGCCCAAGTACTATACCTTCATTTACCATAAAGTGGCAATTCTCCCAATTCAAGACAATACTAGTTTCTTTGCATCTGTGCAAAACTCGATCAATGTTGCTCAAGCAATCATCAAAAGAAGTCCCATAAACATAAAAAATCTTCCATGAATACCTCAACGATCTTTTCACATAAGTCAGAGAATATAGTAGTCATACATCTTTAAAATGTAGCAGGTGCATTACATAAACCAAAAGGCATACACCTATAAGCATAAGTTCTGAAAGGACATGTAAAGGTAGCTTTTCTTGATCTTCTTTTGACACAGGTATTTGAGAAAATCCAAAATATCCATCAAGAAAGCAAAAGTGTCTGTGCTTAGATGATCTTTCTAGCATTTGATCAATAAAATACAAGGAGTAATGATCTTTCTTAGTAGCTTTATTTAATTTCCTGAGATAAATCACCATTCTATAGCCAGTTACGATTCTTTGTGGAATAAGCTCATTTTTATCATTAGGGATGACAGTAATACCACCTTTCTTAGGAACACAATGAACGAGACTTACCCACATACTATAAGCAATAGGATAGATTATACCTGCCTCCAAAAGCTTTAGTATTTCAGTTCTTACCACTTCTTTAATCTTAGGATTTAAGCAGCGTTGGTGATTAACAACAGTTTTAGCATCTGATTCCATATTAATCTTGTGCTGACATAGACCGGGGCTTATGCCCTTTAGATCATCGAGAGTATATCCAGTGGCAACTATGTGCTTCCTCGGAGTTGTAAGTAGTCTCCTTTATTCATGCTTTGAAAGGTTAGCACTAATAATAACAAGATATATCTTCTTTTCATCAAGATAAGCATATTTCAAAGTATCAGGTAAAGTCTTTAGCTCAAATACGGGATCTCCCTTGGGTGGAGGAGGATCCCCTTGTAAGTGCATCTAGTGCCACCCTTATTGGTTTTGGAGTATTGAAGACAAACGTGGTTAAGGGACTAATGTGTTTGTGAGAGTTCATAGGATAACATAGATAGAAGTCCATGGAGTTTCGGTTTAGCCTTCGGAGATGACCCCCAAAAATGTTTGAAGACATTGATGACGGCTGAAGCCATTGGGGGTATGCGAAGATATTCGCTTGAAGATAATGAAACACGAAGACGAAGTCTTTTGATAGTTTTGTTTCTTTGTTCCTGAGTCATACGAACCACCGTACTATTAAGTGGGGTTAATGTGATCAAAGTCATATGCTGACGTGATGCTCAACCCATACCTATGTCTTTGAGTGAATACATTGAGAGGAAACTCTTCGAGAGTGGTTGAGTCAGTTTTACTTGGAGACCAAGTAAAGTTGTCGCGTGCGTTTGAAAACCGACCGTTGTGACACATGTCAGTTGGCCATTGCCCTAGGGTCATTTTGGTCATATTAGGTCGGGTTGCCTTCTGGCTATAAATTTTCCACCCCTCCACCATAAAAAGGCGGCTGCTCAGAGAGAGATACGGCTGTTGTCGTTTTGAAGCAACCCACCTCGAAGACATTGAGAGAGAACTATCCTGGGAGGATACACCTAAACACCTAGAGCTAGTGTGTTTGAGCATCACTGAAGTCTTTCATTTCTAAGAGAACTGAAGACTTATTACACTTGAAGACTGTGATCTTCCAGACGGTTAGGTGTCTGGGTCTAGAGCGTCCAAGTGTCATTGTGGACTGCCGAGTGACCAAGTTTGTATGGGTTTCAGAAGTCTCCCCTGAAGACTTACCTGAGTGATTGGGGGATGTCTAAGTGACTTCGGCTCAAGTGGAATAAGGTGAAGACGAGGTCTTCTGTGTTCAATCTCATCCTCCCTAACCAGACGTAGAGTTGGCACATCAACTAGAACTGGTCCAAAAAATCTTGTGCCTTCATCAAGCAACCGGTTCAGTCCCTCACTCATACAATTCTGTATTGCACTATGAAGCCATTGCTTGTTCATCTTACTTGAAGACATTCACTGAAGACATTTCATCATACTATTTATCTTCATATTGTCTAATTTTATCTTCTATACATCTTAGCCTTCATGATGATTATGTTGTACCTATCTGAATGTCTCCGTTGTTCTCTTAGCCTTGCATAAATCCTTGATTGATATCCCTAACAGATCTTGAATTGCTTCCGCCTTCTTTGAATACATTTACTGTTTCAAAGCTTTTGATAAAAATCACCTATTCACCCCCCTCTAGTTGATAACTAGCACTTTTAATTGGTATCAAAGCAAGGTACTCCCTTGTTGTGTGTTTCAATTTAACCACCTAGAGTTTTATCTATGTCGACTGCAGGGATAATCAAGGTCTCCGCTGCATGCCCTGTCTTTGATGGCACTGACTAGCCCTACTGGAAGAACAAGATGCGAATGCATCGTGAAGCCATTGACAACGACCTATGGTATGTCATGATGGCCGGTACTCCCAAGGTTGGTGAAGGTGTCACTACTGTTGATTCGAAGAGATTTTCCCAATTGGACTCGACCACCAAGAACATCATTTGTGGTCATCTGACCAAAGGATAGTATGGTCGTGTGAGTGCTCTTGACACTGCGAAGCAAATCTGGGAAAGGCTTTCCAAGGTCAATGAAGTTGTCTCATCACAACAAGACTCGTGTGTTGATGTCCTCCGCAATCTGTTCAACCCCTTCAAGAGACTCGAGAATGAAAATGTCCAGCTCACGTTTGATAGGCTCACTAACATCTCAAATGAACTGAATGCCCTCGGCGCCATTGATATCACCAAACATGAAGTTCTGAAGAAGCTATTGAGATATCTTGACAGTTCCTTTGACACTCTCGCTCTTATGATCCAAGAACGCCCTGACTTCAAGGGTTTGGACCCTGTCGATATCCTTGAGAGGCTGAACACTCACGAGTTCCAACAAGCAGAGAAAAGAGAAATCTATGGTTCCATTTATGGTCGCTCTTTGTTGGGGATATGACCCCATGATATGACCCGCCCCGGAGGCTCCGGGTCATGTTGTTGGCTCGTGAGCCGGCCCAAAGGTGAGCCGTAAGACTGGTGGCCCAGGAAGATAGGCGGCTCAAGGTGTGGGCCGTACAAATGGCCCGAACGGAGAAGACCCGGGCGTGCAAGCTGACTCATAGAGAGCTTGGACAAGAAGATTGAGAGAGACTCGGTTAGCAATTGTAACGACCCGGTGGTCCTGACCTCTTATATAAAGGCAGACCCGGGGCGACTTAAAGGTGAGGTGATCGAGAACTAGGTCAAGTTTCTAGCTCCTTGTAATCAATACACAAGCAATACAAACACAGGAAGGACGTAGGCTATTACCTCGACTTGAGGGGCCGAACCTGGGTAAATCCATGTCTTTCGTCCCGACCAACCCCTTTGAGTCCACCCTGTTAGCGATGGCCTCGAATCTAAGTCCGTTCACCTGGACATCTGCCGTGATAAAACCACGACAGTTGGCGCCCACCGCGGGGCTAGTGCTTGGTGGTGTTGAGTTCTCAAAGGGCTCTCCCCCAGGGCTCGAAGGATACGTGGTTGGAAGGATGAGCAAGAGTCGCCGCGACCGGCTCTACATCGACGACACCGGCTAGGGGCTTGATGCTGGTTCTGTGGAGTATGGATTCCGGGTTCCATTCAGCGGGATCCAGGTTTTCATCGGAAAGGTTGATGGATCTACACCCGGGCCGGACATCTGCACCAACATCGTCGAGCCGGCTCGGCGTCTCCAATCTATGGGTGTTATGCGGCCTGCCCGTGCCTACCCAGGTCAAAAGCATGTTCTCGTGGGCTTCACTCAAGGCATGGACCTGGAAGCGTCCGGGTCATAGGGAACTCTCGTTTGCTCGGAAGATGAGTCCTCCAGTGGGGAGACAGAATTAGTGTATTGGCTCAGTAACAGTGGCCTTGGGGGCTACTACGACACCTATTCTGAGGTAGAGGGCTTTGAGTCGGATGATCTAAGACCCCCGGTTCATGCGGCGGTGTTCATGGCAGGATTGGCTTCAGCCGCCGGTGACACAGCTGCGGGAGCCGCCGCAACGGGTGATAGCCCGCCGCCGTCGGCTCAGGTTCTAGTGGAATTGATGGACGAACTTACAACTCTCATGGCCACAGAAGTAACACCGGATAATCAAGCAGCCAGGAATCTAGAGGTGGCATGAATCAAGAGCCGGATGGTAGAGGAACGACAAAAGATGGCCGAGCTGAAGACCCGGATGGAGGAGGAAGCGGAGCGTATCAAGGCCGATGCTTTCCGTCTGGAGCTAGAGCAAAGGTCAGCGGCCGCGGTGCACCGGAGGAGGCATCAATCCCGTCTGCCAGAACGTTATGAAGCGAGGAACCTTTTTAACACCCCCGGTGCGGGGCGGGTTACGGGCGCACCGGAAAGCCGCCCGATGGAACGCCCGACGACTCATCCACCCCAGCATAATCAAATCTCACCTAGGGTTTTTCCAACGCCGGCGGGTCATTACTCTAACCTGGCCGAGAACATGGTGGCAGCGGCCGCCCGGCTTGAGACGATTCCCATCCCAGATGAAGCACCCTTTGTGGAGGATGTCCGAAACGCCAGAGGTATGCTCATAGCCGGAGCCGGGTTCACTCCACCCCCCTCCCCAGTCGAAGTTTCAGCCGGCGCTATGAGTCGCCGGCGTGTTCCAGCAGTCATCCACGTCGTGGACCACTGGAGGACGAGCGGGCAGCTCTAGATGCACAAGCCCTCGCGGACCAGGCGAGAGACAAGCGAGAGGCGGAGATAGCGGCAACCCGTCCGGAGCCGGCGCTTTTCGTCTCAATGGGAGTAGTTAGTACCAGAGCCGTAGGGGTGCCATGTTTAACTCCGGCTCTGAGAAGTGAACGGCTACCGAAAGATTTCGAGGGGCCTCGAAAGGTTCCGAATTACACCGCTGATCTACCCCCTGAGGCGTGGGTTGAAAGTTATGAGCTGGCCATGGAGATGCTGGATGTCAGTGAGGCGGTATGCGCAAAATATTTCATCATGATGCTTGAGGGTCTGGCTCGTACATGGCTGAAAGGTCTGCCGCCTAACACGATAAGCTCATGGGCGGAGCTGAGAGCGAAGTTTATTAAGAATTTCCAGGGGACCTATAAGCAGCCTATGACCATTGTCGACTTGGACCATTGTGTTCAACAGGAGAATGAGTCGGCCCATCATTGGGTCCGGCAGGTGTCGACCATTATTCACTCTTCAGAGCAGATCACGGCGGCTTAAGAGGTGCTTATTTTAGAAAAGAACTGTCATTTTGTTCCATTGAAACAGAAGCTCGACGGCTCAAGCGCACGTGTCAGGATATGTGAGAGCTCATGACGGCCTTGACAAAGTATGCCGACTCAGATAACACCAAGGATCCCGGCTCGGATGATGAGAAAGCCAATCAAGGGAAGAAAAACAATCAAGGAAAAGGTTTTGTGAACAATGGGAATCAGAATAAGCGGAAGAGCGCTGATAGCGGGTCAGAGCTAGTGGCAAATACCAACACAGGACAGAACCATCCCAAGGGGAATGGAAAATTTAGGCCGTTTCATCAAAGGAACAGAGGCCCTTTTAATTTAGAAGAAGCGCTTAGGAAGCCTTGTCCGGAGCACAACACGTCTGACAAGCCGGCATTGCATGCGTGGGGTGATTGTTTTATCATGTCGAGATTCAAAAACCAGCATTCCCAACTGCGTAATAATCAGGGCGGTGGCCCGCCTGGCGGCTCAGGGCATGGCGAATCAGGGGCTGGATTCGGTGCTGACGGTTCAGGAAACGGGCATTCGGGTCAGAATAACCAAGGGGGGCACCAACAGCATCCTGGCAACAACAGCAATAACAACAATCAGCAGCAGTGCAATCAGTCCGGGTTTCAGAGTAACCCGAAGCAGCTCAGTTCTGGACAGTATCACGTATTCACGACCGGTCATAGTAAACGAGACGAGAAGTTGCGGAGGCGAGCAGTTAATGCGGTTGCTCCGGCTCTCCCGCGATATTTACCGTGGTCTGAGTATAACATAATGTGGAGCCGGGAGTATCACCCGCCACGGGTAGATGACCCAGGCCGGCTGGCTCTAGTTGTGGCCCCTCAGGTCAATGGCTATATGGTGAATAAAGTGCTTATGGATGGAGGTAGCAGCATCAACATCCTTTGCTATGACACTTTCTGGCGGATGAAGTTGCTTGACAAAGACCTTAAACCTTCCTCCACCGTTTTTCATGGTGTGGTCCCGGGTAAATCGGCATACCCGGTGGGCCGGATTTCATTGGAAGTAGCTTTTGGCGATGAGTATAATTACAGGGTGGAGTCCTTGTGGTTCGAGGTGGTCAAAATCAAAAGTCCCTATAATGCACTATTTGGGAGGCCGGCTTATGCCAAATTTATGGCTAGGCCTTGCTATGTTTATTTGTAACTCAAAATGTCAGGCTTAAAATGTACAATTACCGTTCACGGTAATAGGAAAACGGCTCTCGAGTGTGAGGAAGGAGATGTCGCGTATGCAGAGTCTAGTTGTGCTCAGGAGGAGCTGAAATTCTACAAGGAGAACGTTGACCCAAAGGATATGACCCCGCTGAAGAAGCCTAAGACAGAAGTTGAGCCGCCACTCAAGTTTTCAGCGGATGATACCAAGGCAGTAGATTTCAATCCGGGCGACTCATCCAAGCAGTTCATCATTGGGGCTCACATGGATCCCAAATAGGAAAGCGCGCTCATCGAATTCATCCGTGAGAAGCGGGACATCTTTGCATGGAAGCCTTCTGACATGCCGGGTGTACCGAGAGAGTTCGCTGAGCACAATCTTAATGTGGATCCAAAGTTTAAGCCGATCAAACAGTTTCTACGACGGTTCAACGAAGAGAGACGTAAAGCTATTGGGGAGGAAGTTGCCCGGCTCTTGGCCGTAGGCTTTATAGTGGAAGTTTTTCACCCGGAGTGGTTGGCTAACCCGGTGCTAGTGCTAAAAAAGAACGGCACTTGGCGTATGTGTATAGATTACACGGACCTTAACAAGGCTTGTCCGGATGACCCTTTTGCACTCCCTCGTATCGATCAAATTATTGATGCTACAGCCGGATGTGAAAGTTTATGCTTCCTGGATGCATATTCAGGATATCATCAGATTAAGATGGCAGCAAAAGATCAGGAGAAGACGGCATTTATTACACCTTTTGGGGCGTTCTGTTACGTCTCCATGCCTTTCGGGCTCAAGAGTGCCCAGGCAACTTACCAACGATGTGTGCAGAACTGCCTCCACAGTCAGATTGGCCGAAATGTTCATGCTTACGTAGACGACATCGTGGTTAAATCCAGAAAGAAGGAAACTCTCCTAGAGGATTTCAAAGAAACCTTTGACAATCTCCGGGTCTACAAGATGATGCTTAACCCGACGAAGTGTGTCTTTGGTGTTCCAGCAGGAAAGCTTTTGGGTTTCTTGGTCTCTGAGCGGGGCATCGAGGCTAACCCGGATAAGATTAAGGCTATCACTTCTTTAGGGGAGCCGACGTGCATTAATGACGTTCGGCGCCTTGCAGGACGGATTGGTGCATTGAGCCGCTTCATAAGCCGGCTTGGGAGAAAGCCATTCCCTTATACCAGATGATGAAAAAGACAAACAAGTTTAAGTGGAGCAAAGCAGCAGCCGAAGCACTTGAAGCTCTTAAAAAAACAGTTGACTGAGCCGCCAGTGTTAGCTGCTCCGGTTGAGAAAGAGCCATTACTCCTTTATGTGGTGGCTAACAACAGAGCGTCAGTGTAGCAATTGTGGTTGAGCGCAAGGAGGCAGGGAAGGAGTATCCTGTGCAAAGGCCAGTTTATTACATTAGTGAAGTTTTGGCAGAGTCTAAGCAGAGGTATCCGCATTGGCAGAAGTTAGTATATGGAGTTTTCATGGCCAACCGCAAGTTAAAACACTACTTTTTGGGGCACCAGATAATAGTGGTCAGTTCCGCCGCATTGGGAGATATCATTCAAAATAGAGAAGCTACAGGGAGGATTGCCAAGTGGGCCTTAGAGCTGGGTCCTCTTAACATCAAGTATGTTCCTCGTACAGCAATTAAGTCTCAAGCTTTGGTGGATTTCATAAATGATTGGACCGAATGTCAAGCCCCCGAAGAGAAGCCGGATAACACATATTGGACTATACACTTTGATGGGTCCAAGCAGCTAGAGGGGTCTGGTGCAGGAGTTGTTCTCACCTCCCCCAAGGGTGACAAGTTTTGTGATGTGCTCCGGTTAATGTTCCCTTGTACTAATAATGCAGCTGAGTATGAGACACTGCTCCATGGTCTCAGAGTCGCTAAAGAGATGAATTTAAGCTAGGTCAGATGTTTAGGCGACTCAGATCTGGTGGCTCAGCAAGTTTCAGGTACTTGGGACTCCAAGGATCCGCGGATGGCGGCTTATCGACAGGCGTTTGATATCATTGCCGGTCACTTCAAGGGGTACCAGGTGGATCACATTGATCGTCGCAGGAATGAGGCGGCTGATGCTTTGTCACGGTTAGGCTCTCAATGAAAGCCGGTACCACCTAATGTTTTTCTTGATGTATTGCATCATCCGACTGTCAAGATACCCTCTGAGGAGGATCTGGCTATTCCTGACCCGGAAGCGGAATTGGTGGCGGCTCTGCATGCTACCCCAGACTGGACTATTCCTTATTTGGCGTATCTGACACGCGGCGAGTTACCTCAGGAGGAGGATCTGGCTAGGAAGATCACCCGACATTCTAAGTCTATGACGATTATCAATGGTGAGTTACATAAGTGTAGTGTGATGGGTGTCTTTCAGCGTTGCGTCTCACCGAAGGAGGGCCAACAGATCTTGAGTGAAATTTATGTTGGCGACTGTGGACATCACGCCGGGTCAAAATCTTTAGTGGCCAAGGCTTTTCGACATGGGTTTTTCTGGTTGATGGCTCACAAGGATGTAGAAGACTTAGTCCGTAAGTGTGATGGTTGTCAGAAGTTTGGCCGGCGTGCTCACGTTCTGTCTCAAGAGTTGAGGATAATACCAATCACTTGGCCGTTTGCGGTCTGGGCGCTTGATATGGTAGGACCCTTCAAGAGATCCAAGGATAAGAAAACACACCTTCTGATGGCAATTGATAAATTTACTAAGTGGGTAGAGGCAGAGGCAGTCGGTAAATGTGACGCAGCTACAACGGTTCAATTTATTAAGAAGCTAATTTATCGCTTTGGTTACCCGCACAGTATCATTATGGACAATGGAACAAATCTATCCAAAGGAGCTATGAAAACATTCTATGAGAAGGAGCATATCTGGCTTGATGTTTCAGCCGTGGCACATCCACAGTCTAATGGTCAAGCGGAGCGAGCCAATCAGGAAATCTTAAGAGGAGTCAAACCACGGCTCATGGTTCCTTTGAAGCAGACACCCGGATGTTGGGTTGAGGAGTTGCCTTCCGTCTTGTGGAGCATCAGAACTACCCTTAACAGATCTACAGGTTTCATGCCTTTCTTCATGGTGTATGGTTCCGAGGCGGTTCTACCCAGCGATATCCGGCACGACTCACCAAGGGTGGCAGCTTATGTTGAGATGGACAATGAGGTAGCATGCCAAGATGCGTTGGATGCCTTGGATGAAGCAAAAGAGTTAGCAGCAGCCAGGTCGGCAATTTATCAACAAGACCTGCGATGCTATCATAGCCGCAGGGTGAAGACCCGGACGTTCCAGGAGGGTGACCTGGTGCTCCGGCTGATTCAAGACCAATCTGGAATGCATAAGTTATCTCCACCATGGGAGGGGCCTTTTGTGATCAGCAGAAACCTTAACAATGTGTCATATTACCTCATTGATATCCGAGATGAATTGGAAACCGCGGGTCAAGAGACGTTGTGGCCATGGAATATCGCACATTTGCGACCATACTTTACTTAGCAGGCATTGAAAGCCGCTATCATTGTATATATCATGTTTACATGAGTAAAAGCTAGCATCCCCACAAAGACAGGGGCCTCCGCTCTTATATATACCTTTTTGCAATCAAGATGAAATTTTTCCGGCTCAAAAATTTGAGTTAAAGTGGTTTATTCGCCGTCAAAACGGCTAATCCGGCTTTATGCCCTATCAAGCGTTGTTGCAGGGAGGCTTCTTGCCTTCGGGTATAGCTCACATCTCCCCTGCATAGTCTGCTTTTACGCTGTTGCAAGGAGGCTTCCTGCCTTCAGGTATAGCTTACATCTCCTTTGCACAGCCAGCTGTTATTAAACTGTTGCAAGGAGGCTTCTTGCCTCAGGGTATAGCTTACATCTCCCTTGCAAAGTTGGCTTTATGCCTAGTTTGGTTACATTAAGCGCTGTTGTTGATGGAGGCTTCTTACCTTTGGTATAGCTTACATGACCCTAAGACAACAACGTGTACACCAAATTCCAGTTGCTTATCAACTGCGGCCATCGAAGGGGGCTTCTTACCGACGGGTATCTCTTATCTCACCCTAATGGCCGTCTTTATGCCACTTCCGGTTACTTATTAACCGCGGCTGTCGATGGAGGCTTCTTGCCTTAAGGTATAGCTTACATCGCCCATCAACAGCCGGCGTTCGCACATACAACATTTACTGTTAAAAGGAGGCTTCTTACCGTCAGGTATACCTTACATTACCCTTCATATTGCCGGCTTTAAGCCGCTTCCGGTTCATCAATAGCCGCAGTTGTCGATAGAGGCTTCTTACCATCAGGTATAGCTTACATTATCCTACGACAATCAGCTCCTTAATGGATTCATCCGACAAGAATCAGAGCCATGTTGCTCCGGTTGACAAAAATTGAGTTTTCAAAGAGATTATCCGGCTCTAATATTCTGGAGAAGGAATGGTGTCTTCAAAGACAGACACCTCTCATCAGAAAAGCTCAAGGTATATCCATGGAGAGCCAGCAACACATTAAATTGAAACACAGAGAGAAGGAAAGTGCACACAGAGAGGTGCACATATATACAACCGCCAAACGGCAGGGTCATGTTTACTCTATTACAAAAACTACTCTCAGAAGGAGCAAAAGGCATTGTCAACCGCTCACGGCGGGTCATTACATGAGTATGTGCTCAGAAAGGTTAAAAGAACAAAGTTCAATTATTGGCCGGCTCATCCTGCTCCGGGTCTTCTGCTGGCTTTATCTAGAGATTTCCCAATTCCCAATTACAGTCAGCCAGAGTAGCGAAAGACCCTTCAAGGAAAGGGGACGCATCAAGATCACAAGGGAAAAGATCCTTACTGCGAGCGGGTGTCAGATCCTTCCACTCATAGGAGGCCCGCGGATCCTCTTCTCCTCTGCGTCATAAGCCGCCTGATAGGTGCTCAAGTCAGCTTCATCCGCCAGTACAGAGGCCAGATAAACGCGACTCTTTGACACACCGGATGTAATCTTCTTCGGTGAATTCCGAGTCGTCATCTCTTTTGGACGGGTAACCATCCATCATTTCAGCCGGCGTTAGCTCAGGGGCGAAGGCCAGAGCCCGGCTCAATCCAACGATGGCTCCTTGGCGGAAGGCGGACTTCTTCAGCTCTTCTATCTGCTTGGGCATTGTGGAGAAGAGTTCCAAGACCCCTTTCAGAGCGGTGGGGATCTTCTCCTTATATTGAACACTCTTGATCGTGAAGATGGCGCCACGGTATAGTTGTTCCGCAAAGGTGTAGATGGCCTTCAGTGGCAGAAGGCTATCAGAAGCCAACTGCCGGCTCCTGGGACCTGGATAAGACAAATAAAGCTAATGAGTCGCCAGTTTTTCAATAGCAATGTTAAAATACAAAGTAAAACAGAAACTTACCAAATAGGGCGGCTGACATCTTCGCTATGTGCCGCTTTAGGCCTTGGAGTTCCTCCGCCACAGCTATAAGCCGCTGGTCGGCATTGTCTGTCCGTTTGGTCAGAGCGGCCTTTTCAGATTCTGTCTTCTCTTTCAAAGAGGTAAGCTCAGCAATGGCATTGGCCAGCTCCTTAGAGAGAAGCCGACACTTTTCGTCAGCAATGCTTCGGGCTTCTTGCTGAGCCACCAGGTTGGCCTTCAGATCCGTCAACTGAGACCCGACTTCATTTAAAGCTTCCTATAATACATCAAAATACAGGATAAGTCGCCAAAATACAGGACGAGTGTTAAAAGCAAATTTATGCAAGTCTCAAACAGATTGCAAGCAATATATTTGACACTTGGGGGCTAATGTATATTTGATCTTTCAGTATGCAATGCAGTTCCGGTTCATCTCCTTCGAAGTTAATCCGAAACTTGGGCGCTACACTATGGCTCTTCAGTGTACTAATAATGGAAGCACCGACTCAACTTGATCAAGTTTGAGCCGGCCCTTGTGGGCTACGATTAGATCTTCAAGCTGTCTACATTAAAGACCCGACTCAAATATAATCTGAGATGGCCCTTGGGGGCTACGATTGGCGGTTCACTTTATCTATAGTACTAAGCTAAAGCAATTCTAAGGGAATTTGGCATGACAATATCTACAGAGGTCACAGAAAGACCCGGTTCAACTATCAACTAGATTAAACCGGCTCTTGGGGGCTAAGTAAGGATATGGTAAGAAGGAAAGATACCTCATATTTGGTTTTCATCAAAGTCACCAGCCGAAGCTCCAAGTCACGACTGGTATTTAGATGGTTCATATATCCGGCATGGAGCTCATCAGCTGTCATCTTCTTGTATGAAGAATCAAAGTTTAAGTTCCTCGAGGCCTCTGACGGTTCGATATGTTTAGTCAGCACATCAGCCGGAGGCGTCTGCTGAGCTGACCCGGTGATAATGACCTCTGGAGTTGTAGGAGTTTTTGCAGGAGTAGGTGGCTTTCAAGGAGCCCTTGGAGGGCTCTCCATGATGACATCTTCAGCGGCCCGCTCTGTGAAGGCAGCCGGCAGGTTTTCTTCTGGTTGAGTCTCCTCTGGTTGTTCGAGCTCCTGCTCTTGGATAACAGGACAGGGGGAGGGCTTGTTGGTCTTGCGACGCTTGGCTTGGGCACTGCGAAACAAAAGGATTAGCTTTGAAGATGTTACTATCGTGTTAACAGACGGATATCTAAATGTCATAGTAAGAAAGACTTACAGTGGATTGATCTTGGGCGGTGGTAGAACCGATGCCGAAGAGTCGCCAGAAGAAGGGCATTTCTAAAAAGAGTAAAACATGAAAGATGAGAAAGTGTCAATATTACAAAGGAAAGTCAAAGGAAAAGTAGAGACTTAAACCTCAGTGGGGCGTTTCTTTGGAGCCGGAGAGTTTGGTAGCTCGGACATGAGCTCTGCAGAGCCGGTGCTTCGAGTCTATTGACGCTCGACTTGCTATTGCTTTTTTAAGAGAAAATCGGGAGCCAGATAAGCAAGAGGGTGAGAATGAGGAACTTTTCTGATAACCTGCCGCAGCTTTCGGGGGACGAAACATTCTGAGCCGGAAGAAACGTAATTTACCTCACGAGCATTGGCACGGCTGGTTTCCACTTCATCCTGCGAGTAAAACAAGCATTAATAAAGCAGGAAGGTAAAAGATCAAACAAAGCAGTTAAAATTTTACCTCTGAGCTGGATGATGGTGGCGGGTCAAGCAAATTATCTTGCGGGGCATCTTTTTTAGCCCTCTTGGTCACGACCTTCTTCCTGGATTTCTTTGGAGGGGCAACATATTCCTTCTTTCAGAAGTCTGAGTCGGCCTATAGGAATGACCCGGAGAGTGAATACCAAATCAACAAAGTACAAACAACGTTTAAGAGATGGATGGGAAGAGATTAACTTACATCAGGAGCCGGATTATTGACGCAGAAAGGCGCCAGGCCGATGGCACTGCATGAGCCGGAGGCCTCGTGGACAAGGCTCCGGATGGTAGTGGTAATATCATCCTATGACGGTGTTAATTCACTAAAGCACAATGAGCTGTCATATTTGCCTTCATACTCGCACATAAGCCGACCTCTACGGCTTAAAGGCATGATCCGCCAGGAAATCCAGCAGCGGATCAAATCCAATCCTATTAAGCCGTTGGCCAGGAGCGCTTTGATCTCGGCATGGAACGGCTCATATCTGGCACGCTCCGAGGCTAAGAGCCAGCCGGGAAGCTCTGTATCTGTCCTAAGCCGGGAGGGGCGGTAACCCCCCAATGAGTGCTCTTTTTCGGGAGAGGTCTCTGGGCAATAGAACCATGTCTTATTCCAATCTTTGGGGTGACTCGGCATTGGAGTAGCAGGAAATATGATGTCTCGGTGGCGTTGAATAGAAATGCCGCCCAGCTCCAGATTCGGGCCACCCTTCATTTCAGTTTGGTGGTTGGCATAGAAGAATTCTCGAAAGAACCCCACAAACGGCTTACTTAGCAGATAAGCTTCGCAGAGAACTTGGAAGTTGCAGATGTTGGAAACAGAGTTGGGTGCCAAGTCTTGAGGATGCACCTTATAAAAATGAAGGACGTCCCGGAAAAACTTAGAGTCGGGCGGCACGAACCCTCGCTCGATGTGATCAGCAAAGACTACTATTTCTCCTTTTTGGGGAGAAGGCCGTGTCTCGCTACCTGGAACCCGTCAATTGAGAACCTCTTTGGGAGGAAGAGCACCCGATTCAATGTAGCCTGCTAAGTACTCCTCCGTAACGCAAGAACCAACCCAGTTGCATGAGTTGGACGCACGAGACATATTGGCGGCTTAAGTGTTGTGCAAGATAAAAGGCGTGATGAGTAAAAGTGCAAGAAAATATTTTTGATGGCTTAAAGGTTTAAGGGCTCTATGGATAAAGTGGAAAGACCTGGTTGATGAGAGCCGGAGAAGCTTAGCGACTCAACAGAAGGAAGGAAGATTGAAAAATCGGCTAAGTCCTAAAAACAGATTCTGCAAACTATCACTATGGCTACGGATCTACAAAAGCGGCGAAAAAGGATTTAAATCCATACCTAGCGATGAACAGCAGAAAGAAAGAAAATGGAGCGAGGCTATAGCGGTCCACGCATTACGCACGGCCGGCCCGCGTGCGGCGTCGGGACGAGAGCGCGATCTAAAAGTAACAACGGCGTCGGGACATACTCGTGGTGGCGGTGCCAGAGCCCTGCTACAGCGGAGCCCTGCTATGGCGGAACCCTGCTACGGTGGAACCCTACTACGGCGGCGAGCGATCTAAAGAAAAAGGGGAACTCACCGGATATGTTGCGGCGGCGGCGGAAGAAATCTGGTCCATATCAGGGTGATGCAGCGGCCCGGCCGGTGCAGAGGCGAAGACGGCGCCGGACGACGAGGATGCTGGAGCGGCGGCGATAGGAAGAAGAAGAAGAGGCACGATCGGGAGGATGGAAAACTCTGACCCGCACGGGTCATATTTAAAAAGGGATTAAGGAAGGCGCGAAAATCCAGGCGACGACACCGTTTGACCGATGCGGATGCCTCGATTCTCGGGATGACAGTTAATGAAAGATTCGGTGGTACGTCAGCAGATCTCATGACGTCACGCCGGGCCATTTCCGAGCGACTCACCAAAAACCGGAAGAGAAGGATGAAGTGAGCAAGCGCAATTCAACCTGGGGCCTAATGTTGGGGATATGACCCCATGATATGACCGGCCCCGGAGGCTCCGGGTCATGTTGTTGGCTCGTGAGCCGGCCCAAAGGTGAGCTGTAAGACTGGTAGCCCAGGAAGATAGGCGGCTCAAGGTGTGGGCCATACAAATGGCCCGGACGGAGAAGACCCAGGCGTGCAAGCCGACTCATAGATAGCTTGGACAAGAAGATAGAGAGAGACTCGGTTAGCAATTGTAACGACCCGGTGGTCCTGACCTCTTATATAAAGGCAGACCCGGTGCGACTTAGAGGTGAGGTGATCGAGAACTAGGTCAAGTTTCTAGCTCCTTGTAATCAATACACAAGCAATACAAACACAGGCAGGACGTAGGCTATTACCTCGACTTGAGGGGACGAACCTAGGTAAATCCGTGTCTTTCGTCCCGACCAACCCCTTTGAGTCCACCCCGTTAGTGATGGCCTCGAATCTAAGTCCGTTTACCCGGACATCTGCCGTGATAAAACCACGACACTCTCCCTAAAGGCAAAGGTTGTCTCATCATCTGAAGAAGAAGACACTAAGTGTAGTTCTGATGGTGCTGAAGACTTTGTCAAACAACTCGTTCTGCTGGTGAGGAAATTCCAGAAATTTGCCAAGTCCATATGCTTTGCAAAATCTTCAAGGCATGACTCCAAAAAGTCTTGAGAAATGTCTTCACGTGACAACAAGAAGCAAACCAGTCACAAGTGTAAGAAAGTTGGTCACTTCACCGCTAATTGTCCTCGATGGGAGAAGGAATCCAAGAAGAAGAGTAAAGACTATGATTCCGATGACAAGAAGAAGAAGAAGAAGTTTCACGAGTCTTCATCCAAGTCATTATCACACAAGAAGAGTTCATCCAGCAAGGCTCATGCTTTCATTGGCAAGGAGATGGATTCTGAAGTTGAATCCGAGTTAAAAGCTGAAGAAGAATCTGAGGAGGATTCTGATTCTCAAGTTGTTGGTTTGGCTATGACTTCTGGACTCGTTGCTTCATCTTTCTTAGACCCCAAAGACAATGGCTTCTTCAACAACACTGAAGCTAGTGACGATGTCGATGCTCCAGCCTACTACTTCATGGAAAATGGCTCCATGGTATCTTCAAAATCTTCACGTCATGACTCTAATAGTGAAGCTAAATCTGATGATAACTTCAAACCAAGCTACTCTAAACTTGTTAAAATTGCCACTAAACAACAAAATGTTATGCAGAAAATGCAGAAATCACTAGAGAAAAGCGATGACCTGTTGCGCAACGAGATGAGTTTGAACGACACTATGGCTGAACATATCCAAAGTCTTCGTTCAAGGTTTGAGGATCTCCAAAGTCGTCATGCTGCCCTCTCAACTGAACATGAAAAGCTCTCTCTTGAATATCTTCAAAGAAAGCTTGAACTAGAGAGGTTGCGGGAAGCTCATGATGACTTGTGGAAGGAAAATGACTCTCCTAGCCAAAGAGATCACTATCGCTCAGGATGAATTCAATGATCTATCCTTATAATGTCTTGCTCATGAAGCTAATGATTCAACTCTTGAATGTTCAAGTGCTTCAGAATGCTTTATCGTCAACTATATCCACGGCAACTAACCCCTCATCTGAGGAACCCACTACTATCACTAATGAAAATGACAGGTTGAATACATTGATTAAAATAGGCATGTACAAGAGTCTGAAGGGACATCAGATTCTTTGTGATGTCCTGAAGAAGACAATCCTGAACAAAAACCCTAGGAAAGAGGGTGTGGATTTCGAAAGAAACATCAATGTTGATGGATCTTACTGGACACCTGAGCAGTATCCCAAAACCACATGGGTTGCTTCAAAAGGTCCTTTAGGTGATCCTTCCACATTATCTGGCTTTAACTGTGCAAATCCTATCATTATTGACGAATCTTTCGATTCCAATTATAAACTTTTCAAATGCGAAATGGTGAAGTGTTTGCTAGGTTCATTGGCACCAACCGCAGGAATGGTTCACCCATGAAGAAGATTTGGGTTCCCGAAAGTCCTCTTGAGAAGCTTCCTGTGAATGTCTTGACGACATCTCTCAAGAAGAAGACAAACTCCAGATCAATGTCTTCAAGAAGACAAAGGTCTTCACATGATCGCACTAACCGTTCTATTTCATAGGGAATGACTCAAATGACTCATGAATATGTGCACTATGGCATGAACCGCGATGTTCATCCTACCAAGAATTTTTCTGCTTATTCATTTGAGTATACTAATCCGCTTGTGAAACATGCTATTAGGGAAACATTGCCTAAATTCTCTGATGTTGCTTTTATGTCTCATTGGTTCTAAGCCACCCCCTCGGATGTGGGTGGTTAGGAAGAACTAACATCTTCATGCAACATCGGGTCTCTAGATGAGATGAAGCGTAACTCGAAGATTATCTCTGGAAACCAACTTTTTTGCCGGACGCAAGATAACTAATGCAAATGGATCTCTCCATTTATATCGTCCAGAATACTTACCACTGACAACTGCTACATCTTCATCTTAGCATGTTCCACTTGCATGCTTTGGTCACGACTAGTTCTCAAATGCAGGAAGATAAATCCA
Organism: Hordeum marinum; assembly: GCA_022496015.1. Taxonomy (NCBI): domain Eukaryota; kingdom Viridiplantae; phylum Streptophyta; class Magnoliopsida; order Poales; family Poaceae; genus Hordeum; species Hordeum marinum. Next base: position 335,152,981 of record CM039672.1, read on the forward strand.
GAACCACCGAAGGGATCATGGACAGTGGGTGCACTAGTCACATGACTGGTATCGAGGCCTATTGATGGAGTCAACTCTTTGACCTCCAACTAAAGATCACATCATCTTTGTTGACAAAAGTGATAGGTTTCCAACATATCTATAATTTTTGCTTGTTCCATGCTGTTATATTATTAGTCTTGGATGTTTTACAATCATTGTATAGCAACTTTATATCATTATTTGGGACTAACCTATTGACATAGTGCCAAAGTGCCAGTTGTTATTTTTTCTTGTTTTTTACTTCGCAGAAAATCAGTACCAAACAAAGCCCAAACATCGTGAAACTTTTTGGAGATTTTTTTGGGCCAGAAGACATCGAGTGGGTGAGAGAAGTGACAGAGGGGAGGGCTGAGGAGGCCATAATCCACCAGAGCATGCTAGAGGCCCCTAGCGCAGCCTGGTGGGTTGTTCCCGCCTCGGGACGCCTCTCCACCGACTATCTCCTCTATAAATACCTAAATATTCAGAAAACCCTAGGGGAGTCGACGAAACACAATTCCAGCCACCGCAAGTTCCGGAACCTTGAGATCCAATCTAACACTATCACGGAGCGGTGCATCGTCTTGATGGGTGCCTCTCCGATGATGCGTGAGTAGTCCACCATAGACCTACGGGTCCGTAGGCAGTAGCTAGATGGCTTCCTATCTCTCTTTTGATTCTCAATACAATGGTCTCTTGGAGATCTATTTGATGTAATGCCTTTTGCGGTGTGTTTGTTTGGATCCGATGAATTTTGAGTTCATGATCAGTTTCTATCCATAAATATGATTTGAGTCTTCTTTGATCTCTTATTTGCATGATTACTTATAGCCTCATATTTGTTCTTAAAATATTTGGTTCAATTAGGCCAACTAGATCATTTTTTCTTGCCATGGGAAGAGGTGCTTTGTGATGGGTTCGATCTTGCAGTGTCCTTTCCCAATGACAGAAGGGGCAGCAAGGCATGCATGTATCGTTGCTATTAAGGATAACAAGATGGGGTCTATTCCTACATGAATATATCTTGTCTACATCATGTCACCATTCTGATTGCATTACTCTGCTTTTCCATGAACTTAATACACTAGGTGCATGTTGGATAGCGTTCGATGTGTGGAGTAACAGAAGTAGATGCAAAATCGTTTCGGTCAACTTATCTTGGACATGATGCCTACATAATGATCATTGCCTTGGATATCATCATGACTATTTGATTTTTTATCAATTGCCCACCAGTAATTTGTTCACCCACGATGTGCTATACTCATGAGAGAAGCCACTGGTGACGCCTACAACCCCGGGTCTACTTTTCCAACATATTGCTTTCCGATCTATATTTTTGTCATGTTTGTTTTCAGATATGTTAATCCAAAAACACAAAAATACCTTGCTGCACTTTTTGTTTACCTATTTTATTTTGTGTTCTTGTGAGATCTATTTGCCCAAACTATCACAACAAAATCTATCTTTTTATCGTTGAGAGCTTGACAACCTCTCTTACGCGTCGGGTTCCAAGTATTTGTTATTTGTGTGCAGGTGTTGTTTACATAGGTGCTTGATCTTCGTGTACGGATTGATATCTTGGTTTCATAACTGAGGGAAATACTTATCATCGATGTGCTACATCATCCCTTCCTCTTTGGGGAATACCGATGCAGTCTCAAGCCACTTCAAAGGAATTTCTTGCGCCGTTGCCGGGGAGGAAGCGATCTCTCTAGCATGCCAATCTTGGGCGCCAGGGAGACATCATCTAAATAAATCAGGTTCCTAGTCACAAGTCTTATCTCCTTGCAGTTTACATTATTTTCCATTTTTCTCTCATCTCCTCTCCCCCACTTCACAAATTTTGCCGTTTGATTCACCCTCTTTCTCATTTGCCAATTTTCCGTTTGATATTTCGCTTACTTGTCATCATGAGTGATTTTGGTATGGCAGAAATAGATGATGGAAAGACGCCTAAAATTGGACGTTCTGGTAATCTGGATTCTAAAACTTTTGTTTTGGGTCAAGGGAACGTTATAGGAAAATAAACTATCCAAGAATTTTTTTTAATTGTGTTGGAAATTTGACTCTCGATGATGCTCCTATACTTAAAAGAACTAAAACTTATGCGGAAGCTATTTCAGCACTAGTTCTAAAACTTGAAAATAGGTTTATCTGCACACATCCTACCTTGCAAAGATTGTTTTATGAACTACCCATTTTAAGGGATCCTAAAGCTAAAAAGTTAGCTACCCTTGTTCTTATGAATGAATTTGATCACATATTATCAGAAGCTAGGGACATTTTTGATCATTTTGGTAAGATCCATGAAAAATCGGTAATAGATGAGATCATTTATGAAAGTGACTACATGTTAAGAAATTTGCTTGGGAATAATCAAATTTTTGATGAAAACCTTAAAAAGGAAGTCCCCGTTTTAGATATGATCCAACAAACTTTTAATGATGTTAATCAACAATACTCTTGGATTGTAGCCGGTAATCAAAGAGGATACATTGATGGACAACTTGATAGTGCTAAAAATTCTATGGATAATGTGTTTCAAGTTATTTTTACAAAACCTCTTGACGAGAATACATCTATGAAGAAAAAGAAGAAATATGATAATACTTGAAAAGAGACCCTCAATTATCGATCCCCCCCTCCGGGAGGGTGCCGAAATGGATCTCCAGATGAGATCGCGATGGAATAAAGGCTTGCGGCAATCATAAAATTCTTTCGGGATGCCCCTTAGGGTTTTTGGAATATATGTGAATTTATAGGCCAGAGAACGGGAGTAGGATGGCCACCAAGGAGGGACAAGCCATGAGGGCGCATTGACCCCCTTCTCGTGCCCTGTTGGCTTGTGCCTCCCTGATGTGGCCTCCAGTCTTCTCCTGAAGCTTTCAGGTCTTCTTTTGGTCCAAAAAAATCATAAAAATTTTATGGGGCAATTGGACTTCTTTTGGTACTGTAAACCTAAAAAGTAAAAAAACACGTAGAAAACAGGAACTGGCACTAGGGACTGGGTCAATAGGTTAATGCTCAGTAATAATATAAATTGGTAAATTATTACTCAAAAAGTATCCTAGAATGATAATATAATAGCACAGAACAATAAAAAAATATAGATACATTGGAGACATTTCAGGTTCATTTGTCCTCCCCCATTTTTATTTCCTCACTCGGACAAAGCTCTAATAATGATGATCATCACACTTTTATTTACTTACAATTCAATATGATGAACTATGAAACGATATGACTCAATATGAATGCCTCTGGCAGTGTATCAGGATGGGCAATGATCTAGCATGAGATGTATCAAATATATGATGAGCTTTGGCTTTGCCACAAATACCATGTCAGCTCTATATGATCATGCAAAGCAGTATGATGCTGAATGAACTAGTCATATGATGTAACGATGGAATTTGCATGGCAATATATCTTGGAATGGCTATGGAAATGCCATAATAGGTAGGTATGGTGGCTGTTTTTAGGAAGATATAAGAAGGCTTTTTTGTGACAGGGTGTATCATGTCACGGGGTTTGGATGCACCGATGAAGTTTACGCCGATCCTCGAGGTGAGAATGGGCAAGGCACGGTACCGAAGAGGCTAGAAAAATATGAGGTGGTGAGATTGCATATGTCCATAGATTCACATTAGTCATGAAGAACTCATATACTTATTGCAAATTTTTAATTTTTTTGTCACAAATCAAAGCACTACTCGCATGCCCCATGGGAGGAGGTTGGGAGGAGTTAACCATCGCGTGCCTCCGACCCGAAACAACACTAGGATTTTAACGAGGAATAGAAATGCTCACACATCCCCACCATGCCTTTTAAATTTAGCCAAACAGGAAATTAACACCTCTTAATACTGATGAGTAAAGAATGATGCACCCATACCTTTTTCACATTACCGTATCATTATCATTAACCCACAATTTCTCTTTTATGTGTTACATGAATGTTTTGATTATCACTCATCGAATACCTATTATTTTTGAACTAGTCTTGTGACCCATGAAAATTACCAGCACTATTTATTAACTCTCAAACAAAGATAAGTGAAGAAAAAGAGTGCAATTATTTCTACAAAATCTATACACCACCATGCTCAAAAAGATATAAGTGAAGTACTAGAGCAACTTCTAAGCTCAAAAGATATAAGTGAAGCACATAGAGTATTCTAACAAACTATGATAAAGGTGTGTCCCTCTCAAATAGGTGTGTCTAGAAAATTATGATTGTGGCATACTAAATATAAAATCAAACAAAATCAAATGATGCACCAAGAAAAACGCATGTCATGTGATGAATAAAATATAGCTCCAAGTGACATACCAATGGATTGGGACGAAAGAGGGGATGCCTTCCGGGGCATCCCCAAGCTTAGACGATCGAGTCGTCCTAGAATATTACCTTGGGGTGCCTTGGGCCTCCCCAAGCTTAGGCTCTTGCCTTTCCTTATTCCTTCGTCCATCGTGATAACACCCAAAACATAAAAAATTCAATCACACAAAACTCAACAAAACTTCTTGAGATCCGTTAGTATAAGCAACATATCAAATACTTTATGTACTTTTATAAATTGATTCATATTTTATTATTGAATAATAGGTACTGTATTCTAACTTATCCATGGCTTATACCCCCTGATATAATCCATAGCACCATCAAAAGAAGCAAACTATGTAAGCAAAAATAGAATCTTTCTAAAATATAACTGTCTGTAAAATCTGTAAAGATCCTATACTTCTGTAACTCTAAAAATTCTTAAAAATGAGGATAACATGAAGAATTTTTATATCAATACTATGAAAAACTTCATATTGAAAATATTTTCCAATAAGATCTGTGAAATTCTGAACTAGACGCTAAAGTTTCTATTTTTGCACCGTATCGATTCTACTCATCATGTGAGTCATCCCAAAGGATTTATTTGGCACAAACACTAATTAAAACATAAAAACACAATCATTATAGAGGCAATAATCATGTTATCACACATAAACAGAAAGTAAAAAGCAAAAATAAAGATACCTACTGGGTCGCCTCCCAACAAGCGCTATTGTTTTATGCCCCTAGCTAGGCATAATGCATAGTTTCAAGTGTTGTCATCTTTGACATCAAGATCTTTGATAACACAATGATTGTTAGGAACAATAGGAGGCTTGAAAATAGGGTATTTTATCATGTTTATAAAGTTGGGGTGCACCCTAATCATTTTGAGATCTTTGTTTCTTTTTCTAGGAGGAGTACTAATGCTCTTGGGAATATAGATGAACTTGGGCTTTAATTTTGAGAAGTACTAGAATTTGCCTTTGTGGGTGTGAAAGTGGATCCTACTTTATTAATGACTTTTGCCATTTTATCAATCATATTCAAACTTTGATCTGCCCTCTCATCAATAATTGTGTTCTTCTCCTTTCAAGTTTTCAAAGTCATTCCTACCCGTGACCCAAATTGAGTGATATGATTATGAGTTTTTTTATCTAACTCCTCAATTCGTTCACTGGTAATCATTTTATTCTCAATAGCATCAAGACTTTGCATAAGATGTTCCAAAGTCAAAATAGTTTCATGAATGATAATAGGTGGTACTCCTACAAGATTTTCAATAACATTATAAGCATCCAAAGTGTGACACATTAAGAAATGGCCACCAGTAACGGTATCAAGAGTAAACCTATACCAAGTTGTCACACCCGCATAAAAATTATGACACAAGGTAGTAGTGGATTTCTTATGAGTTGATTTATTTTGAGTATTACAAATCCTATACCATGCATCTTTCAAATTTTCTCCTCCCCTTTGTTTGAAATATAGTACCTCATTATCGAGCGCAACGAGAACACAGGAAGAACTAGACATAGTGACAAGCAAAATAACAACAACAAATATATATATTTTTGTTTTTTTGTTTTTTTGTTAATCAAACTAAATATAACATCAAATAAAAATAATAACAAGTGAATAATAATTTGTGTGAAGTTACCAGATAGTTGGTGAGATATTCCCCGGCAATGGCACTAGAAATCCTTCCTGATACTTGTGATCTGCATTGGGTTTTCCGTGAAGAGAACGGGTAATTGCAGCATAATATGGGTAGGTATTTCCCTCAGTTCAGTAAACAAGGTTTATCGAAGCAATAGGAATATAAATCCACAACCATCTTCATCGGCTGCACACAAAAGAGAAAACAACTTGCACCCAACACGGTAAGAGGGTTGTCAATCCCCTTAATTTCGTTATTTGCAAGCAAGTGAGGTGTGTGTAGATAATTTTAAATTGAAAAATGAAATAAAAAGTAAATAATGGAAGCAAGGTGATGATTGGTTTTCTAAATATATATAAGTGAATAGACCCAGGGGGGCATATTTTCCCCTAGCGGCATCTCTCATGTAGGCAACATACGGTGGGTAAACAAATTACTGTTGGGCAATTGTTAGAATAGCGCATAGTTATGTGATATTCACGGCAATGATCATGTGTATATAGGAATCACATCCATAAACAAATAAGCCGAATGCTTCATCTACCTCTTACTATTACTCCACTTCAGGAGCGCTTCTATGCTTGCCTCTCTACGTATTAAGTTCATGACTAACAGAGTAATGCTTGGAGAACGATGACATGATGTAGACAAAGTAAAATCAATCAATATGAATAAACCCCATCATTTTTTCCTTAGTGGCAAAAATACAAAGATGTGTCATGTCCCCTTCTATCACTGGGATATAGAGCACCACCATACTGAACCCACTACAATGCACCCTCACACTGAAAAAATATCAATCTAGTTGGCCAAACTATTTCAATAGATTGGAGAGATATAAGAAGCTATAATGATCATGCAAATAAGAATCATAATAATATTCATAGGTGATTCAAATACTTTTCATGAATAATCTGAAACATAAACCCACAATTCATCAGCTCCCAACAAACGCACCGTACAAAACAATTACATCGGATTGATCAAAGCGAATATGTGATGATCACTATATTGAAGATCAAGAGAGAGAGAGATAGCCATCTAGGTACTAACTACCGACCTATAGGTTTGTGGTGAACTACTCACACATCATCATGAGGGCAGCACGGTTGATGAAGAAGCCCTTCGTGATTGATCCCCCCTTCGGTAGGGTGCCGAAGCGAAGCTCCAGATGAGATCACGGCATAACAAAGACTTGCGGCGGCGGAAAAAGTTTTTCGGGATGCCCCTAGGGTTTTTGTAATATATGTGAATTTATAGACCAAATAATGAGGGTAGGAGGGCCACGAGGGAGGGACCAGCCATCAACGCGCTTCAACCCCCCTAGGTGCGCCCTGTTGGCTTGCGCCTCCCTCGTGCGGCCTCTGGTCTTCTCCCAAAGCTTTCGTGTCTTCTTTTGGTCTAGAAAAATCATAAAAAAGTTTTGGGGCAATTAAACTTCGTTTGGTACTGTAAACCTGAAAAGTAAAAAACACGCAAAAACGACAATTGGCACTGGGCACTGGATCAATAGGTTAGTGTTAAAAATAATATATATTGGTAAATTGTTACTCAAAAATATCCTATAGTGATTATATAATAGCATGGACCAATCAAAAATTATAGATATGTTGGAGACATATTAATGATCTTGATCAACTATGAGCATCGACTACTACAACATCTACATGAAGTCTTCAACGACAAATCCCAAGGTTAGTTCATCCCACTTAGGGGGGATCTCACATCTAGGGGAGCTTTGCTCTAAGCTTTAGCTAAAGCAACTCAAATGGTGTGAACACATTAATGCTTTATGTAAAAGTGGTAACCCCACATGTGGTTAAACAATGAGTATGGCCTATGATCAAATGTTCTCATTTGGCTCTTAAGTCAATATACTCATATATAGATGACTTTGCCATCGACCACTACTTGATAGATACTAGAATTGGTTGTGCAAGTTTGACATATTATATTTTCTCTTACTGTGTGAGCATGTTGCTATGCATATTTTCTCATTCGAGGACATCCAGTTGTTGTTTGGTTGATTTGGATCTTTTGATCAACTGGATGTACAAGAATACCTAAGAGCTTCCTATCGATATCTATCTCAACTTGTCTCAAAATCTTTCTTGTTAAAATTTGATCAAGATACTTTTCGGACCCTTCGAGTGAGGAGCACTCGAAGTCACCGATCTGACTAGGGCTTAATTCCAACACCTCATATGTGCTTTTCTGTCAGACCAACCCACTCCCATTCGGCCTCACCGATTGCATTCTAGGATGATATATTTTTCAATCTCAGAATGGTTGATTGAAACCCATCGGCATCACCGAGTTGCTCTGTCCCTCACAATTACTCGTGTCGATGTCACTGATCCATTTCGCTCTGTCAGACTGATAGTTGAAGGGTATATACACCATGGATCGAAAAGTTGAAAATTACTTCGACCTCTTCGTTCCAGCACCCCTTCACTGTCGTGCCCGGGTCTTCAGATCATCTCCTTGAGTCTAGCGCGCCCTCTCCGCCGGAGTCCGTCATCGTCAATGGAAATCATCCCCGTCGTTTCCGTCGTAGAGATCTTCACCGAATTAGGGTAAGATTTGACCCCTCATGTGCTCCACAATCCGATTTATCGCACAGAAGGATGTGCCTCAGTTCTTCCACAAGCGTGCACACTAATTTCCACACAAGAAAATCATAGAAATAGATTTGAGTAAAAAAATTAGGTTTAGGGTTCCAAAGTGTCCATCTCGAGCGGTCCGTCTGGTTTGGATCAGAGTTGCCGATGTGGTTTAGGCTACAACACACATAACGACTTAGAGAAACCGAGTTGTTCTGGTCAGTGAGACCGATTCAGGTTTTCTGCATTACCATGAGCGCTTCAGAGGGACATGGTCACACTTTGGTGAGACCAAAACTATGTGACCAAGTCTCTGTTGCTGCCTCGGTGCTTCCGAAAATTTCCAGACGGAAATTCCGAAATGACTACTGTGAAAACCTAGAACTAAATTTTGAACTCGAAATTTTTCGAAAACATCTGAATTTTGTGATGCTCATGTATTCCACTCTAATCATTCTACTTCACAGGGTTAGTTGCCATCATGCAAGGCTTAGATGACTGTCATAATGTTTCAGTAGATCCAAGTGTTCATCTTGATGCGGGAACTAGTCCTGAGTAGTGTTTCGAGGAACCGAGCACCCCTAGTTCTCATGGGTTGCCAAAGTCTGCTACTAGATCTAGGAAGAAGAGAAACTTAGATGAGGAAGATGAGGACTTCCAATGAGAGGAGGTCACTTCCAAGAAGGAAAGAAGGGGGTCTTTGAGACTAAGCTCCATGATCTCGATGTCAAAGTGAGTGGGATTCAGACTGCCGCGGACAAGCTGCAAAAGGACATGGGCGGAGTTAGGACCAATAACAATGAGGAGCCTATCCCTCCTACCACCAGATAGTTCACGATGATGCCTAGATCATCTGTAGTGCCAGTATCACAGACACGAGCTGTAGTGTCTGCTCCATCTGCCACCACTTCAGTTGTACCTCCAATGTCTACACCTCCAACCCAATAGACTTTGGCAGAAGCATTCACTGATGCACTTCTCTCCACTCCTTTGACAACCACCGGAGCAGCGAGTCAGGGGACTTCATCGCCCCATGGAGGAGATCGAGCCCAGAGTGATGTTTATCTTTATAACTATTCGAACTTTTTGGCAACATGTTGCCAAAGGGAGAGAATATGTACAGGTCATAGGCTTCGAGAGAGAGCATCCCGTCTTGTGCTTTTGTTTGTTTGTGTTCTTGATACATTGATTTCCATTTGCTGGTACTTGTTTGAGATTATGCACTTGATTGTACCATACTTTCATGATATGTTGGCATATTTGTCCATCTATATGCTCTATATATGATCATTCGCTTTTATGCTATGTGCTTATTGTATTTCATTCATATCATATTTCGCTCTCCACCAAGATGTATGTGACATGGAGGAGTAACCCATGATCCTAATCGATTGTGCATTTGCATTCAAACACAAATTCAAAACAATGCACGGGTTTAGGGGGAGCTCTTGCGTACCCATATTTCTCAAAGCGACAATATTATTCATTGATTATATCCATTGTTGAAGCTTTGATCTATATGTTGTCATCAATTACCAAAAAGGGGGATTGAAAGTACATCTTATCCCTTGGTGGTTTTGTTAATTAATCACAACATATAGCTCATTGAACTAATGACCACTCAAGTATATTTCAGGATAAGTTCATTGATTTACATGGATAGGATATGTGATGTGGATCCGTGATGATGCAAAGGAAACATATTGTCAACAGCTTCAAGACTCTACATTTTTTAGCGATCCTTGATCACATTGAGTCCATAGGAAAGCCAATACCATTAAGAGAGGATGGGATCTTGCTCATGATCTTGTTACTCAAGTGATTAGAGATTTGTCCCCCAATACCCTCAACCACTTTCTCATATCAAATCTGTCCAAAACCCCAAACACCAACTCGGTCCCACTAATATAATGTTTCCGAACCTACCTAGTTACAATACACATAGACACATGCCAAACCCTAGAAACTCAATGACACCGAGATGGCCTTTGGTCTCACCAAAGTGTAGTGGACAAGTTTCTGTAGCGTGGTTGAATTCACTTCGGAACCTCCCAGGTGAACCGATCGAAATTACTAAAGCGTGTATCCTACTTAAGCCATCTCAAATCGGTACCACTGAGTGGATTCATTTGGTCCCACCGAAAAGCCAAAAGATGGAACTATTTACACTGATCGATCCCCTCGAGAATTTGCGTCGGTGTTACCGAGATGTGCATAAAAGTTCTAACGGTTGGATTTTTGGTGAAGGCTATAAATACCCCTCCACCACCACCTACTCTTTGAGAGAGCCATCAGAACGAAACTACACTTCCACCAATCATTTTGTGAGATAGAACCACCTACTACTGTGTTGAGATCAAGGGATTCCATTCCAACCATTAGATCCTTGATTTCTAGCCTCCCAAGTTGCTTTCCACCCAAGCATTCTCTTCTACCAAGCAAAATTCTGTGAGAGAGTGATTCGGTGTTGAGGAGACTATCTTTTGAAGAACAAGATCAAGGAGTTCACATCAACACAACATCAATAGCCTACTTCATGAAGATCTACCCCGAGTGTGGTTAGTCCTTCATGGAAGTAAGCCATGGTGGAATAGGCAAGGTTGCTTCTTTGTGGACCCATCGTGGGTGGAGCCCTTTGTGGGCTCGCGCAGTCGTTACCCTCCATGGGTTGAAGTCTCCATCAACTTGGACATACGATAGCACCACCTATTGGAAACAGGCCAAACATTACCGTGTCGTCACTGCGTTTGATTTATTCAATCCCTCCTTTACATACCTTTGCAATGTCTCTACTTTTTGCTGCTAAACTCATAGACTTATATATATTGTTCCTTCTGTCTCACAATATGAAAGCGTTTACGACACTAGAAGACACTTATATTAGGGATGGAGGGAGTATAAAACAAGACAAAGTATGTGCGACTGCAATATTTATGTTTCATTGTCGCATGAAGATTCTAAACATGACAGAGGTTGTTGGTTAGATCTTGGAACTCGAATTTCACTAAATTTTGCAAGATGGTGAAGGAGGCCACAAACCCAACTTTCGCGTCCGCTGACTCGTGTGCTAGCGTTCTCCGTCGGTGGCTCTTCCCCCTGTAGAACCTCATGGTCGCCGATGGGAGGTAGGTTGGTAAAATCTATGTGTGTGTGTGTGTTCATTAGTAGTCTAGGTGTTAGGGTTTTTTCTGGTGCTCTTGCTCATCCTTGATGGCTATGGCAGCGATTATGAATGATTTTGTGTCAGATCCTTCTATGGCGTAGTTTCCCTTCCTTCTATTGGTGGATCTGGGCACTTGGAGTTTCGGGCGAGGTCATTGTGACGAATCTGGGTGGCTTTGTTCGACAAGAGGTGTCGGTTGTCACTTGAGTTCTTCCCATGTGTGCTTCACGTTGTCGATCCCCTTTTTATCGGTGTAGGTGACTTGGTGCTTTGGCGGCCTCAACAAGGCGAAGGCATTGTTTCTTTGATGGCTTCGTGCGCTCTAGCTTCTTCTTTGTGGTGGTGGTGTTCCCTTCGGTGCCTATGATGATATGATGAGTGGGTGTTGGAGGTGGTCTTCTTCAGATTTTTTTAGAGCTTCTTCAATGACGGCTTCGTTCCTGCGTGTTGGTCCTCCTAGACCGTAGCATAGAGACTTCTTGTTCACATGTTGATCCTTTGTGTTGGGGAGATAAATCATTTGTGTTGGGGAGAGGGGGCATGATTTATTTTTATGAAGTGTGTGCTAATCTTATCTTCGTTCCTACGTTGCATTAAAAGATTAAATTAATAGTAAAAAAATAAAATCTAATTTCATTCAAGTTAAGAAAATAAGTTGTCCATTGCGCCATGAAATTTAGGTATACTGCCTTATTTTAACAAACACACGCTCACAAATACACGCATGTGCACTCGCCTATTGATACGTCTCCATACTATCTACTTTTCCTAACACTTTTGCTCTGGTTTTGGACTCTAATTTGCATGATTTGAATGAAACTAACCCGAACTGACACTGTTTTTAGCAGAACTACCATGGTGTTGTTTTTGTGCAGAAATAAAAGTTCTCACAATCGAACAAAACTTTTTGGAGATTTATTTCAGAATAAATAAAAATTTCTGGATCAACAAACGACCAGAGGAGGGGCCCTGGCTGGGCACATGACACCAGGGCGCGCCAGCCCCCCCCCCCGGTGCATCCTGGTGGGTAGTGCCCATCTTGTAGCCCCGCTGACCCTAATTTCGGCACTATAAATTCCTATTTTCGGAGACAAAATTGAGGAGAAAGTTCTATTGTGTTTCACTAGATGGAGTCGCCGCCACCTCCTATTCTTCATTGGGAGGCTAGATCTGGAATCTGTTTGGGGCTCCAAAGAGGGGAATCTTCGGTCTTCGTCATCATCAACCCTCCTTCATCACTACTTCCATGATGCTCCCCACCGGGAATGAATAATTCCTTCGCGGGCTTGCTGGTCGATGAGGAGTTGGATGAGATTCATCATGTAATCGAGTTAGTTTTGTTAGGGCTTGATCCCTAGTATCCACTATGTTCTAAGATTGACGTTGCTATGACTTTGCCACGCTTAATGCTTGTCACTAGGGCCCGAGTGCCATGATTTCATATCTGAACTATTTATGTTATCACCATTATATCTATGTTCTTGATCCGATCTTGCCTAGTCATATGCACCTATTACATGTTATGATCCATAAATCCTAGAGTGACAATAGTCGGGATACTGTTGGGTGATGACCGTAGTTTGAGGAGTTCATGTATTCACTATGTGTTAATGCTTTGTTCCAGTTCTCTATTAAAAGGAGGCCTTACTATCCCTTAGTTTCCTTATGGACCACGCTGCCACGGGAGGGTAGGACAAAATATGTCATGCAAGTTCTTTTCCATAAGTACGTATGACTATTTACGGAATACATGCCTACATTACATTGATGAACTGGAGCTAGTTCTATGTCGCCCTAGGTTATGACTGTTATATGATGAATATCATCCAACGAATACACTGATCCAGTGCCTACGAGTTTTCCGCATATTATTCTTGCTAAGTTACTACTGATGTTGTTACGGTTGCACTTGCTACAAAATCACTACTGCTATTGTTACCGCTACGGTTACTGTTACCACTGCTATCAAACTATCATATTACTGTGCTACTGATCACTTTACTGAAGATATTCAATCTCTAGGTGTGGTTGAATTGAAAACTCAACTGCTAATACTCTCAAATATTCTTTGGCTCCCCTTGTGTCGGATCTTTAAATTTGGGTTGAATATTCTACCCTCGAAAACTGTTGCAATCCCCTATACTTGTGGGTTATCAAGACCTTTTTCTGGCATCGCTTCCCAGGAGCATAGCTATATTTGCTGAGTCACATGGGTTTTATATAAATTTATCACTATGAAGAATCTGAAGTATATAAGAACCAAGATCGTTCCCTCTAAGATAAGGGGAGGTATGGATTTGCCATCACACTCTGCACTTGATTCACCTTGTGTGATGAGTAGACTTGCAACAACACCACATGCTATTAATCTTTATATGTCGCAAGTTATTGATGTTGCTACTTCTTCTATTACTGATGCTTATGAGGATGCTAGTACCTTGCTTGATGATACTGCGCTACTATGTGAATTTCTTGATGAACAAATTGCTAGAGCTAAAGAGAATGAAACTACTGAAACTGATGAAGCCTTTAAAACTGATAATTATGAAACACCTATTAGACCTAGCTCTCCTAGATTTGAAATGCCTAAGATACCTGAGGTTTATGTTATGGATGGAGAAGTAGCTAGAGACATTATTGCTTGTAAGGATAGAAATGATCTTAAGAAATTACTATGCAAGTATAAAGAAAAGACTTTGAATGCTAGAGTGAAACGTGATCCTAAGTTTACTACCTCACCTATCTTTGTTACCGATAAGGATTATGAATTCTTTGTCGACCCAGAGTTAATCACTTTGATTGAATCTGATCCTTTCCATGGCTACAAAACTGAAACTATAGTAGCACATCTTACTAAGTTGAATGATATAGCTACCCTTTTTTCTCATGATGAGAAGATTTGCTATTACTATATTCTCAAATTATTTCCATTCTCATTAAAGCGTGATGCTAAGATATGGTACAATACTCTTGCTCCTGGTTATGTGCATAGTCCCGAGGATATGATTTACTACTTGTCTGGAAAATATTTTCCTTCTCAGAAGAAATAAGTTGCCTTACAAGAAATATTTAACTTTGTGCAAATTGAAGAAGAGAGTCTCCCACAAGCTTGCGGGAGGCTTCTCCAATTGCTTAATGCTTTGCATGATCGTCCTCTTAAGAAAAAAGAAATACTTGATATCTTCTATAATGCACTAAATGATGCATCTAGGGACTTCCTAGATAGTTGTGCTGGTTGTGTTTTCAAGGAACGAATTATTTAACAAGATGAGGAAGTATTGAATAATATATTGAAGAATTATGATGATTGGACTCTCCCTGAACCACCGCTTGAACCCACTCAGAAGAAGAGGGGTATCTTATTTCTCAGTCCTGAAGATATGCAAGAGGCAAAGAAATGTATGAAGGAAAAAGGTATTAAATCTGAGGATGTTAAGAATTTACCACCTATTAACGATATACATGACCTTGGCACACGATAACCTCCACAGGTGGTAGAGGTAAATTCTTTATTAAAGTTTGATGAAGATGACATTCCTTACAATAAACATCCTAGTCGGTGCTTATATGAATTTGATAACTACATTAGGAAACAAGATCACTTCAATGCAAATATTCTAAAACAATTGAAATATAATTCTGATATGATTGCTCGCTTGAGTGACTTGTTATTTAGAATCGGTAATGATGTTAGAGGTGTAGGAAAACATGCCTATATGGTTCAAACTCAAGTAGAACAAGTTGCTAAATCTCAAAGAGAATTTCTTAATGAAATGAATAATAATATGAATGATCATGCTATTAGAGTAGTGACTAGAGGAGGTAGAATGACCCAAGAACCACTAAAAGAATTGAACAATATTCTAAAGGAATTAATGCTGAGGCACCTAGTCCTCCTAAAAAGAAGAAGAAAAATGATAGGACTTTGCATACTTCTAGTGAACCTGAGATAGAAAAACCTCCTGATGATAATAATGATGTTTCTATTTCTGATGCTGAAACTCAATATGGTAATGAATAGTCACCTAGTGATAATGAAAATGATAGTGATCTTCATGTTGTGGTTTTGTCACGGCAAATGTCCTAGTGAGAGGACTTAGGTTCAAGGCCACCACTATGATAGTGAGCTCGAAGGGGTTGATCGGGATGAGAGACAAGAGTTTACCCAAGTTTGGCCCCTCGGAAAGAGGCAAAAGCCTACGCCCTGGTTTGTGTTGTATTGATTGGATATCGATTACAAGGGAGCGAATTCGCTTGACCAAGTTCTCGACAGATTGTTTCCTCCCCTAAGCCGCCACATGGGCTCACCTTTATATAAGTTGGTTGAGGCCCTGGGCTTACAAGATCCTAGACCGTCTTATACAAAATATCCAATCATGTCTCCAAGTTGTCTTGCCGTCATGGTCAAACCATCTTTCGGGCGGCTCACGCGTCTAGGTCTCACGCTGCCTTCCGGCTCTAGGCCTCCGTCTGGCCCACCTGGCGAGTCGCCTCTAGGCTGTCTTCAACCTTCAGTCCCACTTAGGGCCTTAAGTATGAGCCGTCAGCTATGACCCGACCCCTCCTGGGTGGGTCATACCACAGCATTATATCCCCAACATTAGGCCCCAGATTGATTTGAACTTGTTCATGTCAATCTTCAAATCCATTTGGTGGCGACTCTCATACCTTTCTTACCTAAAAATAAACCTTCATGACCCGCCGTATAAAACAAACGATGTCATCCTAGATATATCCAAAAGAACTCCATGGCATCACAACGGATCATCGCATTAAATAGTCAACCCGAAAATCGAGGCATCTTCTTGGTAAACCATCATTGTGTCTCATTGATTCTTGCGTGGATTGTTGTTATCCCATCTCCTCATAAATAGGCGGGGAAGTGGTCCCATTTCTTTTTTTCGTTGTTGTTGTCTATCTTCTTCTTCCTCCTCCATGCTCGCACGACTAAAGCTCCACCGCCATCGCCGGACTCCTCCGTCTTCACCAGCAAAGGTTGTCACATCAACCTGACTTTGACCAGAGTTCATCGGTGCTCAATCGCCTCCTAGGCATCCTTTCGGTTATTTCCTCTTACTTTATAGATCCGCATTAGTTCATCGGACTTATTCCGAGTCCACCACCGCTCGTCGGAGTATTCACCATAGATCGGAAAATAAAACATATTTAGGCTCTGAAATGATAGCCAACTCATGCGGGGCTCCGTTGAACATGTATCCCCTACTCAACGTAGATTATCTCTTGAGCAGAATCCATATATGAAATGATTGTTCTTCCACTGACATTTTTAGGTTTAGAATATATTTCCTTTTTATCTTTGTCCGTAGATCTTATAGTTGCCACCGTAGTTTGAAAGCACATTTGCTCCCTTGGTGGTTTTGGTAATTAATAACAACATATATGTCATTGAACTAATGTTTATACTAAGCATGTTTCAGGAAAAGTTCAATGATGGGTGGCAAAAGAATTGTGGAATACCCCAAGATGCAAGGAAATAAATTGGCAAAGCTTCAAGCAAAGGACTCTACATTTTACCTTTTGTGAGAAAACACTTTGAGTCCATAGGAAAGTCAATACTATTAAAAGGGGGTAAGGTTTTGTTGGTGAACAAAATGCTCATACGTGCACAAGTGATAGTCACCACATACACCCACAAGCTCTTCCATAAAAGTCTGTCCAAAGCCAAATATCCAAATCGGTGCAACCAACACTTTCCACTCGGTGCCACCGATTCCCAGCCTCAGACAGACTCTGCCAAACCCTAGCATTTCGGTGCAACCGATTCCATTTTGGTGCCACTGAGTTTGGGTTGCCAACTTCCTGTTACGCAAGTTCACAAAATCGGTCCCACCGAGTTTTGTGAATCGGCGTCACCGAGTTTGGTAATCTGACTGTTGGTCACCTTATCAGTGCAACCGAGCTGTATGTATCGGTCTCACCGAGATTCAAAAGTTTCTACCTTTGAGGCAACTCGGTACCGCCGAGAATTACACATCGGTGTCCCGAGTCTGACTTATATATAGAGGGTAGGCTGCTTCGTAGGGGGGATCCGATCCAAACCCAATCGTCTGACTCTATAACTCATCGCTCACCAAACCACAAGGAGCCTCGAACACCACTGAGAGCCTCAGGAGGCCCCAAAACACTGTACTTGTTCATCCACCTCACCTCCTCGAGAGGCAATCTACCAAAGAAGGAGTAGGGTATCATGCTTCGCAGCGGCCTGAACCTGGGTAAACTGTCGTGTTCATCTTCTTCCTCGTCATCGTGCGAGTTATGTGATGTGTTCATCGAGTAGCGAGCTAGGTCGGGCGAGGCTGCAGGGGATCTTCGCACACACCCTTGTGTTCGAATCTTAAGGGTTTTGTGGAGCCCAAAATCCGACATTTGGCATGCCAGGTAGGGGGCGTGTCGGAGTTCCCCACCTACAGTGAAGGCCAAGCCCCAACTCAACAACTCCATGGCAGGCATGATCCCCGATGACCGCTGGCTCCTGGCGCAAGATGGTGTTTGGGCGTATAGGCCGCCCCTGCGGTCGTCTGCATCCTCGGCGGGTCATAGGCACCGCTCTCCGGCCGCCATGTCAAGCGCTTCCTCCGCCATGTGCGAGTGGCTCAGCCATGGCCCGAGCCCGCGGAGCGCCGCGCATGGCCGGAAATCGACATCACCTTCGGCCCCGACGACCACCCCAAGACCACGTCGGCCGCCGGGGCACTTCCCATGTTGTGCACGCCGACCATACGCGGCGTGGCCGTCTCCAGGACCCTCATTGAAGGCAGTGCCTACCTCAACTTCATCTCCGTGGAGGCCTTCGCTGCGCTGCAGTTACCCCGCGAGCAGCTCGCACCTTCAAGGCCCTTCTTTGGGGTGGTAGTCGGGTCTGTCATTCCCGTGGGGCGGGTTCACCTCCCCGTCACCTTCGGCACCCGCTCCAACTTCCGCACTGAGTAGGTCTACTTTGATGTCGCTCACATCCACCTCCCATACAACGCGATACTTGGCTACCCAACCCTTGCTCAGTTCATGGCGGCAACGCACCCGGGCAACAACATCGTCAAGATGCCCGGGAGCGGCGGCGTCTTCACCATCGCGGGGGATATCAAAGACGCATCCCACGCACTCAAGCTCTCCTACAAGACCACGGCCGCAGCGCGCACCAGCGTCAGGGGCGCGGCCCGGGCCGTGGAGAACCCCGGGGGCCTCCCTGACATCGCGCCCGTGTAGAAGAAGCAGTTGTTCTCCCGGAACCGGGCGGAAACGAAGCAAGTACCAGTAGATGAGGAAAACCCAGGCCTAACTTTCACCATCGGCGCCGACTTGCCTCAAGACCAAGAGGAGGCACTGGTGACCTTCCTCAGGGCAAAAAGGATGCATTTGTGTGGAGCACCTCCAACTTTGTGGGGGTCCCGAGGGACGTAATCAAGCACCACCTCATGGTGTGCCCGAACACACTCCCGGTGAAGCAAAAGGCGAGGAGGCGGGCTCTAGAGAAGCAGGCATTCATTGCTTAGGAGGTCGGCGAGCTGAAGGAGGCAGGGGTCATCCGGGAGGTGCATTACCAGGAGTGGGTGGCCAACCCGGTGGTCGTACCAAAGAAGTGCGGGAAGGAGCGTATGTGCGTTGACTTCACAAGCCTCAACAAGGCTTGTCCCCAGGATCCGTTCCCACTGCCATGCATCGACCAGATCATGGACTCGACCGCGGAGTGCAATCGCCTGTGCTTCCTAGACGCCTTCTCGGGTTACCACCAGATCAAGATGGTGGTGGAGGACATGGAGAAGACGGCCTTCCTCACCACGTGTGGGGTATTCTGCTACACATGCATGCCTTTTGGGCTATGGAACGCAGGGGCAACCTTCCAGCGACTGATGCACATCGCCCTAGGGCTGCAGCTCGGGAGGAATGCAGAAGCCTACGTCAATGACATTGTAGTCAAGTACAGGGTGGCCAAGACCTTGGTCGAGGACTTGGAGGAGACATTCGCCAGCCTAAGGGAGGTAAATTTGAAGCTCAAGCCCGAAAAGTGCATCTTCAGGGTCCCCTCGGGCAAGCTTCTCGGTTTCCTGGTGTCACACCAGGGAATCAAGGCAAACTCGGAGAAGATCAAGGCCATAAACAAGATGAGCGTGCCCCAAACCCTCATGGTAATGCAAAAGTTGGTGGGGTGCATGACCTCCTTGTGGCGTTTCATCTCCTAGCTCGGTGAGCGGGCCCTGCCTTTCTTCAAGATCATGAAAAGGAAGGGCCCTTTCGAATGGACCCCGGAGGCCGATGCATCCGTCGTCGAGGAACTCAAGCAATACCTCATGAGCCCACCGGTGATGGTAGCGCCTCGCCTATGCGAACCCTTGTTGCTATACCTGGTCGCCACCCCCCACTCTGTCAGTGCCGCATTGGTGGCGGTCAGGGAGGAGCAAGTCGGCGCACATACCACATCGAAGGGCTCTAGCAGACCCCCGCACGTGGAGCCAGGGGGCTCGCACGATCAACAAGAGCCAGGTCCTTCTCAAGCTGGGGAACCCGACGCCCAAGCTGCTCAGACGGGCCAAGAAGCGCCCAACCCTCCTGAGGCCCTAGTTTCTTCCATGGACCGCGAGGCACCCAAGCCTCCTAAGCCCGCCGCAAGATAGAACACCTCAGGAGGCCTCGCCCTCGTCGAACACCCGGTGTACTACGTCAACACGTTGCTGCGGGACGCGTGTTCACGTTATCCCATGCAACAGAAGCTTCTCGTAGCACTCCTCGTCGCTTCAAGAAAACTGCGCCACTACTTCCAGGGGCATCCAATCAGGGTCGTCTCTGCTTACCCCTTGGAGAAGATCCTGCACAATCCCAACGCAGTGGGGAGGGTTGCTGAATGGAACATCAAGCTATAGGCCTTCAACATAGAGTTCAGCACGACTAGGGTCATCAAAGGAGTCGCCCTAGCGGACTTTGTGGCAGAATGGACGGATGCCCCGGACCGGGAGCTGGAAGGGAGCCAGTCCCTCGCTCCCGGCGACGAAGCACCTGAAGGATGGACCATGCATTTCGAAGGAGCCTTCGCGCGCAAGGGAGCAGGAGTTGGGGTCGTGCTCACTTCCTCGGCAGGAGACAAGCACGGCTATGCTGTGCAGCTCTGCTTCCAGCATGGGGAGAAGGTCTCTAACAACATCGTGGAGTACGAAGGCCTCAAGGCGGCGGCGGCCATGGGGGTTCGGTGCCTCACTGTCATGGGCGACTCCTAGCTCCTCGTCAACTCCTCCAACAAAGAGTACACACCCAAGGACGAGCACATGGAAGCGTATCTCAAAGAGGTACGTAAAATTGAAAAATGTTTTTAGGGCTGGGAGCTGCAGCACATCCCATGTGGCGCACAAGGAGGCGAATGACATCGCCAAGAGAGCTTCGCGTCGTGAACCTCAGGAGACACGCGTCTTCGAGGAGCGACTCTTCAAGCCCTCCACGACACCGCCTACCGAAGGCCTGGCGCCTCGGAGTGAGGAGCTTCCCCCAGCATCGCCCTATGGCTAGGCCTCGGGGGCTCAACTGCTCGTGCCCTTGGAGCCCCAGGCCGATAGCTGGATGCAAGAATTCAGGGCGTACCTGCTCCACGGCATGCTACTGGAGAACGAGGAGGACGTGGAGCGCGTGGCCCGACAAGCCACAGCCTACTGCTTGCAAGACGGCGATTTGTACCATGGGCGCCCGAACGATGTCGCGCTGTGTTGCATTTCCAAGGAGCAAGGGGGCGAACTGCTCGCCGACATCCACGCAGGAGACTGCGGGCATCACTCTTCCTCGTGCACACTTGTAGGGAAGGCGTTCCGATCAGGCTTCTACTGGCCCTCAATGTTTGACGACGCCATCGAGTTGGTTCGGTCTTGCGAGGCTTGCCAGTTCCATTCCAAGAAGATTCACCAGTCCGCACAGGGCCTCCAAACCATTCAACTCTCCTGGCCCTTTGTGGTCTAGGGGCTGGACATACTAAGGCCCTTCCCGCGAGCAGCGGACGGGTATGCTACCTCTACGTCTCCATCGACAAGTTCACCAAGTGGGCGGAGGTGGAACCCATGCGCACCATCCCGGTCAGGTCGGCTGTCAAGTTCATCAAGAGCCTCGTGAGCCGCTTCGGTGTCCCCAACCACATCATCATCAATAGCGGTTCGCAATTCACAAGCCACCTCTTCACGACTTATTGTGCTAACCTTGGGAACGCAAATATGTTACGCTTTGGTGGCCCACCCGCAGAGCAACGGCCAGGCAGAGCGCGCCAACACGAAGTTCCTGCGAGGCCTCAGGGCAAGAAGCTTCAAGAAGAAGCTTGAATCTTGCAGTAGAGATTGGGTCGATGAGATTCAGTCGGTGATGTGGTCCATACGCACCACCGGCAACTAAGCCCACCAGCGAAACCCCGTTCTTCCTCGTCTATGGAGCTGAAGCAGTCCTTCCCCATGAGATCCAGCATTGATCCCCGCGGGTCTTGGCGTTTTACAAGGAGCGTCGGGAGACTGCATAGGTAACGGACCTCGTGCTCAGAGAGGAGGTGCGTCGTCAGGCCTCGCTTCGAGCTGCACGGTATCAACAAGCCTTAAGGTGCTACCACTGCCACAACATCCGCTCCGGGACCCTCGAAGTCGGTGATCTCGTCCTGAGGTGGGTTCTCTCCAGGGAGGGCTTGCACAAGCTCTCGCCCATGTGGGAGGGCCCGTTCAAGGTCACTCATGTCTCTAGGCCGGGTATCGGGTGCCTGGAGACTCAGGACGGGGTCCCCATCTAGAATGCCTGGAACATCCAGCACCTCCGGAAGTTCTACCTATGACACTCTCACGTAATAATGAGCGGGTTGTACAAGCCCCACCCCCCCACCCCCGAGGACACGGAGGGGTCCCTCCCACGCAATGGCAGCCACAGCTCGGAGCTGGCGGAGAAGACAACACTGCCCATCAATGGCTATACCCATGCAATGTGGATGCCCTACGCTCAGCGCTGGGGGAAGACGAAGGCCAATTTAAGTGTCGAACGCGGCCATTATTTGCGTTTCTCTTGTTTGGATTTTCCAGCCTTTATGAAATCAAACTCGGGGTCTTTCTAAATCGCGTTTTAGTCAAAAAGGTCAAAATTTTGTTTTCATTGCCATCTCTTGTGTTGTTTTCTTCCTCCAAGTAAAGGATTCTCCTGCTACCCTCCCTCTCATACCCCGTGAGCGGGGGCTGGGGGCACGGTGCTTACACCTTGCCAAGGCCCTGGCGCCCGGATCCTCGCATTGTACTCACGGGTGGGTTAGTAGGCGCATGCCGCCTCGTACTCGCCTAGAGGCTCCATTCTCAGCCCGATGTGCCATCTTGGAAAGGAAACAATTTTTTCTTTAGACGGCTTGAGTGTCTAAGGGGGCTCCTGAGCATCGAGCCTCAGGAGCCTTCTCGGTCGCAATGCCACTCGACCCTCCTGGTGCATCAGAGTGTCGGGGCTTCACCCCATGAAGTACGTCCTTGGTTTCCGGTCGTACCTAACATGGTGAGGAAATGTGCGGGACTGGGACCTATCGACGCACGGCTACTTGAACTACAACCCGAAGCCTCATGAAACCCAGCCTTCCCGGAGCATGAAACAGAATATGTGGGGGCCGCTTGAGCGTCTAAGGGGGCTCCTAAGCATCGCGCCTCAGGAGCCCAACCGGTCATAATGCCACCTGACTTCCTGGTGTCGTCCTTGCTTTCCAGTCGGCATCAGGAGTACTGCGGCCCTGCCTCATGAGGAATGTCCATGGTAAGATGGTCGCACCCCGCGATGGTAGGGAAATGCATGGGACTGGAACCTGCTGACGTAGAGCTGCTTGAGTATAAAAGGGGGCTCCTGATCATCGCGCCTCAGGAGCCTTACCGGTCATAAGGCCACTCGACCCCCTGGTGTCGTCCTTGGTTTCTGGTCGGCATCAGGAGTGTTGGGGCCCTGCCTCATGAGGAGCGTCCAGGATAAGATGGTCGCACCCCATGATGGTAGGGAAATGCGCGGGGCTGGGACCTGCAGACATAGGGCGTCACCAGAGCCCCCAACTCACCTCAACCGCAAGAAGAAGAAGCCCGTCGGACACGCGGACCCTCCGGGCACCACAGCCTCACCACACAACCTGAAAGCCTACTGCGGGCCTATCAAGCTAAGTATCCTAATTACGATCGGGAGGCGACTCTAGTTGATGAAATGCAGAAGATACTAATAAAAAGGGCAGGCGCCCGAATGCGTTACACGTCCACAGGGCCCCTTAGTTTTTGTGTTGCAGGTGCAAAAGAAAAGGAGGAGAAAGAAAGTGAGAAGCCGCATAGGGGGCTATCGCCTCAGGAGCTTGACACCGGCGCACCGACGTTCAGTCGGTGTCCTCCTCCTCCTTCACGGCCTCGCTAAAGCACGTCGGGGCGGGCATCCCCGAAGCGGGAGAACGGCGCCTCAGCGACGGACTACCCCCCCCCCCCCCCCCCGAGACCCGGGCACGTCGGCATGGTAGTGTGCCATAGCTACTATCGCTTGGGCTCTCCTCGGAGGGGGTGTCGCAGCTGCTGGAGGTGTAGCGCTCGACATGAAGGGCAAGCTCGTCCCCAGGATCACCACGGCCGATGTCTTCCGAGAAGCACCCCAGGCACTCGCCCTCTCCCCCGAAGAACTTGATGAAGAGCGTCGCCTCCCCGTCATACTTGAAGTGGAAGCTGCGCCTCCCCCTCAGGCCGTGGGCGTGGGCGAACACTTGCCACCCGCGGTTCAGGTACACATAGCCTTCGGGGTGACCTCGACCTCCACCCAAGATGCTCCGCTGCAGCAGCCATCAGCCTGCAGCCATAGGCCGGCAGGCACTCCAGCGGGCAGGGCCTTCGCAAAGCTGCTCGGGAGCTAGAACTAGGCAGCTTCCGGCATGTCCGCCCACGTCACGAACTCCAAGGCCGAGTCGGCCGAATGGAGCCGCGGGCGCGGCAACCGGGTGGCCATCACCGACCTCCCACCTAGGCCGCCACCGCGTTCACCGACGCGGCCACCCGCACTGGACGACATTCCCCCGCGGCTGCCGCGGCATGCAGGAGCACGGTTGTGCTCGCCGGGAGCTGCCCCCGGTGCCACGATGTACTTCTGGGGGCGGTCGTGGCCCCTTCGAGGCGGCGGGGCGACAGGGCCATCCCCGGGGGTCTTCCCCTTCTCTTTAGCACAAAACTTCCTCATCGGCGCCATCGCTGGAAGGGGACGGTTCGAGAGGTGTGGAGACAAATGAGGCAAAGGTGGGTGAGAGTTTTCTCTCCCTCGCCCGCTTATATACAGTAGAGGGCCGCCCGACGCCCCCTCATGTTCCAGGGGCACATGACCCTCTCAAGGGTCACATCTGTGTGGCCCGGAGCAGTAGCATCATTTAACGAAGAGCAATGATGGCCAGCAGAGCGCCCAGACGTTGTGTCAGCTTGACCGGAAGCGTTTCCGGACGCCTTGTGTAGCAGAGGCGCTGCCGCCTGGCCGTTCGATGCGTCCTAAGCCTGGCCCGCAGGCGTTTGGGGCCCATAGCACTTCGGACCGTCCCCTAGGCTTCGCCCGTAAGCCAGCCCGAGCACGCCTTGGGCCCAGGGGCTACTGTCGGTGTTCTGAGAACGGGGGTACCCAGACCTGCCAGCCTGCGGCCCTGGACGTGGCCCACTTCATCGACCAAATGGGACCAAGCGAGGCCTCACTCTAGACAAGGCCCACGCGAGGGCCCTGGCCTCACAAGGAAGAACATCGGCAAGACCCGTGAAGAATGGGCCTCCTCGGGACCCCTCCGGAGCAGCGGAGATCTCTATGCAAGGCCTAGCCTCAGGAGTCAAAGATGACGCAAGGAAGGACATGCAAGCACCAGTGCGCCAGGCGGCACCGTTTCCCCTTTGGTGCAAAGGGAGCAAGGACATACGTGGGTTCCCAAATCACCCCCCAAAGGTTTCCATTCCGGTGCAACAAGACCACAACCACCCGTCCCGCAGAGCAGATGTCATCGCTGAGCCCATCCCTACGGCATCGACAGCTACTTTGCAGGTGAAGACCGCCTTTGGGCAGGGCGAGCACAAACCCCTGTCCCCTTTCTAAATTGGCTATTGTGGGATCCCTTCCCAACATTGCGATAAGAGAAGAGGACCCGGGCCGCCGCTATATATAGAGAGTAGGCTGCTTCATAGGGGGATCCGATCCAAACCCAATCGTCCGACTCCATCACTCATCGCCCAGCAAACCACAAGGAGCCTCGAACACCACCGAGAGCCCTCACGAGGCCCCCAAACACTGTACTTGTTCATCCACCTCACCTCCTTGAGAGGAAATCCACCAAAGCAGGAGTATGGTATTACGCTTCGTAACGGCCTGAACCTGGGTAAACTATCGTGTTCATCTTCTTCCTCGTCATCGTACGAGTTATGTGTTGTGTTCATCGAGTAGCGAGCTAGGTCACACGAGGCTGCAGGGGATCTTTGCACACGCCCCTATGTTCGAATCTTAAGGGGTTTGCGGATCCTGAAATCCGACATATCCCTCCACCACCACTCACTCGCAAGTGAAGCACTCAGAACAGTTCCCCACTCATACCTACTGATTTTCTGAGAGAGAGCCACCTACTCATGTGTTGAGATCATGCCATTCCATTCCTACCATATGAATCTTGATCTCTAGCCTCCCCAAGTTGCTTTCCACCCAATCAACCTCTTCCACCGTAGCCAAATCTATGACAGAGTGATTGTGTGTTGAGGAGTCTATCATCCTGAAGCACAAGAGCAAGGAGTTCATCGACATTATCGACCTATTACCTTTTGGAGGGTGGTTCCTCCTAGATTGGTTGGGTGTCGCTTGGGAGCCTCCTACTTCGTGTTGTGGAGTGAACCAAGAAGTTTGTAAGGGCAAGGAGATCTCCTACTTCATGAAGATCTACCCCAAGTTAGGTTAGTCCTCTGTGGATCTAGGCCATCATGGTATAGTCAAGGTTGCTTCTTCATGGAAACCTCTGTGGGTAGAGCCCTTCGTGGACTCTCCCGACCATTAGCCTTCATGGGTTGAAGACTCCATATACGTGGATGTACGATAGCACCACCTATCGGAACCACGGGAAACATCATCGTGTCACCAATTGCATTTGATCTTCCTACCCTTCCTTTACTTACATGCTTGTCTTTACTTTCCGATGCAATATGATACGTCTCCAACGTATCTATAATTTCTTATTGTTCCATACTATTATATTATCTGTTTTGGATGTTTTACATGCATTAATATGCTATTTCATATTATTTTTGGGACTAACCTATTAATCTAGAGCCTAGTGCCAGTTTCTGTTTTTTTCTTGTTTTTGAGTTTCGCAGATACGGAGTCAAAACAGAATAAAACCCGTGGAAAGATTTTTTCTGGAAAATATGGAAGCCACGAGACTTGAGAACCAAGGCAAAGGAGCTGCCATGGGGCCACAAGCTTGCTTGCCGCGGCCAGGGGGGTACCCCGTGCCGGGCAGGCTTGTGGGCCCCTAGCACCTCCTCTAACCCTAATCTTCGTCCTATAAATACACAAATATTCCATCATTATCAGAATGAGCCACGAAAACACTTTTCCGCCGCCAAAAGCCTCCGTTCATGAGAGATCCCATCTTGGAGCCTTTTTCGGTAATCTGCTGGAGGGGGATTCGATCATGGAGGGCACCTAAATAAACTCCATTGCCCCTCCGATGATGCGTGAGTAGTTCACCACAGACCTACGGGTCCATAGCTAGTAGCTAGATGGCTTCTTCTCTCTCTTTGCTTCTCAATACCATGTTCTTCATGATCCTGATGGAGATCTATCTGATGTAATACTCTTTTGTGGTGTGTTTGTCGAGATCCGATGAATCGTGGGTTTATGTTTAGATTATTCATGAATATTATTTGAGTCTTTCCTGAATTCTTATATGCATGATTTCATATCTTTTGCAAGTCTCTTCGAATTATTGGTTTGGTTTGGCCAACTAGATTGGTAATTCTTGCAATAGGAGAAGTGCTTAGTTTTGGGTTCAATCTTGCGGTGTCCTCACCCAATGACATAGTAGGGGTAGCGAGGCACGTATTGTATTGTTGCCATCAAGGGTAAAAAGATGGAGTTTTCATCATATTGCTTGAGTTTATCCCTCTACATTATGTCATCTTACCTAATGTGTTACTCTGTTCTTCATGAACTTAATACTCTAGATGCAGGCATGAGTAGGTCGATGTGTGCAGTAAAAGTAGTAGATGCAGAATCGTTTCGGTCTACTTGTCACGAACGTCATGCCTATATGCATAATCATTTCCTTGGATATCTTCATAACTATTCACTTTTCTATCAATTGCTCGACAGTAATTTGTTCACCCACCATAATACTTGCCATCATGAGAGAAGCCATCTAGTGAAACCTATGGCCCCCGGGTCTATTTTTCATATTATATTTTCAGATCTAAAACCCAAAACACCAAAAATAGTTGCTTCCTTGTTTTTAATTTTAGTTTTACTTTACGTTCAAGCATCCTATTATATCCATCTCTACTAGATCTCAACCTTGTAAATAACCATGAAGGGATTGACAACCCCTTTCTAGCGTTGGGTGCAAGAGTTTGATTCCTTGTGCAGGTATATCTATTGGTGGCTCGCTTGTATATCCTACTGGATTGATACCTTGGTTCTCAAAAACTAAGGGAAATACTTATCTACTTTGCTGCATCAAACCGTTCCTCTTCACGGGAAACCAACGCATGCTCGAGAAGTAGCAAGAAGGATTTCTGGCGCCGTTGCCGGGGAGATACATAGCAAGTCAAGAATACCAAGTACCCATCACAAACTCATCTCTTGCATTTACATTATTTGCCATTTGCCTCTCGTTTTCCTCTCCCCCACTTCTAAAACGATTTTCATAAAACACTTGCCTTTTTGTTTGCTCTTCTTTCGCTTGCCTTTTTGATTGCCTAAACTATGTCGAACATCACTACATCCCCCTTATCACCAAATTTTGAAGTTCTTTACTTCAAACAAAAACAAGGGGAAAATTTGAAGGATGTTTGGTGTCGTGGTTTTGTCACGGCAGATGTCCGAGGACTTTGGTTCGAGGCCATCGCTAAGGTGATGGACTCAAAGGGGTTGGTTGGGATGAGGGACACGAGTTTACCCAGGTTCGGCCCCACAAGAAGAGGTAAAATCCTATGTCCTACTTGTGTTGTATTGATTGGAGTATCGATTACAAGGGAGCGAATTCGCTTGACCTAGTTCTCGATTAGTTGGTTTCTGTCTAACTCGCCCTGGGTCTCGCCTTTATATAGGAAGCTAAGACCATGGGCTACACAAGTCTCATACTGACTCTTACAACGTATCTGAGTCTATCTCTATGTTGCCTTACCATCTTGGGCAAGCCGCCTCCGGGCAGCTTAACCACCCGGGTCTTCATGCCACCTTCCGCCCGAGCCTTGTCTTGGCCCATCTTGGTAAGCCGTCGTATGGCCAGGCTTACGTCTATTGGCCTATCTGCCTTGGTCTGGATTATGAGCCGCTAGGTATGACCCGGCCCGACCTGGGCGAGTCTTACCACAGTGTTATATCCCCAACATTAGGCCCCAGGTTGATTTGAGCTTGCTCATGTCAATCTTCCATTTTACCTAGCGGCGAGTCTCACTCTTCATCACCTGAAAGTAAGATATGTAACCTGTCGTGACGTCATACGGATATGCCAAAAAGATTCTTTGATGACCACAACGGATCTTTTATCATTAAGCTGGCAGCCTAAAAATCGCGGCGTCTGTCTCGGTCGGTCAGTTTTGGTTGCCTTGATTCCCGCGCCCATTTCCTCTTTCTAGTCTCTTAAATAGGACCGTGAAGGGTCCTCCTCATTTCCTCCGCTTCCTATGCCTCTTCTTCTTCCTCTCGACGCCCCGCCCTCGAGTTCCCTTGCTCTGGTGAAGCTTCTTCGTCGTCATTGCCCTAGGCCACTGCATCAACCTGAACGGACCAGAGCATTGCCCGCGACCACCGCATCATTTCCGGTAGGTCTTTCTCCATCCCCTAGATCTGTAGCCTAGTAAATCTGGTAATATCCATCCTCCCGTTGCGGTAGATCGTGCGAAAACACCAATAGCTTGATGCAGATCCGTAGTTGCTTCCTTTTACTCCCCCCGAACTTTGCCAGTTCATCCTCAGTTCATCATTAGGTTTGAAATGAATCAGTTTTTCCTCTGTTTGTAGATCCGCAATTGTAAACATAGTATGTGAAACATGTTTTCCACACTTAGTTGTATTTTGCTTCATCCCTCTGCCAACTTAACCCGCCATATGAACTTTTGGCTCTTGCCATAAACTACACCGGCGGCTTAGCTTTATAGAACTTAGATTTCGTCACCACCCTTAGTCATCTATCACCTTCCAACTCACCACGCACTGTTATTTTCCATAGTTTTAAGACGCCGTTATGCCTTGTGCGTCCTCTTCCTGTAACTGGGTCGGCTCTGCAGTCTCTAAGGAGTTTTTGAAGGATTTCATAGATGCAGGGACCTTGCCAGCCAAAAACGTCATTTGCGAAGTAGTCATATTCGCAGACCACCTTGTATGCGGTTTCATCCTCCCCGGCTCTAAATTTTTCTGAGATGTCCTTCATTTCTTCAAGCTGCATCCTCAAGATATTGCACACAACTCCGTCTCAAATATGTGCAACTTCCAAATCCTTTGTGAAGTTTACTTACAAGAAGAGCCGTCGGTTGACCTCTTCCGTTAGTTCTTCTATGCAAACCGCTAGACAGAAGTGGCAGCCGGCCCAAGTTTGGAGCTCGGCGGAATCTCCATTCAAAGAAGACGGGATATGACCTTTCTGGCTGTTTGTATGCCAAGTCATCCTAAAGACTGGAACAAAACCTAGTTTTATTGCAAAGACACCTCTCCAGAGGGAGAGCGTCCATTGCCGGGTTATCGTCCGACCCGGCTCCTCTACCTTTTCAAAGGACGCGCCTGAGGACACGCGTCGTTTTGTCGGGCCGACGGCCCATGAGCCGGCAACTGAGAGCCCTCCAAGGACCGATTCTAAGCCACCAAGCCCTTCAACGGTCGTTGACGATCAAGTTCTTTCGGACGTCCTCGTCACTGGCACCGGCTTTCAGACTCCTCAACCTCATGTGCTGACAAAGCACACTGAGAAACCTGAAGCCTTTGACAAGCTGGACTTTGAGATCCCCATGCTGAAGAAACTAACTGCTGATGAGCTGCACGCTGGTTACTTGAACCGCCTCTCCACAAGCCGGAACATGGAGCTTAAACTTGTGGGCTTAATGAAGAAAAAATATGAGGTACTCCTATTCTCTTTTCCTTATACCCTTATGTAGCCCCCAAGAGCTGGTTTAATATTTGTTAATGGTAAACCGAGTCTTCCAATCCATGTCATAAGTTGAAACACTTAGCTTGTAGCCCCCAAGTATCGTCTTAATATGTAAATATTGAGTCGGTACTCAGTGTTAAGTAGTTGATCAGATGTAGCCCCCAAGTTCGGGTCATTATAGAAATAATGGGTCGGAACTTCCCTGCAGATTTGAACAAAGAGCCACTTGTAGCCCCCAAGTGTTGGCTTATCCTTGACAAATATGAGTCGGAACTTCACTGTTAGACTTAGAGAACATCGTTGTAGCCCCCAAGTGCCGGCTTAACTTGATGAAGATGATCCAGAACTTTACTTGTAGTCTTGGAGAACAAACAGACATTAGCCCCCAAGTGTCGAGTATATTGCTTGCAATCTGTTTGAGACTTGCATTATATTTTTTTGACTTAACCATTTGGTAATATGTTATCCTGGTGACTTACCCCTCATTTGCTTTTTGTATGTCATAGGAAGCTTTAAGTAATGCCGAGTCTGAACTGACCGGCTTAAAAAGCAATCTGGCCTCCTAGCAAGCCGCACGAAGTGAAGCAGAGGAGAAGTGTCGGCTTGCCACCGAAGAGCTTACAAAAGCTAAGTCTGAATTTGCTACTTTCAAAAACGTTGATGAGGCGAAGAAAACAGCTCTGGCCAAACATGCAGACGATGTTGACAAGCGACTCATTGTTGTATCAGATGAATTGCAATCTCTAAAGCACCATATCTCCAAGATGACAGATGCTATTTTGGTAAGTATTAAAGACTCAGCCAATCTTCTTGCTTGAAAAGTCGCACAGGCGGCTTATAACATAAAATCCGTCTTGTGTAGGTCAAATAAGTCGTCAACTTGGTGTTGATAGCCTGCTGTAGCTGAAAACCGCCTACACGTTATCAGAACAACTGTATTGTGGGACCCTTTGCACCATCAGGGCTATGCTCAACAAAGAAAGAATCCCCAAGTTCATGAAGGGGTCATAGAAGTGTTGTCAACGTTGCCAAAGCAAATCAAAGAACTCAAAAAGTCAGCCGCCCGGAAGGGAGCCATTGCAGCAATAAGACGGGCTTTGGCCTTTGCCCCGGAGCTAACTCCTGAAGAAATGATGGATGCCTTTCCATCGAAGAAGGACGACGGCTCAGAATTCATAGAAGCCAACTATGCTCGTTGTATGAAGACCTCCAGGGTCCTTGCATCAGTGTTAGTGAAAGAAGTGAACCTGTCAACATATCAGGCGGCTTACAACGCTGAGACCAAGCGAGTGCGCGGTCCAACATTTGAAGTCGGGGATTTAACTCCAGCATGCCGCAAGCATCTCTTCGCTCCTGACATTGACCCGTCTCCCCTCTTTGAAGAGGCAAACTTTGAAGCTTTAACCAACTTCAACTGGGACATGGACAATCTCCAGATCGAGGAGGTCGAAGACCCGCTGTAGGATAACCCACCGTCTAGCTGATCAACTTCATAATGCCATGGTATAACCCGGCTTCATGACCCGCTGAATTTTGGGGCGGTGTAAAACACTTTAAGTCTTGCCTTTTGAGCTCTGTGGAGAGCGTTGTAATAGGCCTTTAGAAAAAACTTGTCTTGCTTGAAATGTGCCATTGTGCACATAGGAAATTGCATGGCTTTAACATATTATGTCCTCCTTGTGCTTTAATTTATACAGATGTCGTGGCGGCTCTTCTTGAGAAAAACAACCCGTGAGAGCAGAATACTTTCCATACTGTTAGTAGGGCGGCTTAGAATAGCACAACCCGGAGATGTTATATCTTTCCTGACTTGTTTTTTTTGAACAACTCATGTGCCAGTTCTTCTGGGTGGACTCGCTAATTAAAACTCCTTATCAGTACAGGGTCTCTATCGAGATTGGTCATCAGTTTCTTAGAACGGCTGAGGGTCTCTAAGCGAGATTAACTGACACGAAGTGTAATGTCCCAGAAAGAGACACGGTAGGGCATGAGTACCCTGGTAGCCCATAAACTGCCTCTCACATGACATAAATCCGTCGTTTTAACCTTAAATAGTGCAGGGTCTTTAAAAGATTAACTGTCTAAGAGTACGAATGGGCCACATAGCGGAGAGTCGGCAGTAGATGAGAGAGTTTATCCTTGCTTTCCGTAAGCCAGCCTTCACGTGACAAGAACCGCCGGTTTAACCTTAACCAGTACAGGGTCTCTATCGAGATTGGCCGTCAATTTCTTTGAACTAGCTCAGGGTCTCTAAGCGAGATTAACTGGTAAGAGTTTGGCGGGTCACATAGCGGAGCAGCATCAGCTTACAGGCAGGTTTAACCCGAGCTTGCGATGCCTTAAGAGCCGACCAAGAGGGTATGTAAGCTAAACCCGGTTGGTTGGAAGCCCCCAAATGACCTTGCTGATGGAGTCAACTGTTTGGCTTAAGAGCCAATCAATAGGGTCTGATAAGCTAAACCCAGTGGGTTGGAAGCCCCCTAGATGACCTGTTGACGGAGTCAACTTTTTGGCTTAAGAGCCGATCAATAGGGTTTGATAAGCTAAAACCGGCGGGTTGGAAGCCCCCTAGATGACCTGTTGATGGAGTCAACTTTTTGACTTAAGAGCCGATCAATAGGGTCTAATAAGCTAAACCCGACGGGTTGGAAGCCCCCTAGATGACTTGTTGACAGAGTTAACTTTTTGTCTTAAGAGCCGATCAATAGGGTCTGATAAGCTAAACTCGGTGGGTTGGAAGCCCCCTAATTGACCTTTTTGCACAAACTGAGATATGTGAAACGGCAGAGGCCCCGGCTTGCAGGGATGCCAACTTTATTCATATATATATATATGATATGTACAATTATGGTGTACAATGTCAAGTCTCGACGACTCAGGTATAGTAAGGCCGCAAATGAGCTATGTTCCATGGCCAGCGGGTCTCCTGCCCAGAAGTGCTTGATTCGTCTCATATGTCAATGAGGTAATACGACCCGTTGTTGAGATTGCTACTAACCACGAAAGGTCCTTCCCATGGAGGGGATAACTTGTGTGCGTCTGTCTGATCTTGAATCAACCGCAACACTAAGTCGCCTTCTTGAAACGTCTGGGTCTTAACTCTACGGCTATGATAGCGACGCTGGTCTTGCTGATAAATCGCTGATCAAGCCGCCACCAGATCATGCTTTTCCTTCAAGGCATCCAATGTGTCTTGACGTGTTGTTTCATTATCTGCATCAACGTAAGCCGCTACCCGTGGAGAGTCATGACGCATATCACTTGGTAACACGGCTTCTGCGCCATAAACCATGAAGAAAGGTGTATAACCTGTTGACCTATTTGGAGTAGTTTTGATGCTCCATAAGACGGACGACAACTCCTCTACCCAACAACCCGGTGTTCGCTGCAAAGGAACCATAAGCCGGGGTTTGATACCTCTCAAGATTTCCTGGCTAGCACGCTCTGCCTGACCATTTGATTGTGGATGAGCAACCGCGGAAACGTCAAGTCGTATGTGCTCACTTTCACAGAACTCTTGCATAGCCCCCTTGGATAAGTTCGTACCATTATCTGTGATGATACTGTGAGGGTAACCAAAGTGGTAGATCAGCTTTTTAACAAACTGAACCGTCGTAGCCACGTCACACTTGCTGACCGGCTCAGCTTGTACCCACTTGGTAAATTTGTCCATGACCAGCAAGAGGTGGGTCTTCTTGTCCTTGGATCTCTTGAAAGGCCCGACCATATCAAGCCCTCAGACTACAAACGGCCAGGTAATTAGAATCATGCGCAACTCCTGAGCCGGGACATGAGCACGCCGGCCAAACTTCTAACATCCATCGCACTTGCGAACCAAGTCTTCCGCATCCTTATGAGCCGTCAACCAGAACAAGCCATGTCGAAAAGCCTTGGCCACCAGAGATTTTGAGACGGCGTGATAACCACAATTGCCAGCATGAATTTGATTCAAAATTTCCTTGCCTTCTTCGGGTGAGACACAGCATTGAAAGACGCCAGTGACGCTGCACTTATGTAACTCACCATTGACGATTGTCATAGACTTAGACCGCATGATGATCTGCCTCGCCAGGTTTTCATCCTCGGGTAACTCACCACGAGTCAAATACGCCAGATAAGGCACAGTCTAGTTAGGAATAGCATGTAGAGCCGCCACCAGCTGCCCCTCCGGGTTAGGTATAGCCAAGTCTTCCTCCGAAGGTAACTTAACTGACGGGTGATGTAATATGTCTAAGAAAACATTAGGCGGTACCGGCTTACGCTGAGAGCCCAGTCTTAAGAGTGCGTCGGCTGCCTCGTTATTGCGACAATCAACATGATCCACTTGCTACCCCTTGAAATGACCAGCAATGACATCCATCGCCTGACGATAAGCCGCCATCCGCGAGTCCTTGGAATCCCAAGTGCCTGAAACTTGCTGAGCCACGAGGTCCGAGTCGCCGAGACACCTAACACGGCTCAGGTTCATCTCCTTAGCCACCCGGAGGCCATGAAGCGGATCTTCATACTCAGTTGCATTGTTAGTACAAGGAAACATCAACCTTAGCACGTATCAAGACTTGTCACCTTTGGGGGAAGTTAAGACAACCCCTGCCCCTGATCCTTCCAGTTGCCTGGATCCATCAAAGTGGATTGTCCAGTATGTGTTATCCGGCTTTTACTCCGGCGCCTGACACTCCGTCCAGTCGTTTATGAAATCCACTAAGGCTTGAGACTTGACCGCCGTGTGAGGCACGTATTTTGGATTAAGAGGTCCAAGCTCCAATGCCCATTTAGCAATCCTACCGGTGGCTTCTCTGTTTTGAATTATGTCTCCCAACGGGGCAGAGCTAACCACTGTGATCTGGTGCCCTAGGAAGTAATGCTTCAGCTTACGATTGGCCATGAACACCCCATATACCAGCTCCTGCCAATGTGGATACCTCTGCTTGGACTCTGTCAGGACTTCACTGATATAATAAACTGGCCTTTGAACCGGGCATTCCTTTCTTGCCTCCTTACGCTCAACAATGACCGCAGCGTTGACTACCCTGTTATTAGCCACCACATATAAGAGCAAAGGTTCCTTCTCAGCTGGAGCCGCTAAGACTGGCGGCTCAGTGAGCTATCTCTTGAGTGCCTCAAACGCCTCACCCGTCGCCGTACTCTAGACAAAGTTGTCCGTCTTCTTCATCATCTGGTGCAAAGGGATGGCCTTCTCTTCGAGGCGGCTTATGAACCGGCTTAACGCAGTGATCCGCGCTGCCAGGCGCTAAACATCATTGATGCACACCGGCTCAGACAGGGAAGTGATAGGCTTGATTTTGTCTGGATTAGCCTCAATGCCACGCTCAGAGACTAGAAAACCCAAGAGCTTGCATGCAGGAACGCCAAAAACACACTTAGCCGGGTTAAGCATCATCTTGTAGACTCGTAAGTTGTCAAAGGTCTCCTTCAGGTCATCAAGCAGAGTCTCCTTCTTCCTTGATTTAATCACAATATCATCCACATATGCATGAACATTACGCCCAATTTGACTGTGAAGACAGTTTTGTACACAATGCTGGTAAGTCGCCTGGGCACTCCAGAGCCCTAAAGGCATGGACACATAGCAGAAAGCACCAAAAGGCGTTATGAAAGCCGTCTTCTCTTGTTCCTTGACTGCCATCTTGATCTGATGATAACCAGAATAAGCATCCAGGAAGCATAAACTCTCACAACTCGTTGTTGCATCGATGATCTGGTCGATACGAGGGAGGGCAAACGGGTCAGCCGGACAGGCCTTGTTAAGATCCGTGTAATCCACACATATACGCCATGTGTCGTTCTTCTTAACCACTAGCACCGGGTTAGCAAGCCACTCTGGGTGAAACACTTCAACGATGAAACCCGTCTCTAGGATCCGGGCCACCTCTTCCCTAATGGCCTTGTGCCTCTCCTCATTGAACCGTCATAGGAACTGTTTGACCGGCTTAAATTTAGGATCCACATTAAGGTGGTGCTCAGTGAACTCTCTCGGTACACCCGGCATGTCAGACGGCTTCCATGCAAAGATGTCCCAATTCTCACGGATGAATTCGATGAGCATGCTTTCCTATTTGGGATCCGTATTGGCCCCAATAGTAAACTGTTGAGATGAATCACCCGGAGTAAAATCCACTAGCTTGGTGTCATCCGCCGAAAACTTGAGGGGCGGCTCAGATTCTGTGGTGGGCTTTTTGAGCGGAGTCATGTCCTCCGGGTCAACATTTTCCTTATAAAACTTGAGCTCTGCCTACGCGCAACTTGACTCTGCATAAGTTGCGTCTCCTTCCTCACACTCAATAGCCGTCTCCCGATCACCATGCACTGTAATCATCCCGTTTAAACCCGGCATCTTGAGCTGTAAGTAGACATAGCAAGGCCTAGCCCATAACTTGGCGTAAGCCGGGCGTCCAAATAGGGCATGGTATGGACTTTTGATCTTGAACACCTCAAAACACAAGGTCTCCACCCTGTAGTTGTGTTCATCACCAAAGGTGACTTCCAAAGAGATCCTACCCACTAGATAAGCTGACTTGCCAGGCACCACACCATGAAAGACTGTCGAGGAAGGCCTAAGATCCTTATCAAGCAACTTCATCCGGCGGAAAGTGTCATAGTACAAAATATTAATGTTGCTGCCACCATCCATAAGCACCTTAGTAAACACATATCCTGCCACTTGGGGGGCAACTACCAAAGCCAGCCGGCTCGGGTCGTCAACGCGTGGCAGGTGATCCTCCCTGCTCCAAGTTATGTCATACTCGGACCACTTCAAGTATTGCGGGGGAGCTGGTGCGATCGCATTAACCGCCCGCTTGCGCAACTTCTGATCTCGCCTATTAAGGCCGGTCGTAAAAACATGATACTGACCCGAGCTGAGCTGCTTCGAATTACTCTGATACCCAGACTGGTTATTTTGCTGCTGATTATTGCCACCAGATTGCTGATGATGCCCTCCTTGACTTCCCTGGCCCTGGTAGCCGGATCCTGAACCGCCAGAACCCAGGCCAGCTCCTGACCCACCTGGCCAGGAACCTCCTGGCGAGCCACCACCGTTGTTGTTGTGCTGCTGCAAGTTGTAGTCCCGACACTTTTGCATAATATGGCAATTCCTCCATGTGTGACCCGCCACCCTGTCTGCCGGTTGTGCTCTGGACAAGGTTTATTGAGCATCTCCTCCAAATTAAAAGGAGTTTTACCCTTATTCTTTAAAGCTCCCATTGCCCTTAGCATAATTGTTCCCAGTGCTGGTGTTGGCCACCAATTCTGACCCGCCATCTGGGTTCTTCCTTTTGCCCTAGTTGCCATTGCCTGCCGGACCCTTGCCATTGTTATTCTTCTTGCTCTGACTGGGCTGCTCCTCGTCAGATCCTGGATCCTTCGTATTGTCAGAGTCGGCGTACTTCGTGAGAGCCACCATGAGCTCCCCCATGTCCTGACACGAGCGCTTGAGTCGGCCAAGCTTCTGCTTTAGAGGCGTAAAGTGGCAATTCTTCCCCAGAATCAAAACTGCTTGAGCCGCCGTAATCTGTTCAGACGAGTGGATGATGGTTGAGACTTGTCGGACCCAATGATGAGCCAACTCATTCTCCTCCTGCACACAATGATCCAAATCCACAATCATCATGGGCTGCTTGCACGTTCCTTGGAATTTTTTTATGAAATTCGCCTTTAACTTGGCCCAGGAATTAATTAGTGGTGTTGGGTGGCAAGCCCTTCAACCACATGCGAGCTGGCACTTCCAGCATCATAATAAAATACTTGGCATATACTATGTCGTTGATGTCTAACATCTCCATCGCCAGCTCATAGCTCTCAATCCACGCCTCCGGAGGCAGGTCAGGAGTGTAATTTGGGACCTTGCGAGGGCCCTTGAAATCTTTCGGTAGACACTCGTTCTGCAAAGCCGGCACTAGGCACGACACTCCCACGGCCCTGGTGGTTACTCCTGCTCCTACCGAGACGGAAGGTGCAGGTTCTTGGTGAGCCGTCGCCGCCAGAGCCGCCGCCTCGCGTTGTGCCCTCACCCGGTCCACCAGCGCCAGAGCATCCAGAACCGCCTGATCATCTCGTGGCGGGTCCCGGTGCCGATCACTGCTAGAAACCGCCAGCGACTCATACCGCCGACTGAAGCTACGGCTGGGGATGGGAGTTGAATGCATGTGACTCCGGCTATAGGTATATTTCTCCTGCTGGGCCATCTCCGTCTACAGGTATCCAATAGCGTTCCGCTCCTCTTCTACGAATGGTGCCTCGTCCAGGATAGGGATCATTCCAAGCTGGGTCGCTACCGCCACCATGTTCTCCGTCGGGTTTGAATAATGACCCGCGGGTGTTGGGGAAGCCATCGGTGAGGCCTGGTTCCGTCGGGGCGGGTTAAGATGTTGTTGTCAAGCCACCGGCCAACTCCCAGGTGCTTCCGCTGTCCGTCCCGTTCCCGGCATGTTAAAAATATTCCTGGCCTCGTACTGTTTCGGCAAGCGGGACTGATGCCTCATCTGCTGAACCGCCGCTGCAAATTGCTGCTCCAGCTCAAGTCGGAAAGCGTTCGCCCTCAGGTGCTCTGCCTCTGCATCCATCTGAGCCTTCAGCATGCTGACCCTCTGTTGGACTTCAGTCATCTGGCCCTTTAGCCTTGCGATCTCTATGTTCCGGGCGGCTTGATTCTCTACCGTGACTTTAGTTGCCATCACGGCTGTAAGCTCATTCATCATATCCAAAAGAACTTGAGCAGGCGGAGGGTCGGTCTCCAACCCAGCTGCCCCGGCGGCTGTACTGCTCGGGCCCGATGCTGAACCCGCCATGAAGACGGCTGCATGCATCGGCGGCCCATGGCCCTCCGGCTCATGATACTCCGACTCGAGGAAAAGCTCGTCGTAGCCCCCGAGCCTGCCATCGTGAAGCTGGTAGATTGATTCCGTCTCTCCGTTCGAGGATCCATCCTCCGAACAAACGAGAATTTCCTGCGACATGGAATCCTCAAGATCTATGCCCTGAGTGAAGCCGACGAAGACATGCTTCTGGCATGGGTTAGCACGGGCGGGTTGCACGTGTCGGGTGGGCTACGTGCACCGAGTTGGCTCAACGATGTTGGTGCAGACGTCCGGCCCTCTGAAGACGTGGATTTTGCCGAAGGGAACCCGGAAATCGTACTCGACAGAGTCGGCCTCTGGGCCCCAGCCAGCGTCGTCGATGTAGAGCCGGCTGCGGCGACTCTTGTTCATCCTGCCAACAACGTACCCCTCGATCCCTTGGAGAGAGCCCTTTGAGAACTCAACACCACCGAGCGCTAGCCCCATGGGGGGCGCCAACTGTCGTGGTTTTGTCACGACAGATGTCCGAGGACTTAGGTTCGAGGCCATCGCTAAGGTGATGGACTCAAAGGGGTTGGTTGGGACAAGGGACATGAGTTTACCTAGGTTCGGCCCCTCAAGAAGAGATAAAAGCCTACATCCTGCTTGTGTTGTATTGATTGGAGTATCGATTACAAGGGAGCGGATTCGCTTGACCTAGTTCTCGATTAGTTGGTTTCTATCTAAGTTGCCCCGGGTCTTGCCTTTATATAGGCAGCTAAGACCATGGGTTACACAAGTCTCATACCGACTCTTACAACGTATCTGAGTCTATCTCTATATCGCCTTACCATCTTGGGCAAGCCGCCTCCGGGCGGCTTAACCACCCGAGTCTTCATGCCACCTTCCGCCCGGGCCTTGTCTTGGCGCATCTTGGTAAGCCCTTATATGGCTAGGCTTACGTCTATTGGCCCATCTGCCTTGGTCTGGATTATGAGCCGCTAGGTATGACCCGGCCCCACCTGGGCGGGTCTTACCACGGGGTTATATCCCCAACACTTGGTATAGGCTACTGGAATCTTGTCGTGTTTCCAATCTAAAAGGGGATGCAAAAGTTTTGCTCAGAAATTTTTACACTGGTTTAGCTTTGCATCATAGGGAGCTTTTAGATTTCGTCTCAAAAGGAAATTTTATTGAGCTTGACACGAATGCAGCCTACAAAGTTTTAGAAGGGATTTTGGGGGTTCCAATGCCAAAAAGGGGGTTTGCCTCCTCTCAAGAGGGAGTTCAAGTTCTCGACAAATTGGGTGACTTACATAAGCACTTGGTCGAGTTACAACAACATCATGAACCCCTCAAACATATTAACGGGAACCTTAATCGCTTGAATACTTTGATCACCCTTTGAAATAAGTGTTTGTACATTTTGGACACCAAGATTGATCCTCCTCCTACAAGTGGGGGAAAGAGGAAAGAACCTCCAGGATTTGAGAATGTCCTCACAAAAGTTGCAAATACCAAAGATGACAATACCTAGATCTATTGTGTTTTGCCTAGCTAGGGGTGTTAAACAATAGCGCTTGTTGGGAGGCAACCCAATTTTATTTTGATTTTAGTTTTTTTGATTATGTTTTGGTGTGTTTGGCACATTATTAATTCTGTAGTAATTATGTTTTTGTGTTTAAATTAGTGTTTGAGCCAAGTAAAACCTTTGGGGTGATCTAAGGTAGTTGTTGATTTGATCTTGCTGGAAAACAGAAACTTTTGCGCTCAGTCCAGGATTTTTCTGAATTTTTCAGAGCTTCAAATGGATCTGAAAGTTTTACACAGGATTGATATACAAATTTACCTGGTTTTTCTAATGTTTCAGAATTTTTACAGTTACAGAAGTATTCGAAGTTTACAGATTGCTACAGACTATTCTGTTTTTGACAGATTATGTTTTCTTTGTGTTGTTTGCTTATTTTGGTGTATCTATGGGTCATATCGGGGGGTATGAGTCATGGAAAAGTTAGAATACAGTAGATATTACACAAATATAAATAAATAATGAGTTCACAATAGTACCTAAATTGGTGATTTATTTTTCGTATACTAACGGATCTCATGAGTTTTCTGTTGAGTTTTGTGTTGTGAAGTTTTCAAGTTTTGGGTGAAGATTTGATGGACTATGGAATAAAGAGTGGCAAGAGCCTAAGCTTGGGGATTCCCATGGCACCCCAAGTCATATTCAAGGATACCAAAAATCCTAAGCTTGGGGATGTCCCGGAAGGCATCCCCTCTTTCGTCTTCAATCCATCGGTAAATTCACTTGAGGCTATATTTTTATTCACCACATGATATGTGTTTTGCTTGGAGCGTCTTGTATGATAGGAGTCTTTGCTTGTTAGTTTGCCACAATCATATTCGCTGCACACATATTTAGAGAGAGACACGCTGAATCATGAATTTGTTAGACACATATTTAGAGTTTGTAACATCCCAAAATTCCATTTTGGAATGTTATGAAATATAGCTAGGCATCCATCATCATCATTGCTTGAATACATGTATTGTTGAAATGTTCTTTCTAAATTTCTGAAAGCCCTTTCTACTTTCCCTAAGTTGCTTTCACCTATTTGAAATCTTGGTAAAATGTTCAAGATAAGAGGGGAGTAACATGACACTCCACACCAGGGTCATCTTGGTGATTTATTTGAACAATAAAAACCAGGGGTTGTTTTGAAAATATTTGCAAAAAGGATTTAAAAACAAATAGGCAATTCTGAAAATAATATTTTTTTGAAAGTATTCAAATGACAGAATAAAAATGTTCATTAAATAGCATTTATTATTCAGTTAATTTTGATATATTTATTTCCTACTTTTAACCACGGTTTGAATGTTTTAAAAGCATTTGATTGTCGTCGGAAAACATTAAAAAGAAAACGCTAACGGTTTTAGTATTAAACGGGCCGGGCCACGGCAGTTACTCGCGAAGTTAATACCGACCGGCCGACCGACGCGGAAACCTCGCTCCCCTCTCGCTGACACCGGGTCCCACCCCGACCGACCGTTAGCCCACGCGGTCGTCTTCTTCCCCGCACGCGACGCCGGACCTCGCCGGCAGTTACTCCATTCCCCCCCGATCTCTCTCCTCTCTCCTCCCCCGCACCACCCGAGCACCCTATATAAGAGCCCTAACCTCCTCTCACCATTCCCCACCCGAATCCCCTCTCTCCCTCGCCGAGGCGTTGCCAGATTCCTCGCCGGAGCTGCTCTGACCATCGAAGCTCCCTCCCCACGTGCTCGTCGCCTCATACGTCTCCTCGCCTCTCCGACCCCTCCGTTCGACGCCGGACCTCGCCCGCCATTGTTTGAACCCCTTCGCTGCCTCTCTCGACCACCGGGGACCCCTCCGGCAACGTCCTCGACCACCGGCCGCCGTCACCACTCGCCGGAGATCCTCTCTCTCTCCGGTAAGTCATCGGATCTATCCTCACCCCTCGGATCTACAATCCACGGCTAGGATTAGAACCCTTTAAACCCGAATCGTTTTCCTCGTCGGTCCGGTCGCCCGCCCGCAAGCACTCGCGCGCACACGTCCCAACCAATAGGAAAGCGCCACGTAGCCCCCTGGCCGTTGCATATCTAGTTTTCTTTTCTGTTTTTGTTTTAGTTAACAGAGTGATTTCAAATTTTGTTTTTCTTATAACTTTTAATATGTTTAATATTTGGAGTTGATTCTTTTTGCAATAGCTCACATTTTTCATGTAGTTTCACCCTGTACTTTTAAATTTTAAATTTGAACTCTAAAATTTGAATTGAATCAAATTTGCTTAAAACCTTCAAATCTGAATAACTAGAGTTTGAAAATAGATTTTGACATGAATCTTTTTGCTACTGTTTGGTCTTAGTTAGGACTACCTTTATGCTTAGTTTGAAATTTTTTAGGATGATTTTGATTAGTGTTCTAGGTATAAACAGAATCTGCCTAGTATTATAGTATATTTTTTTAATTTACTTAGTTTTAGTTAGTTTAACTTAGATTTAGTTTTAATTTGTTTAGTAGGTTCTGTTGATTTAAATATTTAGTGTTTTACTTATTGTTAATAAAAATATAAAATTGTTTAGTTTATTTCTTTGTTAATATAGGAATCACAATTTCTTTTCAAATAGGGTTATTTTGATTAAAACAACTAGTTAGTAATAGTTTTGCTTTCAAACAAAGTTTTATATAATAAATTCTGTTTTCTAAGACAAGTTTATTTTTAAATTCTTTTCTGTTAAAAATATGTTTTACTAATAAGTAATAAGTTTTGTTTTGCTCTTTTGATAGTAAAACTATAGTTGATTCATATAGTGCTTATCAAAACTTTTATAAATTTTACTTAAGTTTTCCCAACGAACTTAAATTGATTTTCTTCTGTTTATTAATAAAAATACTTTTTATTGTTTCCTTGCTGTCAACAATTGTTTTGGTTAATACCAATAGTTTTATTATTGTTAGTAGTGTTTTATCAATCATCTTTAGAAAACAAAACTTTGTGTGTTTTCTTGCTTGTGATTTTTATGCATTGTTTTGTCTTGATTGGTTACTAGTTCATGGTTGATGGTTGTGAGTTACGATATTTTGTTGTATGCTTATTTGAGTGCTATTGTTTGCTTCGTTAGATTATCCGGAGTGCGAAGTTTGTTACTTAG
Organism: Hordeum marinum; assembly: GCA_022496015.1. NCBI lineage: Eukaryota > Viridiplantae > Streptophyta > Magnoliopsida > Poales > Poaceae > Hordeum > Hordeum marinum. Next base: position 335,197,554 of record CM039672.1, read on the forward strand.
AGTCACTCGCGTACGAAGATCATCAATCAGGCAAGTCACTTTGATCATGTTTACCCATGTTTTATATGCATTAGTTCTACCATCTTCCCCAATTGCATGCAAGATAGGTTAGATGGAAACTTGGTTACATTGTAGTAGTATCATGTGGTAGGTACCCCCTCAAACTCTTTGACACATTGGCCCCGGGAAACGTTGTTTTACTTTTTGCTATGCTATTAGTAGACGGGGTTGGTTGTGTGATTCATGAGAGTTGAGAGAGTTAATAATTTCAAGACCTACATAATGATCAAGATTTCAAGACTCCGAGTTTTCAACATACCTCTGGGTGGATGATGGTTGAACGGCACCCTGGAGAAACCAGTGGATTTGCCTAGGTGATGCTGGAGATGGCCAGTATTCACGCGGAAAGGTCCACCCAGGCACAAAGAGATGGATGGGTGCTTCAAGACCCAAGGCTTACCTGCACAGCCACAAGTTATTATGGGCTCTGGCTTGGTTGGATATCGTGGTGACCCTGGACAGGCGGTGCTACGAGATGTAGAAGAACGGTAGGAAAGGATGGGCACCGTCAGAGTCGTAGGGAAACCCTTTGGAAGACCATGTTTTGGTCATCCGTTTCTCAAACACCCTGAAGTGCGAGAAATTAAACGGAGGCTACCAAATCTTGTGGGTAACGTGTGCAAAACTCTGCAGAGTACTCAAACCTAATCGATTAGCCGTGTCCACGGTCATGGACGACTTGAGCCAAAGGAACTGAAACATTCGGAACTCTCAACACAATTAATATGATGATGTGGGTATTAACAATTTGGGTATGAGAATTGGTTGGTGGAACCATCTCATTAATCAACCAACTTAGTAATATTTTGCTTAGCTCTCTCTTGATGTAGGAAAAATTGGCTTTACGCAAAAACTTACCACCCCACCTGCCATATAAGCATGTAGATTAGATGATTATCTTTTCACCCCTCTCTTGTGACTTTGCCGGCATATTCCATATGCTGACCTACACGGCTGCAACCTATCATGTTGTAGAGTATTTTTCCGACCAGGAGTGAGGACACATTCTACGCTCGGTGAGATGCCCTTGGAGTCAGATGGACTCATCTACCTTTGATGCTTCCGCAAGATTTAGATATTCTCATGAGTTGGCTTTCAGCCACTTTATTGTAATTTTTATTGTAATAAAGGACTCGATATGAGATTTCGATTAATATAATGCTGTGTGATTTCCCTTTGATATATACATTGATGTACCGTGTGTGTACCAGCATGATCTTGGGATGGTACGGAAACACCGGAGATTCGACCTTTCAGGTCGGGTCGCTACAGAAATGGTATCAGAGCACACGCTGACCGTAGGACGTAACCTCTAGGATTGGAAAGCCTTAGGATTGTGTCTCTTTGTCTTTAAAATTCTTATACTCTCATCTATTCGTTTCTGATTTCTCTCCGGTTATTTCAAAATTTATAGATGGCCACCTTCATCCCAGTGTTGATCATGGAGTTTTGCCAGCCTGACGCAACGATGCCTTTTGGTAAGGAGCTGATGGGGATCGTCAAGGACGTGAGGATTGCTTTGCCGAGCATCACCGAGACTCCTATCATGTCATTTCCGCAAGATGGACGCTACAGGATAGAGGTGCACATTCCAGGGAAGACCTTTGGGAATCGGAAGGAACCCATCGACTTCAAGTTTGTGGCACCCAGCTGGATACTTGGAAGAGACATGGCCATTCATCATGCCCTTGGACGTATTCAGGAGGAATACAGAGGTGGAACCATTTCACCAGGACTCAGCATGGTTTGCCGCAGAGATGCCCATGGCAACATCATCACCAACCCCACTGGAGACTCCACCATGTCATATATCCAGACCCTGGAGACGCACATCAGGACTCTGGAGCTTCGAGTTCATGCTGATACGAAGACAATCAAGAATCTGATGAACCGGGAGATTGACCTCGAAGCTGGCTTATGGGAAGCCGAGTACGAGCATGAGTATGAGGTGAATGATTTCTTAGAGAGGATCGACAAGCTGAATACTCGCATCGCCACTCTGGAAGAACAGATGGACATGGGTGAAAATCTTCATCCTGAAGGAGAGTTGGCTCCTTTCATCAGCGACGATGATGACTATGAGGAGAGCACCACTGGAGGAGACTCAGTCACCATGTACTTCTGAGGAAAACTATAGTTATGCCCTCCATGTATCTTTTATTTTTTTCAACGTTAAGAGCGTAGGTCGATGCTTAGTTTGATTGAGTATTGTATTCTGATGTTTGACATTGATTGAAAAAAATGAATGAGTGTTTGGTGTGATATGTTTGTTGCATTGCATATGGGTAGTGAATTCTCCTTTTAGACCCTTATTCTATTCTAATTCTCACCCCTCTGGAAACAGCAAGATGCCTCCACGACGTGAGTCCGATTTCACCTTCCCGCCGGAACTCACGCAACTCCTTCAGCAGCAGAATGCACTGATGCGGCTATTGATCCAGAATCAGACCAACAACCAGAACAACAACCACCACCATCCACCCCCGGCTGACAATCTCACCCGTTTTCTGAGGTTGAACCCTCCAACTTTCTCCAGCAGCACTGAGCCCATTGTGGCAGATGACTGGCTCCGTAAGATGGAGAGAGAACTCGTCACCATTGGATGTACTGATGCTGAGAAGGTGCGCTTTGCCGCACATCAACTTGAAGGACCAGCAGCTTCATGGTGGGAGAACTACACCACCACTTATCCTATTGCTGATGTAACTTGGGAGCAATTCAAGCTTGCTTTCCGCACCGCACATGTTTCAGCTGGAGCCATGAGTCTGAAGAAGCGCGAGTTTCACAACTTGCACCAGGGAAATCGCTCTGTGTCCCAGTACGTGGATGACTTCAGCACATTGGCACGTTATGCACCAGGAGACGTGGCCGATGATGCGGCCAAGAAAGAGAAGTTTCTGGAAGGACTCAATGATGAGTTGAGCATGCAGCTGGTAGTGGCTACTTTCAACAACTACCAAGAGCTGGTGGACAAGGCCCTCATCTTGGAGGGAAAGCAGCAACAAATTGAGAATCGCAAGCGGAAGTACACTCAGGGGAAGTTTAACTCTGGAGCTTATCAGAAGCCCCGCTACTCCCCGTACTCAGTAAATACCGGATCAGGTACCGGTAAGTTTGGAAGGCACACTCATGCCGTGCACAACCATGGAGGCCACAACCATGGAGGAAATGGGAATGCCCGTCCCAACCATGGCAACTTCAAGACTGACAATGGGAATGGGAACAACAATCAGCACCGTCACGTTCCTACTCAAAAGGATCTGAGCCACATCACCTGTTTCAAGTGCCAGAAGACAGGGCACTATGCTACTGAGTGTCCCCAGAGCAAGCAGGGAAATGGAAACGGCAACTCCGCAGCCAAGAAGCCCAACCCTTTTCCTCGTGCCCAGGTGAACCACCTCAACGTGGAAGAAGTCTATGATCAACCCGAGACTGTGGTTGGTAAGTTTTTATTGCATTCACGTCTAGTTACAGTACTTTTTGATTCCGGTGCAACTCATTCATTCATATCAAGGGTAGTTGTGGATAAGTATGGTTTGCCCACCAAAACCCTTAGACAGCCCATTAAGGTCAGTTCCCCAGGAGGTATGATGATGGCAGGTATAGGGTGCCATGCCTTGAAACTCAATATAGGAAACCATGTTTTTCCCACCGACCTCATCGTCTTAGAATCCCAGGGATTGGATGTAATCCTAGGCATGGATTGGATGACCAAGTATGAAGGAAATCTTGATTGTCCCAGCAAGTCTGTTTCACTCACCACCCCGGAAAACAAGAGGATTAAGTATGTATCCCGACGCACCCAGATGAGTGCTCGATTAAATTCCCTCATAGGAGTTGTTCAGGAGGAAGTACCTGTGGTAAAAGACTTTCTGGATGTATTTCCGAAAGAATTACCAGGCATGCCACCAGATAGGGAGATTGAGTTCCTAATAGAGCTACAGCCAGGGACAGCCCCAATTTCCAAGAGACCCTATCGGATGCCCGCAAATGATTTAGTGGAAATCAGGAAGCAAATTAAGGAGCTATTGGACAAGGGATATATTCTCCCAAGTTCATCACCTTGGGGAGCCCCAGTTCTTTTGGTGGAGAAGAAGGATAAAACCTTGAGAATGGTAGTCGATTATCGTGCCTTGAACGAGGTGACTATCAAGAACAAGTACCCTCTGCCGATGATTAATGACTTGTTTGATCAGCTAGTAGGCGCCAAAGTATTCTCTAAGATCGATCTTCGATCAGGGTATCACCAACTGAAGATTCGTGAACAGGATATACCCAAAACAGCTTTCACCACAAGGTATGGCTTGTATGAGTATACTGTCATGTCCTTTGGTTTGACTAATGCTCCTGCCTACTTCATGAATTTGATGAACAAAGTGTTTATGGAATATTTGGACAAGTTTGTCGTGGTGTTCATCGATGACATTTTGATATTCTCCAAGAACGAGGAAGAACACAAGGAACATCTGCGTTTAGTTCTGGAGAAGCTAAGAGAGCATCAATTATATGCCAAGTTCAGCAAATGTGAATTTTGGCTGACGGAAGTCGGATTCCTTGGACATGTTATTTCCGGAGAAGGAATAGCCATAGACCCCGCTAAGGTTGAAGCCGTCACCGAGTGGAAGTCACCCACCTCAGTTAAGGAGATCCGCAGTTTTCTTGGACTTGCCGGATATTACCGGAGATTCATTGAGAATTTCTCAAAGATAGCCAAGCCTATGACAAAGTTGATGAAGAAAGAATCCAAGTATGTTTGGACTGAGGAATGTGAAGCCAGTTTCCAGGAGTTGAAGAAACGTTTGGTCACAGCCCCAGTGTTGATTTTGCCCAATATTCGGAAGGACTTCCAGGTTTATTGTGATGCTTCACGACAAGGACTTGGAGGAGTACTCATGCAAGATGGAAAGGTTGTAGCCTATGCATCCAGACAACTACGACCTCATGAGTTGAATTATGCCACCCATGATTTGGAGCTAGTAGCCGTAGTGCATGCACTCAAGACCTGGAGACATTTTCTTATCGGAAATAGTTGTGATGTATACACTGACCATAAGAGCCTGAAATATATCTTCACGCAGAAGGAGTTGAACCTCAGACAGAGGAGATGGTTAGAGTTAATCAAGGACTATGACATGAGATTACATTACCACCCAGGTAAGGCTAATGTTGTAGCCGATGCCTTGAGTCGGAAAACTTATGTGAACACACTCATAGCGGGAGGATTACCCCAAGAGTTAGCCGATGATCTCAGAGAGCTCAAGCTAGAGATAGTTCCAAGCGGATATGTTGCCACATTGGAGATCCAGTCCACCTTGACCGAAAGAATTCGTGAAGCCCAGAAATCGGACAATGAGATAGCTAAGATAAAACAGAGAATGGAAGATGATAAAGCCAAAGGTTTTCGTGAGGATGAGCACGGAACTTTGTGGTTTGAGAACCGAATCTATGTGCCCAATGACCCAGAGCTTAGGAAGTTGATACTTCAGGAAGCCCACGATTCACCTTACTCGATACACCCAGGCAATACCAAGATGTATCTGGATTTAAAAGAAAGTTACTGGTGGACAGGTATGAAGAAGGATATTGCGGAACATGTTGCAATATGTGATGTTTGTCAGCGAGTAAAGGCAGAACATCAGAAACCAGCAGGGTTACTCCAACCTCTGCCGATACCCGAGTGGAAATGGAAAAAGCTTGGTATGGATTTCATCACAGGATTACCCAGGACCCGTTCAGGTTATGATTCCATCTGGGTAGTGGTAGATCGCTTGACCAAGGTAGCTCATTTCATTCCAGTGAAAACCACCTATACCAGTGCTAAGCTAGCCAAGATATATATGACCAGGATCGTATGTCTACATGGAGTTCCGAGGAGTATCGTGTCAGATAGAGGAACACAATTTACCTCAAAGTTTTGGCATCAATTACATGAAACTTTGGGTACAAGGCTGGATTTCAGTACAGCTTTTCATCCGCAGACAGATGGACAGACTCAGAGAGTCAACCAGATTCTGGAAGACATGTTGAGAGCTTGTGCGCTAGATTATGGATCTAGTTGGGATGACAACTTACCCTACACAGAATTCTCGTACAACAACAGTTATCAGACCAGTCTGAAGATGGCCCCTTTCGAAGCTTTATATGGAAGGAGGTGCAGAACGCCACTGACGTGGGATGGTGTTGGAGACCGACAACTTTTTGGTCCCGACCTTATCCGAGATTCTGAAGAGAAAGTCAAGCTGATTCGCGACAGACTCAAGATAGCTCAATCTCGACAGAAGAGTTATGCTGACAGCAAATGTAAAGAAGTGACGTATGAAGTGGGAGACCGAGCATATCTTCGTGTGTCCCCGCTTCGAGGAATCAAGAGGTTTGGTGTTAAAGGAAAGTTAGCACCTAGATTCATAGGCCCCTACAAAATTCTTGAACATAGAGGCGAAGTTGCATACAAGCTGGAATTGCCGGAAGGATTATCCGGAGTTCATGATGTTTTCCATGTTTCCCAGTTGAAGAAATGTCATACTGAGATGGCTGATATTCCTTTGAGAGATACAGTGCCCCTAGAGGCCATACAACTTGACAATGATCTGAATTACGAGGAGAAACCTGTCAGAATCCTCGAGACTGCCAACAGAGTTACCCGCAGCAAGATCATCAAGTTCTGTAAGGTTTTGTGGAGTCACCACACCGAGGAAGAAGCCACCTGGGAACGCGAAGAAGATCTTCGTAGAGACCACCCGCACCTATTTTCTAGCCAACCCGAATCTCGAGGGCGAGATTCATCTTAAGGTGGGTAGGTTTGTAACATCCCAAAATTCCATTTTGGAATGTTATGAAATATAGCTATGCATCCATCATCATCATTGCTTGAATACATGTATTGTTGAAATGTTCTTTCTAAATTTCTGAAAGCCCTTTCTACTTTCCCTAAGTTGCTTTCACCTATTTGAAATCTTGGTAAAATGTTCAAAATAAGAGGGGAGTAACATGACACTCCACACCAGGGTCATCTTGGTGATTTATTTGAACAATAAAAACCAGGGGTTGTTTTGAAAATATTTGCAAAAAGGATTTAAAAACAAATAGGCAATTCTAAAAATAATATTTTTTTGAAAGTATTCAAATGACAGAATAAAAATGTTCATTAAATAGCATTTATTATTCTGTTAATTTTGATATATTTATTTCCTACTTTTAACCACGGTTTGAATGTTCTAAAAGCTTTTGATTGTCGTTGGAAAACGTTAAAAAGAAAACGGTAACGGTTTTAGTATTAAACGGGCCGGGCCACGGCAGTTACTCGCGAAGTTAATACCGAACGGCCGACCGACGCGGAAACCTCGCTCCCCTCTCACTGACACCGGGTCCCACCCCGACCGACCGTTAGCCCGCGCGGTCGTCTTCTTCCCCGCACGCGACGCCGGACCTCGCCGGCAGTTACTCCATTCCCCCGATCTCTCTCCTCTCTCCTCCCCCGCACCACCCGAGCACCCTATATAAGAGCCCTAACCTCCTCTCTCCATTCCCCCCCGAATCCCCTCTCTCCCTCGCCGAGGCGTTGCCAGATTCCTCGCCGGAGCTGCTTTGACCACCGAAGCTCCCTCCCCACGTGCCCGTCGCCTCGTACGTCTCCTCGCCTCTCCGACCCCTCCGTTCGACTCCGGACCTCGCCCGCCTTCGTCTGAACCCCTTCGCTGCCTCTCTCGACCACCGGGGACCCCTTCGGCAACGTCCTCGACCACCGACCGCCGTCACCACTCGCCAGAGATCCTCTCTCTCTCCGGTAAGTCATCGGATCTATCCTCACCCCTCGGATCTACAATCCACGGCTAGGATTAGAACCCTTTAAACCCGAATTGTTTTCCTCGTCGGTCCGGTCGCCCGCCTGCAAGCACTCGTGCGCACACGCCCCCAACCAATAGGAAAGCGCCACGTAGCCCCCTGGTCGTTGCATATCTAGTTTTCTTTTCTGTTTTTGTTTTAGTTAACAGAGTGATTTCTAATTTTGTTTTTCTTATAACTTTTAATATTTTTAATATTTTGAGTTGATTCTTTTTGCAATAGCTCACATTTTTCATGTAGTTTCACCCTGTACTTTTAAATTTTAAATTTGAACTCTAAAATTTGAATTGAATCAAATTTGCTTAAAACCTTCAAATCTGAATAACTAGAGTTTGAAAATAGATTTTGACATGAATCTTTTTGCTACTGTTTGGTCTTAGTTAGGACTACCTTTAAGCTTAGTTTGAAAAAATTTAGGATGATTTTTATTAGTGTTCTAGCTATAAACAGAATCTGCCTAGTATTATAGTATATTTTTTTATTTACTTAGTTTTAGTTAGTTTAACTTAGATTTAGTTTTAATTTGTTTAGTAGGTTCTGTTGATTTAAATATTTAGTGTTTTACTTATTGTTAATAAAAATATAAAATCGTTTAGTTTATTTCTTTGTTAATATAGGAATCACAATTTCTTTTCAAATAGGGTTATTTTGATTAAAACAACTAGTTAGTAATAGTTTTGCTTTCAAACAAAGTTTTATATAATAAATTCTGTTTTCTAAGACAAGTTTATTTGTAAATTCTTTTCTGTTAAAAATATGTTTTACTAATAAGTAATAAGTTTTGTTTTGCTCTTTTGATAGTAAAACTATAGTTGATTCATATAGTGCTTATCAAAACTTTTATAAATTTTACTTAAGTTTTCCCAACAAACTTAAATTGATTTTCTTCTGTTTATTAATAAAAATATTTTTTATTGTTTCCCTGCTGTCAACAATTGTTTTGGTCAATACCAATAGTTTTATTATTGTTAGTAGTGTTTTATCAATCATCTTTAGAAAACAAAACTTTGTGTGTTTTCTTGCTTGTGATTTTTTTGCATTGTTTTGTCTTGATTGGTTACTAGTTCATGGTTGATGGTTGTGAGTTACGATATTTTGTTGTATGCTTATTTGAGTGCTCTTGTTTGCTTCGTTAGATTATCCGGAGTGCGAAGTTTGTTACTTAGAGTCACTCGCGTACGAAGATCATCAATCAGGCAAGTCACTTTGATCATGTTTACCCATGTTTTATATGCATTAGTTCTACCATCTTCCCCAATTGCATGCAAGATAGGTTAGTTGGAAACTTGGTTACATTGTAGTAGTATCATGTGGTAGGTACCCCCTCAAACTCTTTGACACATTGGCCCCGGGAAACGTTGTTTTACTTTTTTCTATGCTATTAGTAGACGGGGTTGGTTGTGTGATTCATGAGAGTTGAGAGAGTTAATAATTTCAAGACCTACATAATGATCAAGATTTGAAGACTCCGAGTTTTCAACATACCTCTGGGTGGATGATGGTTGAACGGCACCCTGGAGAAACCAGTGGATTTGCCTAGGTGATGCTGGAGATGGCCAGTATTCACGCGGAAAGGTCCACCCAGGCACAAAGAGATGGATGGGTGCTTCAAGACCCAAGGCTTACCTGCACAGCCACAAGTCATTATGGGCTCTGGCTTGGTTGGATATCATGGTGACCCTGGACAGGCGGTGCTACGAGATGTAGAAGAACGGTAGGAAAGGATGGGCACCGTCAGAGTCGCAGGGAAACCCTTTGGAAGACCATGTTTTGGTCATCCGTTTCTCAAACACCCTGAAGTGCGAGAAATTAAACGGAGGCGACCAAATCTTGTGGGTAACGTGTGCAAAACTCTGCAGAGTACTCAAACCTAATCGATTAGTCGTGTCCACGGTCATGGACGACTTGAGCCAAAGGAACTGAAACATTCGGAACTCTCAACACAATTAATATGATGATGTGGGTATTAACAATTTGGGTATGAGAATTGGTTGGTGGAACCATCTCATTAATCAACCAACTTAGTAATATTTTTCTTAGCTCTCTCTTGATGTAGGAAAAATTGGCTTTACGCAAAAGCTTACCACCCCACCTGCCATATAAGCATGTAGATTAGATGATTATCTTTTCACCCCTCTCTTGTGACTTTGCCGGCATATTCCATATACTGACCTACACGGCTGCAACCTATCATGTTGTAGAGTATTTTTCCGACCAGGAGTGAGGACACGTTCTACGCTCGGTGAGATGCCCTTGGAGTCAGATGGACTCATCTACCTTCGACGCTTCCGCAAGATTTAGATATTCTCATGAGTTGGCTTTCAGCCACTTTATTGTAATTTTTATTGTAATAAAGGATTCGATATGAGATTTGGATTAATATAATGTTGTGTGATTTCCCTTTGATATATACATTGATGTACCGTGTGTGTACCAGCATGATCTTGGGATGGTACGGAAACACCGGAGATTCGACCTTTCAGGTCGGGTCGCTACACATGGTAATTTGTTTACGTTATGAATTTAGTCCTAATATAATGACATCCAAGAGGGATATAATAAAAACTTCCATATTAAGTGCATTAACAACTATGAGAAGTTGGATTCCTTGCATATAGTTTTGAGATAATAGGGATGGTAATATGAGAGTCATTCTAGTGAGTAGTTGTGAAATGAATAGATACGTGTGTTAAAGCTTGTTATTCCCATAGCATGCACGTATGGTGAACCGCTATGTAACGAAGTCGGAGCATGACTTGTTTAATGATTCTCGACCTTTGTGTGAGGGTCAGGAGCGCGTGATGGTTAACTCCTACCAACCTCTCCCCTAGGAGCATACGTCTATTGCGTTGTTTGATGACTAATAGACTTTTGCAATAAGTATGTGAGTTCTTTATGACTAATGTGGGTCCATGGACTATACGCACTCTCACCCTTCCATCTTTGCTAGCCTCTCTAGTACCGCGCAACTTTTGCCGGTACATCAAACCCTCCTTCCTCAAAACAGCCACCATCTATTCCTAAAAACATCCACCATACCTACCTACTATGGCATTTCCATAGCCATTCCGAGATATATTGTCATGCAACTTCCACCATGTAGTTTTTCTATGACTTCCATCATCACTTCATATTGCATATAGAGTTTTATCTTGTCATAGGAATCGAGTTGTAATTTCTTTTTCTTTGTGTTATAAGTAAATAAAAGTGTGATGATGTTTCATTATTAGAGCATTGTCCCATGAGAGAAAAGGATGATGGAGGCTATGACTCCCTCACAAGTTGGGACGAGTATCCGGACTTCAGAAAAATAAAAGAGGCCAGCGAAGCCCAAACAAAAAAAATAAAAGAGGCCAAAGAAGCCCACCAAATATATATATACACAAAATGAGAGAAAGAGAGAAGGGACAATTTCTACTATCTTTTTTCACACTTGTGCTTCAAAGTAGCACCATGATCTTCATGATAGAGAGTCTTCTATTTTGTCACTTTCATATAACTAGTGGATATTCATTTTTGCACGACCACTTAGTTTTCTTTTTGAGATTTCATACACTTATAACTCTAAGTGAATTTGTTGCATGGCAATCCCTACTCACTCACATTGATATCTATTGATGGGAATCTCCATAGCGCGTTGATACGCCTAGTTGATGTGAGACTATCTTCTCCTTTTTCCTTGCAACCCCACCATATTCTATTCCACCTATAATGCTATATCCATGGCTCACGCTCATGTATTGCATGAGAGTTGAAAAGGTTTGAGAACACTAAAAGTGTGAAACAATTGCTTGACTTGTTCATTGAGGTTGTGCATGATTTAGATACTTTGTGTGGGGAAGATGGAGCATAGCCAGACCATATGATTTTGTAGGGATAACTTTCTAAGGCCATGTTATATCGAAAGGAGGCGACTACCTTGTTGGTGTGCTTGAAGTATTACTGTTTTTGTCAATATTAGACTATTGTTCTGAATCTAACGGATCTGAATATTCATGCCACAATAAAGAATATTACATGGATAAATATGTTGGATAGCATTCCACATCAAAAATTCTATTTTTATCATTTACCTACTCGAGGACGAGCAGGAATTAAGCTTGGGATGATGATACGTCTCCAATGTATCTATAATTTTTTATTGTTCCATGCTATTATATTATATGTTTTGGATGTTTTATATGCATTAATATGCCATTTTATATTATTTTTGGGACGAGCCTATTAATCTAGAGCCTACTGCCAGTTTTTGTTTTTTCCTTGTTTTTGAGTTTCGCAGATAAGGAATATTAAATGGAGTCCAAACAAAATAAAATAAAACCTCCGGAAAGATTTTTTCTGGAAAATATGGAAGCCACAAGACTTGAGAACCAAGGTAGAGGAGCTGCCACGGGGCCACAAGCCTGCTTGCCGTGGCCAGGGGAATACCCCGTGCCGGGTAGGCTTGCGAGCCCCTGGCACCTCCTCTAACCCTAATCTTCATCCTATAAATACCCAAATATTCCATCATTATCAGAACGAGCCACGAAAACACTTTTCCGCTGTCAGAAGGCTCCGTTCCCGAGAGATCCAATCTTGGAGCCTTTTCCGGTAATCTGTCGGAGGGGGATTCGATCACGGAAGGCATCTACATCAACTCCATTGCCCCTCCGATGATGCGTGAGTAGTTCACCATAGACCTATGGGTACATAGCTAGTAGCTAGATGGCTTCTTCTCTCTCTTTGCTTCTGAATACCATGTTCTTCATGATCTTCATGAAGATCTATCTGATGTAATACTCTTTTGCAGTGTGTTTGTCGAGATCCGATGAATTGTGGGTTTATGTTCAGATTATTCATGAATATTATTTGAGTCTTTCCTGAATTCTTATATGCATGATTTCATATCTTTGCAAGTCTCTTGGAATTATTGGTTTGGTTTGGCCAACTAGATTGGTAATTCTTGCAATAGGAGAAGTACTTAGTTTTGGGTTCAATTTTGCGGTGTCCTCACCCAGTGACATAGTAGGGGTAGCGAGGCACGTATTGTATTGTTGCCATCAAGGGTAAAAATATGGGGTTTTCATCATATTACTTGATTTTATCCCTCTACATCATGTCATCTTACCTAATGTGTTACTCTGTTCTTCATGAACTTAATACTCTAGATGCAGGCAAGAGTCGGTTGATGTGTGGAGTAACAGTAGTAGATGCAGAATCGTTTTGGTCTACTTGTCATGGACGTGATGCCTATATGCATAATCATTGCCTTGGATGTCTTCATAACTATTCGCTTTTCTATTAATTGCTCGACGGTAATTTGTTCATCCACCGTAATACTTGCCATCATGAGAGAAGCCATCTAGTGAAACTTATGGCCCCCGGGTCTATTGTCCGTATTATATTTTTAGATCTAAAACCAAAAACACCAAAAATACTTGTTGCCTTGTTTTTACTTTTAGTTTTACTTTCTGTTCAAGCATCCTATTATATCTATCTCTACTAGATCTCATCCTTGCAAATAACTGTGAAGGGATTGACAACCCCTTTATAGCGTTGGGTGCAAGAGTTTGATTCCTTGTGCACGTATATCTATTGGTGGCTCGCTTGTGTCTCCTACTGGATTGATACCTTGGTTCTCAAAAACTGAGGGAAATACTTATCTACTTTGCTGCATCAAACCATTCCTCTTCATGGGAAACCAACGCATGCTCGAGAAGTAGCACAATACTCGTAGACATGTATGTGTAGGGTGTACTTGACATACTATGAATGCTAAAATCTGCCAAGACTTAAAATTGGGAAGAAGTAGATTTTTAATTGGTCAAGTAGTCTAATCACCCCACCCCCCTCTAGACCTACTTTCGATCCTACAAGAAGCTTATGGCAGATGCTATGCGTAAGCCTGGTCCCTCCAAGAGCACCAAGGCTGCATCCAAGAAGGTTGCTACAGGGAAGTCCAAGAGGACTACCAGAAATATTCCTACTGCTGAGAAGAACAAGACATCAACTTTCAGAGAAGCAGACGATGATGATGCTATGACAACTTTGATGAAGCTTAGACCTCACCTTCCTGAACACAATGCCAGCCATCCAGTTGCTGTGGATATGAAGAAGAGGAAGGATTCAGGTTTGAGGGCATGGAGAGCTATTGATCCATATGCCCAGAGGAGAAAAATTGATGTGGACTATAGATTCTACACCAAGGAGCAGCAAGACTTCTATGAGACGATCTTGCTTGACAAGAGTCCTGCAGTCAGTGATATGAGATATGTTGACTGGAAGTATATCAAGGCAAATGAGAACTATTTCCCATGTGTGCAAGACAACTTCCACTGCATTGGACTTGATCAGTTTGTTGGCAGAGAGTTCACTGCTTGGAATGATGAGATGATCATGCAGTTCTACTCCACTGCTCACTTCTATAGAGATGGCAGGATAGTGTGGATGATTGAAGGAGATAGATAAGAATCTTCCGTTGGTGAGTGGGCTACCATATTAGGAGTCCCAGAGGTATAGGATGGTGACTTGGATGTCTACTCTGAATCCAAGGAGAGACACAATGCTATGAAGGATATGTACACTGCTATCCCAGCTGCTAACTTGCAATCACACAAGGATCCATTTACTTCCTCCAGGAAGGCCTTCGTATCATGAACACCATCTTGAGGCATACCTTGATGCCCAAGTCTGGAGATGAGAAGATGATTCGTGGCTACTCCATCAACATGCTTATCCATCTTGATAGTCACACCAGGATTCAAGTGATGGACTTGATTGTTGAAATAGTGAAGAGGGTTGTTGCTGACCAGAAGCGCTCATGCTGCTATGCACCCTACATTCAGATGCTAATCAACTCCAAACTTGAGAAGCACATCTTCGCTCTGGATAGACCCCACTTGACACTTCAGCTAGATTTCGAGGACAACGTTGTGGTGATCGACCCAGACCATCCCACATCAGCTATAGCTCAGGCACAGGCAAAGGGAGAGGCAGAGGCAACTCGAGCCACTAGTGCTCAGGTCCCTAGATCCAGGAACGAGCAGATGGATCTCTTGATCTCCACTGTCATGGACATGAATAAGGACTTCAAAACCATTATGGATAGTCAGGAGAGCCTTGTGAACATTTTTGAAGATAGAGTGAAAACTCTCGATGACAAGGTAGATGGGTTGACTAAGAAAGTCAATGAGCTTAAGAAGGTAGTAGATGAAGCTCCTATCTGTCACACCTCTTCAGAGTCTGAGTCTTCTGATGATGAGGATAGTGCACCTGTCAGGACGACTGCCCAGTTCAGGAAACAGGCCAGGACACCCATAGTGCTAGCTCCAGAGATGAGACCTTCATCTTGTGCTCCAGCTTCAGTGACATTAGCTCCATCAGCACCTTCAGTGCCTCTGGTGTCTACACCGACTCCGTCCAGGACATCAGCAGAAGCCTTCGCTGACGCAGTTCTCTCGGCTCCAACATCGACCACCGGAGGAGATCAGCCACAAAAGAACGATTAGCTATATCTCTTCGAGCTTTTTGGTAACTTGTTGCCAAAGGGGGAGAAGTTGTATATAGATCTAGGCTTCGAGTGAGAGAGTGTTTGTTTGTATTGCTGTTTTACAAAACATTTGGTCTTTTGGTTTGGATGTGAGATACTTTTGTTCGTGTTTGATCATACACTTTAATGTGTGTTGCTACTATTTCCTATATTTTGATGGTTATGTGATGATCATTCACTTTTCTTGATGTGGTGTGCTATGTTATTAACTCTTATCTCTCTTGCACACCACCAAGTTGTATGAGACATGGAAGAAGTGTCCCATGTACCTAATCAATTGTGCATTTGCATTCAAACACAAACTTAAAAATAATGCACAAATTTAGGGGGAGCTCTAACTTATCACATACTTCTCAAAGCGATGATTACATTCATTGATTATATCATATGTCTAATCTTTGATCTATATGTTGTCATCAATTACCAAAAAGGGGGAGATTGAAAGCACGTTTGCTCCCTTGGTGGTTTTGGTAATTAACAACAACATATATGTCATTGAACTAATGTTTCTACTAAGCATGTTTTAGGAAAAGTTCAATGATGGTTTGGCAAAAGAATTGTGGAATACCCCAATATACAAGGTAAATTGGCAAAGCTTCAAGCAAAGGACTCTACATTTTACATTTTGTGAGAAATCACTTTGAGTCCATAGGAAAGCCAATACTATTAAAAGGGGGTAAGGTTTTGTTGGTGAAAAAAATGCCCATATGTGCACAACTGATAGTCACCACATACACCCACAAGCTCTCCCACAAAAGTTTGTCCAAAGCCAAATATCCAAAATCGGTGCAACCAACACTTTCCACTCGGTGCCACCGATTCCCAGCCTTAGACAGACTCAGCCAAACCCTAGCATTTCGGTGCAACCGATTCCATTTTGGTGCCACCGAGTTTGGGTTGCCAACTTCCTGTTGCGCAAGCTCACAAAATCGGTCCCACCAAGTTTTGTGAATCGACGTCACCGAGTTTGGCAATCTGACTGTTGGTCACCTTATCAGTGCAACCGAGTTGTATGTATCGGTCTCACCGAGATTCAGAAGTTGCTACCTTTGAGGCAACTCGGTACCATCGAGAATTACACATCGGTGTCACCGAGTCTCACTTATTAGGTGTAACGGTTGGATTTTTGGAGATGCCTATATATACCCCTCCACTACCACTCACTCGCAAGAGAAGCACTCAGAACAGTTCCCCACTCATACCTACTGATTTTCTGAGACAGAGCCACCTACTCATGTGTTGAGATCATGCCATTCCATTCCTACCATATGAATATTGATCTCTAGCCTCCCCAAGTTGCTTTCCACCCAATCAACCTCTTCCACCATAGCCAAATCTATGAGAGAGTGATTGTGTGTTGAGGAGTCTATCATCTTGAAGCACAAGAGCAAGGAGTTCATCGACATTATCAAGCCTATTGCCTTTTGGAGGGTGGTGCCTCCTAGATTAGTTGGGTGTCACTTGGGAGCCTCCTACTTCATGTTGTGGAGTGAACCAAGAAGTTTGTAAGGGCAAGGAGATCGCCTACTTAGTGAAGATATATCCCGAGTTAGGATAGTCCTCTGTGGACGTAGGCCATCATGGTATAGTCAAAGTTGCTTCTTCATGGAACCCTCCGTGGGTAGAGCCCTCCATGGACTCCCACGACCGTTACCCTCCGTGGGTTGAAGACTCCATAAACATGGATGTACGATAGCACCATCTATCGGAACCACGGGAAAAATCATCGTGTCACTAATTGCGTTTGATCTTCCTACCCTTCCTTTACTTACATGCTTGTCTTTACTTTCCGCTGCAGTACTCGTAGACATGCATGTGTAGGGTGTACTTGATATACTATGAATGCTAAAATCTGCCAAGACTTAAAATTGGGAAGAAGTAGATTTTTAATTGGTCAAGTAGTCTAATCACCCCCCCCCTCTAGACCTAATTTCGATCCTACATAGTTGGAGAAATCTGTTTTTCCACACTTAGTAAAATTTATAACATTAACTGTCTTTTTACCCGCCATTGCATAGCCGGCTCTTCTGGTATCAATTTAACTCGCCTCAGTCCTATAGTAGACGATGGCTTAGAATATCACCATGACCCTCTGAATATCACTGTCGTCTCAGCCATAGTTGCCTTTGTTGTGAGGTTTTCTTAACCCGCCACATCTTTGTGTCTTTTCACAAAATCTAACCTGCCACCATGTCCAAAGCCCCCACCTCTTGTGACTGGTAAACTCCTGGGGCACCGAGGAATCATTAAAGGAGTTTGTAACCATGGGAGCCTTTTTGGCTCAAGAGATCATCCACTAGAGAGTTCCCGGTAAGGACACCAGGCCTGAGCCTCAGGAAGGGGAAGTGGTCGTATTCACAGATCACCTTCTCCGCGGCTTCTCACCACCCGGATCAAAAAAATCTGGGACCCCTTGCACTTCTACAAGCTCCATCCTCGAGACATAGGCCCCAATTTTGTTACCAACTTATGCCAATTTCATGTCCTCCGTGAAGCTTATCTGCAGGAAGAACCCACTGTTGATCTCTTCCGATATTTCTTCTACATCAACCGACAGACCGAGTTAGCGGCTGGGTTGAGTCTTGAGCTTGGAGGCATCTCAATCCAGAGGCGAAGAGACATGTCTTTCCCCGCAGCCATCCTTCCTAGCCATCCCAAGGATTGGAATCGGACTTGGTTCTATTCCAGAGATACCTCTCTGGCTAGAGAAAATCCGTTGTCGGGTTACCGTCCCATCCGGCTTTGCACCAGCACTGAGCACACTGAATGGATGAGTATTGTGAAGCGTGTCCATTACGCTCTAGCCTTTCTACAGATCCAGGCTCTACTAGCCAATGGATTAACTGGTGTGGATCTGACCGTTTTTGGGTCAGCTAGAGGATCATCCCACTGAGCCGGCATGATAAACTATTGTATGAATATTCCGGTGAAGTGGATGGTCCAATGCGCTTCAACCGGATGCCTTTGACTGAGAAGGACCTCAACTCCATCGTCAAGTCCCTGCTCAGAGAGCCTCAAGCAGCTAATACGTCTCCATCATATCTACTTTTCCAAACCCTTTTGCCCTTGTTTTGGACTCTAATTTGCATGATTTGAATGGAACTAACCGGGACTGACGATGTTTTCAGCAAAATTACCTTGGTGTTATTTTTGTGCAGAAATAAAAGTTCCCGGATTGATCCGCAAATCTACGGAGAATATTTTTGGAATTAATAAAAAATATTGGCGAAAGCATCAACCGGAGGGGGCCACCCACAGGTGGTAAGACTGCAAGGCGCGACCACCCCCTTGGCCGCGCCTAGCAGGCTTGTGGGCCCCCTGTTGCTCCATCGACCTAAATTCCACTCCTATATATTCCTATTCGCGAAGAAAAAAATCAGAGAGAAGAGTTCATCGCGTTTCACAATACGAAGCCGTCGCCACCTCCTGTTCTTCCTCGCCGGAGTCTATATTGGGCTCCGGAGAGGGGAAATCAACGCCATTGTCATCACCAACCATTCTTCATCACCTATTCCATGATGCTCTCTGCCATTCGTGAGTAATCCCATCGTAGGCTTGCTGGACGGTGATGGGTTGGATGAGATTTATCATGTAATCAAGTTAGTTTTGTTAGGGTTTGATCCCTAGTATCCACTATGTTCTGAGATTGATGTTGCTATGACTTTGCTATGCTTAATGCTTTCCACTAGGTCCCGAGTGCCATGATTTCAGATCTGAACCTATTATAATTTCATGAATATATATGTGTTCTTGATCCAATCTTGCAAGTTGTAGACACCTATTACGAGTTATGATCCGCATCCCCCAGGGTGACAATAATTGGATTCTTTCCGGTGATTACCGTAGTTTGAGAAGTTCATGTATTCACTAAGTGTTAATGCTTTGGTCCGATTCTCTATTAAAAGGAGGCCTTAATATCCCTTAGTTTCCATTAGGACCCCACTGCCATGGGAGGGTAGGACAAAAGATGTCATGCAAGTTCTTTTCCATAAGCACGTATGACTATATATGGAATACATGCCTACATTACATTGATGAATTGGAGCTAGTTCTGTGTCACCGTAGGTTTATAACTGTTGCATCATGAATGCCATCCGACATAATTTTCCATCATTAGTACATTGCCTATGAGCTTTCCACATATTGATCCTTGCTAAGTTACTTTTCCGTTACTACTGCTACAATCACTTCAAAACTGCTATTGTTACTTTTGTCGTCGTTACCGTTACTTCCATATTACTTTGCTACTAAATACTTTGTTGCAGATATTAAGTCTTTCAGGTGTGGTTGAATTGACAACTCTGCTGCTAATACTCGAGAATATTCTTTGGCTCCCCTTGTGTCGAATCAATAAATTTGGGTTGAATACTCTACCCTTAAAAACTGTTGTGATCCTCTATACTTGTGGGTTATCAGCAGCGTGCAACCAGACTGGGTTAAAGCCGTCTGTGTTTGCAACCCGGCTCCATAGGTAGAAATCCTTTGAACAAACTATTTGGTTTCTCTAAATTTTGTGTTTCATATTTTTTCTGATCCTTTTGTAACTCATATGCAGGCCAAATCCCCCTTTTGGAAGAAGAAATTCACCGTCGTTTCCAAATAGAAAGTTAAGGCGACTGAGACCCATGTTTCGGGTCGTAAAAGGAAAACATCCATCCAAGAGCTGCTCGAGCTTCATGACTTGGAGGTAGAACTTGACTCTCTTGGCCTTCTTTGTATGCAACTCATTGACAATGATTACTCCCAGGAAGAAGCGAAAACAAGGTATGCTAGTGTTGCAAAGGTAACTATTGTCTCCTCTGATTCGGAACCTTTACCAATAATGAAAATACAATGGGCTGTTCGGAAGGTAAAACGTTCACACCCTTTTGGTCACTTGGATCCCAACTTTCTTTTGAAGAAGCAGCAAGATGATAATAGACATCAGACCTGGAGCACCGGCTTTGAAGATCTTGTGGCCGGCTTACCAAATGCTCTGGCTCCTTGGAAACGGCGCACCGAGGTATTTCATTGCCTTGAATTCATTTCTCCTATATGTTGATCTTATGTTGCATCTTACTTATATTTCCCAATTTAACTTCCCAGGACTCTCCTCCTTCTTCCGATGACTCAACCGCCACGAAGTTGCCTCCTCTTGTTATCAACCCAACGTGAACATCTTTTCATCCCGTACCATGCGTTAATATTCTATCCTTACTTATGTTGTATAATACCACCTTTCCTCATAGGGCTCAAGCTAAATGAAGGAAAGTAAGCAGGCCATCTGCCACTCCTGATGCCCAAGAGCCGAAAAACCCAAGGCCTACCACCCTTGAAGCTCATATTGAACCCTTTGAGGCTGACAAAGGCGCCCATGAAGAGGCTCCTCATCTTATTGAGCCGGCTGATGTTGATATTGAGGGTCCTGAGGCCCATCCGGAAGTTCATCCTAAGCCGCCCAGCCCCCAGCCAACAGCTAAAGACATGGCTTCTCATGAAGAGGTTACCGTCACCGGGGCGGCTTATAAATCTCCGACTCCTTCCAATGTGCTATCCAAACACACCAGCAACAACGAGGCGGCTTTTCTAGAGGAAGAGAAGACTCAATTTGATCTTCCTAATCAAGCAAAGCTTACTGCTGATGAGTTACAATCTACCTATCTGAACCGTCTCTCCGCAAGCCGGGACATGGAGGCCAACTTGGTTGGTATGATGAAGAAAAAATACGAGGTACTCCACTTTCCTTGCCTTCCATATATCTTTACGTAGACCCCAAGAGCCAGTTTACTTTGCAAAAAATCAGCCGGGACTTCAATCATTTGTAGACTCCAATGAATTGCCTTGTATCCCCCAAGGGCCGGGTCATTATGTAAATAATGAACCGGTACTTGTCATAGAGTAAGAGCCAAGTGTAGCCCCCAAGGGTCGGGTCATTATGAAATAATGAGCCGTCACTTAACATAGAATAAGAGCCAAGTGTAGCCCCCAATGGTCGGGTCATCTTCCTAAAGATGATCCGGGTCTTATTTGAACTTTAACCCTTGAAAGAACTGATACAAATTAGCCCCCAAGTGTCAAGTATATTGCCTGCAATCTGCTTGAGACTTGTAGTGTCCTTCTTAATTGCCCCCAAATTCTATCATACATTGCTCTGGTGGCTTAAGAATGAAAATAATCTTGTTCTCGACCACTTGTACTCTACAAGAATCCTTAAACGCGGTCGAGTCTAGCTTGACTGACCTGAAGAAAGATTTGGCTTTGCAACAAGATGCCCGGGCTGAGGCTGAGGAAAAATGGTGTCTCTCCTCCATAGAGCTCGAAAAGGTCAAGGCGGACTTTGAAGCCTACAAGAAAACTACTGAAACTGAATAATCTTCCTTAACCAAACGGGCAGAAGACACGGAAGGTCAACGGCAATCCGTCACTGAAGAGCTTAACAATTTGAGAAGCCATATATCTTGTATGACTGAAGTCGTCTTTGGTAAGTATAACTACCTATCAATACTCCTTGCAAAATAGTTTGTTTGTTGAAAAACATTCTCTAGGCGGCTTATGATATTTGACTGCTTGTAGGTCAACGAAGTCGCCAACTTTCAGATGACAGTCTGCTAAAGCTGAAAGCTTTATACTCTTTTACTGCGCAGTTGTATGTTGGAAGCCTCTTTAGAATCAAGGTTGTTATGACTGAAAGGAGCGTCCCAAAATTTATCAAAAGTGTTCTGGAGTGCCTCTCTACTCTGCCAAAACAGATAAAAGAACTAAAGAGATCAACTATCCGTAAAGGTGCAACTGTCGTGGTTTTGTCACGACAGATGTCCTGGTGAGAGGACTTAGGTTTGAGGCCATTGCTACGATGGTGAGCTCTAAGGGGTTGATTGGGATGAGAGACGAGGGTTTGCCCAGGTTCGCCCCTCGAAAAGAGGTAAAAGCATACGTCCTACTTTGAGTCGGTCACTCGCTTATGCACCCGAGCTTAACCGGCAGAGATAATGGATGGCTTTCCTCAGCTAAAGGATGACGGCTCAGAGTTTGCTCAAGACGACTATGCCTGTTGCATGAAGGCATCACGAATATTGGCAAGTCGGCTGGCTGTAGAAGCTGACATGTCATCCTATCAGGCGGCTTACTCTGAAGATAACAAACGAATTTGAGGACCCACCTTTGAAGCCAAAAGCCTGATTCCTCAACGCCGTAAGCACCTCTTTGACCCTGATACTGACCCATCTCCAATCATGCGTGATGAAGCCGAATTTGAGGCTTTAACAAACTGCAATTGGGATGTGGACAACCTTCAGATCCGGGAGACCGAAGACCCGGCGCTGGATGACCTGGCGACGAGCGAAATAAAGAATTGGCCCCATGTGAAGGTAACCCGGCCCTGTTGATATGCCATGTTATAATTTGTTGCAAAAAACTTAAGTCCGTGGATTTTGGGCTCCTTGATAGCCTTGTGATAGTAGTAGTAAAACTGATTGCCTTGGTTGTGCCTTCGCGCACATTTGGAGTTTGAATAGCTTTACACTTATCCATCCTCTATTTATTCTAGCTATGATCATATTTCCTGATGCTTGGTGGCAGCTTATCATAAAAGACAAGACCTGCAAAATAACAAGACACAAAATATACTCTTTCATTGTTTAGGCGGCTTTAAAGGCACAACCCAAAGAGGTTAACTCTTGTTTTACACTCTTGAGGAAAAACTCATTTTTTGTTGTTTTTTCAAAAACTTAGGCATGACTGCCCAAACCTCATATGCCGGCTCTCACATGGCACAGATTCGTCATTTTAACCTTAACCAATTCACGGTCTTAAAAATATTGACTGTTAAGAGCTCGAACGAGCCATATAGCGGAGAGACTACAACGGGGCATGAGTACCCCCAAACCCATAAACCAGCTCTCATGTGACATAAATCTGTCGTTTTAACCTTAAACAGTTCAGGTTCTTTAAAAAATATTGACTGATTAAGAGTACAAACGGGCCACATAATGGAGAGACTACAGCAGACGCGCGAGTTTATCGTGGCTTTCTGTAAGATGGCCCTCGCATGATATAAGTCGTCGTTTTAACCTTAATTAATATAGGGTCTCATTACAAGATTGACTGTCACGATCTTTGACCAGTTCAGGGTCTTTATTGCGATGTTAACTGATAAGAGTTTGGCAGGTCACGTGGTGGAGTGGGAAGTTGCAAACAGACAGGTTTAACCCAAATATGGCTTGGAAGCTGGTCAAGAGGGTATGAAAGCTAAACCCGGTGGGTTGGAAGCCCCCAAGTGACCTATTGAATTATCAAATCATTTGCACAATCTTGTTGCACGAAAAACGGCAGAGGCCCCGAATTGTGGGGATGCCAACTTCATTATATTAAAAAGGTATATACAATGACAGATGTATGTACATTGATGAGAGCCAATGACTCAAGTATAGTAAGGCCAGAGATGAGCAATATTCCATGGCCTGTTGGTCTCTTGTCCGGAAGTACGTGACTCGTTTCTCTCCCGTATATCGATGAGGTAATATGACCCATTGTGGAGATTTTTGCTGACCATGAAAGGCCCTTCCCAAGGGGGGGTAACTTATGCATATCTGTCTGGTCTTGAATCGAGCGTAGCACTAAGTCACCTTCTTTGAACGTCCGGGTCTTGACTGTGTGGCTATGATAGCGACGTGGGTCTTGCTGATTAACCACTGATCATGCTGCGGCAAGATCTCGCTCCTCATCCAAAGCATTTAGCGCGTACTGATGCGTCGTCTCGTTTTCAGTTTCAACATAAGCTGCCACCCTAGGCGAGTCATGGTGGATATCACTTGGGAGGACAGCTTCCGCACCATAAACCATGAAGAAAGGTGTATAGCCTGTTGACCTGTTCGGGGTGGTTCTAATACTCCAAAGAACTAAAGGTAACTCCTCCACCCAACAACCTAGTGTTCGCTCCAAAGGAACCATAAGACGGGGTTTTATCCCTCTTAAGATATCTTGGATGGCATGTTCCGCTTGCACATTGGACTGCGGATGAGACACGACGGAGACATCAAGGCGGATATGTTCACTCTCATAGAATGCTTTCATAGCCCCTTTGGATAGATTTGTACCGTCGTCAGTAATGATACTGTGAGGGTAACCAAAACAAAAGATTAGCTTCTTGACAAACTGACCCGTCGTGGCTGCATCGCACTTGCTGACCGGCTCTGCCTCAACCCACTTGGTAAACTTATCAACCACCACCAAAAGGTGGGTCTTCTTATCTTTAGACCTCTTAAAAGTCCCAACCATATCAAGCCCCCAGACCACAAACAGACAGGTGATCGGAATCATTCGCAGCTCCTGAGCCGGCACATGGGTGCGTCGTCCAAAATTTGACACCCGCCGCACTTGGTAACTATGTCCTCTGTGTCTTTATGAGCCGTCAACCAGAAGAAACTGTGTCGGTAAGCCTTGGACACCAAGGATTTTGAGCCGACGTGATGACCACAATCACCGGAGTGTATCTCATGTAAAATTTCCTTGCCCTCCTCAGGGGAAATGCAACACTGTAAAACACCGGTCACACTACATCTATGCAACTCACCATTAATGATAGTCATGGACTTGGACCGCCTCACAATCTGTCGTGCCAAGGTCTCATCCTCGGGTAACTCACCGCAAGTCAGATACGTCAGATATGGCAACGTCCAATCAGGAATAGCATGGAGAGGCACCATTAATTGTACCTCTGAGTCAGGCATATCAAGATCCTCCTCAGAAGGTAACTTGACTGACGGGTGATGCAAGACATCTAGAAATGCATTAGGCGGCACCAGCTTGCGTTGAGACCCCAGTCTTGATAAAGCGGCAGCTGCCTCATTCTTCCGACGATCAATATGATCCACCTGGTAACCCTTGAAGTGACCGGCAACGATGTCAACCGCCTGGCGATAAGCCTCCATACGAGGGTCCTTATAATCCCACGTGCCAAAAACTTGTTCAGCCACAAGGTATGAGTCTCCTAAACACCTGACCCGGCTTAGATTCGTATCCTTGGCCACATGGAGACAATGAAGCAAAGCCTCATACTCAGCTGCATTGTTAGTACAAGAAAACATTAGTCTTAACACATATCAAAATGTGTCACCTCTAGGGGAAGTTAAAACAACTCCAGCCCTCGAGCCTTCCAACTGCCTGGATCCATCAAAGTGAATTGTCCAGTATGTATTATCCAGCTTCTCCTCATGCGCCTGGCTCTCCGCCAGTCGTTTATGAAATCCACCAAGGCTTGAGACTTGACAGTCATTTGAGGCACATACTTCAAATTAAGAGGTCCAAGCTCCAGTGCCCACTTAGCAATCCTGCTGGTGGCCTCTCTATTTCAAATGATATCACCCAAAGGCGCAGGATTAACCACTGTGATTGGATGTCCAAGGAAATAATGCTTCAACTTGCGATTTTCCATGAACACTCCATATATTAGCTTTTGCCAATGTGGGTATCTCTGCTTGGACTCTATTAACACCTCACTGGCATAGTAAACTGGCCTCTGGACAAGATATTCCTTCCTTGCCTCCTTGCGCTCCACAACAACTGCAATGCTGACGACCCTGATATTCCCCGCTACATATAAGAGCAGCGGTTCCTTCTCCACGGGAGTGGACAAAACCGGCGCCTCAACTAATTGTTTTTTGACCGCTTCAAACGTCTCATCGACCAAAATCATCTATCTTCTTCATCATCTAATATAAGGGGATAGCCTTCTCACCAAGGTGGTTGATGAACTGGCTTAAGGCGGTGATACGACCCGCCACGCGCTGGACATCATTAACACACGCCGGCTTAGACAATGAGGTGATGGCCTTTATTTTATCCGGGTTAGCCTCGATCCCCCTCTCTGAGACCAGGAAACCTAAGAGCTTGCTTGCAGGGACACCAAAGACACATTTAACCGGATTAGGCATCATCTTGTAAACCCGTAGATTATCAAAAGTCTCCTTTAGATCATCAAGAAGAGTCTCCTTCTTCCTTGACTTGAGCATAATATCATCCACATAAGCATGAACATTGCACCCAATCTGATTATGAAGACAGTTTTGTCCACGGCGTTGATAAGTCGCCTGTGCACTTTTAAGTCCAAAGGGCAAGGACACATAGCAAAAAGCTCCAAAAGGCGTGATGAAAGATGTCTTCTCTTGGTCTTTAACTGCCATCTTGATCTGATGGTAACCTGAATAAGCATCCAAGAAACACAAACTCTCACAACTTGTCGTGGCATTAATGATCTCGTCGATGCGAGGGAGAGCAAACGGGTGAATTGGACAAGCTTTGTTGAGATCTGTGTAATCCACACACATACGCCACGTGCCGTTATTCTTGAGTACGGGCACTGGATTAGCCAACCACTCCAGGTGAAAAACCTCCATGATGAACCCTGCTGTTAAGAGTCGGGCTATCTCTTCCTCAATAGCTTTGCGCCGCTCCTCATTGAAATGACAGAGAAATTGCTTGACCGACTTAAATTTAGGATACACATTAAGGTGGTGCTCAGCAAATTCTCTCGGTACACCCGGCATGTCATAAGGTTTCCATGCAAAGATGTAGCGATTCTCACGGATGAATTTGATGAGCGTGCTTTCCTATGCAGGGTCCATATTAGCCCCCATAGTGAACTGCTTCGATGAGTCGCTGTCAGCGAAATCCACCAACTTGGTATCTTCTGCCACAAACTTTAGGGGCAGCTCAGACTCTGTGTTGGGCTTTTTCAACGGAGTCATATCCGTCAGGTTAACATTATCTGTATGAAACTTGAGCTCCGCCTCAGCACAACTTGTCTCTGCATATGTAGCACCGCCCTCCTCACACTCAAGAGCAATCTTCCGATCATCGTGCACTATGATCGTCCCTTTTAGAGCTGGCATCTTGAGCTGTAAGTAGACACAATAGGGCATGACCAAAAATTTAGCAAAAGCTGGCCGGCCAAACAGGGTGTAATATGGGCTCTTAATTTTTGCTACTTCAAACCACAAGGTTTCCACCCTATAGTTATTTTCATCACCAAATGCTACCTCAAGGGCAATTTTCCCCACTAGATAAGCAGACTTGCCCAGCACAACACCGTGGAAAACTGTCGATGACAGCTTAAGAGCTTTGTCGGTCAATACCATCCGGTGGAAGGTATCATAGTATAAGATGTTGATGCTGCTGCCACCATCCAACAGTACATTGGTGAATTTATAGCCTCCCACCAGTGGAGCCACCACAAGTTCCAAGTGTCTCGGGTTATCAACCCGTGGTGGGTGATCCTCCCTGCTCCATGATATCGTATGCTCAGACCACTTCAAATATCATGGAAGATCCGGCGTTGCGGTGTGAACCGCCCACTTATGTAACTTTTGATCCTGTTTATCTAGACTTCTGGCAAAAACGTGATATTGGCCTCCATTAAGCTGCTTTGGGTTACTCTGATACCCTGACTGGTTGTTTTGCTGTTGACCATCGTTGCCAGGCTGCTGACGGTGACCACCATGATTGCCTTGCCTCTGATAGCCGCAACTTGAGTCGCCTCCTCCGAAGCCTGACCCATGAGAGTCAGATCCTGACCCGCCAGACGGTCCATTACCGCCACCATGATGCTGATTAAGGCTATAGTTCTGGAACTCCCGCATGATATAACAATCCCTCCAAGCGTGACCGGATGACTTACCGGGTTGACTGTGCTCTAGGCAAGGTTTGTTGAGCATCGCCTCCATATTAAAGGGGGCTTTAGCCTTACCGAAAGGTGGCTTACCATTGCCCTTAGCACGATTATTCCCAGTGCTGGTGTTGGCTACCAGATATGACCCGCTGTATGGGTTCTTTCTCTTTCCGCCATTGCCAGGGTTGTTATTTCATGCCCCGTTCTGCTGCTGGCCCTTGCCGTAGCCATACTTCTTAACCTTAGCTGATTTCTCCTCGTGAGACCCTGGGTCCTTAGTAGTATATGAATCTGCATATTTGGTGAGAGCCGACATGAGCTCACCCATGTCCTAACAGGAACGCTTCAGCCGCCCAAGTTTCTGCTTAAGGGGTAAGAAGTGACAATTTTTTCTCCAAAATCAGGACTGCCTGAGCCGCCGAGATATTATCAGACGAGTGGATAACAGTAGAAACCCGCTGGACCCAATGATGGGCCGACTCATCTTCATGTTGCACACAATGATCAAGGTCAACAATTGTCATGGGTTGCTTGCATGTCCCTCGGAAATTCTTGATGAATCGTGCTTTCAACTTGGCCCAAGACGCAATGGTATTGGGAGGCAGACCCTTTAACCATGTACGGTCCGGTCCTTCCAACATCATGACGAAATACTTTGCACAAACCGCCTCACTGACGTCCAACATCTCCATGGTGAGCTCATAGCTCTCGATCCAAGCCTTTGGGGGTAGATTAGTCGTATAGTTAGGCACTTTCTGCGACCCTTTAAACTCCTTAGTCAAACTCTCATTACGTAGTGCAGCTATTAAGTAAGGCACACTAACACCCCTGGATGAGACTCCAGCTCCCGCCGAGGTTGAAGGGGTTACTAGAGACAGCTCAGGAATCTCTGGGTAATCTGTCACCGACGTCCCTCCCCAATGGGCTCTGCCTTTGTCTACGATCTCTTGGGCGTTGGTCCAGGGCGGGTTGCGTCGTCGCTCGTTGCTGGAGACCGCCGGTGACTCTACACGTCGGTTGTAACTACGGCTCTAGATGGGGGTTGAGTGCACACGCCTCCGGTTGTATGTATACTTATCCTGCTGAGCCACCGCCGTGTGTAATAACTCGATGGCATTCCACACCTCCTTAGCAAACGGCGTCCCCTCCGTAAGGGGGAGCGCATTAAGCCTAGCATCTGCCGCTATCATGTTATCCACCGGGTTAAAATAATGTCCAGGGGGTGTCATAAGGTGTCGCGGCAGAGTCTGATCCCTCCGAGACGGGTCTAGCTGCCGCGATGCTTCCGTGGCCCGATATATGGCCAGCGGCACGTTCGGCCCTGCCGGGGGGATGTTAAAAAGGTTTTCGGGCTCAAGCTGTATCGGGAGGCGGACTTGGGTCCTCCTCCACAGGACTTCCTCCGAAGCATGCTGGTCCAGATTAAAGCAGAAAGCTTCTGCCCTCAAACGCTCTGACTCAACATTCATCTGATCTTGCAATGTGTTGATACCCTGTTGGGCCTTGGTCACCAATACTTTTATCCGGGTAATCTCTGCATTACGCTCTGCCTAGTTTCCAGCTGTGACTTCGGTTCCCATCAAGGTTGTCAATTCTTCCATCAAATCCAGCAAAACTTGAGTCGGGGGCTAGCTGACCCGGCACCTAGCAGGGCGGCTCCTGTCGCCGCTTGGGACGTCATGTTGTTGAGATCCGGCGCCGTGCCTGCCATAAAGATGGCGGCTCGGCTCGGCGAGTCATAGGGCTCCGGAATATTGTCGCCATCGGCATAGCCCCCAAGACCACCATCATGAAGCTGGTAGATTGACTCCGCCTCTCCACTTGAGGACCCGTCATCTGAGAGGATAAGGGTTTCTCCTCCCGACACGGAGTCTTCTACACCTTGTGTGAAGTCGACGAAGACGCTCCTCCGCCCAGGTTGAACACGGGCGAGTTGCACATGCCAGGCCGGCTCGACGAGGTTGGTGTAGATGTCCAGCCCGGGTTCAGATCCGCCAACCTTCCCAATGAAAATGTGGATTCCGCCGAAGGGGACCCGGTACCCGTACTTGATTGAGTTGGCCTCGGGGCCCAGCCGGCATCGTCGATGTAGAACTTACCGCGGCGACTCTTAGTCATCTTGCCGACGGCGTATCCCTCGATCCCTAGGAGAGAGCCCTTCGAGAACTCCACACCACCGCGCGCTAGCCCCACGGTGGGCACCAACTGCCGTGGTTTTTTCACGGTAGATGTCCTAGTGAGAGGACTTAGGTTCGAGGCCATAGCTACGACGGTGAGCTCGAAGGGGTTGATTGGGATGAGAGACAAGGGTTTACCCAGGTTCGGCCCCTTTGAAAGAGGTAAAATCCTATGTCCTGCTTTATGTTGTATTGATGGATATCGATTACAAGGGAGCGGATTCTCTTGACCTAGTTCTCGACAGATTGTTTCATCCCCTAAGCCGCCACAGGGGTTCGCCTTTATATAAGTAGGTCGAGGCCCTGGGCTTACAAGAGTGCATAGCGGCTTATACAAAATATCCGATCATGTCTCCAAGTCGTCTTGCCTTCCTGGGCAAGCCATCTTCTGGGCGGCTCACGCGCCCGGGTCTCACGCCGCCTTCCGGCTCTGGGCCTCTGTCCGGCCCACCTGGAGAGTCGCCTCTAGGTTTGTCTTCAATCTTAAGGCCCACTTAGGGCCTTAAGTATGAGCCGCCAGCTATGACCCGGCCCCTTCTGGGCAGATCATACCACGGAGTTATATCCCCAACAGTTCATGAACATACTCAACCAAACAATGGTAAAGAACAAGATAATGGTGTAGAAATAGAACCTGTTGTTGATCTTGATAACCCGCAACCTAAAAATAAACAATATGATAAAAATAGACTTTGTGGCCAGAAAATACGGTAAAGAAAGAGAGCCATGGGTTCAGAAACCCATGCATTTTCCACCTAAACCATCCAAGAAAAAGGATGATGAAGAATTTGAATGCTTTGCTGAAATGATTAGGCTTGTCTTTATGCGTACCCGCTTAACTGATATCTTAAAGATGGCCCCTTATGCTAAATATATGAAAGACATCATCACTAAGAAAAGAAAGATACCTGAAGCTCAAATCTCCACAATGCTTCTAAATAATTTTTTAAGGATGGAGTACCTAAAAAACTTGGAGATCCTGGAATACCAAATATACCTTGCTCCATTAAAATAAATTATGTCAAAACTGCTTTGTGTGGTTTGGGAGCTGGTGTTAGTGTTATGACTTTCCATTTATATAAAAGACTTGATTTGAATAAACTCACACCTACTGAGATATCTTTGCAATTTGTTGACAAGTCAACTGCCATACCTATCGATATTTGTGAGGATGTGCCCGTTGTTGTTGCAAATGTTACTATCTTAACAGACTTTGTTATTCTTGAGATGCCCGAGGACAACAACATGTCGACTATCCTTGGTAGACCCTTTTTTAATACTGCGGGGGCTGTTATTGATTGCAATAAAAGCAAAGTCACTTTCATATAGTGCACTTTCCAAAGAAACAATTCCAAGTGAATGGTATAAATGTTATTGAAAATTCTCCGGCACTCACTATTGGAAGTGCCGTGGGAGTAATACTGTCAGTAGTATGGGGGTACGTATGAGTAGGGCGAAGCCTAGCTATGGAATAGGGTCACACTCAGAATTTACGAGTTTGGATCCCGCTCAGAAGTGTTAAAAATGCTACGTCTCGAGCCCGGGGACTAAGTGTTTGCTTGGTGTAGGTGTCTAATTACTGGGAGTTTGTAACCCTTGTTCCGGTGTCGAGGGGTGGCTTATATAGAGTGTGCCACCACCAGCCGAGCGCCATCACTAGGGTCATTAATGCTAGTAACTGCAGGAGTTACCGAAAACTGCTAAGTTAACTACAGGCGTTACAGGTAATGTGGTCTTTACAGTACTTAAGGCGTATTAAGTCTCTCAAACGTTGTAGCTCCCACGTCGCTCCTACTTCCACATGTTCGAGTACTAGGGAGGCATCGAGTGGTTGATGACGTCCCAGTGACTTCCAAGAAGACAAGTGCATCTTGTGCATTCGTTTGAGTGTCAAGGTAAGCCAGGGACTTCCATGGCCTTGTAGGACCCCAAGAGTGTCCTAGATTAGAGGTACATGACCCTACCCTAGGGTAGGTGACCTTGTCAATAGCCCCCGAATCAGTTGAGTCTTAGGGGGGCAAGTGGTCAGCATGTTGTGATGTTGGTAACGTTTCGAAATGAAACGGGTCGTTTCCCACTCGGTATTTGAGCCACAATTGATTCAAGGTTAAATATTTTCCAAATGACCCGAACACTCTTGACCGTCCAAGCCACTCGACTTGATGTAGATAAGTTGTCGGGAGAGATGATCCTTAGGCTTGCAGATGCCATTATTAGAGCTTTTGTCTGGTCTTCATTCGAATATTCTTGAAGTGGTCAAAGATTTACCCGATTGCTTGACAAGACTTTATCCACTCAGTGAATGTTTGACCAGCTTTTGTCCACTCGGTAAACATTGGCACGTCGGGACATACCGATGAATGCGCAATCCACTCGAATTGTGGCACCGTGAAATCTCCGGCGATTACGAAATCGTGGGGAAGCACGCGTGCGATTATGAGAGTTGTGTCAGGAAAGTGGGGGAGGTGGCCGTGACGCCTCGATTTCTGCACCAAGAATTTCGCCACGCATCCCCGCTTCTCTTTCAAAGATTCAGTGAATCTGTGCACTCCTGTCGATTGTGCTGCCTTGCCAGATCTAACGGCCGAGAATCCGCTGAGCCGGGGTATAAAAAGGAAACTGGGGGGAGGTAAGGAAAAAAGCACCCACTTCTCCACCTCCTCATCCCCACTTTTGCTCTGCCGAGAGCCTCGCCAGTGCCACTGATTTGCCGATTCACTATCGGTCCTCATCAAAGATGTCGAGGAACACCACCATGAAGGTCGAGAGGGCAAAGAGGTCTTCACACAACTCCTCCTCGAGCATGGGAGCCCCGGCTGGCTTCGACCAAGGTGATTGGCTGGCATCTCGAGTCATTGCTAGCCGGCTGAGGAACTTGGAGAGCCAAGGGATCCTCGCCCCGGGGAGTTGAAGACTGTTGGAGAAGGGGAAGGTCGAGCCTGTGTCGCCCGGAGGCGAGCAGGTACACCTCACCACTCACCTCAATCAAGGTTTTTCATAGCCGCCCTACCCTATCTTTCGGGTGTTTTTGAACTTTTTTGGGGCACAACTCCACCATCTTCCTCCCAACTCCATCACATACTTAGCTACCTTCGTTTCTCTCTATGAGAATTTCCTCGGTTGCCACCTGCACTGGGTTTTTTTCAAACACATGTTTATGTGCTGAGTGATGACCGTGAATAAGCCCGCTCTATCGAAGGAGAAGACGAATGTAGTTCAGCTATGTGGGGGTCTGGGTATCCAGTTGAGGGGTAAAGGTAGTTTCCCCGCAATGAATTTCCCGGATACAGTTAAGGGCTGGCAGTCCAAGTGGTTTTACTGCAAGGACGTTGCACTCGGGGATGGTCAGTCGAGCCTCCCTCTGTATTCAACCGAACGCATTCCGCGGCTCCCAAAGTTAATCGTGTCCAAGGAGGAGAAATTTGATGTTGATCTGCTTGTTATTGCACTGTTAGACCTAGTGAACCAAGGCGTCAACGGCTTGGACCTGTTGGAGGTCTTCTTACAGAGAAGAACCGGCCACGGCAGGCCAGGGTCCATCCCATGTGGCAGTATTCGGGTACGAGTGACACCACTCGCATGCACCTAGAGAAGCTCAGCGCAGAGGCTGTGGTGAACAAGCTGAAGGCCATAACTCTAACTCCGGACCACCCTAGAGGGTCGAGACGCGTGCCCCCCATACTCGGCAGACTATCCGCCGAGTGAGGTAAACATCGAATGTCACCATTATTTCCGAGTGATGTAGTTTTCCTTTGATGAATACTGACCATCATAATTTCCATCTTGACAGGGTTACACGAACATGGTGAGCTTGATACCTGCCGGCGATCATGTGGCCGCAAACGTGGCTAGCAACAAAGAGCGCCATGGCAGGTTGTACGATGAAGAAGAATACAAAGACGATAGCGACGGCGAAGAGGACGAGAAGGAGTCAGAACCAGGGGATGAGGCAGAGTCTTCTCCTTTGGAGGAGGTGCTCCCCAAGACCCGTTCGAAGGCTCGCTAGGACCCTGGAGTCCGTGGAGGCCGCATGAGAGGCCCGGGTACAGCCAAGCCTTCCGCAAGTATCCCTCCTACTCGGACTTCAAAGCGCGGGTGCAGTGAGCCCGCTGCATCTCCAGAGAATAATGCGAAGCGGACAAAGATTTCGACCAGCAAACCCCATAAGGCAGCGCTGCCCAAGACCAAGATGAACGTGCTGGTGGACTCCACGTAAGTACTCCCATACCGATTGACTCTTCGAGTAATTGATCGAATCTGATAAACAATCCGAGTGGTTTGCTTACAGGGCTAACACTTCATCTGCCTTGTTGGGGAAAGACAAGGCCGAGGTTGACGCTGCGGCTTTGAATAGTAACACTTGGTTTTACCCATTCATAAACTCTGAGTTCTTTGCCTCCCCTCTTGACTTATTTTCGAATGGTCATCAAATGCTTGTAGAGATGTGCAAGGTGATACAGATTGATGCGGACGACCACATTGACCTGCCGAATCCCGCCGACAACGCGGACGTCATGATGCAAGACGCCTTATCTGCCCAGGAGCCACCTCCATCTAGAGGGACTTCATCAAGAAGAAGACCCACACTCGGAACTCCTACTTCAACTCCCCCTGCGGCTTGTGTCATCGGACTGCAACACGTCCTAGAGAACCAAGTGGGAGCAAGCAAGGAGGCACTGATCCAACTGAGGTTCATGAACGACAAGTTGAAGGAGGCTCGCGATGCTGGCAAGGTTTTGGACAAGACCTTCTGAGTAAGCACTCTCATAGCTACCGTCTATAGATAGAATTTTTTGCGTTGAAGATGTTTTTAGAATCCCGTAGAATCCCGAGTGAGCTTACGTAGAGTCTCGAGTGGGTTTACATTAGGAGTACACCCACTAGGTGTTTAGTGTTAAATCCAAATGATGAGATACTTGTCGAAGTGGATGTGGTGATGGTCCATGGACTAGAGCCTCTCGACATTGACCATCGGGGTGTAGAACATGTAGTTCTCCGTTGGGTGCGCGCTGAGTGCACCCACTGGGTGTTTAGTGTTAAATCCAAATGATGATATACTTGTCGAAGAGGATGTGGTGATGGTCCATGGACCAGAGCCTCTCGACGTTGACCGTCGGGGTGTAGAGCATGTAGCTCTCCGATGGGGGCGCACTGAGTGCACCCACTGGGTGTAGTCCCCGAGGCTGCTGTCGACTGAAACAGTCGGCGACAGTCTCAGAATCCAAATGTTAGGTAGTTGAATCCGAAATATGAGATACTTGTCAAACAGGATGTAGTGATGGTCCATAGACCAGAGCTTCTCGACATTGACCGTTGGGGATGTCGAACCTATAGTTCTCCCGCGGGAGCGCGCTGAGCGCACTGATAACCCACAAGTATAGGGGATCGCAACAGTTTTTGAGGGTAGAGTATTCAACCCAAATTTATTGATTCAACACAAGGGCAGCCAAAGAATATTCTCAAGTATTCGCAGTTGAGTTGTCAATTCAACCACACCTGTAAAACTTAATATCTGCAGTAAAGTATTCAGTAGCAAAGCAGTATGGAAGTAACGGTAGCACTTTTGTAGTGATTGTAACAGTAGCAATGGAGAAGTAACTTAGCAAGGATCAATAGGTGGAAAGCTCATAGTCAATGGATCAGTTATGGATAATTATGCCGGATGCCATTCATCATGCAACAGTTATAACATAGGGTGACACAGAACTAGCTCCAATTCATCAATGTAATGTAGGCATGTATTCCATATATAGTCATACATGCTTATGGAAAAGAACTTGCATGTCATCTTTTGTCCTACCCTCTCGTGGAAGCGGGATCCTATTGGAAACTAAGGGATAGTAAGGCCTCCTTTTAATAGAGAACTGGACCAAAGCATTAGCACTTAGTGAACAGATGAACTCCTCAAACTACGATAATCACCGAAAAGAATCCCAGTTACTGTCACCCTCGGGGGGTGCGGATCATAACTCGTAATATGTGTCTACAACTTGCAAGATAGGATCAAGAACACATATATATTCATGAAAACATAATAGGTTCAGATCTGAAATCATGGCACTCGGGCCCTAGTGACAA
Source organism: Hordeum marinum (assembly GCA_022496015.1). Classification (NCBI taxonomy): domain Eukaryota; kingdom Viridiplantae; phylum Streptophyta; class Magnoliopsida; order Poales; family Poaceae; genus Hordeum; species Hordeum marinum. Next base: position 335,233,882 of record CM039672.1, read on the forward strand.
GCATTAAGCATGGCAAAGTCATAGCAACATCAACTTCAGAACATAGTGGATACTAGGGATCAAACCCTAACAAAACTAACTCGATTACATGATAAATCTAATCCAACCCATCACCGTCCAGCAAGCCTACGATGGGATTACTCACGAACGGCAGAGAGCATCATGGAATTGGTGATGAAGGATGATTGGTGATGACGATGGCGTTGATTTCCCCTCTCCGAAGCCCAAAATCGACTCCAGATCTGGTCTCCCCAGGAAGAATGGGAGGTGGCGGTGGCTCCGTATCGTGAAACACGATGAACTCTTCTCTCTGATTTTTTTCTCCACGTACAGGGTTTTATGGAGCTGGAGAGGAGGTCGAAGGAGTCACGAGGGCCCCACAAGCCTGCTAGGTGTGGCCAGGGGGTGACCGCACCTAGCAGGCTTGTGGCCTGCAAGCGGCCCCCCTCTGGTTGATTCTTGCGCCAATATTTTTTATTAAATCCAAAAATATTCTCCATAAATTTTTAGGACAATCCGAGAACTTTTATTTCTGCACAAAAATAACACCAAGGCAATTTTGCTAAAAACAGCGTTAGTCCGGGTTAGTTCCATTCAAATCATGCAAATTAGAGTCCAAAACAAGGGCAAAAGAGTTTGGAAAAGTGGATACGATGGAGACGTATCAACTCCCCCAAGATTAACCCATTGCTTGTCCTCAAGCAATTCAGTTGATAAACTGAAAGTGATAAAGAAAAACTTTCACAAACTCTGTTTGATCTTGTTGTTGTAAATACGTCTAACTGATGTTCAGATTTTTAGCAAAGATCATGGACTAACCACGCTCACAATAACATTTAGGTCTCACATTTACTCATATCAATGACATAATCAACTAGCGAGCAATAATAATAACTCTCGGATGACAGCACGTTTTCAAAACAATCATGATACAATATGACAAAATGGTATCTCGCTAGCCCTTTCTGAGACCGCAAAACATAAATCCAGAGCACCTGTAAAGAACAAGGACTGACTAGACATTGTAATTCATGGTGAAAGAGATCCAGTCATGCTCATACTCAATATCAATTAACAGCAAAGCATACAAATGACGGTGGTGCTCTCTAGCTAGTGCCTTTTATAAGAAGATGATGACTCAATAATAAAGTAAATGGAAAGGCCCTTCGCAGTGGGAAGCATTGATTTGAAGAGGTGTCAGAGCTCGAGTTCTTAAAACTGAGGTAAGTAATGATTTTTGAGCGGTATGCTCTCATTGCTCACATAACGACCAAAAGGTTTTCAACATCTTCCATGCTAGATACATTATAGGCGGTTCCCAAATAGAAAGATAAAGTTTTTACTCCCCCTCTACCAATCAGGCACACTCCACTACGGGCCAAATTCATGGCTACCATCCATACAAACACAGTTTCGTGGTTGTTTAATTATATTTTGCTTTTATTCCGATCATGGAACTGGGCATCCCGATTACCAACCACTTTCTCGTGAATGATACTCACATTTACTCATATCAATGACATAATCAACTGGCGAGCAATAATAATAATTCTTGGATGACAACACGTTTTCAAAACAATCATGATACAATATGACAAAATGGTATCTCGCTGGCCCTTTCTGAGACCGCAAAACATAAATCCAGAGCACCTGTAAAGAACAAGGACTGACTAGACATTGTAATTCATGGTGAAAGAGATCCAGTCATGCTCATACTCAATATCAATTAACAACAAAGCATACAAATGACGGTGGTGCTCTCTAGCTAGTGCCTTTTATAAGAAGATGATGACTCAACAATAAAGTAAATGGAAAGGCCCTTCACAGTGGGAAGCATTGATTTGCAGAGGTGTCAGAGCTCGAGTTCTTAAAACAGAGATAAGTAATGATTTTTGAGCGGTATGCTCTCATTGCTCACATAACAACGAAAAGGTTTTCAACATCTTCTATGCTAGATACATTATACGCGGTTCCCAAATAGAAAGATAAAGTTTTTACTCCCCCTCCACCAATCAGGCACACTCCACTGCGGGCCAAATTCACGGCTACCGTCCATACAAACACAGTTCCGGGGTTGTTTAATTATATTTTGCTTTTATTTCGATCATGGAACTGGGCATCCCGATTACCAGCCACTTTCTCGTGAATGATAGTGAATCAAGACATATTGTGAGGATAACCCACCTAGCATGGAAGATACTGACAGCCCCCAGTCGCCACATGAGCGATTTGGGCATATAAAACAGAATGTTTATTTGAAGGTTTAGAGTTTGGCACATGCAAATTTACTTGGAACGGCAGGTAAATACCGCATATAGGTAGGTATGGTGGACTCATATGAAACAACTTTGGGTTTGAGGGATTGGATGCACAAGCAGTATTCCCGCTTAGTACAAGTGAAGGCTAGCAAAATACTGGGGAGCGACCAACTAGAGAGCGACACAATCATCAACATGCTTTGAGGTTAACCAACATTGAATGCAAGCATGAGTAAGATATAAATCATTATGAACATAAATATCGTGGAGGCTATGTTGATTTTGTTTCAACTACATGCATGAACATGTGCCAAGTCGAGCCACTTGAATCGTTCAAAGGAGGATACCATCCCATCATACTAGATCACAACCATTTTTAAAATGCATGTTGGCACCCAAAATAAACCATTGTCCACTCTTAGCTAATTAAGCATGGAATGAGTAACTATAATCTATAATTTTCATTGCAAATATGTTTCACTCATGATGAACTGAATACAGAACAATGAGCTAATCATATTTACAAAAGCAAGATAGGTCGAGTTCACACCAGCTTTTCTCCATCTCAATATTTTCATCAAATATCGTCATTATTTCCTTTCACTTGCACAACTAAATGGTGTGGATAATAATAAGAGTGCACATGCATTGGACTAAGCTGGAATCTTCAAACAATAACTCAAAGGAGAAGACAAGGTAAAATGGGCTCTCTAATAGGTAAACAATAATGCATATGAGAGCCACTCAACATTTTCATTGTGGTCTTCTCCTTACGACGCAAAGAAGGAAAAATCAAAACAAGAACGAGAAAACTATTTACACGGGAAAGCTCCTAATAAGCAAAAGAAGAACGAAAAATCTTTTTGGTTTTTCTTTTTAATGCTACAGCTAAGCAACTAGAAAATAAAGATAGAACTATTTTTTTGTATTTTTCTCAAAGTTAAATAAACACACAAGAAGAAAGCAAAACAAGGAAATAAACTACCATGGATGGTACAATGAAAGAGTATGAACACCGACTAATAAGATGAGTGTGTGAACACGAATTTAAAGTCAGTGAGAAATACGTACTCCCCCAAGCTTAGGCTTTTGACCTAAGTTGTTCTATGGCCGTGGATGGAAAGAGCTCTCTCCCGGATACTCGGGAGTGTCCTCAGGGTTCCACTGGTTGGTAAACTCCCGCGGCTCCCACTGAAACACTAGCGCCGGGTATGGATCAAAGGCTGATGTCGACTCTGGAGCTAGCGGTTGCCTCAAACCCAATATCTGTAAATGTCTCCGAGCATAATGGTGTACCTGCCTGAGCGAATATCAAACAAAGAAGAAGCAGGCAGAGTAATAATTTCACAAGTAGCCTGGCTAAAAACTAAATTGTAAAGCAGCCTCCTATCATAATTTTTCTTAATAACATCGTGGGCCACCATACGGTCATAATCTAAAAACTTTGGGGGTAGCAGCCTCTCATCTCTCTCGTTAAGCCTAATGGGTATCTCAAAATGTTCGGCTAAACGAGATGCATAGATACCTCCGAATATGGGCCCCTTCGAACGGTTGGTGTTCAACCGTTGGGCCACCATAGCGCCCAAACTAAAGGTTCTATGCAGAATGGCGAGGTCAGGGGCACTAAGACTTCCACTCTCCCAATGACCAACTAAACATCTTCCCGCAAATAATGAATAATAGCGTAGCATAGGAAAATGTAAACTAGCTTCTCTTGCCTTTGACACGCTTCTCTCTTCCCCTACAGTGGTTGCGGCAATAAAATCTCCCATGTCTCGAGGACGTGGTTCCCTGATGCTTCCCTCATAGGGAATGTTGCAAACTTTGCAAAAATTATAAAGGTTCATTTTCTTAGGCACATCATATAAATGAAATTCTACTGTAGGAGGGTCATCCATAGAATGAAAATGAAAATTTTGGACAAAGGTGTTCGTGAGCAAGAAGTACTGGTCACACTTATTGTTGAGGAAGTCGGTGATGCCTGCATTCTTGGCCAGATAATAGAAATCTTCAAAAATTCCAGCCGCCCACAAGAATGTGTTACACGACCACTCACATTGTCGAACTTCTGTGACGCGACGAAGATTATACTTGAGTTTCTCCGTCCTCTCATTTTCATCTTCCTTAGAACCCCGGCTTGAAGAGCCTCTTAATAATCTCCTCAACATCTTTTTCTCTGAAAAAGCTTGAAATTTTTAGCAACCCAAAATAAAGGTGAACAAAACTCAACAAAACTCATAGCAACTACCCCCACAAGTGCCTATAGGATATATCATGCATCAAAACTACTTGGGACCATATAAATTTGACATGCAAGCTCAAGAACAAGGTCACCTCAGCAGCGAAAAATTGCAATATATAAAGAACTAGAACAAAAACTAATTGGACCATCAGAGGAGTCACATACTGAAGAACAATCTCCCAAAACAGTATTGTGAATGAAGCTTTGAACAAGGAGATCAAAAATGGCAGCAAAATGAGCTAGAACATGGGTTTGAGCAATGGTGGGATTTTTTCTGGAGGAAGATGAAGTGGATGGGTGCTGGAATAAGTGAAGGGGGCACGTGGGACCCACAAGCCTCCTAGGCGTAGCTAGGGGGTGGCCGCACCTTGTGGGCTTGTGGCCCACTGGTGTAGCCCCCTGCAGTATGCTGAGTGCCAAATATTTTTAAATATTCCAGACAAAATCATACTCCATTTTCAGGACATTTGAAGAACTTTTATTTTCAGGTCACTTTTTTATTGCACGGGAAACTCAGAAAATAGGAAAATAATAGCATTTTTACTTAATTTAATCTTACTAACAGTAAGTAAAAGTTGGGTAAAGAAAGTTGTGCTTTCTAAATTCATCCATCTCATGTTCATCAAAAGGAATCCATCAATAAGGTTGATCAAGTCTTATTAACAAACTTCTTTTGAATTACATGAAACCGAAGAATTTTCGAATAACACCAAGTTACCTCAATGGGGATATGCATATCCCCAACAATAAGTATATCATATTTCTTCTTGACAATAGGAAGAGGCAATTCAAAGTCTCCAATGGTAATCGTCAGATTTTTTCAATGGAGTTGATACTATGAACTTGAGGTTGTTTCTTTGGAAAATGTACCGTATGCTCATTACCATTAATATGAAAAGTGACATTGCCCTTGTTGCAATCAATAACAGCCCCTGCAGTATACAAAAAGGGTCTACCAAGGATGATCGACATATTGTCGTCCTCGGGAATATCAAGAATAACAAAGTCCATTAAGATAGTAGCATTTGCAACTACGGCAGGTACATCCTCACAAATACCGATAGGTAGAGAAGTTGATTTATCAGCCATTTGAAAAGAGATTTCAGTAGGTGTCAACTTATTCAAATCAAGTCTACGATATAAAGAGAAAGACATAACACTAACACCAGCTCCCAAATCACATAAAGCAGTTTTAACATAATTCCTTTTTATAGAGCATGGTATAGTTGGTATTCCTCGATCTCCTAATTTCTTTGGTACTCCACCCTTAAAATTATAATTAGCAAGCATGGTGGAAATCTCAGCTTCTGATATGTTTATTTTATTAGTCACAATATCTTTCATATACTTAGCATAAGGAGACATTTTCAGAATATCAGTCAAGTGCATACGCAAAAAGACAGGTCTAAGCATTTCAACAAAGCGCTCAAAATTCTCTTCATCCCTTTTCTTGAATGGTTTAGGAGGAAAGGGCATGGGTTTCTAAACCCATGGTTCTCTTTCTTTACCATGCTTCCTAGCAATAAAATCTCTTTTGCCATATCTTTTATTCTTAGGTTGCGGGTTATCAAGATCAACAGCAGGTTCAATCTCCAAATCATTATCATTACTAGGTTGAGTATCAACATGAACATCATCATTAATATTATCACTAGGCTCATGTTCATCACCAGATTGTGTCTCAGCATCAGAAATATAAATATCATTTGGGTTTTTAGGTGTATCAATAATAGGTTCATTAGCAGCATGCAAAGTTCTATCCTCATCCTTAATCCTCTTATTACTGAAACGACTAGGTACATCAATATTACTCCTTTGAGAATCTTGCTCAATTCCCTTAGGGTGGCGCTTAGGATACAAAGGTTCCTGAGTCATTCTTCCACCTCTAGTCACAATCTTAACAGAATGATCATTGTTCTTACTATTCATCTCATTAAGCAAATCATTATGTGCCTTAAGTACTTGTTCTACTTGAGTAGTTACCATGGAAGCATGTTTACTTATCAGTTTAAGATCATCGATAGTTCTACTCATATAATCACCTAAGAGATCAAGCATGAAAGCATTATGTTTCAATTGTCTACTAACATAAGCATTAAATTTTCTTGCTAAACAACAAAATTATCAAATTCATCCAAGCATTGTCTAGCAGAATTATTATAAGGAATATCGCTTTCATCAAATCTACGAAGAGAAATTACCTCTACTACCTGTGTCGGGTTATCAAGACCATGTATTTCTTCAATAGGTGGTAGATTCTTAACATCTTTAGCTTTAATACCTTTTTCTTTCATAGATTTCTTTGCCTCTTGTGTATCTTCAGGACTGAGAAATAGAATGCCTCTTTTCTTCGGAGTTGGCTTCGGAGGTGGTTCAGGAATAGTCCAATCATTATAATTACTCAATATATTATTCAATAGTATTTCGGCTTGTTCAACAGTTTGTTCCCTGAAAACACAACCAGCACAACTATCTAGGTGGTCCCTAGAAGCATCGATTAGTCCATTATAAAAGATATCAAGTATTTCATTTTTCTTGAGAGGATGATCAGGCAAAGCATTTAGTAATTGGAGACCCCCAAGCTTGTGTGAGACTCTCTTCTTCAATTTGCACAAAGTTAAATATTTCCTGCAAGGCAGCTTGTTTCTTATGAGTAGGAAAATATTTTTCAGAGAAGTGATATATCATATCCTGGAGAATACGCACACAACCAAGAGCAAGAGAATTAAACCATATCTTAGCATCACCCTTTAATGAGAAAGGAAACAACTTAAGGATATAATAATAACAATTTTTTCCTCGTGGGTAAATAGGGCGGCTATATCATTTAGTTTAGTAAGATGTAACACAACAGTTTCGGATTTGTAGCCATGGAAAGGATCAGATTCAACCAAGGTAGTTAACTCAGGATCAACAGAGAATTCATAATCCTTATCAGTAACAAAGATAGGTGAAGTAGCAAACCTAGGGTCATATTTCATTCTAGCATTCAAAGATTTTTCTTTCCACTTGTATAGTAGTTTCTTAAGATCATCTCTATCATTACAAGCAAGAAAGTCCCTAGCTACCTCTCCTTCCATAACATAACCCTCGGGAATATCAGGCAGTTCATATCTAGGAGAGCTAGGTCTAGCAGGTGTCTCAAAGTGTTCAGTTTCAATAATTTCATCAGTTTTAGAAGTATCATAATTTTTAGCATTGGTCCTAGCAATTTGTTCATCAAGAAATTCACCCAGTGGCACAGTATTATCAAGCAAAGTATCATCATAAGCATCATGCATAGAAAAAGTGGCATCATCAATTACTTGCGACATATCAGAATTACTAGCAGGTGGTGGCATCGCAAACTTACTCATAACAGAAGGTGAATCAAATGCAGAGCTAGATGGCAGTTCCTTACCTCCCCTCGTAGTAGAGGGATAGATCTTGGTTACTGGATCTTTCAGATTCTTCATAGTGATCAACAAATATAGATCCCAAGTAACTCACAGAATAGAGCTATGCTCCCCGGCAACAGCGCCAGAAAAAGGTCTTGATAACCCACAAGTATAGGTGATCGCAACAGTTTTCGAGGGTAGAGTATTCAACCCAAATTTATTGATTCGACACAAGGGTAGCCAAAGAATATTCTCGAGTATTCGCCGGTGAGTTGTCAATTCAACCACACCTATAAGACTTAATATCTGCAGTAAAGTATTCAGTAGCAAAGTAGTATGGAAGTAACGGTAGTAGTTTTGTAGTCATTGTAATAGTTGTTGGAAATATGCCCTAGAGGCAATAATAAATTGGTTATTATCATATATCCTTGTTCATGATAATCATTTATTATCCATGCTATAATTGTATTGACCGGAAACTCATATACATGTGTGGATACATAGACAAGACCATGTCCCTAATATGCCTCTAATAGACTAGCTCGTTGATCAAAGATGGTCAAGGTTTCCTAGCCATGGACATGAGATATCATTTGATAATGGTATCACATCATTAGGAGAATGTTGTGATGGAAAAGACCCAAACTATAAACGTAGCATATGATCGTGTCAGTTTATTGCTACAGTTTTCTGCATGTCAAGTATCTGTTCCTATGACCATGAGATCGTGCAACTCACTAACACCGGAGGAGTACTTGGTGTGTATCAAACATGGCAACGTAACTGGGTGACTATAAAGGTGCTCTACGGGTATCTCCGAGGGTGTCTGTTGGGTTGGCATGGATTGAGACTGGGATTTGTTACTCCGTGTGACGAAGAGGTATCTCAGGGCCCACTCGGTAATACAACATCACAATAAGCCTTGCAAGCAATGTGACTAAGTGTTAGACATGGGATCTTGTATTACGTAACGAGTAAAGAGTGTTGCCAGTAATGAGATTTAACTAGGTATGGAGATGCCGACGATCGAATCTCGGGCAAGTAACATACCGAAGAACAAAGGGAACAACATACGGGATTGACTGAATCCTTGACATAGAGGTTCAACCAATAAAGGTCTTCGTAGAATATGTAGGAACCAATATGGGCATCCAGGTTCTGCTATTGGTTATTGACCGTAGAGGTGTCTTGATCATGTCTACATAGTTCTCGAACCCGCAGGGTCTGCACACTTAAGGTTCGGTGACGTTTCGGTAGTATAGAGTTATGTATGATGGTGACCAAAGGTTGTTCGGAGTCTCGGATGATTTCCCAGACATCACGAGGAGCTCCAGAATGGTTCGGAGGTAAATATTGATATATAGGAAGTCATGTTTTGGTCTCCAGAAAAGTTTCGGGCTCATCGGTAGTGTACCGGGAGTGTCGGGAGGGTACCGGGGGACCATCGGGAGGGTGTCTAAACCCAAGAGGCTACATGGGTTGTGGGAGGAGGTAAACCAGCTCCTAGTGGGCTGGCCGAAGCCTCCCCTAAGGGCCCATGCGGCTGGAGTGGTTTGAGGAGAAAAAAACACAAGGTGGAAAGAGTTTCAAAGTGGGAAGGAGGAGTCCTAATCCTACTAGGATTGGAAGAGGACTCCTCCTCTCCTCCTTGTGCCAAGGACAAGGGATGGTACCTTGTGCACCAAGGCTCCTCCCTCCCTCCTCCTATATATACTAGAGGTTTTGAGGGTTTTGAGACATAGAAAATCAGCCACGTGCTACCCTCTCCTCTAGATCGTAGTTTCTCCTCTACATTGTTTCAGCGGTGCTTAGGCAAAGCCCTGCTGGAATTGCTCCACCGCCATCACCGCAACATCGTCGTGCTGCCAGAGAACTTGTCTACCTCTCTGCTCCCTCTTGCTGGATCAAGAAGGCAGAGATCATCATCGAGTTGTACATGTGCTGAACGTGGAGGTGTCATCCGTTCGGCGCAAAACGGAAGGATCGTGATCAATATCGCGAGACGATTCGTGATTGGATCACGGGAAGGATCGTGATGGGATTGCGAGATGGATCATGATGAGATCGCAGGACGGATCATGATTGGATCGCGGGACGGATCGTGATGGGATCGCGGGACGCTCGACAATTTGGATCGCGAAGACGTTCGACTACATCAACCGCGTTTCTTAACGCTTCCCGCTTAGCAATATACAAGGGTATGTAGATCCACTCTCCCTCTCGTAGATGCTCATCACCATGGATAGATATTGCGTGTGCATAGGAAATTTTTTGTTTCCCATGCAACATTCCCCAACAGTGGCATCATGAGCTAGGTCTATGTGTAGATGAGATCTCGAGTAGAACACAACGAGTTTGTGGGCGTTGATGCTTAGATTGCTTCCTCCCTTGGTCATGTTTTGGTTCAGCGGTATTGTGGGATCAAGCGGCCCGGACCAACCTTATTCGTACGCTTACAAGAGACCGGTTCCATCGACTGGCGTGTAACTTTGTTGCACAAAGATGGCTGCCGGGTGTCTGTCTCTCGTACTCTAGTTGGATCGGATTTGACAAAGGCGGTCCTTGAGAAGGTTGAATAGCAATTTGTGTATCACCATTGTGGTTTTTGCGTAGGTGAGAATTGTTCTTGCTAGATACCCATAGCAGCCACGTAAAACATGCAACAACAATTAGAGGACGTCTAACTTGTTTTTGCAGGGTATGTTGTGATGTGATATGGCCAATTACATGATGAGATATATGTGATGTATGAGATGATCATGTGTTATATAGAATATCACGACTTGCATGTCGATGAGTACGGCAACCGACAGGAGCCATAGGGTTGTCTTTAATTATTGTATGACCTGTGTGTCAATCATTGAGCGCTATGTAATGCTTTACTTTATCGCTAAACGGTAGGTGTAGTAGTATGAGCATGGTGGGGGCGACAACCCCGATGACGACACAATGATGGAGATCATGATGATTGACATCATGGTGTTATGCCGGTGACGATGGAGATCATGTTGGTGCTTTCAAGATGGAGATCAAAAGCACAAGTTCATGGCCACATCATGTCACTTATGATTTGCATGTGTGTTAATACTTTTATGCACCTTGTTTTGCTTAGGACGACGATAGCATTATAAGGTGATCCCTCACTTAAATTTTAAGGTAAAATTGTGTTCTCCCTGAGTGTGCACCATTGCGAAAGTTCGTCGTGTCGAGACACCACGTGATGATCGGGTCTGATAGACTCTACGTTCACATACAACGGGTGCAAGCCAGTGTTGCACGTGTAGAACACTCGGGTTAAACTTGACGATCCTAGCATGTACAAACATGGCCTCAGAACAAAAGAGACCGAAAGGTCGAACATGAGTCATATAGTAGATATGATCAACATGATGATTTCACCATTGAAACCACCTCAACTCACGTGATGATCGGACTTGAGTTGGTGAATTTGGATCATGTATCGCTCGAATGATCAGAGGGATGTCAATTTGAGTGGGAGTTCTTAAGTAATATGATTAATTGAACTCATTATCATGAACATAGTCAGTAGTGTCTTTGCAAATTATGTTGTAGATTACTAGCTCATGTTGTAGCTCCCTTGAATTTTTATATGTTCCTAGAGAAATAGAGTTTAAAGATGATGGTAGCAATATTGCAGACTAGGTCCGTGATATGAGGATTGTCCTCATTGCTGCATAGAAGGCTTATCTCCTTAATGCACTACTCGGTGCGACACCCCCTCTAGTGTCTGATAACCCACAAGTATAGGGGATCGCAACAGTTTTCGAGGGTAGAGTATTCAACCCAAATTTATTGATTCTACACAAGGGGAGCCAAAGAATATTCTCGAGTATTAGTAGCTGAGTTGTCAGTTCAATCACACCTGAAAGACTTAATATCTGCAGCAAAGTATTCAGTAGCAAAGTAATATAGTAGTAATAGTAACGGTGGCAAAGTGATAGTAGCAGTTTGTAGTGATTGTAACAGTAGCAACGGAAAAGTAACTGAGCGAAGATCAATATATGAAAAGCTCCTAGGCAATGGATCAGTGATGGATAATTATGTTGGATGTCATTCATCATGCAACAATTATAACATAGGGTGACACAGAACTAGCTCCAATTCATCAATGTAATATAGGCATGTATTTCATCTATAGTCATACGTGCTTATGGAAAAGAACTTGCATGACATCTTTTGTCCTACCCTCTCGTGGCAGCGGGGTCCTATTGGAAACTAAGGGATATTAAGGCCTCCTTTTAATAGAGAACCGGACCAAAGCATTAGCACTTAGTGAATACATGAACTCCTCAAACTACGGTAATCACCGGAAAGAATCCTAGTTATTGTCACCCTGGGGGATGCGGATCATAACTTGTAATAGGTGTCTACAACTTGCAAGATAGGATCAAGAACACACATATATTCATGAAAACATAATAGGTTCATATCTGAAATCATGGCACTCGGTCCCTAGTGACAAGCATTAAGCATAGCAAAGTCATAGCAACATCAATCTCAAAACATAGTGGATACTAGGAATCAAACCCTAACCAAACTAACTCAATTACATGATAAATCTCATCCAACCCATCACCGTCCAGCAAGTCTACGATGAGATTACTCATGAACAGTGGGGAGCTTCATGGAATTGGTGATGAAGGATGGTTGGTGATGACGAAAGCGTCGATTTCCCCTTTCCGGAGCCCAAACTAGACTCTAGATCTGGTCTCCCGAGGAAGAACTGGCGATGGCGGTGGCTCCTTATCGTGAAACGTGATGAACTCTTTTCTTTGATTTTTTCCTCGACAAATAGGTTATATGGAGCTGGAGAGGAGGTCGGAGGAGCCACAAGAGGCCCACAAGCCTACTCCACGCGGCCAGGGGGTGGCCACGGCTAGTAGGCTTGTGGCCTGCTAGTGGCCCCCCTCTGGTCAATTCTTGCGCCAGTATTTTTATTAATTCCAAAATACTCTCCTTAAATTTTTAGGACGATCCGAGAACTTTTATTTCTGCACAAAAATAACACCAAGGCAATTCTGGTGAAAACAGCGTCAGTCCGGGTTAGTTCCATTCAAATCATGCAAATTAGAGTCCAAAACAAGGGCAAAATAGTTTGGAAAAGTAGGTACGATGGAGACGTATCAACTCCCCCAAGCTTAAACTTTTGCTTGTACTCAAGCAATTCAGTTGATAAACTGAAGTGATAAAGAAAAACTTTTACAAACTCTGTTTGATCTTGCTGTTGTAAATATGTCTAACTTATGTTCATATTTTCAGCAAAGGTTATAAACTAACCACATTCACAATAACATTTAGGTCTCACATTTACTCATGTTAATGGAATAACCAACTAGCGAGCAATAATAACAAGTCTCGGATGACAACAATTTATCAAAACAATCATGATACAATATGACATAATGGTATCTCGCTAGCCTTTTCTGAGACCGCAAAACATAAATGCAGAGCACCTCTGGAGAACAAGGACTGACTAAACATTGTAATTCACGGTGAGAGAGATCCAATCATGCTCACACTCAACATCAATTAATAGCAAGGCATACAAATTACAATGGTGCTCTCTAACTGGTGCCTTTTATAAGAGGATGATGACTCAACAATAAAGTAAATAGATAAGCCCTTCACAGAGGGAAGCATTGATTTGCAAAGGTGCCAGAGCTCAAGCTTTTAAAACATAGATAGGTAATGTTTTTGGAGCGGTATGCTTTCGTTGCTCACATAACGACCAAGAGGTTTTCAATATCTTCCATGCTAAATACATTATAGGCGGTTCCCAAACAGAATGGTAAAGTTTTTACTCCCCCTCCACCAATCAATCACACTCCACGACGGGCCGAATTCACGGGTACTGTCCATACAAACACATTCCTTGGGGAGTTTTGTTTAATTATATTTTGCTTTTTATACCGAGCATGGAACTGGGCATCTGATTACCAGCCACTTTCTCATGAATGATAGTGAATCAACACATATCGTGAGAATAACCCACCTAGCATGGAAGATACTGACAAACCCCAATCGCCACATGAGCGATTTGGGCATACAAAATAGGAGGTTTATTTGAAGGTTTAAGTTTAGCACATACAAATTTTACTTGGAACGGCAGGTAAATACCGCATATAGGTAGATATGGTGGACTCATATGGAACAACTTTGGGTTTATTGAGATGTATGCACAAGCAGTATTCCCGCTTAGTACAAGTGAAGGCTAGCAAAAGACTGGAGAGCGACCAACTAGAGAGCGACACAGTCATCAACATGCCTTGAGATTAACCAACATTGAATGCAAGCATGAGTAGGATATAATTCACTATGACATAAATATCGTGGAGGCTATGTTGATTTGTTTCAACTACATGCGTGAACATGTGCCAAGTCAAGCCACTTGAATCATCCAGAGAAGGATACCATTCTATCATACTACATCACAACCATTTTAATGTGCATGTTGGCACTCAAAACAAACCATTATCCACTCTTAGCTAATTAAACATGGCATGAATAACTATAATCTCTAATTGTTATTGCAAACATGGTCAACCCATAATGTACTGAATTCGGAATGATGAGCTAATCATATTTACAAAAGCAAGATAGGTCGAGTTCATACCAGCTTTTCTCCATCTCAATCTTTTCATCAAATATCGCCATTATTGCCTTTCACTTGCACGACCGAACGATGTGAATAATAATAAGTGTGCGCGTGCATTGGACTAAGCTAGAATTCCCCCAAGCTTAGACTTTTCGCCTAAGTTGGTCTAGGGCCATGGCTGGCCTGGATAATATCCGAAGTCATAGTAGGGGTTGTACTGGGCTACGGTGGCTACCGCCTGTACCACTGTAGCATGAAGGCGAGCGGTTTCTGCATTCCGCTCATACTCGTTTGCCTCCTCCATGGTTATAAAATATCTCTATTTTTCCTGAAAATTAAAGAAGGCAGGAGCAGGAAGGCTAACATGGACAACATGTTGCCTGTCAAAAATTAGTCGATACTGGAGGGATTGTCCGTTTCTTTCAAGAAACCGAAAGCGCACCAAAGCCTCATAATCAAGGAAAGCAGGGGTAATTCAATGTCATTCCCTCTTATGGGTACCCTAAGATACTTAGCTACACGGGTGGCATAAATTCAACCAAAGAAATCTCCAGCCTTAGAATTATGATGTAACCTCCTGGCAATAATAGCCCCCAAGTTATATCGTCTATCTGCTGTTACCGCACTCTTCAGGATGCTCAGATCAGGCGCGCAAAGGTGGCTATGCTCAAGTTTACCATTAATACATCTACCTATGAAGAGAGCAAAATAATGTATAGCCAGAAAGTGAATGCTCCCCAAAGTAGCTTGTGTAATGATTCTAGTTTCTCCCACTGTGATGCTAGCAAGGAAATCATTGTATTCATTTTTATTAGGATCGCTACAACTACCCCACTGTGGAATTTTGCATGTATCATTAAATCTTCTAGGTCCATGGTATAGGTCTTATCATAAAGATCAAATAAGAACAGAATGAGAATTACGCTTAGATGAAAAATCAAACCTCCACACGAAAGAGTCAGTGAGTTGATAATATTGCTTGCATAGATCTGAAATGAAATCCTCAAGGCTGGCATTCCTTATGTATGCATAAAACTCTTCCTTAAATCCGGTGTTTACCATGAGTTGATCCGACGGCCATTCACAAGGCAGTACTCGAGCTTCCCTGGGTAGTTCAAAATCGGGCTCACGTAGCGCGCATCTCGGGGCTTTCTTGCTCGAGGAACCACCTTGGTACATTCTCCTCAACATCTTTTCTTTCTTTGAAAAAATTCTAAAAATTTTAGTGAGTGAAAATAAAGGTGCACAAAACTCAACAAAACTCATAGCAACTACTCCCTCAAGTGCCTAGAGACCATATCATGCACCAAAACTACTTGGGACCATAAAATTTTGACATGCAAGCTCAAGAACAAGGTCACCACAGCAGCAAAAAATTGCAATATATAAGGCACTACAACAAAAACTAATTGGACCATTGGAGGAGTCACATACCGGTGAGCAATCCCCTAAAACGGTTTTGCAAATGGAGCCTTGAGCAAGGAGATCGAAAATGGCAGCAAGATGAGCTAGAACACGGGTTTGAACAGTGGTGGGATTTTTTTCTAAAGGAAGATGAAGTGGATGGGTGCTGGAATAAGTGGAGGGGGACCAAGTGGGACCCACAAGCTTGCTAGGCGCGGCCAGGGGGTGGCCGCGCCCTACAGGCTTATGGCCCACTGGTGTAGCCCCCTGATGCATTCTCAGTGCCAAAAATTCTTAAATATTCCATAAAAATCATGGGGATTCTGGGAACTTTTTTTTCCAGGTCATTTTTCTATTGCATGGAAAACTCAGAAAACAGAAAAATAATAGCATTTTTACTTAATTTCACCTAGGTAACAGAAAGTAAAAGTTAGGTGCACGAAGTTGTGCTTTCTAAATTCATCCATCTCATGCTCCTCAAAAGGAATCCATCAATAAGGTCGATCAAGTCTTATTAACGAACTTCTTTCGAATGACATGAAACCGAAGAATCTTCGAATGACACTAAGTTACCTCAATGGCGATATGCATTTCCCCAACAATAAGTATATCATATTTCTTCTTGACAGTAGGAAGAGGGAACTCAAAGTCTCCAATAATAATTGTTGGATTTTTTTCAATAGAGTCGATACTATGAACTTGAGGTTGTTTCTTCGGGAAGTGTACCATATGCTCATTACATTAATATGAAAAGTGACATTGCCCTTGTTGCAATCAATAACAGCCCCTGCAGTATTCAAAAAGGGTCTACCAAGGATGATTGACATACTGTCGTCCTCGGAAATATCAAGAATAACAAAGTCCATCAAGATAGTAGAATTTGCAACTACGACAGGTACATCCTCACAAATACCGATAGGTAGAGCAGTTGATTTATCAGCCATTTGCAAAGAGATTTCAGTAGGTGTCAACTTATTCAAATCAAGTCTTCGGTATAAAGAGAAAGGCATAACACTAACACTAGCTCCAAGATCACATAAATCAGTTTTAACATAATTTCCTTTAATAGAGCATGGTATAATAGGTACTCCTGGATCTCCTAGTTTCTTAGGTATTCCACCTTTAAAGGTATAATTAGCAAGCATGGTGGAAATCTCAGCTTTCGGTATCTTTCTTTTATTTGTCACAATATCTTTCATATACTTAGCATAAGGAGACACTTTCAAAATATCAATCAAGCGCATACGTAAAAAGACAGGTCTAATCATTTCAGCAAAGCGCTCAAAGTCCTCATCATCCGTTTTCTTGGATGGTTTAGGAGGAAATGGCATGGGTTTCTGAACCCATGGTTCTCTTTCTCTACCATGTTTCCTAGCAATGAAGTCTCTCTTATCATATCTTTTATTCTTAGGTTGTGGGTTATCAAGATCATCAGCAAGTTCAATCTCCACAACATTATCATTACTAGGTTGAGCATCAACATGAACATCATTATTAATGTTATCACTAGGCTCATGTTCATCACCAGATTGTGTCTCAGCATCAGAAATAGAAATATCATTCGAATTCTCAGATGTATCTATAACAGGTTCACTAGCAGCATGCAAAGTACTATCATCATTCCTTTTCCTACTCTTATTGGAAGGAATAGGTGCATCAGTATTAACTCTCTGAGAATCTTGTTCAATTCTCCTAGGATGGCCCTCAGGATACAAAGGTTCATGAGTCATTCTACCACCTCTAGTCACAACTTTAACAGAATGATCATTGTCTTTACTATTCATCTCATTAAGCAAATCATTTTGAGCCTTAAGTACTTGTTCTACTTGAGTGGTTACCACGGAAGCATGTTTACTAATAAGCTTAAGATCATTGACAGTTCTACTCAAATAATCACCCAAGCAATCAAGCATATAAGCATTATGTTTCAATTGTCTACTAACATAGGCATTGAAATTTTCTTGCTTCATAATAAAATTATCAAATTCATCCAAGCATTGGCTAGCAGGCTTATTATAAGGGATATCTCTTTCATCAAATCTTCTAAAAGAATTTACCTCTACTACATGTGTCGGGTTATCAAGACCATGTATCTCTTCAATAGGTGGTAGATTCTTAACATCTTCAGCTTTAATACCTTTTTCTTTCATAGATTTCTTTGCATCTTGCATATCTTCAGGACTTAGGAATAGAATACCTCTTTTCTTCGGAGTTGGCTTTGGAGGTGGTTCAGGAATAGTCCAATCATTATCATTGCTCAACATATTATTCAATAGTAATTCAGCTTTTTAACAGTTCGTTCCTTGAAAACACAACCACACAACTATCTAGGTAGTCCCTAGAAGCATCGGTTAGTACATTGTAAAAGATATCAAGTATTTCATTTTTCTTGAGAGGATGATCAGGCAAAGCATTAAGTAATTGGAGAAGCCTCCCCCAAGCTTGTGGGAGACTCTCTTCTTCAATTTGCACAAACTTAAATATTTCCTGCAAGACAGCTTGTTTCTTATGGACAGGAAAATATTTTTCAGAGAAGTAATAAACCATGTCCTAGGGACTATGCACACAACCAGGAGCAAGAGAATTAAACCATTTCTTAGCATCACCCTTTAATGAGAAAGGAAACAACTTAAGAATATAGTAATAGCGAATTTTTCCTCATGAGTAAATAGGGTGGCTATATCATTCAATTTGGTAAGATGTGCCACAACAGTTTCAGATTCATAACCATGGAAAGGATCAGATTCAACCAAAGTAATTAACTCAGGATCGACAGAGAATTCATAATCCTTATTAGTAATAAAGATGAGTGAAGTAGCAAACTTAGGATCATATTGCATTCTAGCATTCAGAGGATTTTCCTTCCACTTGCAAAGCAATTTCTTAAGATCATCTCTATCCTGACAAGCAAGAAAGTCCCTACCTACCTCTCATTCGGTAACATAACCCTCAGGTATATCAGGCAATTCATATTTAGGAGAGCTCGGTCTAGCAGGTGAATCATAGTGTTCAGTTTCAATAATTTCATCAGATTCAGAAATATTATCAGTTTCAGCATTAGCTCTAGCAATTTGTTCATCAAGAAATTCACCCAGTGGCACAGTATCATCAAACAAAGTATTATCATAAGCATCATGCATAGCAAAAGTAGCATCATCAATTACTTGTGACATATCAGAATTACTAGCACGTGGTGGTGTCGCAAACTTACTCATAATAGAAGGTGAATCAAGTGCAGAGCTAGATGGCAGTTCCTTACCTCCCCTTGAAGTAGAGGGATAGATCTTGGTTTTTGGATCTTTCAGATTCTTCATAGTGATCAATAGATATATATCCCAAGTGACTCAGAAAATAAAGCTATGCTCCCTGACAACGGCGCCAGAAAAAGGTCTTGATAACCCACAAGTATAGGGGATCGCAACAGTTTTCGAGGGTAGAGTATTCAACCCAAATTTATTGATTCGACACAAGGGGAGCCAAAGAATATTCTCGAGTATTAGAAGCTGAGTTGTCAATTCAACCACACCTGAAAGACTTAATATCTGCAAAAAAGTATTCAGTAGCAAAGTAATATAGTAGTAATAGTAACGGTGGCAAAGTGATAGTAGCAGTTTGTAGTGATTGTAACAGTAGCAACGGAAAAGTAATTGAGCGAAGATCAATATATGAAAAGCTCGTAGGCAATGGATCAGTGATGGATAATTATGTCGGATGTCATTCATCATGTAATAGTTATAACATAGGGTGACACAGAAGTAGCTCCAATTCATCAATGTAATATAGGCATGTATTCCATATATAGTCATACGTGCTTATGGAAAAGAACTTGTATGGCATCTTTTGTCCTACCCTCCCATGGCAGTGGTGTCCTATTGGAAACCAAGGGATATTAAGGCCTCCTTTTCATAGAGAACCGGACCAAAGCATTGGCACTTAGTGAATACATGAACTCCTCAAACTACGGTAATCAGCGAAAAGAATCCCAGTTATTGTCACCCTGGGGGATGCGGATCATAACTCGTAATAGGTGTCCACAACTTGCAAGATAGGATCAAGAACACACATATATTCATGAAAACATAATAGGTCCAGATCTGAAATCACGGCACTCGGGCCCTAGTGACAAGCATTAAGCATAGCAAAGTCATAGCAACATCAATCACCGACATAGTGGATACTAGGGATCAAACCCTAACCAAACTAACTCGATTACATGATAAATCTCATCCAACCCATCACCGTCCAGCAAACCTATGATGAGATTACTCACGAACGGTGGGGAGCTTCATGGAATTGGTGATGAAGGATGGTTGGTGATGACGAAGGCGTCGATTTCCCCTTTCCGGAGCCCAAAACGGACTCCAGATCTGGTCTCCCGAGGAAGAACTGGTGATGGTGGCGGCTCCGTATCGTGAAACGCAATGAACTCTTTTCTTTGATTTTTTTCCTCGACAAATAGGGTTATATGGAGCTGGAGAGGAGGTCGGAGGAGCCATGAGGGGCCCACAAGCCTGCTCCACGTGGCCAGGGGGTGGCCGTGGCTAGTAGGCTTGTGGCCTGCTGGTGGCCCCCTCTGGTCAATTCTTGCGCCATTATTTTTTATTAATTCCAAAAATATTCTCCGTAAATTTTCAGGACGATCCGAGAACTTTTATTTCTGCACAAAAATAACACCAAGGCAATTCTGCTGAAAACAGCGTCAGTCCGGGTTAGTTCCATTCAAATCATGCAAATTAGAGTCCAAAACAAAGGCAAAAGAGTCCGAAGACGAGACCTTCATCGTGTGCACCAGCTACAGTGACTTTAGCTCCATCAGCTCCTCAAGTTCCTCCAGTTGCTACTCCAACTCTGTCTAGGACATCTGTAGAGGTCTTCGCCGATGCAGTTCTCTCGACTCCGACATCGACCATCGGAGGAGATCAGCTGCAGAAGGATGATTAGCTATATCTCTTGGTCGTAGCGTTGATAGGAAGGGCACACCTCCCAAAATTATATTTATCTCTAAATTAAGCCTTGAGAACTGGCACCTCTACAAATCCCTACTTCCCTTTGCGAAGGGATTATTTGTTTACTTTTATGTTGAGTCATCACCTTCTCAAATAAGCGCCAGATTTGAGAGCACTATTGTCATCCTCATGCATTGTGTATAGTGAATGTTGGATGCATCATGCCTGGATCTTTTCTACCATGAATTACAATGTCTAGTCGCTGCTTGAAATTTGGAGGTGCTCTGCACTTATGTTTTGAGGTCTCAGAAAAGGCTAGCGAGATACCACTATTGGCATATTATATCATGATTGTTTTGACAAAGTGTTTGCATTTGAGATATTTTATTATTGCTCGGTAGTTGCTTATGTCATTGATATGAGTTAATATAATATTTAAGAGTTATTGTTGACATGGTTAGTCATAATCTTTGCTGAAAACCTGGGTGTTACTTAAGCATATGTATGTAAACAAGATCAAAAGAGTTCATAAAAGTTTTCCTTTATCACTTTCAGTTTGTCAACTGAATTGCTTGAGGACAAGCAAGGGTTTAAGCTTGGAGGGAATTGATACATCTCCATCATATCTACTTTTCCTAAAACTTTTGCTTTTGTTTTGGACTCTAATTTGCATGATTTGAATGAAACTAACCTGGACCGACGCTGTTTTCAATAGAACTACCATAGTGTTGTTTTTGTGCAGAAATAAAAGTTCTCGAAATTGAATGAAACCTTTTGGAGATTTATTTAAGAATAAATAAAAGTTACTGGAGCCAAAAATCATCGAAGGAGTGGGCCTGGCTAGGCACAAGACACCAAGGCGCGCTAGCCCCCCAGACGCGCCCTAGTGGGTTGTGCCCACCTTGTGGCCCTGCTGACCCTAATTCCGGCACTACAAATTCCTATTTCCGGAGACAAAAATCGAGAAAATTTTATCGCGTTTCACGAGAAGGAGTCGTCGCCACCTCCTGTTCATCAACAGGAGGCCAGATCTGGAGTCCGTTTGGGGCTCCGGAGAGGGGAATCTTCGGTCTTCGTCATCATCAATCCTCCTTCATCACCAATTCCATGATGCTCCCCACTGGGAGTGAATAATTCCTTTGTAGGCTTGTTGGTTTGTGAGGAGTTGGATGAGATTCATCATGTAATCGAGTTAGTTTTGTTAGGGCTTGATCCCTAGTATCCACTATGTTCTAAGATTGATGTTGCTATGACTTTGTCATGCTTAATGCTTGTAAAAAGGGGTCGAGTGCCATGATTTCATATCTAGACCGTTTATGTTATCACCATTATATCTATGTTCTTGACCTGATCTTGCCTAGTCATATGCACCTATTACGTGTTATGATTCGTAAACCCTTGAGTAACAATAGTCGGGATAGTTTCCGGCGATGACCGAAGTTTGAGGAGTCCATGTATTCACTATGTGTTAATGCTTTGTTCCGGTTCTATATTAAAAGGAGGCCTTAATATCCCTTAGTTTCCTTATGGACCCCGCTGCCACGGGAGGGTATGACAAAAGATGCCATGCAAGTTCTATTCCATAAGCACATATGACTATTTACGGAATACATGCCTACATTACATTGATGAACTAGAGCTAGTTCTGTGTCGTCCTAGGTTATGACTATTATATGATGAATATCATCCAACGAACACACTGATCCAATGCCTATGAGTTTTCCACATATTGTTCTTGCTAAGTTACTACTACTGTTGTTACTGTTGCAGTTGCTACAAAATCACTACTGCTATTCTTACCGCTATTGTTACTGTTATCACTACTATCAAACTATCATATTACTGTGCTACTGATCACTTTGCTGCAAATATTTAATCCCCAAGTGTGGTTGAATTGACAAATCAACTGCTAATACTCTCAAATATTCTTTGGCCCCCCTTGTGTCGAATCTATAAATTTGGGTTGAATACTCTACCCTCGAAAACTGTTTGCGATCCCCTATACTTGTGGGTTATCACCTATATAAATATATGCTCACATATCCTAACCCTAGGAGCACCTTAGAAGATCTCCTACTAAACGAACTATATAGAGGTGCATTGATCTCATAGAAGAAGAGTCAAATGGTTGATAGAATGCTAATCCATGGGGTTAGCAATTGCACCCACCATGAACTATGTCCAATTGCAAACCATGAATGCGGGAGAAGGCATAACATGAAGAACCAAGGTCGTGTCACGACCGATGCCAAATACCTCATAAGTGCAACCATGACTTTAGGTGAGTCTAGATTAACGCGTCTTTCACCCTTTGCGCATAGGAGAAATTGACTAGTGGATAACATGACTAAACATGGACCCTAGGAAGATGATGTCGAAAGATGGCGGAGGTGGTGTACATTGCACACCAAAGACCCATGTCCATGACATCGACCAAAACCATAGCAATATACTACCCTAAGCCTTGCCGGTGAGACCAGCCGACGACACCGACTCCAACTTCTACTCGTGTGGATCTCCACGGAAACCCAAGCAGCACCTCTCGGAGGGAACGATGTTGGGCCGCTGCCATTGCTCGTTGACCAAGCCTAGGGTTTCGCTAGCAAAACACATTTCAACTAACAACTATATCCAACAACAGAAATAACATGTGCTTTGAAAAGGCAACTCAAGGTGGGTCAAGGCATTAAAACAACAAATAAATGGCAAACCAGTACTAAAAATGAAGCAAGTTTTTATAGAAAAACAGAACACCACATCACACCATTGCCTGCTGAACTAGACCTAGGGTTTCGCCGAATGAACACATTTCAAGTAATAACTGTCCAAATTTAAAAATAAACATGTGCTTTGAGAAGCCAACTCAGGGTGGGTAGAGGCATCAAGATAATAAATGATAAACATATACTAAGAATGAGGAATGTTTTTATAGAAAAACATAACACATTATACCATTTCCAATCACACATTAAAATATATTGTTTTCGATCTAACCTCTATTTAGTTGTCCATTGCATTATGAAATTTAGACGAAAAAACTTTATAGTATTTTTTTTACAAATGCAAACGCTTAGATGCACACACATACCATTGACTCCTACGAAGGTATACATACATACCCTACCCTTACGAGACCTCTAAGAATATGAGTCATCAAACTTTGAGATGGACAAAGTCAACACAAGCCTTATATCCGACGGGATTGCCATCTCCCACTAAACAAACGTCGAAAATCCTTTTTGTCTAGAATACACCATGAAGAGGTGTATCAATTTCATTGAAGAAGAGCCAAACGATTAATACAACACTAGTCCAGGGGGTTAGCGATCACACACACCACAATTGTGTCGAATTGCAAGCCGTGAATGGCGAGATGGCGGAACACATAGTACACATGTTGTGTCATGACCGATGTTAAACACTTCGAAAGCACGCCTATAACTTTAGGTGAGTCTAGGTTAACGCACCCTCTATCCTTTGTGCCTACGAAGAATCATCTAGTGAGTAACATGGCTTAGCGTGCACCTTTAGAAAAATGATGTTGAAAAGGTGGCGGAGGCAACTAACATCCCAGCAATACACTGCCCTAAGCCTTGCTTGGAGATCGGCCGATGGCACCAGCTCCAACTTCCACTCACGTGGATCTTCACGGGAACTCAAGCAGCGCCTCTAAGAGGGAAACGATGTCGTGCCGCCACTATTACTCGATGAACCAGACCTAGGGTTTCAACTAACAACTACTATATCTAAAAGTAGAAATAAACATGTGCTTTGAAAAAGCCAACTCGTGGTCGATCTGAGGCACCAAAACATCAAATAAACGATAAACACATATACTAAGAATGAAGCAAAGCTTTTATAGAAAAACAGACACATCACACCATTTTCGTCAGAAACATTGCAAATCAGTAAGCAAATAAAAAAACACAGAACACACCTTAAATCACATCAAAAAAGTTTGAAATCAGTCGAAAACACGAACAAACAGTCTCAAGTCCCACCCATTTCAAAGTCAAACTATGCAAAAATGAATTAACACGGGTAGATAATGGTGACGATGGATTCCATAAAGGCGAAAGATATGATGGGCAGTGGGCAGAGCCACTTTGTTGCCGCTGCAAGCCCAAAAGGCACCGCCGGGGGCTGGCTCAAATCCTCCCGGAAACGAACGCAAATCTCCTTCCCAAATTCCAAATAAAAACCTCACCACTCCTGCGGGCTGCGAGCCTGCGACCCTGTCTCTCTCCCTCTGTGTCCTCCACCTCCTCGTGCTCTCGCCTCCCTCCCAACACCCTTCTCGCCGCCGCCGCCGCCCCCTCGCCGGAACCCTAAATGGACGCCGGCGTCGGCGCCGGCGCGCCCTACGCCTCCCGCACGGCGGAGGAGGTCTTCCGCGACTTCCGCGGCCGCCGCGCCGGCATGATCAAGGCCCTCACCCAAGGTATCCACTCCCCTCTCCCTCCGCTCCTGCTCGCTGCCGGATTTGCCCGCCGGCCCGCTCCCGTATCGCTGACGTGCCCCTTTTTTGTTTGCTTGGTTGGTGGCTTTTTTGCAGAAGTGGACAAGTTCTACCAGCTCTGCGACCCCGGTGAGTCCGCTCGATCTCTCCCGCTGTAGGGTTTGGCGGCGCCGGAGCTACCGCCGCCGCTAGGTCTGCGTCGCTTGGTTACCCCGCTAGGTATTCCGGGGCTAAACTTGTTGAATTATGCGCGTACGGAGCTCTGCGACGGTGGTGGCTCCACAGCTTTCGTCAATGCGGTGATGAACTGGGGCGTCGCGTGGGACTGGAAGTGTAGACTGGAGGGAGATATGGTTTATTAGTTTCTTAATGGTGCTTGGAACCTTCGAATTCGTGATACTTCCTGTTTTTTTGCTTGGTCGTTAGCTCTCGAGAATTTGACGGTAGCCGGAGTTGCAGGGTGGACGAGTTTTTTAGAAGAAAAGAAAAATGGTGCCAAAAAGTTCTGAATTAGCGATGTATATGTGGTGTATTATCTCTTTGTCGGGCTGCTCGTTTCGTGCCTTTTTCCTCCATAAATGCAGTCTAGGTTCATGGGTTCATAGCCTGTATCAAATATGGTTTATCAAGTTCTTATGTTGCTTGGAATTTGATGCTTTGTGCTTTTTGCTTGGTTGATAACTCTTCGAGAATTTGATGGTAGCCATCATTGTAGGGTGGAGAAATTTGAAAAAAAAAATGGTTCTGGGAATTTCTGAAATTAGTGATGCCTGTCTGGTGTATTGCCTTGTTGTCGGTTTGCTTGTTTTGTGGTTTGTTTCCTCCGTAAATACAGCCCAGGTTCATTGGTTAATAGCCTGTATCAAATATGGTCTATTAAGTTCTTATGTTGCTTGGAATCTTCGAATTTGTGATAGTTTTTTTTTCTGCTTGTTGTTAGCCCTGCGAGAAATTTGATGGTAGCCATCGTTGCAGGGCGGATGAATTTGAATAAAGAAGTGCTGTGAATTTCTGAAATTAGTGATGCCTGTGTCGTGTATTGCCTTGTTGTCGTTTTGCTTGTTTCCTCCATAAATGCAGTCCAGATTCATTGGTTAATAGCCTGTATCAACTATGGTTTATTAAGTTCTTATATTGCTTGCAATATTCGAATTTGTGATACTTTTTTTTTGCGTGGTTGTTGTTAGCTCTTCGAAAAATTTGATGGCAGCCATCATTGCAGGGCGGAGAATTGAATAAAAAAGTGCTGGGAATTTCTGAATTAATGTTTGTGTGCTGTACTGTCTCTTTGTCGGTTTGCTCGTTTCACGGCTTTTTCCTCCATCATAAATACAGTAAAGGTTCATGGGTTCATAGTCTGTAGTTAGCTCATATGTTTTGCTGAAATTAGGAAGTTTTAAGGTGCCATTGCACCTTGGGGTGGGGTTAGAAGTGCGAGTTCATGGGTTCATAGTCTGTAGTTAGCTCATATGTTTTGCTGAAATTAGGAAGTTTTAAGGTGCCATTGCACCTTGGGGTGGGGTTAGAAGTGCAAGTTCATGGGTTCATAGTCTGTAGTTAGCTCATATGTTTTGCTGAAACTAAGAAGTTTTAAGGTGCCATTGCACCTTGGGGTGGGGTTAGAAGTGTGAGGCTGCTTCATTTGTATTCTCTGATAGTGCGTTCTTCTCTTTCTTGCTTGCATAAAAGTCTTATTGATCCTTGGCTTAAACTGAGCAAATTTTGCAAGTTGTATTCAGACAAAATTCTTGTGTATCTTCTAATTATTTTATTTGTACAGAAAAGGAGAACTTGTGCCTTTATGGGTACCCTAATGAAACATGGGAAGTGACGTTACCAGCTGAAGAAGTCCCCCCAGAGATTCCTGAACCAGCACTTGGAATCAACTTTGCTAGGGATGGCATGAACGAGAAGGATTGGTTGGCACTAGTTGCTGTTCACAGTGATTCCTGGTTGTTGGCTGTTTCATTCTACTTCGCGGCACGGTTTGGATTTGACAAAGAGGCAAGGTAATGATTCCATCAAACTTTCCGCTTCCTTAAATCCTTACCTTGTGTCCTCCATTTTCCATTTCCAATTTTTTTAGCGGATTCATCTACGGTTTGGTTAGTTCAACGTCTCCCTGATCAAAGAGTATCTAACAGTCGCTAAACAAATTCCTCATTGCTAGCTTTTGATTTGTCATCTTAAGCTATTGTGATTCTTCTTTATTAATTTTTTTCTTACTTTGCTTAGACGCCCTCTCTTGAATATCTCTCTCCACAAAAAACTTCGATTGGAGATCTTGGTTTAATCGTTTCTTCCATGTGCTCATTTTGTCATTCTGAAAAAAGGAATTGATTGCACGCCCAGATGCTCATAATGGTCCCAAATAGAATGTGTCCTTCAGAATTATTAAATTACACCACATTGGGGAACACGAGAACACTTTACAAGATTAAAGCATGTAGTCTGACTTATGAGTCATCCTTAAGTTTTCTTGTGTAGGACTACAGTTGTATCCCATTGTTTGGAGGTTATTTTGTCTTCTTACACCTACCATCAAGTACTACATCCAAATTTTATGATCTTTGACAATAATACCCCCGTTTTCTACAAATGTATGCCACTGTGGTCTGCAAGGAGTCAGCTTTCTCCAACTTTGACCAATATTATGCATCAAACTATCTAGTGTAGCCATATAAAAATGATACCAGTAGTTCTGTTTTGAAATAGCCTGAAGAACAAGTATTAAAATGTCAACATACACGCACCCTATAGACTGCCATTTCTAGAATATCATACAATATTAACGGAGAAAGTAGTTTACTATATCTTCTTTTGTCCTTCTTTACATTGTAAACCGAGTAAGTAGTCATGTGAGGCAGTTATTGTATCCTCGCAACCCTTACTTAATATACGCGTCAGCATGAGCGCAACCCTTACTTAATGTACACGTCAGCATGAGCAAAACACTAGAAGTTGCATTCACATTCGCATTCAGTCCCAGGAGATTATTGTATTGCACATTCTAAATTACATTCACCACTATAATTTAGAGGAAACAAGTTTGGCAAAAGTGTTTCTGTGACAATCTAGATTCTAGAGGAAACAAGTTTGGCAAAATTTTATTTCATCTGTATGGTTTTTATTCGTGGCTTAGCAATTAGTAACACTTCCCAAATGACTTGAGAACTACTGGCATGCAAATTGCTACCTGCTGGTGAAGTTCAAAACAAAATGAAGTTAAAGCCATTGAATTATAGCACAAATTGTATACAGAAGGGCAGACTGACCCTGGTTAGACTAGATCAAATGAAATTAGTCCTTGGCGCAAGTATTTAACTATTTATCCAGTTAGTCCAAGTGTTCTGTATTATCACCCTGAAGCATCTTTTCCTGGGCTTGTAGCCTGATGCTTCAAAATGACTTGGTGGCTTCTGACTCATCCTAGTTGCTCCAAACCTTCTTTGGTACAGTAACTTATTTTGTTTTTTAGGTCGGTTAACTTTGTTCCAGGTCTTGCAGGATTACGTAATAATTAGACTAACATGCTAATTGACAGCCATCTCAAAATTATTGAACTTGAACATCCTGATGAATCTTGGACTGGCTTTTCTTTGATAATGAAAACAACTTGATAGAGTTTGAGCTTTTCCCACCATCTTCATGAAGAAATATGGTTGTTTGATCCTAAATCTTCAGATGGCAACTGATAAGTGAGCGAAGTCGATGGTACTGAAATTTCTGCACATAACACCTAGGGATGACTTGGTATTTATCTGAAAATCATCACAATTTTGAAGTTTCAGGGACAATCTAGTGGACTTATGTATTTGTAGTGGTAATAACTTGGTTGGTAAATGAGTGCTCTAACAGGGAGTACTATGTTGGCTCTAAACATTATTAGAAGTTAGAAAAGCACCATGCAAGCTGGTACTCAGATTATGTATTGGGGTATTCATATTGAAGCTAGGTTTTTCTGGTTAAGTATTCAAGATGAGTGATATAATCATATACTTCCAAACTGAACCATGTAGTTAAGACTAGGTGCTACAGTCATTTCGTGGATGTGTAGCATCAGTTGTAAATGCCCAGATTGACTTGGAAATGACTTGATGATATTGTATCTGGATACATTTGTCAACATGATTTTGGAATACAGAATTTTATAGTTGGAAAATGTTGAGTTCGAAAAATTGAAAACTAGAGTAAGAAGATGTAGATACACACACAGAATCTTAACCTAAGGTTCAGAACAAAGACATGTTAGCAAATACTTCCTCTGTAGACAAATATAAGACGTTTTGGGTCACTACTTTAGTGATCTAAAACGTCTTATATTTATTTACGGAGGGAGTAAGATTTAAATGCAAGCAGCAAATGCTACAATCAATTCAACTATCTCAAGAAAATTGAGATCATGAAGTTGACTTCTTGGTCAGGTTATCCTGCATAGCTGATGAGTGTCTAGTGTGACTGGACCTTTAACATCACACCATCTATAGAAAAGCCTCTTAATTCTGCTTCAAGATACTAGGGAAGTTATTAGATTAACACCAGAAAATACTGAAGTACATGCATAATACGGGTAATACGTGCACTTAATGGCTGGGCGGCTGCATATATTATGGGGAAGCTTCAGATGTATGCCAAGCATAACTGCAAATTTAAGAGGGTATGAAGATTTCCAAATTTGCGCCCGGCTAATTTTATCATATGCCAAGCCATCACATACCACAAAGGAGAAGAACAATGAACACATTCATGAAGACCCAGAGGAAATAACAAGTTAACAGCTAATATGTTGGCCAATTTGTCACAGAATTACTTATTAAGACCCTGCTTTTTCTAAAGTCCATGAATTGTAATTTCATGTCTTCCCTAACAACGAAAGAAGCCATATTGTACAGATTTTATGAAACTGTGGGGCTACTTTCGAGGGCTTGAATCCATAGTGAGTCCTACTTTCGATAGTACCGGACTATCGGTTGACAGTTGAGCAACTTTTCCCGTTATTTAACTATATGCAGTTCACCTGTCCAATGTGCAACAGTCTAAACTTGACTGAGTTTATTTTTCTTACTACAGACGCTACAACTTACGGTAGTTTGATTTAGCATTTCGATAGTTTGAATTTTCATTTCGCCTCTCATCTCAAAAATCAGTCGCTGTTCCACCTGATAACTTGTTCACCTGTTTTTGCATATAGCAATCATTTTTTATGGGTGGATGTTTGGAGGTTACAAGAGCTAGTGTGGTGTTTTTTGTACTACAGACGCTATGACTTATGGTGGTTCGATTTAGCATTTTGATAGTTTGAATTTTCATTTGGCCTCTCATCTCAAAGCTCAGCCGCTGTTCCACCCGATATCTTGTTCACCTGTTTTTGCATGGGATAGCAATCATTTTTTTTTGTTTTTGAGGTGGATGTTAGGAGGTTACAAGAGCTAGCACGTGGTATTTTTGTGCAATTCATGGAGTTTAAGTTGAATTCTTAATCAGAGAAACATGAAGTTCCATGGTCATACTGAAATATGGGCAGTTGAGTTAAAACCAGTTTTCTGCTGCCATGGGTGTTTGACAGCCTTTGCTGTGTTTTGTCTCACACAGGAGGCGACTCTTCAACATGATAAATAACCTGCCTACAATATTTGAAGTCGTTACTGGTGCTGCAAAGAAGCAGACCAAGGAGAAGGGCCCCAACAGTACGACGCACAAGAGCAATAATAATAAGCCAAGCATGAAAACTGTAAGTGAAGACACTATTTATGCCACCTTGCAGTACAAGACAAGACGTCACCAATAACTTATTCTCTGTTTTATATAGCTATCAAGGCCTGAGTCCCAGTCCAAGGCCCCAAAGATGGCAGCGCCCCCAAAGGATGAAGATGAGAGCGGTGAGGACTATGGAGAAGAAGAGGAGGAAGAGCGTGACAACACCTTGTGTGGTACCTGTGGAACAAACGACGGCAAGGATGAGTTCTGGATCTGCTGCGACAACTGCGAGCGTTGGTATCATGGGAAATGCGTCAAGATCACGCCTGCTCGAGCCGAGCATATCAAGCACTACAAGTGCCCAGACTGCAGCAACAAGAGGGCGAGGGCTTAACGGCGACAAACAGCACCAGCAGGGCGGCAGGACTCGGAATGGAACCAGCGCCAGCACCAAATCGTCATCGTCGATGCCTGCTGCAGCCTGCAGATATGGCCTAGCTTTCTAGCTCATAGACTCGCTTTTCGTTTCAGTGGAACACTGTTAATTCACCCTTGACCCTGCAGTTCGTTTCATGTTGGTCCGACTCTTGACTTGTGTGTCTTAAACCGTTGGTTGGTTGGTGTAGTAGTGTTGTACCAGCTTCGATCTCTTCAGCGGACATGTCAAAGACGTTCTTCAACTGAAAGGACCCGAAAGCTGACACCATTGTTTCTGGCCTTGTTAGCCTCGTGCTCGTCTCGTATATCCATCTTGCTGGTCTTGTTCCTTTGCTTTGGCTATTGTTGGCATACCTCATGCCAGCCCAGCTTCTGTGCATAGCTCCTAAAATCATGGTTTCAAGAGAATAATTCAGACTACATTTGTTTTGCGTCTTGTTCAACTAGTATGGTATTTGTAACTTCAGTCCAATAAACTTGCTGAACTAGTATGGATTGAGAGCTGCCACCAGTATGCCCTGCAGCCCCTGTTTAGTTTGTCGACCATCAGTAACTGTGTATAATATGGAGAAGCGACTTTGCTGGATTAGTCCAGTTGTGAGTGGTTAGAGCTAGCAAATGGCTGGGCGTTGATCACGCGATAACTGATGGCATGCCGAATCTTTCATGCTCCCAGTGCGCTTCTTTCACAGATCTTGGATGGGTTCGTCAGGCGATTTCTTTCTAGTGCCAGGTGATGGATAAACCAAAATACCGACCCTGGAAAAGTTTTTTTTTCCATAATAAGAAGGAAAATTCAGGGTCCAAGACGTTAATTCTTCAAGTGCGTACCTGCAATAGTAGCCAATAGCAAAGAACGGAACACCCAAGTCCGACATGGAATCAGCAGGGGGGTCTCAACGACCAGAAATGAAAACCAGGAGGACCTCTTTCTAAAAGAGCAGCACACACGACACGAGAGGCCGCTCAACTCAACAGAAGGCTACAGGCAGGCGGGGAGGATCTCTTTGTAAATGGGCAGTATACGCGAGGGGCTCAGCAGAAGGGTCCAGGAACCGGCGCGTGAAATCCCAAAAAAATTTGGACCATTTCTCGATTTGTGCGTGTCATCCTTGCGCAGGGGCCATGCTAATCTTCTCTGTATCGTTCCAATTTTATCGGATGTCCCGAAGGGACGACTCTGCCTGCAGCGCGCGGCTTATAAACTGGTTCTTCTCTCCCTGGCTAGCCGATGTGGGACTAAACAAACGAGCCTTCTGCTGCCCACGCTGTTTGTCAAGCCGGGAGCGCCATGGAGACGTGTGGTGGGCCTCGAGTGGCGTGGCCCAAAATAATGGAAGCATTTTCTTTCTATCGATGGGTGAGGCAACAGACCAGCACAGGAGGCAGCTGGATACCTCTCTCTCAAAAAAAAGGAGGCAGCTGGATCCTCTCTTCATAGTCATACTCCGTTTTTATACTCGCCGTTGTACATTGTCCTTACATTTTAATATAAACGTGTACGCCATGGCAGCAGCTAGTTGACATGAATGATATGAATCGTACGTAGAGACCTAAGTCTAAGTGTATGATCTCCGCCACCAGAGGAGCATAGACAGACCTATCTACCTCCATCCCATTCACCACGTTTTATACAGCTGATAGCGATCGAGTGCATTTCCAACCATATTGGCAGGTCTGCTCTAAGGATAGCAGTTGATAATCCCTTCATACGGGCACATAGTTCAGCTTCAAGCGCATCTCGGCATCTGAAAAGTGCACCTTCTGTTACGCCAGTACCTCCTTAATGTTAACAAACAGTTTAGCGCCTTAAACACAATTTAGTTCAAAATTCAAATCCATATATATGTGCGTCCAAGACCCAGTACATTACTATGTGCGTCCTCCTCGAACACACCGGCGCTCCCGCGTCTAACCACCGCCGCCCGTAACTCCTCCTACATATCGATATCTTCCATCCAACGGCTACTAGTACCACCTGCGGATACATTCCGGTCGCTTGCCCAATCAATTTCCTCCCAGTCCCAAATCACACCTACAGCCACAGAGCCGGATTCTCAGACCCAGTACATGAGGATGTCCTCGAGGAGCGGGTCGCCGGCGGTGATCCCGGCCGCCGGGTTCACTCCCGGGGACAGCTCCCACTCGGCCGCGTTCCCGGCCGCCGGGTTCACTCCCGGGGACAGCTCCGACTCGGCCGCGTTCCTTGCCGCCGGGTTCACTCCCGGGGGCAGCTCCCACTCGGCCGCGTTCCCGGCCGCCGGATTTACTCCCGGGGGCAGCTCCCACTCGGCCGCGTTCCCGGCCGCCGGGTTCACTCCCGGGGACAGCTCCCACTCGGCCGCGTTCCCGGCCGCGGCAGGAACGGTTGAAGCCGGGATTGTGCTTGTGCCTTTACTGTTGTAGATCCGGCAAAGGACAAAGTCATCCAACTGCAACGTTTGATAAGACGATGCAAAAAAGACATATAATAAGTTAGAGACAGTGATTGAAGATGATTCCTGCAGTTTACGTGTGAGTATAGCTAGTACTATGGTATACCTTGAGGCTGTTTTTGTTGCGGGCGGAGCGGTCAACGTCCGCGAGGCGATACTCGTGCATGATCCAGTTGGGCTTCTCGCCCTTGGGCGCCTTGCCGGCGTAGAACACGAGCGTCTTCTTCATGGCCAGCGTCCTCGGGGTGCCCACCGGCTTGTCGGAGCCGGTGGACTTCCAGTAACCCGTCCCGGCTAGCCGGTTCGGCACCGAGCCGTTGGGGTACTTGCGCTCCCGCGGAGAGAAGAAGTACCACTCCTTGTCTCCGTAGAGCGCCATACCTGCAAAAACCGATAAATCATCTTGCCACGTGAGAGTTAATGCATGCAGTGGCGAATACAAAAAGAAAAGAGATTTTTACGGTACATCATACTACCTAATTTGATGGGCAATATTAAGTTGATCCAATGGTTAATATTGATTGACTTAGACTTTAACTTGGGGCAGTGGCGGATCCAGGAATTAAACTTATCCGGGGCGAAACATTGGAGTTCAAAAAAAATGTCATGTATAAGTTGTGTCGTTATGACTGACATCAATGTTGTGTGTAAGTCGCGTTCGCTTTGGAGCGGCCTAGCTAGCATGAATGTGCGACGGCTGCTTCACACAGAAAGGTTTTTTTTTTTGACCGGCATCAATTTTGGACGGGTGGTATGTGGTGGTTAGACACATACGTGACAACGGTTCGAACGGCCGAATGTAGAGCATCCAGTTTGTGCGATTTTGGACACCGAACGTGTCCATGGACAGATAAGGTATTGTGTTGGATGACAAAGTGTGTCTAAATAGCTTGATCCGAACGTTTACGAGTGATTTAAGGGTCTGCATTAGAGATGCCCTAAGAGCATCTACAGTCGTGCATCCCAAACCCCCCTCTAACGCACCTCAAAAGGGCATCAAACGTCGAGGCTGACCGGCACCCTTCATATCCAATCCAAATATGGGACGGATATGGAGGCGTTCTGGCGCGCCTGCCTTGGAAGCTGAATATGGGGTCCCACATGGAATCACTTGGAAACCCGGCGATCCGACGGGCGCCTCCTCCATCGCCGGAGAAGGACATGGGGGACGCTGGGTACACGGATCTGTAGGCCATCCTCAACACCATCTGCTCGGAATCGAATGCGGAGGCCAGACGACATCGTCGGTAGAAGATGGAGAAGGTGAGACACCGAACGATTTTCGAGAATGAAGGGATTACGAAGGATGCATCAGGCCTGGTCTATTTTCGCCCCTACGAATTTAAGAGTTTTTATGCTGTTATTCCAATTTTATCCTCAAACAAAAGATATTCCACTGTTTTAGCCAAAAATACTTCACAATTTGAGCCGTAGTATCGGTTAATCTTGTCCGTTCAATGTATAAAATGGATGGCTCTTTTTATTTTGATATACTGTAAAAGGTCGAAAAGAAAATGGAGGGTAAGGGACGTGGAAGGAAGACGTACTTGGAAGCTGCCATGGGTCGAACTTGTAGAGGTCCACCTCGGCGATGATCGGCACGGAGATGGGGAGGCCGGCGGACCGCCGGCAGAGGTAGTGCACCACCAGCTCCTCGTCCGTCGGGTGGAACCGGAACCCCGGAGGCAGCTCGAGGTCCAGCTGCCCCTGCGTCGCCGCCGACCCTCCTCCGCCGCCGCCGCCGCCGCCGCCGCCGCTCATCTCCTCGACACGATCCGGTCGCCGACTAATCACTCGATATAAACAGCTAAGCTAGGTACTCAAAACCAGCTGATATCGATAAATAAACTGAACGATCGCGTCGCAGGACTATATAGACGGTCGGGCTGCGGCCAGGAGCGGCCGGGTGGGGCCCGGGCGGGGCGACTCGATTCCTTTTCCAGTTAGACTGTTATTAGAGCGTGCGTGCAGTGTGCAGTGTCACTGGTTTAGTTTAGTTTAGTTTTTACTTTTCCAACTCTGCAGTGTCACTGGTTTAGTTTAGTTTTTTTTAAGACCATGCATGCGGACTAATGCGTTGCGTCGGATCGACCTAAATCCAAAACCAGACACCAAACGGACAAAAACTAGTACGTACATCCATTTGCATTTGGCCGGTTGGAGCTGCCCTAGGCTCAATTGGACACGAGGTCGATCGCGTTATTTTTTCTTTCTTTCTTTCTCGGATACTTAAGCGTGCGCGTACGTAGTATTAAAGTGAAAAAAAAAACACAAAGAGACTCAATTACGTGCCGAGACACGACGGCATTTTGGCTACTCCGGGTATTAAAGTGGAACAATCGTCGTCCTTAAGAATGCCTCGCGCGCTTTGCCGCGCGCTGCCCTCCGAGGCAAGTAATCCAAGCTATCCCTCCTGGCAATAGACCGCCCAGAGAGATTTGCACTGACCTTCTTTCCGTGTTTAGCAACGGGGTACTGAAAGCACGCTCAATCAAGAGGTGGCGGATCGCAGAACGCGCCGCTTTTCGCGTCATCGAAAAAGAACGGCTAGCCGGCACCTTTGAGAGTGAGAGAGACTCGGCAGCCCGCTCGATTACTAAACGGATTTATCTTGATGATATCCTCCTAAATACAACTAGCTAGAGATCAGATATGTTATTTCCTAGCATGGCCTCAAGGGCACTGCTTGCAGCAGTGGTGCCAAAAATTGCTGCCCATACGCACTCACGCATCAATTAATTCTCTAGCTGCCCTTGCTTCCTGATACCTACTTAGTCTCACCATGTTTATTTTTGTCAATTGATTTCGAAATAGTAGAGACCCTACAGATTAGGATAATTGTCGGGCCACCTCAAGGTTGCCGGCAGCAGGTACCACTGTCCAAAAGAAACTCTTGGTATCCTCGTGTGCCACTTATTAGTGTAAACAACTAATGTTTTCCTACTATTTTTTTAACTAGTGTTTGTCATCTAAATGATTTTTCTTACTCATGATGTGCTGACATGAAGTTCCTCTTTCAGGACATGTGTGGGACCAGGTGTGCCTTAATGCATTGTTAAAACAGATATATAACATTTTTTTTTGAACCGGGCATCCATCCCTTTTCATTACTTTGACATAACGAAAATACATCAGTTCGGAGTAACACGAGTCCAAAAGGAAACGAAAGGGGAAAAGCGAGTTCAAAGCATCGAAGGGAAACCCACATCGAGCGTTTGTCATCGAACAACTCACTATGGGGCGAAAACCCTCCGACATCAACTCACCAACGATACAAGTCTAGATTAAAGTAGAGTCTAGAGGAAACCGCATGAAAAGCAACCAGGCTCACATGCGAGCACCGTAAACTCACACAGGAGCAAAAGGACGCGGACTAGAAGATAAGAAAAAGATATATAACATTTCCTTTCTTTTTAGAGTATTGATAGACCCTTCTTCATATACACAATATTCACAATAAGGAAATGTTATATATCTTTTTAGAGTATTGTGCTGGCAGCAGGTTCCAGTAGGAGTTGATTGAAAGGTTTCTAATACACAATATTCACATTAGCAAGTTCATCGATGGAATGCCCACGAAAGCTATCTAGCAGGGGGGGGGGGTAATTCATGCCATAGTTGCAATCCAACTCTCTCTCTCCATGAGATAACCTCCAGTTTGTACATTCTTATTTTTACGCAAGTCTTACCAAATTGACGGACTCTTTGGCTTGTTCTGAAAGCTGAAGTCACATATAAGAAGGCCTCCCTGGACCTTAACCCAATCTGAATCACAAATTAACGTGCACGACATTTATCTTCAAAAAAAACGGGCATGACATTGCTCCACCCAAAGCATCTAATATTGTCGTTTCGTCGACTTCGCCGGAACTTTGTCTGTCTATGCTCCACCAAACGTATGATGTTAATGTGCCAACACAAATGAGATTACAAGTGTGTAGAAGGAGGAGCGCCAACACAAATGAGATTACAAGTCAATGCAGGGTGGGATTGATCACATTCATCGTGACCATCGACGGTGTGGTGAAGAGAAGTGGCAAAAAAAGACGAGATTCTTGATGCATATGAGGATCTAGCAATGCACGGGCATATGTGTTAGTATAGCCAAAGGTGTTTGTCCGATATCCGTGGTTGTATTTTCGGTCTTTGGTAGTTCTAGTGCGTGTATAGAGGATGTGTTGTGTTCTTTTCTGCATGTACTCAATAACGTGTGCATGAAGTTAATTGCAAAAAACCACCACAATAAGGGATATGTCATCAGAAAACACGTCTTTATATTATTTTTTGACAAAGAAAAAAACACCATGTCTATAGTAATTCTTTTGCGTAAACCACTGATCAACAGATTAAGTTGCTTTAAGCATGTTTATAACAGATGGGTCCGGCTTGTCAAGAGCCGACTTCACGAAAAAAGGCCACATGGGCACTTTGACTGGTCTTCTCTACCCGACTCTCTTCTTTCCCACTCATGAAAAAAAACTCTTCTTCCTCTTGCCCTGATCCCCATTCAAGCCGCCGCAGCCACCCTCAACTCTCCCGGTGCCAACTTTCGCCGCAGCTAGCGCCCACTGGCGATCTCGATGGCCATCTTCCAATCACCGCCTCCACCACCCCTACCCTCTCCCCCTCCCCTCAACTTCCCTCTGCGCCGTGAACACTAGGTGAAGGTGCCCCCGTGGTGCCGCAACCACCGCCCCTCAAGCAGAGGAAGAAGGGATTCTCGAGGCACATCCTCGGGAGCTCATTGCACCACCCCATCCTTCCTCTACGATCACCTCCATACGCAGCGGGTTAGAAATGACAGGAGCTCAGGCCGCTCCCACACCGATGGTGCCAATGCCAATGCCAATGCCGGCTCCGACCATGAATGCCTTGCTGGTCAGTGGAGGCATTCGTGGCGGCCGAGCGAGGTGTCCGAACCTAGGTCATCGTGACGGCACCACGCATACCATTGTGCCTACGGATGGCAGCCACGCTATGGTGGGAGG
Source organism: Hordeum marinum (assembly GCA_022496015.1). NCBI lineage: Eukaryota > Viridiplantae > Streptophyta > Magnoliopsida > Poales > Poaceae > Hordeum > Hordeum marinum. The sequence goes on from CM039672.1 coordinate 335,272,742, forward strand.
TGGCAGATCACGGCGGCCCATGCCACCAGGCCAAAGCGCGGACACTGGCAGGCCAAGGCTAGGAGGCCGGCGCTGCCTATCATGCTCAAGAGGCACGCACACATGGCATTTGTTTTTTGCCAAGTCAATTCCTGACAAGCAGGACCCATCTGGCATAAACATGCTCAAAACGCTCTAATCTGCCGACAAGTGGTTTACACAAAAGAATTACCGTAGACATTGTGTATTCTGTCAAAAGCAAAAAAGTAAAGTCGTGTTCTCTGATGATCTTGCAATTAACTCGAGTGCACTTATTTGCATAAACAGAAAAAAGAAATGGTTAAAATTAGTTGTTCGGACACCTAATTTCAACAGATCAGGTTACCAAAAACTGTTTCCTAGCAAATTTTAGATGATGTTTTCTAAAAAAAACAGAAGCATCTGCTGTTCGAGGTCCAATCACAAGCAATGAAACGTACACCCTTAACAGCATGGTCAAGACTCGGATCTAAACACAAGAGAAGCTGAAATCAAACAGAGCTCTTCTTTAGGTGAAACTGGCATTTACAACAACCGGAGTCACGGAAACAAAGAGAAACCGCAGCACTGCAAAGTTACCGGGAAAAAAAAGTTGCAGTCAGACTCGATACAAGAACTCAGCCGACAAAGACCTAGACCGGCTACAAATAGGACGGATATCGGTCTCCATTATACATTACCAAACGCATATACAAGAGCTTGCTAGTCAGTTTTTTCAGTTAGTTGAAGGACCCTCCGCCATGAGCCAGCCAGCAGCAAACCGCTCTATAGAGTTGAAATGGTACCAAGCTGCAGCCTACTATCCCTACTAGTCTCACCAGAGTTTGGTGCAGGTGAGTACTTGAGCTGAATGAAGTTGATCTGTGCTAATAACGCGCTGGCTCACATAGGCTCAGATCCAATGTATGAAAGAAATATCTTATCCCGTTGGACAGATGATAATACTTATATATCACTGTGGTGCTACTCCACACAGCCGAGCACGGCCTGGGTTGAGCAGCGAGTCAGACATTATCCATCCCTGTGGAAAAAATGAGAGTTATTAGTTTGCATGTCACTGTAATGTGCTGCATTATCAGGCCATTTGCACATTAGTACAATAACCAGAGCAAGAGGTATAATGCTGATGATCCAAGGCAGTTAAATCACCTGTTCTCTTGCTTTCCTCTTGAATACTCCATACGACGATGTAACAATCTTGCAAGATTCTTCAATGTGTGCTAGAAAGTCCATGTTCAATGGGTTTGGGTTCACATAGTGGTATGATCCCTGATCAGAGTTCATGCGCTTCCGTGCTTTCAGATTAGCATGTGATGCATTAATAAAATGCAGCAACACATGTGCCTGTAAAACAGACCACGTTCCAAGGGGGGTAAATAGTTGCAACCAACCCTAATCATCAGTGTAATATTATGAAAGTAGTTGAGAATCAACACTTACATGGAAGGCAGCTTTGAGAATGTCATCTTGCTTCGCTTGGTCCTTGAGCAAAGCATAAACCTTGTCCTTTGCAGGGTTATATGTAACGATGTACCTCTCATCCTGTAATCATATGCACTTCAGAACTTCGCATGCTAATCTTCGATAGAATTACAATACAAGGGACAGAAATACCATGCAGGACAACACTCATTGGTGTGAACAAGATAATACCTCGAACAAAGGCCTTGTAGCAACAAATGAAGCAGGTTCCTGAAATGCCTCTCCAAATCTTGATCCTATGTGATTGAAACAGGTCATCAAAAGGTTCTACAATCCAAATTCATCAACAAATAAATATGATCATAGTTGCAAACCTATCGACACAGGTTGATGCCTCCAAGGCGGATTAAATATTGTCTCCTCTAAGTTCCCTTCCTTCAAGGAAGGAACATGCCCTGCATCAGGAAAATCAGAGACAAAAATATAAGACTAGATACTCCTAACTTTCATGGATTTTAAAACTAACTCCATACTTAAATATAATCTGCATACTATATTATTCAAGAAGTTTTACATCAAAGTCTCTACCGAGTAGAACTCAAGAATGTGCAGTTTGTGTATTAATGAAATGTCTTCAAATTATTTGGCATTTCTAAAATGTATACACTGTATCCAAAACATGCTGATACCTAATACCCAAAACATGCTATTATGAAAGAATGATTTTATGTGATGCTTGCACTTTATTTGAGGGAAACTGCCATATGTCCTTTCTTCGACAAACCATGAGAAGATCTGACTAGGATGAAATGTTTCTTACGGACACTGCTTACGTACCAGTCTTTATGAAGGAATCCACTGCCACAGTGAATCTTGCCGTATTTAGCGTGTTCAGCACAACAGATCTCACCTGGTAGCATAAATAACATTTGTCTGGTTAGGGAAATAGTTTATCATAGATATTTGATTATAATAGCAGCAAACAAAAATCAGAAGCAAACCTCCTGATATGAACTAAGCAGATATCCACAAGACAAGACCGCAAATGAAGCCACCAATGATGGATTCCTCTTGGACATTAGAATGCTCATACCAGTACCCAACTTCATAAAAGAGGTAATAAATACATGTTAGATAGGTAGTATATGCACATTTGCATTTTTGATCAGTAATATTCATAATAATGCAGAAGCCCACAATAAAAAAAAAACAGGAGCACTAAATGTAAAAGATAAATGGTTACCAAATCAGCAATGTTCCCAACACTTTCTCCTTTGGCAGTAACATCTCCAATATTTTCTCCTTTTGCATATGCCTTGTAAATCGGTGTGCGGGTTGAGGTCGATGTAACAGCAGCAACATTCTGAATAGAAAAAATATATTTTGTAAGCCCTTTTACAAGTAATGAAATAAATGGTCATATTGATGCCATAACATGTCACAGTAAGGCACGAGGTCAAACCTTGACAACGTTTGCCATGCAAGCCAACGGTAGGAAAAGTTGAGGGAACGCTGCAGTAGCTAACTCTATCCCAGCTCCTAGTTCCATCATGAGATCCCCAGAAAAGCGGAGCTGTAGGGAATTTTGATTTTGAGTGAGTCGACTGGAACCGAACAAAATAAATTCAAGAGAGCTGCAAACCACTGGATTCAAATATTACACCTGCTTTAGGTCATAGTCAAATTTCTTCCCTTGACGCGCAAAAAGCATTTTTCCGACACGCCCAGCACCATCCTGTAGTAACGGAAAACAATATAACTGTTAGACAATACCCAAATAACTAGTAGTCAAGGATGACCATGCCTACGATTGGAAGAAATCCTTTACCTTGAGTATCCAGTTAATAGCCACAGCCCCAGACGTGGCCCTGCTTTGTGAGACTCCTACGGAGTTTAACAAGGCTCTTGTTGTAAATACACTCATTGCTCCGCCAAAGAAATGCTGAAATGTCAAAAGAGGGATTCAACAAGATATATTCAAACCTAGTAAATGATGCAACTGAACATAAATCTGATCAATATACCTTCAGTGCTCTCCATGTCATGTATGGAACATATGAAGGAGTCACGCTGTCTGGAAAACCTTCAGGCACAACATATGACCTTATGAAGGACATAATTTCCTGCAGTAGCACAGTTACATAGCATCACTATTGTAGTTCATCAAGCTTACTCATGATCAATCAAAAAGACCTCAAAAACCATGATGTAACTAGCAACAGTAATTAAAATATCTCAAGGAGTTTTCGCACCATTTAGCAAGCTACTCTAGTTTCCAAGTCACTTTGTCTGTATATTCTATATTGCAACTTTGCTACGGAGCAAAGGCCCTAGACTAGATAGCCTCAAATCGTATGTACAGTGACACAAAACAAAAAGACTTGCATTTCCATGAAAGCAGAAGTTAACCAAATGGAGATAGAAGTGATCACCAAATGATAAGACTTAAAATTATACACTACATATCAACTAGGGTGAATCACAAATGAATAAGTAGTGAACCAGTCATCACGATATCCACCAGCGTAACATTTCTAATTCAAATAATTGAATCAGCAGCCAGCAAGAGACAAAAAAACAACCAACAACGAGACTACAACTCCGTTATTCCTCAAACAAACACACACAGCCTACATAAAATTCTGGATCCGATACAGTAGCACCCGTAAAATTGAAAAATATGTCGTCAACAACACACATACAAGTACAATTAACCACGCCTTACCCTAAAAAAACAATCACGAGTTGACACATCCTAAACAGAATTTGCATCACGTCAAATCCAGCAAACCCGCTAAATTAGGATCTAGGCATGTAGCGACAGCCATACGCGTGGGCATAGCAATCGCCAATCAAATAGCACCGGCGCTAGAAATTACCTCGGCGGGCGGCAGCGGAGACTGGAGCGGCACAGCCCTGAAGGTGGCCCCCACCGGCGCGGCGGAGCCGCCCCTGGCCCTGGCGCTGACCCTCCCCGTCTTCCCGGCGGAGGACGCGGCGCCCTCGACGACGTAGCTCCACCGCCTGCCTTCCACCTCCTCGAAGCACAGGACCCCGTCCACGGCGGCCGCGGGCGCCGGCATCGCCGGGGCCCTCGGGGGCGCCTCGGCGTCCCTCACGGCGCCGCGCACCGCGTCCCTCACGGCGACCCCCTGCGGGGGCAGCGTGATTGTCTGCGTGGCCGTCGCCGCCGCCGCCGCCGGCCGCTTGAGCCCCATCGCCGGAGCCATCGCGGTGGTGGGGGGTGGGTGGCTAGGGGGTGAGATTTAGATGGGTTTGCGAGTGGTGAGCGATACAGCGAGGCAGTCTCGCCGAGGAGAGAGAGGGACGACTTTATACCCCGAGCCAGGCCGAGGAAAATACAGGGGGGACTCCGCTAGAGGCTAGACCGCTACCCGGCACGCCTGCGAACGCTACGTCGCAGTGCGACCCGTCGTGCGGCTGAGATGTGGGGTCGGGAGTGTTCTGCGCCCGCACTGTCATTGGGGTCGGAGGAAACCGGGTGGCACGCGGATGGGTGGTCGGCTGCTTGTGCCAGCTTGCGCAAGTTGCTACGCGTACCGCTGTGATGCTCCGCCAAGGCAGCACCGTGGGACCAGATGATTGATGGGGCCCTTGTGCCAGTGGCTAACGGACGCTTGCTGGGACGAGGGGTGGGGGGCGGCTGCTGGGCAGTTGGCTGGTGCACCGTTGGAATAGAGGGAGGGAGGAAATGGTGGGGCTTACATTTGGCTTGTGATATTTGTTCTTCGTTGCGATTTTTCGTGGCGTCAGGGCGATATGGTTTGTGGGACGCTGCTCTCAGCCATGGGACACACCATGTGTGGTTGTTTCGGAGAGACAAAACATGTGCGTCGTTTGGAACTGGGACATTTAAATTATGTTCCCTAACTTTGACCTGATCTTATCTTTCTCTTAAATAAAAACAGTACTTAACTATACCCCTCTTTCGTTAGGTGCCATTTTAGAAATATCCATCCATGTCGTTTTTTCCGGTCAAAGGGGTTTGACCGTGTTCGAGACGTTTCCTGGACAATTTTGCCCTTGTTTGGATATCTCACTTACATGTGGGACCCATATATATATGAAAATAAAAATGTAAATAGGATCTCTCTCACCTCTCTTTCATTCACTTACATGTGGGCCTATTAACAATAAAAATAAACATTCCCCCTCTACTCCAGTACTTGAGGCTGCCTCTCTGAGCGCCTGAGGAGAGGAGCTCCTCCTTTGCTCCTGCCAGATCTGCCCCGCCGCCGCCTCCGGCGACCTGGCTACCGCCGGCGAGGACCACGGTATCCCGCCGGAGCCCCATGCCATCTCTTCTTCCTCCTTTCTTCTTCCTTACTACTCCATCTTTAAACTCATCTCTCTCTCTCCTGTCCAGGGACCTCCATGGCCGACCCTTGGAGCTTCGAGCGGTGTCGTCGTGGGACGCCATCGGAGCTCGCCTGCCCTGGATCCGCTCGCCCTCCTCTCCATCTCTCACCCTTGTTCTCTCTCCCGCGCCGCTGATGGCCAGGACAGTGCCATGACACCATCTTCCCCGCCTCTGTCCTCGAACCACCGTTGTAAGGGCATATTTCTCCTTAAGCGGTTTTGGTGATTGATGACAATGCCTTTGCGGACTAATCATGTGCATTGAGCATTTCAGATATCTCATGTCTAGGCACAAGACGATTCAGTGCCCCTCGGAACTTATCGAAGACGGTTGTTCTCTACGTTTCCTTTCGATGGATTTGAGTCGTAGGAAAGCCGTACTATTAAGAGGGGGGTCCACTTTGGAAAGGTTTGGGTGGAATCAACACGTACACATCTATCCTATTTGCACCACCTTTCCTTTACTTCGATGGAGCACCAGTTGTATTCCTCGTCTGTGCAAAGTGAAGCCTGCGGGGGTACTTGCGTTCAGTGGCCAGCGGTAGTACCGCTCAAGGGAGCGATAGTACCGCAGGAGCCCGCGGTAGTACCGCTCAGTGGAGCGGTAGTACCGATGTCCCCTGCCCTAGTACGTACGCCTGCGGTAGTAGGCGCGGATGTAATTTTTTACATCCGCCCTATTGCGGCAGTACCGTGATGCAGTTCCGGTACTACCATGCCGGACTTTTTCGCAGCTTCGTCCTCAGCGAAGGTAGGCACGAAAGTATTTTTTTACTTCCGTGCATCTCCAAGTGCCAGTCTCTACCGACCATGCGGTAGTACCGCATGGGCTCGCGGTAGTACCGCTCCGGCGGTTCTACCGCTAGCTGCCTAGTGCAATCGGCCTGAGTTTGATACTTCTGTGCGAGCGGTAGTACCGCATGTCGCAGCGATAGTACCGCAAGCCCTTCCGATAGTACCGTGGTCTTTTGCGGTAGTACCGCGATGCGCGGGGCTGAGGGTGAGGATAACGGTTGGATCTTATTCCCCACTATAAAAGGGAGGTCTTCTTCCTCAAGAAGACTACCTCTTCCTTTCCTAAGCTCCATTGTTGCTCAAAGCTCCATTTTAGCCCGATCTCTCTCCCTAGCCAATCAAACTTGTTGATTTTCTAGGGATTGGTTGAGAAGGCCTCGATCTACACTTCCACCAAGAGAAATTTGATTCCCCCCACTAATCCCTTGCGGATCTTGTTACTCTTGGTTGTCTGAGCACCCTAGACGGTTGAGGTCACCTCGGAGCTGTTGGGGAACGTTGCATGGGAAACAAAAAAAATCCTACGCATACGCAAGATCTATCCATGGTGATGAGCATCTACGAGAGGGAGAGTGGATCTATGTACCCTTGTAGATCGCTAAGCGGGAAGCGTTAAGAAACGGGGTTGATGTAGTCGAACGTCTTTGTGATCCAAATCGCCGAGCGTCCCGCGATCCAATCACGATCCGTCCCGATCTAGCACCGAACGGATGACACCTCCGCGTTTAGCACACGTACGGCTTGATGACGATCTCCGCCTTCTTGATCCAGCAAGAGGGAGCGAAGAGGTAGACGAGTTCTCCGGCAGCGCGACAGCGTTGCGGCGATGGTGGTGGAGTAATTCCAACAGGGCTTCGCCTAAGCACTGCCGAAACCGATCTAGAGGAGAAACTGCGGACTAGAGGAGAGGGTTGCACGTGGCTGAAAATCTATATGCAAAACCCTAAAACCTCTAGTATATATAGGAGGGGGAGAGGAGGAGGCTTGGCTCAAGGACCAGCCCTTGGTGCCTTCGACCGAAGTGGAGAGGAGGAGTCCTCCTCCTCCACTCCTAGTAGGATTAAGACTCCTTCCTTATTTCCACCTTTTTGCCTTTTTCCATCTTTTTCCACTTTGGACTTTCTTCCCATCTGCATGGGCCTTGTTGGGACTTCCACCAGCCCAAAAAGGGCTGGTATTTACTCTCCCACAGCCCATGTAGCCTCTTGGGTCGAAATACTCCTCCCGATGGTCCCTCGGTACCCTCCCGGCACTCCCGATACACTATCGATGACCCCGAAACTTTTCCGGTGACCAAAACAGGACTTCCTATATATCAATCTTTACCTCCGGACCATTCCGGAGCTCCTCGTGACATCCAGGATCTCATCCGGGACTCCAAACAACCTTCGGTCACCACCATGCATAACTCTATACTACCAAAATGTCACCAAACCTTGAGTGTGCAGACCCTGCGGGTTCGAGAACTATGTAGACATGACCGAGACACCTCTACGGTCAATAACCAATAGCGGGACCTGGATGCCCATATTGATTCCTACATATTCTACGAAGATCTTTATCGGTCGAACCTCTATGTCAAGGATTCAGTTAATCCCGTATGATGTTCCCTTTGTTCTTCGGTATGTTACTTGTCCGAGATTCGATCGTCGGTATCTCCATACCTAGTTCAACCTCGTTACCGGCAAGTCTCTTTACTCGTTTATGTAATACAAGATCCCATGACTAACACTTAGTCACATTGCTTGCAAGGCTTGTTTGTGATGTTGTATTACCGAGTGGGCCCTGAGATACCTCTCCGTCACACGGAGTAACAAATCCCAGTGTAGATCCATGCCAACCCAACAAACACCCTCGGAGATACCTGTAGAGCACCTTTATAGTCACCCAGTTACGTTGTGACGTTTGATACACACAAGGCACTCCTCCGGTGTCCGTGAGTTGCATGATCTCATGGTCATAGGAACATATACTTGACATGCAGAAAATGGTAGCAATAAACTGACACGATCATATGCTACGTTTATAGTTTGGGTCTCGTCCATCCCATCATTCTCCTAATGATGTGATCCCGTTATCAAATGACATCTCATGTCAATGGCTAGGAAACCTTGACCATCTTTTATCAACGAGCTAGTTCACTAGAGGCATACTAGGGACAAAGTGTTGTCTATTTATCCACACATGCAATGTGTTTCCAATCAATAAATTATAGCATGGATAATAAACAATTATCATGAACAAGGAAATATAATAATAAAAACTTTATTTATTGCCTCTAGGGCATATTTCCAACAGTCTCCCACTTGCACTAGAGTCAATAATCTAGTTCACATCACTATGTGATTTACATTGTAATGAATCGAACACCCATGCAGTTCTGGTGTTGATCATGTTTAGACCTTGGAAGAGGTTTAGTAAACGGGTCTGCAACATTCAGGTCCGTGTGCACTTTGCAAATATTTATGTCCTTCTCCTCGATGTAATCGCGGATGGAATTGAAGTGTCGCTTTATGTGTCTGGTCCTCTTGTGAAACCTTGGTTCCTTGGCCAGAGCAATGGCACCAGTGTTATCACAGAACGGAGTCATTGGATTCAGTGCACTGGGCACTACTACAAGATCTGTCATGAACTACTTCATCCAGACACCTTCCTTCGCCGCCTCCAAGGCTGCTATGTACTCCGCTTCGCATGTAGAATCGGCTACCACCCTTTGCTTGGAACTGCACCAGCTTACCGCTCCACCGTTGAGAAACATTTCCTTAGTCCTTTTCAGGTACTTAAGGATATTCTTGACCGCCGTCCAGTGCTCCATTCCAGGATCACTTTGAAACCTTTCGGCCATACTTATGGCAAGGCTGACATCGGGTCTTGTGCACAACATTGCATACATGATAGATCCTACAGCTGAAGCATAGGGGGTGACACTCATCTTCTCTCTATCTTCTGCAGTCACTGGGCATTGAGTCTTACTCAACTTCACACCTTGTAACACAGGCAAGAACCCCTTCTTGGACTGATCCATTTTGAACTTCTTCAAAACTTTATCAAGATATGTGCTTTGTAAAAGTGCTATCAAGCGTCTCGATCTATCTCGATAGATCTTAATGCCTAATATGAAAGCAGCTTCTCCTAGGTCCTTCATTGAAAAACTCTTGTTCAAATATTCCTTCACGCTTTCCAGCATTTCTATATTGTTTCCAATCAGCAATATGTCATCCATATAATATTAGAAACGCTATAGAGCTCCCACTCACTTTTTTGTAAATACAAGCTTCTCCATAAACTTGTATAAACCCAAACGCTTTGACCACCTCATCAAAGCGCTTATTCCAACTCCGAGATGCTTGCACCAGTCCATAAATGGATCGCTGGAGTTTGCAAACTTCGTCAGCATTCTCTGGATCGACAAAACCTTCTACATGCATCATATACGACTCTTCCTCAAGGAAACCGTTGAGGAACGCTGTTTTGACATCCATCTGGCAAATTTCATAGTCGAAATAAGCAGCTATTGCTAACATGATTCTGACGGACTTAAGCATCGCTACGGGTGAGAAGGTCTCATCGTAGTTAACTCCTTGAACTTGTGAAAAACCCTTTGCCACAAGTCGAGCGTTATAGACGGTGACATTACCGTCCGCGTCCGTCTTCTTCTTAAAGATCCATTTGTTCTGAATGGCCTTTCGCCCTTCAGGTAATACTTCCAAAGTCCATACTTTGTTTTCATACATGGATCCCATCTCGGATTTCATGGCCTCTAACCATTTCTCGGAATTCGGGCCCATCATCGCTCCTCCATAGCTCGTAGGTTCATTGTTGTCCAACAACATGACCTCCAAGACAGGGTTATCGTACCACTCAGGAGCAGTACGCACCCTTATCGACCTACGAGGTTCAATAGTAACTTGATCCGAAGCTTCATGATCAACATCATTAACTTCCTCTTCAACTGTCGTAGGCTCCACAAAAACATCTTTCTGCACTGCGCTACTCTCTGGTTGAAGTAAAGGTTCAATAACCTCATCAAGCTCTATTTTCCTCCCACTCAATTCATTTGAGAGAAACTCTTTCTCAAGAAATGTTCCGTTCTTAGCGACAAACACTTTGCCTTTGGATCTGAGATAGAAGGTATACCCAACTGTCTCTTTCGGGTATCCTATGAAGACGCATTTCTCTGCTTTGGGTTCCAGCTTTTTAGGCTGAAGCTTTTTGACATAAGCATCACATCCTCAAACTTTAAGAAACGACAACTTTGGCCTCTTGCCAAGCCACAGTTCGTATGGCATCGTCTCAACGGATTTCGATGCTGCCCTATTTAAAGTGAATGCAACTATCTCTAATGCATAACCCCAAAACGATAGTGGCAAATCGGCAACAGACATCATAGAACGCACCATATCTAATAAGGTTCGATTACGACATTCAGACACACCATTACGCTGTGGTGTTCCAGGCGGTGTCAATTATGAAACAATTCCACACTGTCTTAAGTGATTGCCAAACTCATAACTCAGATATTCACCTCCTCGATCAGATTGTAGGAAATTGATCTTCTTGTTACGATGATTCTCAACTTCACTCTGAAATTGCTTGAACTTTTCAAACATTTCAGACTTGTGTTTCATTAAGTAAATATACCCATGTCTACTTAAGTCATCAGTGTAAGTGAGAAAATAACGATATCCACCGCGTGCTGCAACATTCATTGGACCGCACACATCAGTATGTATGATTTCCAACAAGTCACTTGCCCGTTCCATTGTTCCAGAGAACGGCGTTTTAGTCATCTTGCCCATGAGGCATGGTTCACATGTGTCAAGTGATTCAAAATCAAGTGACTCCAAAAGTCCATCAGCATGGAGCTTCCTCATGCGTTTTACACCAATATGACCCAAACGGCAGTGCCACAAGAAAGTGGTACTATCATTATCGACTCTACATCTTTTGGCATCAATGTTATGAACATGTGTATCATCACTATCAAGATTCAATATGAATAAACCCCTCACATTGGGTGCATGACCATAAAATATATCACTCATATAAATAGAACAACCATTATTCTCTGATTTACATGAGTAACCGCTCGCAATAAACAAGATCCAGATATAATGTTCATGCTTAACGCAGGCACTAAATAACAATTATTCAGGTTCATTACTAATCCCGATGGTAATCGAAGAGAGAGCGTGCCGACGGCGATCACATCAACCTTGGAACCATTTCCCACGCGCATCATCATTTCGTCCTTCGCCAGCCTTTGTCTATTCCGTAGTTCCTGCTTTCAGTTGCAAATGTGAGCAACCGAACCGGTATCTAATACCCAGACACTACAACGAGAGCTAATAAGGTACACATCAATAACATGTACATCATATATACCTTGTTTGTTGTTGTCCGCCTTCTTGTCAGCCAGGTACTTGGGGCAATTCCGCTTCTAGTGACCAGTTCTCTTGCAATGGAAGCACTCACTTTCTGGCTTGGGTCCAGCCTTGGGTTTCTTTACAGGAGGAGCAACTGCTTTGTCATCCTTCTTGGATTTACCCTTCTTTCCCTTACCATTATTCTTGAAACTAGTGGTTTTATTGACCATCAACACTTGATGTTCTTTCTAGATTTCAGACTCAGCGACTTTCAGCATCGCAAACAGCTCGGCGACTCACTTGTTCATCCCGTGCATGTTATAGTTCATCACAAATCTCTTGTAACTAGGTGATAGTGATTGAAGAACACTGTCAACAGTGGCGGAGGCAGGAATATTTTTTAGGTGTGGCGTGTTTATAAAGAAGTAAACAACATATAACAAAATCAACAACAACAAACAACATAACTATGAGAAAATTCGGAGCATTGAAATAGACTGAATATTGATGGAAAAAACATACTACTCACTCTAATCCAAATTACAAAGTTGTACCAGAGGTGTGACAATTAATTTGGATCGAAGAAAGAACTTCCTCCGTCCCATAATGTAAGACGTTTTTTGACACTAGTACATTATGGGACTGAGGGAGTACTTTTTATTGTGTTTTTGTTCTCTTCTTCTTCGACGTCATCTGCATATTCACCCTCATTGTCTCGACGGCGTCTGCATTACCTCGCCAGCCAATGGCCATCGTGTTCCACTCTCTAGTCATTGCTTGCTGGTTGATGCCATACGTAACCGTGCGTTCGTCAAGCTGTGCTCGCCACAGTGCTGCCTACAGCCATGATAAGAGCGGATGTAATCGCTAATAGAAGTTTTACTGATGTGCAAATGTGCAGTCAAGTCACTGGCAATCAGGCCGGCCACCCATTGGTCATTAATAATGAATTAATCATCAATGAGGCATAGGTGCATAGCTTAGCTTAAATCATAAATGAACACGTACAATATACTACTAGTATATTTTGCAGAAAATTAGGTGTGGCGGCCGCCAAGCCAAGCCAGATTGTTGGCTCCGCCCCTGTCTGTCAGTGATCGCCTCTGGCAGAAGGGGCATTCCCAACTCCGCCAGACGAGTTGAATACCCACACATTCTGAGTATATCTTTACTGATAGACCCGTTTCCCTCTATTTTGCAAGCATAGAACTTATCGGAGGTCTCGTGCCTCTCGATCTGGGCATTCTTTTGAAAGATAAACTTCAACTCCTGGAACATCTCATATGCTCCATGACGTTCAAAATATCTTTGAAGTCCCGGTTATAAGCCATACAATATTGCACACTAAGCTATTGAGTAATCTCCAGAACGTGCCTCCCAAGCGTTCTTAACGTCTTCGGATGACATGTCTTCGGGTTGGTCACCAAGCGGTGCATCAAGGACATATGATTTCTGGGAAGCCGTGAGGATAATCCTCAGATTACGAACCCAGTCCACAAAGTTACTTCCATCATCTTTAAACTTAGCTTTCTCTAGGAACGCATTAAAATTCAGGTGTGCTACTACGCGAGCCATTGATCTAGAACATAAATATGCAAAGGTTACTTAGACTATTGTTCAAGATAATGAGTTTACTTAATCAAATTACTAAAGCTCCCACTCAAATTGACATCCCTCGGGTCGTCTGAGTGACACATGATCCAATTTCACCAACTCAAGTCTGATCATCACGTGAGTTGAGGTGGTTTCAATGGTGAACATCATCATGTTGATCATATCTACTATATGACTCATGTTCGACCTTTCGGTCTCTTGTGTTCTGAGGCCATGTCTGTACATGCTAGGCTCGTCAAGTTTAACCCGAGTGTTCTGCATGTGCAACACTGGCTTGCACCTGTTGTATGTGAACGTAGAGTCTATCACACCCGATCATCACGTGGTGTCTCGACACGATGAACTTTCGCAATGGTGCACACTCGGGGAGAACGCAATTCATCTTGAAATTTAAGTGAGGGGTCACCTTATAATGCTACCGTCGTCCTAAGAAAAACAAGGTGCATAAAAGGATTAACATCACATGCAAATCATAAGTGACATTATATGGCCATGAACTTGTGCTTTTGATCCACATATTGAAAGCACCAACATGATCTCCATCATCACCGGCATGACACCATGATCTCCATCATCTTAATCTCCATCAACGTGTCGCCATCGGGGTTGTCGCGCCCACCATGCTTCTACTACAATTGCTACCATTTAGCGACAAAGTAAAGCATTACATAGTGCTTAATGATTGACACGCAGGTCATACAATAATTAAAGACAACCCTATGGCTCTTGTCGGTTGCCGTACTCATCGACATGCAAGTCATGATATTCTATACAACACATGATCATCTCATACATCACATATATCTCATCATGTAATTGGCCATATCACATCACAACATACCCTGCAAAAACAAGTTAGACGTCCTCTAATTATTGTTGCTTGTTTTATGCGACTGCTACGGGTATCTAGCAAGAACAATTCTCACCTATGCATAAACCACAACGGTGATACATAAGTTGCTTTTCAACCTTCTCAAGGACCGCCTTTGTCGAACCCGATCCAACTAAAGTAGGAGAAACAGACACCCGCCAGCCATCTTTGTGCAACGAAGTTACACGTCGGTCGATGGAACCGGTCTCTCGTAAGCGTACGAGTAAGGTTGGTCTGGGCCGCTTCATCCCACAATACCGCTGAACCAAAACATAACCAAGGGAGGAAGCAATCTAAGCATCAACGCCCACAAACTCTTTGTGTTCTACTCGAGATCTCATCTACACATAGACCTAGCTCATGATGCAACTGTTGGGGAACGTTGCATGGGAAACAAAAAAATTCCTATGCACATGCAATCTATCCATGGTGATGAGCATCTACGAGAGGGAGAGTGGATCTACGTACCCTTTGTTGGGGAACGTAGTAGTAATTCAAAATTTTCCTACGTATCACCAAGATCAATCTATGTGAAACCAGCAACGAGTAAGGGGTTTGAGCATCTTCATACCTTTGAAGATCGCTAAGCGGAAGCGTTACTATGAACGCAATTGGTGGAGTCGTACTCGCAGTGATTCAGATCGCGGTGGATTCCGATCTAAGCGTCGAACAACGGCGCCTCCGCGTTCAACACACGTGCAGCCCGGTGACGTCTCCTATGCCTTGATCCAGCAAGGAGGAGGGAGAGGTTCAGGGAGAGCTCCGGTAGCACGACGGCGTGGTGCCAGTGGAGCTGTGTGGTACTCCGGTAGGGCTTCGCCAAGCACTACGGAGGACGAGGAGGAGAAGGGGTAGGGCTGCGCCGAGAGAGAGAGAGAGATGTGTTGTAGGCAGCCCCAAAACCCCCACTATTTATAGGAGGAGGGGAGGAGGGTGTGCAACCTCTAGGGTTCCCACCCTAGGGGGTGCGGCAGCCCTAGATGGGAGGTGGTCGACGGCCAAGAGAGGGAGAGAGGGGGGCGTGCCTAGGGTTTGCCCCCTCTCCTCCTTTGCTGCGCCTTAGGCTGGGGTGGGAGGCGCACCAGCCCACCTAGGGGCTGGTTCCCTCCCACTCTTGGCCCATGTAGCCTTCCGGGGCTGCTAGCCCCTCCCGGTGGACCCCCAGAACCCTGCCGGTGGTCCCGGTACATTACCGGTGATGCCCGAAACACTTTCGGTGACGAAATTCTCACTTCCTATATATGAATCTTTACCTCCGGACCATTCCAGAACTCCTCGTGACGTCCGGGATCTCATCCGGGACTCCGAACAACCTTTGGTAACCACGTACACAATTTCCCTATAACCCTAGCATCATCGAACCTTAAGTGTGTAGACCCTACGGGTTCGAGAGGCATGTAGACATGACCGAGACACCTCTCCGGTCAATAAACAACAGCAGGATCTGGATACCCATGTTGGCTCCCACATGCTCCACGATGATCTCATCGGATGAACCACAATGTAGGGGATTCAATCAATCCCATATACAATTCCCTTTGTCCATCGGTATGTTACTTGCCCGAGATTCGATCGTCGGTATCCCTATACCTTGTTCAATCTCGTTACCGGCAAGTCTCTTTACTCGTTCCGTAACACATCATCCCGTGGCTAACTCCTTAGTCACATCGAGCTCATTACGATGATGTCTTACTCAGTGGGCCCAGAGATACCTCTCCGTCACACGGAGTAACAAATCCCAGTCTTGATTCGTGCCAACCCAACAGATACTTTCGGGGATACCCGTAGTGTACCTTTATAGCCACCCAGTTACGTTGTGACGTTTGGCACACCCAAAGTATTCATATGGTATCCGGGAGTTGCACAATCTCATGGTCTAAGGAAACGATACTTGACATTAGAAAAGCTTTAGCAGACGAACTACACGATCTTGTCCTATGCTTAGGATTGGGTCTTGTCCATCACATCATTCTCCTAATTATGTGATCCCGTTATCAACGACATCCAATGTCCATGGTCATGAAACCGTGACCATCTATTAATCAACGAGCTAGCCAACTAGAGGATCACTAGGGACATGTTGTGGTTTATGTATTCACACATGTATTACGGTTTCCGGTTAATACAATTATAGCATGAATAATAGACAATTATCATGAACAAGGAAATATAATAATAATCACTTTATTATTGACTCTAGGGCATATTTCCAACAGTCTCCCACTTACACTAGAGTTAATAATTAGTTACATTGTGATGTATCGAACACCCATAGAGTTCTGGTGTTGATCATGTTTTGCTCGTGAGAGAGGTTTAGTCAACGGATCTGCGACATTCAAATCTGTATGTACTTTACAAATGTCTATATCTCCATCCTAGACATATCCATGAATGGAGTTGAAGCGGCGCTTGATGTGTCTTGTCTTCTTGTGAAACCTGGGCTCCTTCGCAAGGGCAATAGCTCTAGTGTTGTCACAGAGTAGAGTCATCGGGCCCAACGCATTGGGAATCACTCCTAGGTCGGTGATGAACTCCTTCATCCAGACTCCTTCTTGTGCTGCTTCTGAAGCCGCTATGTACTCCGCTTCACATGTAGATGCCGCCACGACACTTTGC
This sequence comes from Hordeum marinum, assembly GCA_022496015.1. Classification (NCBI taxonomy): domain Eukaryota; kingdom Viridiplantae; phylum Streptophyta; class Magnoliopsida; order Poales; family Poaceae; genus Hordeum; species Hordeum marinum. The sequence goes on from CM039672.1 coordinate 335,289,824, forward strand.
TTGCTGCTGCACCAGCTGACTGCCCCTCCGTTCAAAATACACATATCCGGTTTGTGACTTGGAGTCATCCGGATCTGTGTCAAAGCTAGCATCGACGTAACCCTTTATGACGAGCTCTTCGGCACCTCCATATACGAGAAACATGTCCTTGGTCCTTTTCAGGTACTTCAGGATATTCTTGACCGTTGTCCAGTGTTCCGCTCCGGGATCACTTTGGTACCTCCCTACCAAACTTATGGCAAGGTTCACATCAGGTCTGGTACACATCATAGCATACATAATAGAGCCTATGGCTGAAGCATAGGGGATGACACTCATCTTTTCTCTATCCTCTGTCGTGGTCGGGTATTGACTCGTACTCAATCTCACACCCTGTAACACAGGCAAGAACCCCTTCTTGGACTGATCCATATTGAACTTGTTCAATATCTTGTCAAGGTATGTGCTTTGTGAAAGACCTATGAGGCGTCTCGATCTATCTCTATAGATCTTGATGCCTAATATGTAAGAAGCTTCTCCAAGGTCCTTCATTGAAAAACACTTATTCAAGTAGGCCTTTATGCTTTCCAAAAGTTCTATATCATTTCCCATCAACAATATATCATCCACATATAATATGAGAAATGCTACAGAGCTCCCACTCACTTTCTTGTAAATACCGGGTTCTCCATAAACCTGTATAAATCCAAATGCTTTAATCACCTCATTAAAGCGAATGTTCCAACTCCGAGATGCTTGCACCAGCCCATAGATGGAGCGCTGAAGCTTGCATACTTTGTTAGCATCTTTAGGATCAACAAAACCTTCCGGTTGCATCATATACAATTCTTCCTTAAGGAAACCATTAAGGAATGTCGTTTTGACATCCATTTGCCAGATCTCATAATCATAAAAGGCGGCAATTGCTAACATGGTTCAAACGGACTTCAGCATCGCTACGGGTGAGAAAGTCTCATCGTAGTCAACTCCTTGAACTTGTCGATAACCCTTAGCGACAAGCTGAGCCTTATAGACGGTCACATTACCATCCGCGTCAGTCTTCTTCTTAAAGATCCATTTATTTTCTATGGGTCGCCGATCAACGGGCAAGTCCACCAAAGTCCATACTTTGTTATCATACATGGATCCTATCTTGGATTTCATGGCTTCAAGCCATTTGTTGGAATCTGGGCCCGCCATCACTTCTTCATAGTTCAAAGGTTCACCGTTGTCCAACAACATGATCTCCAGGACAGGGTTGCCGTACCACTCTGGTGCAGAACGTGTCCTTGTGGACCTTCGTGGTTCAATAGCAACTTGATCTAAAGTTTCATGATCATCATCATTAACTTCCTCTCCAGCCGGTGCAGGCTCCACAAAAACAACTTCCTGTGCTGCGCTACTCTCCGGTTCGAGCGGAGGTACAATTACCTCATCAAGTTCTATTTTCCTCCCGGTTACTTCTTTCGAGAGAAACTATTTCTCTAGAAAGGATTCATTCCTGGCAACAAAGACTTTGCCTTCGGATCTGAGGTAGAAGGTATACCCAGCAGTTTCTTTGGGGTATCCTATGAAGACGCACTTTTCCGCTTTGGGTTTGAGCTTCTCAGGTTGAAGTTTCTTCACATAAGCATCACATCCCCAAACTTTCAGAAACAATATCTTAGGTTTCTTCCAAAACCATAATTCATACGGTGTCGTCTCAACGGATTTAGACGGTGCCCTATTTAAAGTGAATGCGACGGTCTCTAATGCATATCCCCAAAATGATAGTGGTAAGTCGGTAAGAGACATCATAGATCACACCATATCCAATAGAGTGCAATTACGATGTTCGGACACACCATTTCGTTGAGGTGTGCCAGGCGGCGTGAGTTGTGAAACAATTCCACATTTCCTTAGGTGCGTGCCAAACTCATGACTCAAATATTCTCCACCATGATCAGATCGTAGGCACTTTATTTTCCTGTCACGTTGATTCTCTACCTCACTCTGAAATTCCTTGAACTTTTCAAAGGTTTCAGACTTGTGTTCCATTAACTAGACATACCCATATCTGCTCAAGTCATCAGTGAGGGTGAGAACATAATGGTAGCCACCGCGAGCCTCAACGCTCATTGGACCGCATACATCGGTATGTATTTTCTCCAACAAGTCAGTTGCTCGCTCCATTGTTCCGGAGAACAGAGTCTTGGTCATCTTGCCCATGAGGCATGATTCGCACGTGTCAAATGATTCGAAATCAAGAGACTACAAAAGTCCATCAGCATGGAGATTCTTCATGCGTTTGACACCAATATGACCAAGGCGGCAGTGCCACATGTAAGTGGGACTATCGTTATCAACCTTACACTTTTTGGTACTCACACTATGAACATGTGTAACATCACGTTCGAGATTCATCAAAAATAAACCATTGACCAACGAGGCATGACCATAAAACATTTCTCTCATATAAATAGAACAACCATTATTCTCAAATTTAAATGAGTAGCCATCTCGCATCAAGTGCGATCCGGATACAATGTTCATGCTCAAAGCTGGTACTAAATAACAATTATTAAGGTTTAAAACTAATCCCGAAGGTAGATGTAGAGGTAGCATGCCAACGGCGATCACATCGACCTTGGAACCATTCCCGACGCGCATCGTCACCTCATCCTTTGCCAGTCTCCGCTTATTCGGCAGCACCTGCTTGGAGTTACAAATGTGAGCAACTACACCGGTATCAAATACCAAGGAGCTACTACGAGCACCGATAAGGTACACATCAATAACAAGTATATCACATATACCTTTAACGTTGCCGGCCTTCTTATCCTATAAGTACTTGGGGCAGTTCCGCTTCCAGTGACCGGTACCCTCGCAATAAAAGCACTTAGTCTCAGGCTTGGGTCCATTCTTGTTCTTCTTCCCGACAACTTGCTTACCGGGCGCGACAACTGCTTTGCCGTCCTTTTTGAAGTTCTTCTTACCCTTGCCTTTCTTGAAACTAGTGGTCTTATTGACCATCAACACTTGATGTTCCTTTTTGATTTCCACCTCCGCTGATTTCAACATCGAATACAACTCAAGAATGGACCTCTCCATCCCTTGCATATTATAGTTCATCACAAAGCTCTTGTAGCTAGGTGAAAGCGACTGGAGGTTTCTGTCAATAACCGAGTCATCCGGAAGATTAACTCCCAGCTGAGACAAGCGGTTGTGCAACCCAGACATTTTGAGTATGTGCTCGTTGACAGAACTATTTTCCACCATCTTACAACTGAAGAACTTGTCGGAGACATCATATCTCTTGACCCGGGCATGATCTTGGAAAACCATTCTCAGCTCTTGGAACATCTCATATGCTCTGTGTTGCTCAAAACGCTTTCGGAGCCCTGGTTCTAAGCTGTAAAGCATGCCGCACTGAACCAGGGAGTAATCATCACTACACGACTGCCAGGCGTTCATAACGTCTTGAGTTGCTGGGAAAACGGGTGCGTCACCTAGCGGTGCATCAAGGACATATAATTTCTTGGAAGCTATGAGGATGATCCTCAAGCTACGGACCCAGTCCGTATAGTTGCTTCCATCGTCTTTCAGCTTGGTTTTCTCTAGGAACGCGTTGAAGTTGAGGGCAACATTAGCGTGGGCCATTGGATCTACAATATAGATTGTAAAGACAATTTTAGACTAAGTTCATGATTATTAAGTTCACATAATCAAATTATTTAATGAACTCCCACTTAGATAGACATCTCTCTAGTCATCCAAGTGACACATGATTCACGTCAACTAGCCCGTGACCGATCATCACGTGAGACGGACTAGTCATCAATGGTGAACATCTCCATGTTGATCATATCTTCTATACGACTCATGTTCGGCCTTTTGGTCTCCCGTGTTCCGAGGCCATGTTGTACATGCTAGGCTCGTCAAGTCAACCTAAGTGTATTGCGTGTGTAAATCTGCCTTACACCTGTTGTATGCGAACGTTAGAACCTATCAAACCCGATCATCACGTGGTGCTTCGGAACAACAAACCTTAGCAACGGTGCACAGTTAGCGGGAACACATTTCTTGAAATTTTAGTGAGAGATCATCTTATTTAAGTTATCGTCGTTCTAAGCAAATAAGATGTAAAACATGATAAACATCACATGCAATCATATAGTGACATGATATGGCCAACATCATCTTGCTCCTTTGATCTCCATATTCGGGGCACCATAATCATCATTGTCACCGGAATGACACCATGATCTCCATCATCATGATCTCCATCATTGTGTCTTCATGAAGTTGTCTCGCCAACTATTACTTCTACTACTATGGCTAACAGTTAGCAATAAAGTAAAGTAATTACATGGCGTTTTTTATTGACACATAGTTCATACAATAAAGTAAGACAAATCCTATGGCTCCTGCCGGTTGTCATACTCATCGACATGCAAGTCGTGAATCCTATTACAAGAACATGATCAATCTCATACATCACATATATCACATCACATCCTTTGGCCATATCACATCACATGACATATGCTGCAAAAACAAGTTAGACGTCCTCTAATTGTTGTTGCAAGTTTTTACGTGGCTGCTATAGGTTTCTAGCAAGAATGTTTCTTACCTACGCAAAAACCACAACGTGATATGCCAATTTCTATTTACCCTTCATAAGGACCCTTTTCATCGAATCCGATCTGACTAAAGTGGGAGAGACAGACACCCGCTAGCCACCTTATGCAACAAGTGCATATCAGGCTGTGGAACCAGTCTCACGTAAGCGTACGTGTAAAGTCGGTCCGGGCCGCTTCATCCCATAGTGCCGCCGAATCAAGATAAGACTAGTAACGGCAAGAAAATTTACAAAATCGACGCCCATAACAACTTGTGTTCTACTCGTGCATAGATTCTACGCATAGACCTAGCTCATGATGCCACTGTTGGGGAACGTAGTAGTAAACTAAAAAATTCCTGCGTATCACCAAGATCAATCTATGTGAAACCAACAATGAGGAAGATGCACTCTCCCCTTACTCGTTGCTGGTTTCTCCATAGATGGATTTTGGTGATCGTAGGATTTTTTTTGATTTACTACTACGTCTCCCAACAGTGACATCATGAGCTAGGTCTATGCGTAGAATCTATGCACGAGTAGAACACAAAGTTGTTGTGGGCATTGATCTTGTTAATTTTCTTACCACTACTAGTCTTATCTTGATTCGGCGGTATTGTGGGATGAAGCGGCCCGGACCAACTTTACACGTACGCTTACGTGAGACCGGTTCCATCGCCTGACATGCACTTGTTGCATAAGGTGGCTAGCGGGTGTCTGTCTCTCCCACCTTAGTCGGATTGGATTCGATGAAAAGGGTCCTTATGAAGGGTAAATAGCAATTGGCATATCACGTTGTGGTTTTGGCGTAGGTAAGAAACGTTCTTGCTAGAAACCCATAGAAGCCACGTAAAAACTCGCAACTACAAATTAGAGGACGTCTAACTTGTTTTTGCAGCATATGCCTTGTGATGTGATATGGCCAAAGGATGTGATGTGATGCATTGTTATGTATGAGATTGATCATGTTCTTGTAATAGGATTTTTGACTTGTATGTCGATGACTATGACAACCGGCAGGAGCCATAGGAGTTGTCTTATTTTATTGTATGACCTGCATGTCAATCATAAACACCATGTAATTACGTTACTTTATTGCTAAACGTTATCCATAGTAGTAGAAGTAGTAGTTGGCAAGACAACTTCATGAAGACACGATGATGGAGATCATGGTATCGTGCCGGTGACAGTGATGATCATGGTGCCCCGAAGATGGAGATCAAAGGAGCAAGATGATATTGGCCATATCATGTCACTATATTGATTGCATGTGATGTTTATTATGTTTACATCTTATTTGCTTAGAACAACGATAGTAAATAAGATGATCTCTCAATAAAATTTCTAGAAATGTATTCACCCTAACTGTGCACCATTGCTAAGGATCGTTGTTCCGAAGCACCACGTGATGATCGGGTGTGATAGGTTCTAACGTTCGCATACAACGGGTGTAAGCCAGATTTACACACGTGAAACACTTAGGTTGACTTGACGAGCCTAGCATGTACAGACATGGCCTCGGAACACGGAAGATCGAAAGGTCGAACATGAGTCGTATAGAAGATACGATCAACATGGAGATGTTCACCATGGATGACTAGTCCGTCTCACGTGATGATCAGACACGGGCTGGTTGACATGGATCATGTGTCACTTGGATGACTAGAGAGATGTCTATCTAAGTGGGAGTTCATGAAATAATTTGATTATGTGAACTTAATTATCATGAACTTAGTCTAAAATTGTCTTTACAATCTATATTGTAGATCAAATGGCCAACGCTAATGTCACCCTCAACTTCAACACGTTCCTAGAGAAAACCAAGCTCAAAGATGATGGAACCAACTATGCGGACTGGGTCCGTAGCTTGAGGATCATCCTCATAGCTTCCAAGAGATTGTATGTCCTTGATGCACCGCTAGGTGACCCACCCATTTTCCCAGTGGACCAAGACATTACGAACGCTTGGCAGTCGCGCTGTGATGATTACTCCCTGGTTCAGTGCGGCATGCTTTATAGTTTAGAACCGGAGCTCCAAAAGCGTTTTGAGCAACACGGAGCATATGAGATGTTCCAAGAGCTAAAACTGGTTTTCCAAGCTCATGCCCGGGTCGAGAGATATGACGTCTCCGACAAGTTCTTCAGCTGTAAGATGGAGGAGAACAGTTCTGTCAGTGAGCACATACTCAAAATGTCTGGGTTGCACAACCGCTTGACTCAGCTGGGAGTTAATCTCCCAGATGACTCGGTCATTGACAGAATCCTCCAGTCGCTTCCACCTAGCTACAAGAGCTTTGTGATGAACTACAACATGCAGGGTATGGAGAAGTCCATTCCTGAGTTGTACTCGATGCTGAAATCAGTGGAGGTCGAGATAAAAAAGAAGCATCAAGTGTTGATGGTGAATAAGACCACTAGTTTCAAGAAAGGCAAGGGTAAGAAGAACTTCAAGAAGGATGGCAAAGCTGTTGCCACGCCCGGTAAGCAAGTTGCCCGGAAGAAGAACAAGAATGGATCCAAGCCTGAGACTGAGTGCTTTTATTGCAAGGGTACCGGTCACTAGAAGCGAAACTGCCCCAAGTACCTAGCGGATAAGAAGGCCGACAACGTTAAAGGTATATGTGATATACTTGTTCTTCATGTGTACCTAACCAGCGCTCGTAGTAGCTCATGGGTATTTGATACCGGTGCAGTTGCTCACATTTGTAACTCCAAGCAGGAGCTGCGGAATAAGCGGAGATTGGAAAAGGACGAGGTGACGATGCCCGTCGGGAATGGTTCCTAGGTCGATGTGATCGCCGTCGGCATGCTACCTCTACATCTACCTTCGGGATTAGTTTTAAACCTCAATAATTGTTATTTAGTACCAGCTTTGAGCATGAACATTGCATTTGGATCTCGTTTGATGCGAGATGGCTACTCATTTAAATCTGAGAATAATGGTTGTTCTATTTATATGAGAGAAATGTTTATATGGTCATGCCCCGCTGGTCAATGATTTATTTTTGATGAATCTCGAACGTGATGTTACACATGTTCATAGTGTGAGTACCAAAAAGTGTAAGGTTGATAACGATAGTCCCACTTACATGTGGCACTGCCGCCTTGGTCATATTGGTGTCAAACGCATGAAGAAGCTCCATGCTGATGGACTTTTGTAGTCTCTTGATTTCAAATCATTTGACACGTGCGAATCATGCCTCATGGGCAAGATGACCAAGAATCCGTTCTCCGGAACAATGGAGCGAGCAACTGACTTGTTGGAGATAATACATACCGATGTATGCGGTCCAATGAGCATCGAGGCTCGCGGTGGCTACCGTTATGTTCTCACCCTCACTGATGACTTGAGGAGATATGGGTATGTCTACTTGATGAAACATAAGTCTGAAACCTTTGAAAGGTTCAAGGAATTTTAAAGTGAGGTAGATAATCAACGTGATAGGAAAATAAAGTGCCTACGATCTGATCGTGGCGGAGAATATTTAAGTCACGAGTTTGGAACGCACCTACGGAAATGTGGAATTGTTTCACAACTCTCGCCGCCTGGCACACCTCAGCGAAATGGTGTGTCTGAACGTCATAGTCGCACTCTATTGGATATGGTGCGATCTATGATGTCTCTTACCGACTTACCGCTATCATTTTGGGGATATGCATTAGAGACTGCCACATTCACTTTAAATTGGGCACCGTGAAAGTCCGTTGAGATGACACCGTATGAATTATGGTTTGGAAAGAAACCTAAGCTGTCATTTCTAAAAGTTTGGGGATGCGATGCTTATGTGAAGAAACTTCAACCTGAGAAACTTGAACCCAAAGCGGAAAAGTGCGTCTTCATAGGATATCCCAAAGAGACTATTGGGTATACCTTCTACGTCAGATCCGAAGGCAAAGTCTTTGTTGCCAAGAATGGATCCTTTCTCGAGAAAGAGTTTCTCTCGAAAGAAGTAAGTGGGAGGAAAATAGAACTTGATGAGGTCATCGTACCTCCACTCGAACCGGAGAGTAGCGCAACACGGGAAGTTGTTTCCGTGGAGCCTAAACCGGCTGGAGAGGAACTTAATGATGATGATCATGAAACTTCGGATCAAGTTACTATTGAACGTCAAAGGTCCACTAGGACACGTTCCGCACCAGAGTGGTACGGCAACCCTGTCCTGGAGATCATGTTGTTGGAGAACGGTGAACCTTCGAACTATGAAGAAGTGATGGCGGGCCCGGATTCCAACAAATGGCTTGAAGCCATGAAATCCGAGATAGGATCCATGTATGAGAAGAAAGTATGGACTTTGGTGGACTTGCGTGATGATAAGCGAGCCATTGAAAATAAATGGATCTTTAAGAAGAAGACTGACGCAGATGGTAATGTGACCGTCTATAAGGCTCAGCTTGTCGCTAAGGGTTATCGCCAAGTTCAAGGAGTTGACTACGATGAGACTTTCTCACCCGTAGCGATGCTGAAGTCCATCCAAATCATGTTCGCAATTGCCGCATTTTATGATTATGAGATCTGGCAAATGGACGTCAAAACGGCATTCCTTAATGGCTTCGTAAAGGAAGAACTGTATATGATGCAACCGGAAGGTTTTGTCGATACTAAAGACGCTAACAAAGTATGCAAGCTCCAATGCTCAATCAATGGGCTGGTGCAAGCATCTAGGAGTTGGAACATTCGCTTTAATGAGGTGATTAAAGCATTTGGATTTATACAGGTTTATGGAGAACCCTGTATTTACAAGAAAGTGAGTGGGAGCTCTGTAGCATTTCTCATATTATATGTGGATGACATATTGTTGATGGGAAATGATATAGAACTTTTGGAAAGCGTAAAGGCCTACTTGAATAAGTGTTTTTCAATGAAGGACCTTGGAGGAGCTGCTTACATATTAGGTATCAGGATCTATAGAGATAGATCGAAACGCCTCATAGGTCTTTCACAAAGCACATACCTTGAAAAGATATTGAAGAAGTTTGATATGGATGAGTCCAAGAAGGGGTTCTTGCCTATGTTATAGTGTGCGAGATTGAGTACGACTCAATGCCCGACCATGACAAAGGATAGAGAAGAGATGAGTGTCATCCCCTATGCTTAAGCCATAGGCTCTATTATGTATGCCGTGCTGTGTACCAGACCTGATGTGAACCTTGCCATGAGTTTGGTAGGGAGGTACCAAAGTGATTCCGGAGTGGAACACCGGACAGCGGTCAAGAATATCCTGAAGTACCTGAAAAGGACAAAGGACATGTTTCCTGTATATGGAGGTGCCGAAGAGCTCGTCGTAAAGGGTTACGTTGATTCTTGCTTCGACACAGATCTGGACGACTCTAAGTCGCAAACCGGATACGTGTATATTTTGAGTGGAGGGGTAGTCAGCTGGTGCAGCAGCAAGCCAAGCGTCGTGGCGACATCTACATGTGAAGCGGAGTACATAGCTGCTTCGGAAGCAGCAAAGGAAGGAGTCTGGATGAAGGAGTTCATCACCGACCTAGGAGTGATTCCCAATGCATCGGGCCCGATGACTCTATTCTGTGACAACACTGGAACTATTGCCCTTGCGAAGGAGCTCAGGTTTCACAAGAAGACAAGACACATCAAGCGCCGCTTCAACTCCATTTGTGATTACATTCAGGAGGGAGATATAGATATTTGTAAAGAACATACGGATCTGAATGTCGCAGATCCGCTGACTAAACCTCTCTCATGAGCGAAACATGATCAACACCAGAATGCTATGGGTGTTCGATTCATCACAATGTAACTAGATTATTGACTCTATTGCAAGTGGGAGACTGTTGGAAATATGCCCTAGAGGCAATAATAAAATGGTTATTATTGTGTTTCCTTGTTCATGATTATTGTCTATTGGTCATGCTATAATTGTGTTAACAGGAAACCGTATTGCATGTGTGAATACATAGACCACAACGTGTCCCTAGTGAGCCTCTAGTTGGCTAGCTCGTTGATCAATAGATGGTCACGGTTTCATGACCATGGACACTGGATGTCATTGATAACTGGATCACATCATTAGGAGAATGATGTGATGGAAAATTCCCGATCCTAAGCATAGCACAAGATTGTGTAGTTCGTCTACTAAAGCTTTTCCAATGTCAAGTATCATTTCCTTAGACCATGAGATTTTGCAACTCTTGGATACTGTAGGAATACTTTGGGTGTGCCAAATGTCATAACGTAACTGGGTGGCTATAAAGGTACACTACAGGTATCTCCGAAAGTGTCTTTTGGGTTGGCACGAATCGAGACTGGGATTTGTCACTCCGTGTGACGGAGAGGTATCTCTGGGCCCACTGGTAAGACATCATCATAATGAGCTCAATGTGACTAAGGAGTTAGCCACGGGATGATGTGTTACGAAACGAGTAAAGAGACTTGTCAGTTACGAGATTGAACAAGGTATAGGGATACCAACGATCGAATCTCGGGCAAGTATCGTACCGGTAGACAAAGGGAATTGTATATGGGATTGATTGAGTCCCCAACATCATGGTTCATCCGATGAGATCATCGTGGAGCATGTGGGAGCCAACATGGGTATCTAGATCTCGCTGTTGGTTATTGACGGGAGAGGTGTCTCGGTCATGTCTACGTGTCTCGCGAACCCGTAGGGTCTACACACTTAAGGTTCGATGACGCTAGGGTTATAGGGAAATACTGTATGTGGTTACCGAAGGTAGTTCGGAGTCCCGTATGAGATCCTGGACGTCCCGAGGAGTTCCGAAATGGTCCAGAGGTAAAGAATGATGTATAGGAAGTGAGGATTTGGCATCCGGAAGTTTTTCGGGAATTACCGGTAACGTACCGGGACCACCGGAAGGGTTCCGGGGGTCCACCAAGTGGGAGCACCAGCCCCAGAGGGCTGCGTGGCCCGAGAGTGGAAGGGACCAGCCCTAGAGTGGGCTGGTGTGCCCTTCACCCTGGACCAAGGCGTAGGAAAGGTGGGAGGGAGGGGAAACCCTAGGCCTAGATGGGCCTAAGGCCCACCTAGGGCTGCGCCCTCCCCTCTCCCTCTCTGGCCGCCGCCCAGATGGCCATCTAGGGCTGGCCACAGCCCCTAGGGTGGGAACCCTAGAGGTTTGGGGCTGCCAGACACACAAGTACTCTCTCTCTCGGCGCAGCCCTACCCTTCCTCTTCCTCGTTCTCTGCAGTGCTTGGCGAAGCCCTGCCGGAGACCACGCGGCTCCACCGTCACCACGCTGTCGTGCTGCCGGAGCTCTCCCTCAACCTCTCCTTCCTCCTTGTTGGATCAAGGCATAGGAGACGTCACCGGGCTGCACGTGTGATGAACGCGGAGGCACCATTGTTCGGCGCTAAGATTGGAATCCACCACAATATGAATCGCTGCGAGTATGACTCCACCAACCGCATTCTTGTAACGCTTCCGCTTTGCGATCTTCAAAGGTATGAAGATGCTATCTCCCCTTACTCGTTGCTGGTTTCTCCATAGATGGATCTTGGTGATCGTAGGAATTTTTTTGATCTACTACTACGTCTCCCAACACGGAGATACCTATAGAGCACCTTTATAGTCACCCAGTTAGGTTGTGACGTTCGATACACACAAGGCACTCCTCCGATGTCCGTGAGTTGCATGATCTCATGGTCGTAGGAACATATACTTGACATGCAAAAAACTGTAGCAATAAACTGACACGATCATATGCTACGTTTATAGTTTGGGTCTCGTCCATCCCATCATTCTCCTAATGATGTGATCCCGTTATCAAATGACATCTCATGTCAATGGCTAGGAAACCTTGACCATCTTTGATTAACGAGATAGTTTACTAGAGGCATACTAGGGACAAAGTGTTGTCTATTTATCCACACATGCAATGCGTTTCCAATCAATACAATTATAGCATGGATAATAAACAATTATCATGAACAAGGAAATATAATAATAATAACTTTATTTATTGCCTTTAGGGCATATTTCCAACAGGAGCCACATTCCATTGTGGTGAAGCTTCGTGGTGTCGTTAGGAGCCTACAATTCAGTTGTGGAGATAGCCCCAACCTTGTTTGTAAAGGTTCGGTCGCCACCTTCAAGGGCACCAATACTGGAATCACGACATCTCGCATTGTGTGAGGGCGTGAGGAGAATACGATGGCCCTAGTGGCTTCTTGGGGAGCATTGTGCCTCCACACCGCTCCAACGGAGACGTACTTACTCACAAGGGAAGGAACTCCGGTAACACATCCTCATCTCCACCGGCTCCACTTTTGGTTATCTCTTACCTTTACTTCTTGCAAGATATTATTGTGTTGTATCCCTTGCCTGCTTGTGTACTTGTTGTCTTTAGCATCATATAGGTTATTCACCTAGTTGCACTGTTGGGAGACGTAGTAGTAAATCAAAAAATTTCCTACGATCACCAAGATATATCTATGGAGAAACCAGCAATGAGTGGGGAGAGATTGCATCTTCATACCTTTGAAGATCACTAAGCGGAAGTGTTTCAAGAACGAGGTTGGTGGAGTCGTACTCGCAGCGATTCAGATCGCGGTGGACTCCGATCTTAGCGCCGAACAACAGCGCCTCCGCGTTCAACACACGTGCAACCCGGTGACGTCTCCTACGCCTTCATCCAGCAAGGAGGAAGGAGAGGTTGAGGAAGAGCTCCGGCAGCACGACGGCGTGGTGACAGTGGAGCTGCATGGTACTCCGACAGAGCTTCGCTAAGCACTATGGAGAACGAGGAGGCGGAGAGGTAGGGCTGCACCGAGAGGAAGAGAGAACCGTGTCTTGGGCAGCCCTGAAACCTCAGATGTATATAGGGGGAAGGAGGAGGGAGGGCTGCACCCTAGGGTTCCCACCCTAGGGTCGTGCGGCAGCCACCAGATCAATCTGGTGCGGCGGCCAGAGGGGGAGGAGAGGAGGGCGCAACCCTAGGTGGGCCTTAGGCCCATCTGGACCTAGGGTTTCCCCTCCCTCCTTCTCTCATGTGCCTTGGGCCTCTTGTGGAGGCGCACCAGCCCACCTAGGGGATGGTTCCCTCCACCTCAGGCCCATGGAGCCCACTGGGCCGGTGGGCCCACTTGGTGGACCCCCAGAACCCTTCCGGTGGTCCCGGTACACTACCGGTGATGCCCGAAACACTTCCGGTAACCAAAACCTCACATCCTATATATCAATCTTCGTCCGGACCATTCCGGGGCTCCTCGTGACGTCCAGGATCTCATCCGGGACTCCGAACTACCTTCGGTAACCACGTACACTATTTCCCTATAACCCTAGCGTCATCGAACCTTAAGTGTGTAGACCCAACGGGTTCGGGAGACACGTAGACATGACCGAGACACCTCTCTGGTCAATAACCAACAGCGGGATCTGGATACCCATGTTGGCTCCCACATGCTCCATGATGATCTCATCAGATGAACCACGATGTCGGGGATTCAATCAATCCCGTATACAATTCCCTTTGTCTATCGGTATGATACTTGCGCGAGATTTGATCGTCAGTATCTCTATACCTTGTTCAATCTCGTTACCGACAAGTCTCTTTACTCGTTCCATAACACATCATCCCGTGAGTAACTCCTTAGTCACATTGAGCTCATTATGATGATGTCTTACCGAGTGGGCCCAGAGATACCTCTCCATCACACGGAGTGACAAATCCTGGTCTCGATTCGTGCCAACCCAACAGACACTTTCGGAGATACCCGTAGTGCACCTTAATAGCCACCCAGTTACGTTGTGATGTTTGGCACACCCAAAGCATTCCTACGGTATCCGGGAGTTGCACAATCTCATGGTCTAAGGAAACGATACTTGACATTGAAAAGCTTTAGCAAACGAACTACACGATCTTGTGCTATGCTGAGGATTGGGTCTTGTCCATCACATCATTCTCCTAATGATGTGATCCCGTTATCAATCGACATACAATGTCCATGGTCATGAAACCGTGACCATCTATTGATCAACGAGCTAGCCAACTAGAGGCTTACTAGGGACATGTTGTGGTCTATGTATTCACACATGTATTACGGTTTTCGGCTAACACAATTATAGCATGAAAAATAGACAATTATCATGAACTAGGAAATACAATAATAACCATTTTAATATTGCCTCTAGGGCATATTTCCAACAGTCTCCCACTTGCACTAGAGTCAATAATCTAGTTACATTGTGATGAATCAAACACCCATAGCATTCTGGTGTTGATCATGTTTTGCTCGTGAGAGAGGTTTAGTCAATGGATCTGCGACATTCAGATCCATATGCACTTTACAAATATCTATATCTCCCTCCTGAATGTAATCACGGATGGAGTTGAAGCGGCGCTTGATGTGTCTTGTCTTCTTGTGAAACCTGGGCTCCTTCGCAATGGCAATAGTTCCAGTGTTGTCACAAAATAGAGTCATTAGGCCCGACGCACTTGGAATTACTCCTAGGTCGGTGATGAACTCCTTCATCCAGACTCCTTCCTTTGCTGCTTCCGAAGCAGCTATGTAGTCCGCTTCACATGTAGATGCCGCCACGACGCTTTGCTTGCTGCTGGACCAGCTGACTGCCCCTCCGTTCAAAATATACACGTATCCAATTTGCAACTTGGAGTCGTCCGGATCTGTGTCGAAACTAGCATCGACGTAACCCTTTATGACGAGCTCTTCGGCACCTCCATATAGAAGAAGCATGTCCTTTGTCCTTTTCAGGTACTTTAGGATATTCTTGACCGCTGTCCAGTGTTCCGCTCCGGGATCACTTTGGTACCTCCCTACCAAACTTATGGCAAGGTTTACATCAGGTCTGGTACACAACATGGCATACATGATAGAGCCTATGGCTGAAGCATAGGGGATGACACTCATCTCTTCTCTATCTTTTGCCGTGGTCGGGCATTGAGTCGTACTCAATCTCACACCTTGTAACACAGGCAAGAAGCCCTTCTTGGACTGATCCATATTGAACTTCTTCAATATCTTGTCAAGGTATGTGCTTTGTGAAAGACCTATGAGGCGTCTCGATCTATCTCTATAGATCTTAATACCTAATATGTAAGCAGCTTCTCCAAGGTCCTTCATTGAAAAACACTTATTCAAGTAGGCCTTTACACTTTCCAAGAGTTCTATATCATTTCCCATTATCAGATGTCATCCACATATAATATGAGAAATGCTACAGATCTCCCACTCACTTTCTTGTAAATACAGGGTTCTCCATAAACCTGTACAAACCCAAACGATTTAATCACTTCATTAAAGTGAATGTTCCAACTCCGAGATGCTTGCACCAGCCCATAGATGGAGCGTTGGAGCTTGCATACCTTGTTAGCATCTTTAGGATCGACAAAACCTTTCGGCTGCATCATATACAGTTCTTCCTTGAGGAAGCCATTAAGGAATGCCGTTTTGACGTCCATTTGCCAGATCTCATAGTCATAAAATGCGGCAATTGTTGACATGATTCAGACAGACTTCAGCATCGCTACGGGTGAGAAAGTCTCATCGTAGTCAACTCCTTGAACTTGTCGATAACCCTTAGCGAAAAGCTGAGCCTTATAGACGGTCACATTACCATCTGCGTCAGTCTTCTTCTTAAAGACCCATTTATTTTCAATGGCTCGCTTATCATCAGGCAAGTCCACCAAAGTCCACACTTTGTTCTCATACATGGATCCTATCTCGGATTTCATGGCTTCAAGCCATTTGTTGGAATCCGGGCCTGCCATCACTTCTTCATAGTTCGAAGGTTCACCGTTGTCCAACAACATGATCTCTAGGATAGGGTTGCCATACCACTCTGGAGCGAAACATGTCCTAGTGGACCTTCGACGTTCAATAGTAACTTGATCTGAGGTTTCATGATCATCATCATTAACTTCCTCTCAAGCCGGTGTAGGCTCCACAGAAACAACTTCGTGTGCAGTGCTACTCTCCGGTTCGAGTGGAGGTACAGTTACCTCATCAAGTTCTATTTTTCTCCCACTTACTTCTTTCGAGAGAAACTCTTTCTCGAGAAAGGATCCATTCTTGGAAACAAAGACTTTGCCCTCGGATCGTTGGTACAAGGTATGCCCAATAGTCTCTTTGGGATATCCTATGAAGACACACTTTTCCGCTTTGGGTTCGAGCTTCTTAGGTTGAAGTTCCTTCACATAAGCATCGCATCCCCAAACTTTTAGAAATGACAGCTTAGGTTTCTTTGCAAACCATAATTCATACGGTGTCGTCTCAACGGATTTTGACGGTACCCTATTTAAAGTGAATGCGGCAGTCTCTAATGCATATCCCCAAAATGATAGCGGTAAGTCGGTAAGAGACATCATAGATCGTACCATATGTAATAGAGTGCGATTACGACGTTCAGACACACCATTTTGCTGAGGTGTGCCACGCGGCGTGAGTTGTGAAACAATTCCACATTTCCTTAGGTGCGTGCCAAACTCGTGACTTAAATATTCTCCGCCACGATCAGATCGTAGGCACTTTATTTTCCTGTCACGTTGATTCTCTACCTCACTCTGAAATTCCTTGAACCTTTCAAAAGTTTCAGACTTATGTTTCATTAAGTAGAGATACCCATATCCACTGAAGTCATCAGTGAGGGTGAGAACATAACGGTAGCCACCACGAGCCTCGACACTCATTGGACCGCATACATCAGTATGTATTATTTCCAACAAGTCAGTTGCTCGCTCCGTTGTTCTGGAGAACGGAGTCTTGGTCATCTTGCCCATGAGGCATGGTTTGCACGTGTCAAATGATTCGAAATCAAGAGACTCTAAAAGTCCATCAATATGGAGCTTCTTCATGCGTTTGACACCAATATGACCAAGGCGGCAGTGCCACATGTAAGTGGGACTATCGTTATCAACCTTTTTTACACTTTTTGGTACTCACACTATGGACATGTGTAACATCACGTTCGAGATTCATCAAAAATAAAGCATTGACCAGCGGAGCATGACCATAAAACATTTCTCTCATATAAATAGAACAACCATTATTCTCAGATTTAAATGAGTAGCCATCTCGCATCAAGCAAGATCCAGATACAATGTTCATGCTCAAAGCTGGTACTAAATAACAA
Source organism: Hordeum marinum (assembly GCA_022496015.1). Lineage (NCBI taxonomy): Eukaryota > Viridiplantae > Streptophyta > Magnoliopsida > Poales > Poaceae > Hordeum > Hordeum marinum. The sequence continues at coordinate 335,307,474 of CM039672.1, forward strand.
TTATTAAGGTTTAACACTAATCCCGAAGGGAGATGTAGAGGTAGCGTGCCGACGGCAATCACATCGACCTTGGAACCATTCCCGACGCGCATCGTCACCTCGTCCTTTGCCAGCCTCCGCTTATTTCGCAGCTCCTGCTTGGAGTTACAAATGTGAGCAACTGCACCAGTATCAAATACCCAGGAGCTACTACGAGCGCTGGTTAGGTACACATCAATAACAAGTATATCACATATACCTTTAATGTTGCCGTCCTTCTTATCCGCTAAGTACTTGGGGCAGTTTCGCTTCCAGTGACCGGTACCCTTGCAATAAAAACACTCAGTCTCAGGCTTGGGTCCATTCTTGTTCTTCTTCTTCCCGGCAACTTGCTTACCGGGCACGGCAACAGCTTTGCCGTCCTTCTTGAAGTTCTTCTTACCCTTGCCTTTCTTGAAACTAGTGGTCTTATTTACCATCAACACTTGATGCTCCTTTTTGATCTCGACCTCCACTGATTTCTGCATCGAGTACAACTTAGGAATGGACTTCTCCATCCCTTGCATGTTGTAGTTCATCACAAAGCTCTTGTAGCTAGGTGGAAGCGACTGGAGGATTGTGTCAATGACCGAGTCATCTGGGAGATTAACCCCCAGCTGAGTCAAGCGGTTGTGGAACCCAGACATCGTGAGTATGTGCTCACTGACAGAACTGTTTTCCTCCATCTTACAGCTGAAGAACTTGTCGGAGATATCATATCTCTCGACCCGGGCATGAGCTTGGAAAACCAGTTTCAGCTATTGGAACATCTCATATGCTCCGTGTTGCTCAAAACGCTTTGGGAGCCCCGGTTCTAAACTGTAAAGCATGCCGCACTGAACAAGGGAGTACTCATCGCAGCAAGCATGCCAAGCGTTCGCAACGTCTTGCTCTGCTGGGAGAAGGGGTGGGTCACCTAGCAGTGCATCAAGGACATACAATTTCTTGGAAGCTATGAGGATGATCCTCAAGCCACGGACCCAGTCCGCATAGTTGCTTCCATCATCTTTCAGCTTGGTTTTCTCTAGGAACGCGTTGAAATTGAGGGTGACATTCGCGTTTGCCATTGGATCTACAATATAGATCGTAAAGACAATTTTAGACTAAGTTCATGATAATAAAGTTCACATAATCAAATTATTTAATGAACTCCCACTTAGATAGACATCTCTCTAGTCATCCAAGTGACACATGATCCATGTCAACTAGCCCGTGTCCGATCATGACGTGAGACGGACTAGTCATCCATGGTGAACATCTCCATGTTGATCGTATCTTCTATACGACTCATGTTCGACCTTTCGGTCTTCCGTGTTCCGAGGCCATGTCTGTACATGCTAGGCTCGTCAAGTCAACCTAAGTGTATCGCGTGTGTAAATCTGGCTTACACCCGTTGTATGCGAACGTTAGAGCCTATCACACCCGATCATCACGTGGTGCTTCGGAACAACGATCCTTAGCAATGGTGCCCAGGTAGGGTGAACACTTCTCTTGAAATTTTATTGAGAGATCATCTTATTTACTACCGTCGTTTTAAGAAAATAAGATGTAAACATGATAAACATCACATGCAATCAATATAGTGACATGATATGGCCAATATCATCTTGCTCCTTTGATCTCCATCTTCGGGGCACCATGATCATCACTGTCACCGGCACGACACCATGATCTCCATCATCATGATCTCCATCATTGTGTCTTCATGAAGTTGTCTCGCCAAATATTACTTCTACTACTATGGTTAACGTTTAGCAATAAAGTAAAGTAATTACATGGCGTTTATGATTGACCCGCAGGTCATACAATAAAATAAGACAACTCCTATGGCTCTTGCCGGTTGTCATACTCCTCGACATGCAAGTCGTGAATCCTATTACAAGAACATGATCAATCTCATACATCACAATGCATCACATCACATTCTTTGGCCATATCACATCACAAGGCATATGCTGCAAAAACAAGTTAGGCGTCCTCTAATTTGTAGTTGCAAGTTTTTACATGGCTGCTATAGGTTACTAGCAAGAACGTTTCTTACCTATGCCAAAACCACAACGTGATATGCCAATTGCTATTTACCCTTCATAAGGACCCTTTTCATAAAGTCCAATCCGACTAAGGTGGGAGAGACAGACACCCGCTAGCCACCTTATGCAACAATTGCATGTCAGGCGGTGGAACCAGTCTCACGTAAGTGTACGTGTAAAGTCGGTCCGGGCCGCTTCATCCCACAATACCGCTGAATCAAGATAAGACTAGTAGTGGTAAGCAAATTAACAAGATCGATGCCCACAACTGCTTTGTGTTCTACTCGTGCATAGATTCTACGCATAGACCTAGCTCATGATGCCACTGTTGGGAGACGTAGTAGTAAATCAAAAAAATTCCTACGATCACCAAGATCTATCTATGGAGAAACCAGCAACGAGTGGGGAGAGATTGCATCTTCATACCTTTGAAGATCACTAAGCGGAAGTGTTACAAGAACGCGGTTGGTGGAGTCATACTCTCAGCGATTCAGATCGCGGTGGACTCCGATCTTAGCGCCGAACAATGGCGCCTCCGTGTTCAACACACGTGTAGCCCGATGACGTCTCATATGCCTTGATCCAGCAAGGAGGAAGGAGAGGTTGAGGGAGAGCTCCGGCAGCACGATGGCGTGGTGACGGTGGAGCTGCGTGGTACTCCGGCAGAGCTTCACTAAGCACTACGGAGAACGAGGAGGGGGAGAGGTAGGGCTGCACCGAGAGGAAGAGAGAACCGTGTCTTGGGCAGCCCGGAAACCTCACATATATATAGGGGGAAGGAGGAGGAAGGGCTGCACCCTAGGGTTCCCACCCTAGGGTGGTGCGGCAGCCACCAGATCAATTTGGTGCGGCGGCCAGAGGGGGAGGAGAGGAGGGCGCAACCCTAGGTGGGCCTTAGGCCCATCTGGACCTAGGGTTTCCCCTCCCTCCTTATCTCATGCGCCTTGGGCCTCTTGTGGAGGCCCACCAGCCCACCTAGGGGCTGGTTCCCTCCACCTTAGGCCCATGGAGCCCTTTGGGGCCGGTGCTCCCACTTGGTGGACCCCCGGAACCCTTCCGGTGGTCCCGGTACACTACCGGTGATGCCTGAAACTCTTCCGGTAACCAAAACCTCACATCCTATATATCAATCTTCGTCTCTGGACCATTCGGGACTCCTCGTGACATCCGGGATCTCATCCGAGACTGTGAACTACCTTCGGTAACCATGTACACTATTTCCCTATAACCCTAGCGTCATCGAACCTTAAGTGTGTAGACCCTACGGGTTTGGGAGACATGTAGACATGACCGAGACACCTCTCTGGTCAATAACCAACAGCGGGATCTAGATACCCATGTTGGCTCCCACATGCTCCACGATGATCTCATCGTATGAACCATGATGTCGGGGATTCAATCAATCCCGTATACAATTCCCTTTGTCTATCGGTATGATACTTGCCCGAGATTCGATCGTCGGTATTTCTATACCTTGTTCAATCTCGTTACCGTCAAGTCTCTTTACTTGTTCCATAACACACCATCCCATGACTAACTCCTTAGTCACATTGAGCTCATTATGATGATGTCTTACCGAGTGGGCCCAGAGATTCCTCTCCGTCACACGGAGTGACAAATCCCAGTCTCGATTCATGCCAAGCCAACAGACACTTTCAGAGATACCCGTAGTGCACCTTTATAGCCACCTAGTTACGTTGTGACATTTGGCACACCCAAAGCATTCCTACGGTATCCGAGAGTTGCACAATCTCATGGTCTAAGGAAACGATACTTGACATTGAAAAGCTTTAGCAAACGAACTACACGATCTTGCGCTATGCTTAGGATTGGGTCTTGTCCATCACATCATTCTCCTAATGATGGGATCCCGTTATCAATCGACATCCAATGTACATGGTCATGAATTTGTGACCATTTATTGATCGACGAGCTAGCCAACTAGAGGTTTACTAGGGACATGTTGTGGTCTATGTATTCACACATGTATTACGGTTTCCGGTTAACACAATTATAGCATGAACAATAGACAATTATCATGAACTAGGAAATACAATAATAACCATTTTATTATTGCCTCTAGGGCATATTTCCAACATGCACATCTAGCTAACTTATTTGATGCTAAGCCTAAATTGCTAAGGAATAGTTAAAAAGTGTCAGTTGCCTATTCACCCCCCTCTAGTCAACCATACCGATCCTTTCAATCGTCGTTGATTCGATGCAATTGAAGCTCCCTAGCCTATCCGTGGTGGTCCTAGAGGATCCCGAGGTTCCGGAGAAGACGACAACGTCCTTCATAGCAAGGCCCATGACCTTGGACCATCTTCCTCGGGCCATCTTCCCCGCGAGCTCTGATCCCTTTCATGGTGGACGTCGTTGATGTCCTCATTCTGGTCTTCCCAAGCCCCAGCGCCATTGTCATACTGCTCCTGTTGATCTCCTAAAGCCCGCACGCCATTTTACCCTCTCCAACTCCCATCGGAGATAGCTGTCTGACTTGCTCCGGCCACAGCTGCCACCGGAATGGTCATTGTTGTTTGCTCCGGCAACCATATGGTCATAAGGCACTATCTCTGGATGCGGTCGAGCCAGGGCTATCTCTTGCCGCCCTCGAACGGCCTGCCTGTAGCTTGCTGGTATGCATCTGCCGTCGAACTTGGTCGCCGCCGGCAACCCTATACCTCAATTAAGTTGATATTCTTGTTAGCTTAATCATATATGTTAAGTAACTAATGACACGTGGGGCCCTTATACAAGTAATCTATTTAATCCATCCTAAATTAAATTATAACTACTAATGTGATGTAGGTCTTGGGTCCCACATGTAAGAAATAAAAGAGGTGAGAGAGAGTTATATTTTTTACTTTTACATGGAGTTGGGTCCCACCTATAAGTGACATATCCAGAGGGGGGCAAAATTGTCCAGGAAATGTCCCATAGACGGCAAAAGCCTTTGACCAGACGGAAACGACATGAAGGGATACTTTTATAAGGCCACCAGACTAAAGGGGGGCAAAGTTGAGCACTGATTTTTTTAGGGGTAAAGATGAGGTCGGGCCAAAATTAAGGGGAAAATGGAATTGGCCCTTTCGAATTTGTCTTGCTCTTAGGGTAGAGGGGGCAGGGTTCATAAGCGGAGTGTTACTCGCACCCCCAACAAGCCCCCCACGAAACTTTTTTTTATCGCTGGTCAGGCAAAATTGGTCCAGTCATGCTTCTAGTAGCCCAGATTTTACCGGCTGTGGTCGAATTGGCGCCGGCAGACCCAGGTCGAACTCGGCACGCTAGGGAGTTTTTGGCGCGAAAATGTATGGGCCCGGCGAGTTAGCGAGACTGGGCGCTTCTTCGTCCTCATCGCCTCAGCTTCCTGCAGGAATCAATGCGAAGGCCGTTGCCGACCAGCCTCCATTGATTCCTCATGGGCAGCGCAGTGAACGCGCGCCAACCCGCGTCCACACCTCTCCCGCCACGCATCCACACGGCTGCCACCAGCTTGTTGCCTCACCCAGCTATAAAAGCCGAACCTCCTCGCTGGTAGCGGACCAATCCTCCTCGCCGGTAGCAGACCCCTCCGCCTCCTCGCCGCCTCTCTCCCACTCTCGCCGTCGACCCCCATCTTCCCCTTTCCTTCCGCCATGGAAGAGCGCTTCCCAAGTGACAACACGTCCACCAACGGCATCATCCGTCGCCACCTTCACGAGGACGAGGCCCGCCTCCTGTACGAGGCGGAGTACCCGACACAGCCGGACATGTGGGTGTCGGGCTCATGGAGGCTCAGCGCCAGCGGGACTGATACGTCCATTTTGCATCATGCTTTTATAATGATATTTATTGCATTATGGGATGTTATTACACATTTTGGTACAATACTTATGCCTTTTCTCTCTTATTTTACAAGGTTTACATGAAGAGGAAGAATGCCGACAGTTGGAATTCTGGACTGGAAAAGGAGCAAATATGAGAGACCTATTCTGCACAACTCCAAAAGTCCTGAAAAGTTACAGAGAATTATTTTGGAATATATAAAAGATACTGGGTGAAAGAAATACCAGAGGGGACCCACCAGGAGGTCACAAGCCTGGGGGGCGCGTCTTACCCCCCTGACCGGGGCCCTATGGCTTGTGGGCCCCCTGACAGCCCTCCAGTGCCCATCTTCTGCTATATGAAGGATTTTGACCTGGAAAAAATCATAAGAGAGCTTTCTCGGTGAAGCGCCGTTGCCTCAAAGCATAACTTGGGCAGAACCAATCTAGGGCTCCGGCGGAGCTGTTCTGCCGGGGAAACTTCCCTCCCAGAGGGGGAAATCGAAGCCATCGTCATCACCAATGATCCTCTCGACTAGAGGGGGTCAATATCCATCAACATCTTCACCAACACCATCTCCTCTTCAAACCCTAGTTCATCTCTTGTATACGATCTTTGTCTCAAAACCTCTGATTGGTACATGTGGGTTGCTAGTAGTGTTAATTACTCCTTGTAGTTGATGTTAGTTGGTTTACTTGGTGGAAGATCATATGTTTAAATACTTAAAGATAATTAATACTCCTCTGATTATGAACATGAAGATGCTTTGTGAGTAGTTACGTTTTTTCCTAAGGATATGGGATAAGTCTTGTTATAAGTAATCATGTGAATTTGGTATTCGTTCGATATTTTGATGAGATGTATGTTGTCTCTCCTCTAGTGGTGTTATGTGAATGTAGACTACATGACACTTCGCCATTATTTGGGCCTAGGGGAAGGCATTGGGAAGTAATAAGTAGATGATGGGTTGCTAGAGTGACAGAAGCTTAAACCCCAGTTTATGCGTTGCTTCGTAAGGGGCTGATTTGGATCCATATGTTTCATGCTATGGTTAGATTTAACTTAATTCTTATTTCGTAGTTGCGGATGCTTTCAAGAGAGGTTAATCGTAAGTGGGAGGTTTGTGCAAGTAAGGGCAGCACCCAAGCACCGATCCACCCACATATCAAATTATCAAAGTAACGAACGCGAATCAAATGAGCATGATGAAAACTAGCTTGATAGAAATTCCCACGTGTCCTCGGGAGCCCTTTGCTTTATATAAGAGTCTGTTCGGGCTTGTTCTTTGCTTCAAAAAGGATTGTGACACCTTGCTGCACCTTTGCTACATTTATTACTTGCTACCCGTTATGAATTATCTCATCACAAAACTATCTGTTATCGAATATTTCAGTGCTTGCAGAGAATACCTTACTGAAAACCGCTTGTCATTTCCTTCCGCTCCTCATTGGGTTCGACACTCTTACTTATCGAAAGGACTATGATAGATCCCCTATACTTGTGGGTCATCAAGACTCTTTTTCTAGCGTCATTGCTGGGGAGTGAAGCGCCATTGGTGAATGGAATCTGGTAAGGAAAAAAATTATATAGTGTGCTGAAATTTACTATCACTTGTTACTATGGAAAATAATCCTTTGAGGGGCTTGTTCGGGGTATCTTCACCTCGACCGGAAGCACAACGAGTTGCTCCTCAACCTACTGAATGTACTGGAAATGTTTATTATGAAATTCCTTTGGGTATGATAGAGACACTGCTAGCTAATCCTTATGCAGGAGATGGAACACTACATCCTGATTTGCATCTAATCTATGTGGATGAAGTTTGTGGATTATTTAAGCTTGCAGGTTTGCCTGAGGATGATGTCAATAAGAAGGTCTTCCCTTTATCTTTGAAGGAGAAGGCATTGACATGGTATAGTCTATGTGATGATATTGGATCATGGAACTACAACCGATTGAAATTGGAATTTCATCAGAAGTTATATCCTATGCATCTGGTTCATTGTGATCGGAATTATCTCTATAATTTTTGGCCTCGTGAAGGAGAAAGTATATCTAAAGCTTGGGGGAGGCTTAAGTCAATGCTATATCCATGCCCCAATCATGAGCTCTTAAGAGAAATTATCATACGGAATTTTTATGCCCGACTTTGTCGTAATGATCAATCCATGCTCGACACTTCCTGTACTGGTTCCTATATGAGGAAAGATATTGACTTCAAATGGGATATATTGGAAAGAATTAAACGCAACTCTGAAGATTGGGAACTCGATGAAGGTAAGGAGTCATGTATAAACCTTAAGTTTGATCGTGTTAAATCTTTTGTAGACACCGATGCTTTTCGTGAATTTAGCACTAAATATGGACTTGACTCTGAGATAGTAGCTTCTTTCTATGAATCTTTTGATGCTCATGTTGATCTCCCTAAGGAGAAGTGGTTTAAATATCATCCTCCCATTTAAGTGAAAGTAGTTGAACCTATTAAAGTTGAAGAGGAAACTACTACTTATAATGTCGATCCTGTTATTCCGCTGCTTATATTGGGAATACACCTTTCTGTGTTAGAATAAAGGAGCATGCTAAAGATTCAGCCGTGGTTCGTAAGAGCTATGTTAGAACACCTACACCTCCTGAACAAATTAAGGTTGAGCCTAGTATTGCGATGGTTAAAGATCTCTTGGTTGATAATATTGATGGGCATGTTTTTCAATTCTATAATGAAGCTGCTAGAATTGCTGGACCTGATACTAAAGATAAACATAGACCTATTGCTGGAACGCCTATTATTTCTATTAAAATAGGAGATCATTGTTATCATGGCTTATGTGATGTGGGTGCTAGTGTGAGTGCAATTCCCTTTACCTTATATCAAGAAATTATGAATGATATTGCACCAGCTGAATTAGAAGAAATTGATGTTACCATTAAGCTTGCCAATAGAGATACTATAGCACCATTTAGGATTGCTAGAGATGTTGAAGTCTTGTGTGGGTAAATAAAATATCCTACTAATTTTCTTGTTCTTGGTTTCCTGCAAGATGATTTTTGTCCCATTATATTTTGTAGGCCTTTCTTGAATACTGTTAATGCTAAGATAGATTGTGGGAAAGAAACTATTACTGTGAGGTTTGGGGATGTGACCTATGAGTTTAATTTCTCTAAATTTCGTAGACAACCCCATGATAAAGAATTGCCTAGTAAGGATGAAATTATTGGTCTTTTTTCTATTGTTGTGCCTCCTACTAATCCTTTAGAACAATATTTGCTAGACCATAAAAACGATATGCATTTGAATGAAAGGAATGAAATAGATAGGATTTTGTTTGATCAGCATCCTATTTTGAAACACAACTTGCGTGTTGAAATACTTGGGGATCCCCCTCTACCCAAGGGTGATCCCGTGTTTGAGCTTAAACAATTACCAGATACTCTGAAATATGCTTATCTTGATGAAAAGAAGATATATCCTGTTATTATTAGTGCTAACCTTTCAGAGCATGAAGAAAAGATATTATTGAAAACTATGAAGAAGCACCATGCGACTATTGGATATACTCTTAATGATCTTAAGGGCATCAGTCCCACTCTATGTCAGCATAAAATTAATATGGAACTTGATGCTAAACCAATTGTTGATTACCAAGACGGTTAAATCCTAAAATGAAAGAAGTGGTAAGAAATGAAATATTAAAGCTTTTGGAGGCAGGTATAATTTATCCTATTGCTGATAGTAGATGGGTTAGTCCCGTTCATTGTGTCCCTAAGAAGGGGGGTATTACCATTGTTCCTAATGATAAAAATGAATTGACCCCACAAAGAATTGTTACATGATATAGGATGGTAATTAATTTTAAGAAATTAAATAAAGCTACTAGTAAATATCATTACCCTCTACCTTTTATTGATCAAATACTGGAAAGACTATCTAAACACACACACTTCTACTTTCTAGATGGTTACTCTAGTTTCTCTCAAATACCCGTGTCAAAAGAGGATCAAGAAAAGACAACTTTTACTTGCCCTTTCGGTACCTTTGCTTATTGACATATACCTTTTGGTTTATGCAATGCGCCTGCTACCTTTCAAAGATGTATGACTGCTATATTCTCTGACTTTTGTGAAAACATTGTTGAGGTTTTCATGGATGATTTCTCCGTTTACGGAACTTCTTTTGACGATTACTTGAGAAACCTTGATCAAGTTTTGCAGAGATGTGAAGAAATCAATCTTGTATTGAATTAGGAGAAGTGACACTTTATGGTTAATAAGGGCATTTTCTTAGGACACAAAATCTCTTAAAGAGGTATTGAGGTGGATAAAGCTAAATTATATGCTATTGAAAAAATATCGTGTCCCACGGATATCAGAGGTATAGGAAGTTTCCTTGGTCATGTTGGTTTCTATAGGATATTTATTAAATACTTCTCTAAAATTTCTTGGCCTGTCACTAATCTCTTGCAGAAAGATGTTCCTTTTGTTTTTTATGATGATTGTGTAGAAGCATTTGAAATCCTTAAGAAAGCCTTGATTTCTGCACCTGTTGTTCAACCACCTGATTGGAACCTACCCTTTGAAATTATGTGTGATGCTAGTGATTATGTCGTTGGTGCTGTTCTAGGACAAAGAGTTGATAAAAAATTAAATGTTATCCATTATGCTAGTAAAACTCTAGACAGTGCTGAAAGAAACTATGCTACCACTGAAAAGGAATTTTTAGCTGTTGTGTTTGCTTGTGACAAGTTCAAACCTTATATTGTTGATTCCAAAGTAACGGTTCACACTGATCATGCTGCTATTAAATATCTTATGGAAAAGAAAGATGCTAAACCAAGACTTATGGATTCTTTTGCTACAAGAATTTGATTTGCATATTATTGATAGAAAGGGTGTTGAGAACCACGTAGCAGATAACTTGTCTAGGTTAGAGAATGTTCTTGATGACCCACTACATATTGATGACAACTTTCCTGATGAACAATTAGCTATCATAAATGCTTCGCGTAATGCTCCATGGTATGCTGCTTTTACTAATTACATTGTTGCTAAATTTATACCGCCTAATTTCACATACCAACAAAAGAAAAATTTCTTGTATGATTTGAGACTTTACTTTTGGGATGATCCACACCTTTAAAATAAGGGGTAGATGGTGTTATTAGACGTTGTGTACATGAGCATGAACAAGAACAAATCCTACACAAGTGTCATTCCGAGGCCTACGGAGGACACCACGCTTGAGATAGAATTGCACACAAGGTATTACAATCTGGTTTTTATTGGACTACTCTCTTCAAGGATGCTCGTAAGTTTGTCTTGTCTTGCGATGAATGTTAAAGAATTGGTAATATTAGTACATGTCAGGAAATGCCTATGAATTACTCACTTGTTATTGAACCTTTTGATGTTTGGGGTTTTGCTTATATGGGGCCTTTTCCAAATTCCAACAGGTATACTCATATTCTAGTTGTTGTTGATTATGTTACTAAGTGGGTAGAAGCTATTCCAACTAGAAGTGTTGATCATAAAACTTCTATTAAAATGCGTAAAGAAGTTATTTTCCCAAGATTTGGAGTCCCTAGATATTTAATGATGGATGGTGATTCACACTTTATTAATGGTGCTTTTCATAAATTGCTTGCTAAGTATGATGTTAATCATAGAATTCCATCTCCATATCATCCTCAGTCTAGTGTCAAGTAGAATTAAGCAATAGAGAAATTAAATTGATCTCGCAAAAGACTGTTAATAGATCTATAAAGAATTGGTCTAAGAAACTTTATGATGCATCATGGGCTTATAGAACTTCTTGCAAAAACCCTATGGGTATGTCTCTGTATCAAATGGTGTTTGGTAAAGCATGTCACTTACCTCTTGAACTAGAACATAAGGCTTATTGGGGAAATTACAAAGCTCAACAATGATTTTAAACTTGCCGGTGAGAAGAGGTTATTTAACATTAGCTTACTTGATGAATGGAGAACCCATGCCTATGAGAGTGCCAAGTTGTTTAAAGAAAAGGTTAAGAGATGGCATGATAAAAGGATACAAAAGCGTGAATTCAATGTAGGTGTCTTCCTATACAATTCTCATTTAAGATTTTTTGTAGGAAAACTTCTCTCTAAATGGGAAGGGCCTTACATTGTCGAGGAAGTATACCGTTCTGGTGCCATCAAGATCAACAACACCGAAGGCACTAACCCAAAGGTGGTAAACGGGCAAAGAATCAAACATTATATCTCAAGTATCCCCATAAATGTTGAAACCAATATTATCAATACAATAACTCTGAAGGAGTACACTAGGGAGACCCACCAGAACGTTTCAGACTCCGAAAAGGAATAGGTATGTGGTACGTAAGCAAACCGACTCCAAAACTTTTCCAATGGCATTTTTTTTCTGTTTTGGAATGTTTAATAAATTAGGAAAATTTAAAGTAGTCCGAAAAGTGCACGAGGAGGCGACAAGCCAGGAGGGCACGCCCTACCCCCTTGGGCGCGCCCGTGTGGCTTGTGGCCACCCCGTGCACACTCTAGATTCCGTTTTCTTGTAGAATACTCCTGTTGGTCGGTTAAGATTCATTATATAATATCCCGAAGGTTTTGACCTTCGTATCACAACAATATCTCCTGTTTTTGTTTCGAGTTGTTTTCCAAACAGATTTAGATCGCCATGACGTCCCCAAGTGCTTCGAAGGACAAGTTCTTCGAGAAGGTCATCAACCCCTATCTTGCGGAGGTGCTGCGACACCCTCAAACCATTGAGATGCGTGAGGGGGTGCTGAATATCCGTGATGTTGATGTTGGAAATATGCCCTAGAGGCAATAATAAATTAGTTATTATCATATTTCTTTGTTCATGATAATCATTTATTATCCATGCTATAATTGTATTGATCGGAAACTCAGATACATGTGTGGATACATAGACGACACCATTTCCCTAGTATGCCTCTAGTAGACTAGCTCGTTGATCAAAAGATGGTTAAGGTTTCCTATCCATGGACATGAGATGTCATTTGATAATGGGATCACATCATTAGGAGAATGATGTGATGGACAAGACCCAAACTACAAACGTAGCATATGATCGTGTCAGTTTATTGCTACTGTTTTCTGCATGTCAAGTATGTGTTCCTATGACCATGAGATCATGCAACTCACGAACATCGGAGGAGTGACTTGTGTGTATCAAACGTCGCAACGTAACTGGGTGACTATAAAGGTGCTCTACAGGTATCTCCGAGGGTGTCTGTTGAGTTGGCATGGATCGAGACTGGGATTTGTTACTCCGTGTGACGGAGAGGTATCTCGGGGCCCACTCGGTAACACAATGTCACAATGAGCCTTGCAAGAAATGTGACTAATTATTAGTTGCAGGATATTGTATTATGGAACGAGTAAAGAGACTTGCCGGTAACGAGGTGGAACTAGGTATGGAGATACCGACGATCGAATCTTGGGCAAGTAACATACCGAAGAACAAAGGGAACATTATACGGGATTAACTGAATCCTTGACATAGAGGTTCGACCGATAAAGATCTTCATAGAATATGTAGGAACCAATGTGGACATCCAGGTCCCGCCATTGGTAATTGACCATAGAGGTGTCTCGGTCATGTCTACATAGTTCTCGAACCCGCAGGGTCTGCACACTTAAGGTTTGGTGACGTTTCGTTAGTGTAGAATTATGTATAGTGGTGACCGAAAGTTGTTTGGAGTCCCGGATGAGATCCCGGACGTCACGCGGAGCTCCGGAATGGTCCGAAGGTAAAGATTCATATATAGGAAGTCTCAGTTTGGTCGCCGGAAAAGTTTCGGGCTCATCGGTAGTGTACCGGGAGTGCCGGTAGTGTACCGGGAGTGCCGGTAGTGTACCGGGAGACCTCCGGGAGGGGTATTTCGACCCAAGAGGCTTCATGGGCTGTGGGAAAGTATTAACCAGCCCTTAGTGGGCTGGTGGATTAGCCACACAAGGCCCATGCGACAGGAGAGAAAAATCCCAAAGAGAAAAGTGGAGAAAAAGGCAAAAAAGGAAGAGTCCTACTCCTACTAGGAGTGGAGCAGGAGTAGGACTCCTCCACCTTGGTCGGCCAACTCCAAGAGGGCCTAGACCTTGCGCCAAGTCTGCCTCTCCTCTCCTCCTATATATACTGGTGGAATAGAGGGTTTTGCACAGATTTTACGGCCACGTGCTACCCGTTTCACCGGTGCTCCTCTAGATCGGTTTTCTGCAGTGCTTAGGCGAAGCCCTGCCGGAATTGCTCCACCACCACCATCGGAGCGCCGTCACGCTGCCGGTGAACTCTTCTACCTCTCCGCTCTCTCTTGCTGGATCAAGACGACGGAGATCGTTATCAAGCTGCACGTGTGCTGAACGCGGAGGTGCCGTCCGTTCGGCGCTAGATCAGAAGGACCGTGATCGAGATCGCGAGACGGTTCGTGATGAGTTCGCGGGACAGATCGTGATCAAGATCGTGAGATGGATCGTGATGAGATCGTGGGACAGATCATGATGTGTTCACGAGATGGATCGTGATTGGATCGCGGGACGGATCGTGATGAGATTGCGGGACGCTCGGCGATTTGGATCACGAAGATGTTCGACTACACCAACCGCGTTTCTTAACGCTTCCCGCTTAGCGATCTATAAGGGTATGTATATCCACTCTCCCTCTCGTAGATGCTCATCACCATGGATAGATCTACGTGTGCGTAGGAAAATTTTTGTTTCGCATGCGACGTTCTCCAACAGTGGCATCATGAGCTAGGTTATTGGTTCGATGAGATCTCGAGTAGAACACAAAAGGTTTGTGGGCGTTGATGCCTAGATTGCTTCCTCCCTTGGTCGGATTTTGATTTAGCGGTATTGTGAGATGAAGCGGCCCGGACCAACATTACTCGTACGCTTACGAGAGACCGGTTCCCTCAACCGCAACTTGTTGCATAGATGGCTTGCGGGTGACAGTTTCTCTCACTTTAGTTGGATCGGATCCGACAAAGGCGGTCCTTGAGAAGGTTGAAAAGCAACTAGTGTATCACCGTTGTGGTTTGTGCGTAGGTGAGAATTGATCTTGCCAGATACCCGTAGCAGCCACGTAAAACATGCAACAACAATTAGAGGACGTCTAACTTGTTTTTGCAGGGTATGTTGTGATATGATATGGCCAATTACATGATGAGATATATGTGATGTATGAGATGATCATGTGATGTATAGATTATCACGACTTGCATGTCATTGAATACGGCAACCGACAGGAGCCATAGGGTTGTCTTTAATTATTGTATGACCTGCGTGTCAATCATTAAGCGCTATGTAATGCTTTACTTTATCGCTAAACGGTAGCAATAGTAGTAGAAGCATGCAAGGCGTGACAACCCCGATGGCGACACATTGATGGAGATCAAGATGATGGAGATCATGCTGTCGTGCCGGTGACGATGGAGATCATGCCGATGCTTTCTAGATGGAAATCAAAAGCACAAGTTCATGGCCATATCATGTCACTTATGATTTGCATGTGATGTTAATCCTTTTATGCACCTTGTTTTGCTTAGGACAACGGTAGCATTATAAGGTGATCCCTCACTTAATTTCAAGATTAATTGTGTTCTCCCCGAGTGTGCACCGTTGCGAATGTTCGTCGTGTTGAGACACCACGTGATGATCGGGTGTGATAGACTCTACGTTCACATACAACGGGTGCAAGCTAGTGTTGCACATGCAGAACACTCGGGTTAAACTTGACGAGCCTAGCATGTACAAACATGGCCTCGGAACACAAGAGACCGAAAGGTCGAACATGAGTCATATAGTAGATATGATCAACATGATGATGTTCACCACTGCAGCCACCTCAACTCATGTGATGATCGGACTTGAGTTGGTGAATTTGGATCATGTATCACTCGAATGACCGGAGGGATGTCTATTTGAGTGGGAGTTCTTAAGTAATATGATTAACTGAACTCATTATCATGAACATAGTCAGTAGTGTCTTTGCAAATTATGTTGTAGATTACTAGCTCGCGCTGTAGCTCCCTTAATTTTTATATGTTCCTAGAGAAATAGAGTTGAAAGATGATGGTAGCAATGTTGTGGACTGGGTCCGTGATCTGAGGATTGTCCTCATTGCTGCATAGAAGGCTTATGTTCTTAATGCACCGCTCGGTGCGCCAACCCCTCTAGCGTCGTCTGTAGATGTTGTGAACATCTGACAGGCGCGTTCTGATGACTACTTGATAGTTTAGTGCGTCGTGCATTACGGTTTAGAATTGAGGCTCCAAAATGTTTTGAATGTCACGGAACATATGAGATGTTTCTATGAGCTGAAATTAGGATCTCAGGCTCATGCTCGTGTTGCGAGATATGAGATCTCCAACAAGATTCTTTGCCTGCAAGATGAAAGAGAATAGCTCAATCGTTGAGCATGTGCTCAGATTGTCTGGGTGCTACAATCACTTGAATCAAGTGGGAGTTGATCTTCCAGATAAGATAGTGATTGATATAGTTCTCCAAGTCACTGTCACTAAAGCTACTAGAACTTAGTGATGAACTATAAAACGCCAGGGATAGAAATATTGATCCCTGAGCTGTTCGCGATGTTTGACACCGCGAAGGTAGAAATCAAGAAGGAGCGTCAAGTGTTGATGGTTAATCAAACCACTAGTTTTGAGAAGGGCAAGAGTAAGGAGGGAAACTTCATGGATAGCAAGTCAGTTGCTGCTCCAGTGAAGCAACCCAAAGTTGAACTCAAACCCGAGACTAAGTGCTTCTGTTATGAGGTGAGCGGTCGCTGAAGCGGAACAACCCTAGATACTTGGTAGATAAGAAGGCTGGCAACATCGACAGGAGTATATTTGATATACGAGTTATTGATGTGTACCTTGCTAGTACTCCTAGTAGCACCTGGGTATTGGATACCGGTTCGGTTGCTAAATGTTAGTAACTCGAAATAAAAGCTACAGAATAAACGGAGAACTAGCTAAGGGTGAGGTGACGATATGTGTTGGAAATGTTTCCAAGGTTGATGTGATCAACATCGCATGCTCTCTCTACCTTCAGGATTAGTGACGAACCTAAATAAATGTTATTTGGTGTTTTGCGTTGAGCATGAACATGATTAGATCATGTTTATTGCAATACGGTTGTTCATTTAAGTTAGAGAATAATGGTTATTCTGTTTACATGAATAATACCTTCAATGGTCATGCACCCAGTGAGAATGGTTTGTTGAAATCTTGATCGTAGTAATACACATGTTCATAACATTGATGTCAAAAGATACAAAGTTAATAATGATAGTACCACATACTTGTGGCACTGCCGCATGAAGAAACTCCATGCTGATGGATCTTTGGACTCATTCGATTTCGAATCGGTTGAGACATGCGAACCATGCCTCTTGGGCAAGATGACTTAAAAAACCCGTTGGATGGAGCGGGCAAGTGATTCATTGGAAATGATACAAGTTGATGTATGCAATCCGGTGAGTCTTGTAGCGTGCCGTGGATATCGTTATTTTCTTACCTTCACTGATGATTTAAGTAGATACAGTGTATATTTACTTAATGAAACACAAGTCTGAATCGTTTGAAAGGTTCAAGCAAATTCAGAGTGAAGTTTAAGATCATTGTGACAAGAAGATAAAAATGACTGCGATATGATCGTGGAGGTGAATATCTGAGTTACGAGTTTGGCATACAACTTAAGACAATGTGAAATTTGTTTCACAACTAACGCCACCTAGAACGCCATAGTGTGATGGTGTGTCCGAACATCATAGTCATGCTCTATTGGATATGGTACGTGCTATGATGTCTCTTATCGTTTTACTACTATAATTTTGGGGTTATGCATTAGAGACAACTACATTCACTTTAAATAGGGCACCATCTAAATCCGTTGATATGACACCATGTGAATTATGGTTTGATAGAAACCTAAGCTATCATTTCTTAATGTTTGGGGCTGCGACACTTGTGTGGAAAATGTTTTCACCTAATGAGGTCGAACCCAAGGCGGACAAATGCATCTTCATAGAATACCCTAAGAACAGTTGGGTGAAACCTTCTATCTCAGATCCAAGTGCAAAGTGTTTGTTGCTAAAACAGATCCTTCCTCGAGGAAAAATTTCTCTAAAAAGAATTGAGTGGGAGGAAGATAGAACTTGATGAGGTTGTTAAACCTTTGTTCAACCAGAGAGTAGCGCAGCGCAGAAAGATGTTTCTGTGAAGCCTACGTTAGTTGAAAAGGAAGCTAATGATGATGATCATGAAGCTTCAGGATCAAGTTACTATCGAACTTCGTAGGTCGACAAGGATGTGTATTGCTCCTAAGCGGTACGACAACCCTGTCTTTGAGGTCATGTTGTTAGACAACGATGAACCTACGAGCTGTGGAGAAGCGATGATGGGCCCGGATTCCGACAAATGGTTGGAGGACATGAAATCCAAGATAGGATCCATGTATGAAACCCAAGTATAGACTTTGGTAGACTTGCTCGTTGGACGGCAGGTCGTTGAGTACAAATGGATCTTTAAAATGAAGACAGACGCTGATGGTAATTATCACCATTTGTAAAGCTCGACTTGTTACAAAGATGTTTGTGACAAATTCAAGGAGTTGACTGCGATGAGACTTTCTCACTCGTAGAGATGCTAAAGTCTGTTGGAATTATGTTAGCAGTTGCTGCATTTCCAATTATGAAATCTGGCAGATGGATGTCAAAACATCGTTTCCTTAACGGTTTACTTGAGGAAAGGTTGTATGTGATACAACCAGAAGGTTTTGTCAGTCCTAAGGATGTTAAAAGGTGTGCAAGCTTCAGTGATCCTTCTATGGACTGAAGCAAGCATCTCAGAGTTGGAATATACGCTTTGATGAGGTGATCAAAGTTTTGAAATTTATACAAAGTTTACGAGAAACTTGTATTTACAATAAAGTGAGTGGGAGCACTATAGAATTTCTGATAAGTATATGTGGATAGTGTAGAGTTATGTATGGTGGTGACCGAAAGTTGTTCGGAGTCCCGGATGATATCCCGGATGTCACGAGGACCTCCGGAATGGTCCGGAGGTAAAGATTCATATATAGGAAGTCCCAGTTTGGTCGCCGGAAAAGTTTCGGGCTCATCGGTAGTGTACCGGGAGACCTTCGGGAGGGGTATTTCGACCCAAGAGGCTTCATGGGCTGTGGGAAAGTATTAACCAGCCCTTAGTTGGCTGGTGGAATAGCCACACAAGGCCCATGCGGCAGGAGAGAAAAATCCCAAAGAGAAAAGTGGAGAAAAAGGCAAAAAAGGAAGAGTCCTACTCCTACTAGGAGTGGAGGAGGAGTAGGACTCCTCCACCTTGGCCGGCCAACTCCAAGAGGGCCTAGCCCTTGCGCCAAGTCTGTCTCTCCTCTCCTCCTATATATACTGGTGGAATAGAGGGTTTTTGCATAGATTTTATGGCCACGTGCTACCCGTTTCACCAGTGCTCCTCTAGATCGGTTTTCTGCAGTGCTTAGGCGAAGCCCTGCCGGAATTGCTCCACCACCATCACCGGAGCGCCGTCACACTGCCCGGTGAACTCTTCTACCTGTCCGCTCTCTCTTGCTGGATCAAGATGGCGGAGATCATCATCAAGCTGCACGTGTGTTGAACGCGGAGGTGTCGTCCGTTCGGCGCTAGATCGGAAGGACCGTGATCGAGATCGCGAGACGGTTCGTGATGAGATCACGGAACGGATCGTGATGAGTTCACAGGACAGATCGTGATCAAGATCGTGAGACAGATCATGATGAGATTGTGGGACGGATCGTGATGTGTTCACGAGACGGATCGTGATTGGATCGCGGGACAGATCGTGATGAGATCGCGGGACGCTCGGCGATTTGGATCGCGAAGATGTTCGACTACACCAACCGCGTTTCTTAACGCTTCCCGCTTAGCGATCTACAAGGGTATGTAGATCCACTCTCCCTCTCGTGGATGCTCATCACCATGGATAGATCTACGTGTGCATAGGAAATTTTTTGTTTCCCATGCGACGTTCCCCAACAGTTGAGGGGCCAAAGAAGACCGGAAGTGTGGAGACAAGGCTCGTAGCAATGGAGCAGCAAGTCTTCAAGTGCCAAGGGATGGTGGAACATGGACTCAATGCCAATCATATGATGATCGCGGAGTTTACCCATAAGCACAAGCTAGACGCCAAGGACATCGGGGAGGACATCTTCAAGCTTTATGAGAAAATCGAGTATCTCCAAGCCTAGACCTATGACTCGCAAAAACAAAATTGTGAGTATGAATATAGGTTTCAGAGAATAAGTTTGGCTGCAGATTTGAGGATCTCGGAGACTCGTTCATCTTTTTATGATGGTGAGCCTGTGCCTTGGAAGACGGAGGACAAGCCTCCAACTTAATCAACAACTCCAACATCACCACCTCAGAAGAAAGACAACTAAACACATGGGTATGGGCACTCCCCTTGGCTTGTGCTAAGCTTGGGGGAGGTGCCCCGGTATCCTATCACCAACACATCTTTTACTTTTATTGTTTTTCCTAGTTTGATCCTTTTAGTTATATTTTGGTCTAGTAGAATAAAGTTTTTAGTATGATCTAGCTTTGAGTTTTGCTTTATGGTCCCCATATGTAAGCGAGTCCGAGAGTTATATAATAAAAAGTAGTTTTGAGTTGAGGGCTTTGCTTGCTGTTATGATCTTGAGAGAAAGAAATAGAAAGAAGTATAGAATAAAAGCAAAAGAGTATATATGATGATCTTATGGCGAGTGATGACTTCATATATAAGAAGTATGTCGATTGAAATTTGTTGAGAGTTGACAAACATAGTGATTGGTCATTGTTGAAATTAAAAGGAAGAAATAAAGAAGGAGAGGTTCACATATAAATATATTATCTTGGACATCTTTTATAATTGTGAGCACTCATTAAAATATTATATGCTAAAAAGTTGATGTTGGACAAGGTGAAAGCACATTTGCTCCCTTGGTGGTTTTGGTACTTAATAACAACATATGATTCATTGAACTAATGTTTCCACCAAGTATATTTCAGGACAAGTTCAATGATAGGGATGGCAAAAGGATTGTGGAGATTGTGGAATTACCCCAAGATGCAAGGAAATAGGTTGGCCAGGATTCAAGCAAGAGGACTCTACATTTTACATTTGTGAGAAATCACTTTGAGTCCATAGGAAAGCCAATACTATTAAAAGGGGGTAAGGTTTTGTTGGTGAACAGAATGCTCATACGTGCACAAGTGATAGTCACCAAAAACATCCACAAGCTCTCCGACAAAAGTCTATCTATAGCCAAACATGCAAAATCGGTGCAACCAACATTCCTATCCCGGTGCCACCGATTCCAAACCCCAGACAAACTCAGCCAAACCCTAGCCACTTTGGTGCAGCTGACACTGCTTTCGGTGCCACTGAGTTGGGTTGTCAACTTTCTGTTACGCAAGTTCACACTTTCGGTCCATCCGAGAATGTTGAATCGGTGTCGCCGAGTTTGGCAATTCTGACCGTTGGTCACCTTGTCAGTGCAACCGAGAATCCTATATCGTGCACATCGAGATTCAAAAGTTGCCACCTTTTGGTCACTTTGGTACCACCGAGGTTAACACATCGTTGTCACCGAGTTGGTCATTTTGTGTGTTGTCACCGAGTTGGTCATTTTTGTGTAACGGTTGGATTTTTGGGGATGCCTATATATACCCCTTCACCACCACCCACTTGCAAGAGAAGCACTCAGAACTATTCCATACCTATCCTACTCAGTTTTCTGAGAGCCACCTACCCTTGTGTTGAGGTGAAGATCTTCCACTCCAACCATATGGATCTTGATTTCTAGCCTCCCCAAGTTGCTTTCCACCAATCCCATCTCTTCTAGCAAGCCAAATCTGTGAGAGAGTGATTGTGTGTTGAGGAGTCTATCATCTTGAAGCATAAGCGCAAGGAGTTCATCGTCATTACCGAGCCTATTACCTTTTGGAGGGTGGTGCCTCCTAGATTGGTTAGGTGTCACTTGGGAGCCTCCTACTTCGTGTTGTGGAGTGAACCAAGAAGTTTGTAAGGGCAAGGAGATCGCTTACTTTGTGAAGATCTACCCATGGTGAGGCTAGTCCTTCGTGGAAGGAAGCCGTATGGAATTGTCAAGGTTGCTACTTCGTGGAACCTTATGGATGGAACCCTCCATGGACTCTCGTGACCGTTACCCTCCGTGGGTTGAAGATTCCATAAACGTGGACGTACGCTAGCACCATCTATCAGAACCACGGGAAAAATCCTTGTGTCTCCTATTGCGTTTGATCTTCCTAACCCATCTCTTTACTTACATGTGCAATGTCTTTACTTCCTGCTGCCATACTTGTAGACATGCATTTGTAGGGCTGTTAGACTTGCTAGACTTGCTAAAATAGTTAAAATCTGCCAACCAATTAACTTAGGAAAAGGTTAGGTTTTAAATTCCTGCTAGTAGTCTATTCACCCCCCTCTAGACACTCTTCTATCGATCCTACACAAGGAAGACAACATAATGGGTTATGTTTGCCTATTTCTGAATAGAAGTTATATGGTTATAGATCCTCTAACATGTGACGCTTGCTTCCACCCCATATCAGCCAAAACTTCCGCACCAAGTAGAGATACTACTTGTGCATCCAAACACCCTCAACCCAGTTTTGCCATGAGATTTCACCATACCTACCTATGGATTGAGTAAGATCCTTGAAGTAAGTTGTCATCAGTCCAAAAGGCAATAAAAATTGCTCCTAAATATGTATGATCTTTTATTGTAAGGGAAAATAAGTGTTTCACGAACTTGTGATGGTAAAGAAATAAAAGTGACGGACTGCATTAATAAAGGTTGCTATCACAAAGTGCAATACAAGGCGACGTTCCTTTGCATTAAGGGTTTGCACATCCAAAAACAAAAATCACATGACAACCTCTGCTTCCCTCTACGAAGGGCCTATCTGTTACTTTTACATTCTAGTACTTACCATTATGCAAGAGTCATGGTGATCTTCACCACTTCCTATATTTTGCCTTTCTCTCTTGGCAAGCCTCATGTGTTGGGGAATGATCTAGACACATATATCCACTCGAATGTGGGTGATCATGAGTTATTTTTGTTGACATTACCCTTGAGGTAAATAGTTGGGAGGCAAAATTATAAGCCCCTATCTTTCTCTGTGTCCAATTGAAGCTTTGACCTAATGAGTACCGCATGATTGTTAGCAATTATGAAAGACTAAAAGATGATTCAGTATGTGGATTTTCTTTACAAGCCCTTATATTGACTCTTTCCTTTGTTATGATAAATTGCAATTGCCTTAATGACTGACAGCATAGTTTGTTGGTTCTCAATAGAGTTCTTTCTTCATACTTTACCTTGTGAATGAATTTCTACTCTAGTATAAGAAATTATATATCAATAACTATTGTTGTTCTTAAGGTGATCATGATGCCCTCATGTCCGTATTTTATTTTATCGACACCTCTTTCTCAAAACATGTGAACATGTTTTTCGATATTGACTTTCGCTCGGGGACAAGCAAGGTCTAAGCTTGGGGGAGTTGATACGTCCATTTTGCATCATGCTTTTATATTGATATTTATTGCATTATGGGCTGTTATTACACATTTTGGTACAATACTTATGCCTTTTCTCTCTTATTTTGCAAGGTTTACATGAAGAGGGAGAATGCCGGCAGCTAGAATTCTGAACTAGAAAAGGAGAAAACATGAGAGACCTATTCTGCACAACTCCAAAAGTCCTGAAAAGTTATGGAGAATTATTTTGGAATATATAAAAAATACCGGGCAAAAGAAATACCAGAGGGGACCCACCAGGAAGTCACAAGCCTAGGGGGCGCGTCGTGCCCCTGTGGCTTGTGGGCCCCCCTGGTAGCCCTTCGGTGTCCATCTTCTGCTATATGAAGGGTTTTGACCTGGAAAAAATCATAAGAGATCTTTCGGGATGAAGCATCGCCATCTTGAGGAGGAACTTGGGCAGAACCAATCTAGGGCTCCGGCGGAGCTGTTCTGTCAGGGAAACTTCCCTCCCGGAGGGGGAAATCGAAGCCATCGTCATCACCAACGATCCTCTCATCAAGAGGGGGTCAATCTTTGATACGTCTCCAACGTATCTATAATTTTTGATGATGTCATGCTATTATATTATCTGTTTTGGTATGCATTAATATCCTATTTTATATTATTTTTGGGACTAACCTATTAATCTAGAGCCTAGTGCCAGTTTCTATTTTTTTCCTTTTTTTGAGTTTTGCAAATATGGAAAATTAAACGAAGTCCAAACGGAATAAAATCTTTGGAATGATTTTTTCTGGAAGGAAAGAAATCCACTAGGCTTGGAGTGCATGCCAGGGGATCTACCAGGAGATCAGAAGCCTGGTAGGTGCGACCAACCCCCCTGGTCGCGCCTGGCAGGCTTGCCGTCTCCTGGCAGGTCTCCTAACCCTATTCTTCGTCCTATAAATACCCAAATATTCCCCAACACCAAAGGGAGCCACGCAAATACTTTTCTGTCGACAGAAGCCTCCATTCCCGAGAGATCCAATCTTGGAGCCTTTTTCAGTAACCTGTCGGAGGGGGTTTCGATCACAGAGGTCATCTACATCAACTCCATTGCCCCTCCGATGATGCGTGAGTAGTCCACCACAGACCTATGGGTCCATAGCTAGTATATAGATGGCTTCTTCTCTCTCTTTGATCTTGAATACCATGTTCTTCATGATCTTCATGGAGATCTATCCGATGTAATACTCTTTTGTGGTGTGTTTGTCAAGATCCGATGAATTGTGAGTTTATGTTCAGATTATTCAAGAATCTTATTTGAATCTTATCTGAATTCTTATATGCATGATTTCATATCCTTGCAAGTCTCTTTGAGTTATTGGTTTGGTTTGGTCAACTAATTGGTAATTCTTGCAATAGGAGAAGTGCTTGGTTTTGGGTTCAATCTTACGGTGTCCTCACCCAGTGACATAATAGGGGTAGCGAGGCACGTATTGTATTGTTGCCATCAAGGGTAACAAGATGGGGTTTTCATCGTATTGCTTGAGTTTATCCCTCTACATCATGTCATCTTACTTAATCCGTTACTCTGTTCTTCATGAACTTAATACTCTAGATGCAGGCAGGAGTCGGTCGATGTGTGGAGTAATAGTAGTAGATGCAGAATCGTTTCGGTCTACTTGACATGGACGTGATGCCGATATGCATGATCATTGCCTTGGATAACTACATGATTATTTGCTTTTCTATCAATTGATTGTCAGTAATTTGTTTACTCACCATGATATTTTCCTTCAAGAGAGAAGACTCTAGTGAAACCTATGGCCCCCGGGTCTACTTTCCACAATATATTTTCAGGTCTATAAACCAAAAATACCAAAAATACTTTGCTGCAATTTATTTATCTTTTACTTTCCATTCTCGTTTACATCTATCTCTACTAGATCTAATCCTTGCAAATAACCGTGAAGGGATTGACAACCCCTTTATAGCGTTGGGTGCAAGAGTTTGATTGTTTGTGTAGGTGCATCCATTGGTGATTTGCTTGTTCCTCCTACTGGATTGATACCTTGGTTCTCATCAACTGAGGGAAATACTTATCTACTTCACTGCATCTCCCTTTCCTCTTCAAGGGAAAAACAAGCAAGCTCAAGAGGTAGCAATGTCCATCAACATCTTCACTAGCACCATCTCCTCTCCAAACCCTAGTTCATCTCTTGTATCCCATCTTTGTCTCAAAATCTCAGATTGGTACCTGTGGGTTTCTAGTAGTGTTGATTACTCCTTGTAGTTGATGCTAGTTGGTTTACTTGGTGGAAGATCATATGTTCAGATCCTTAATGATAATTAATACTCCTCTAATTATGAAAATGAATATGCTTTGTGCGTAGTTACGTTTGTTCTTGAGGACATGGGATAAGTCTTGTTATAAGTAATCATGTGAATTTGGTATTCGTTCGATATTTGTATGAGATGTATGTTGTTTCTCCTCTAGTGGTGTTATGTGAACGTTGACTACATGAAACTTCACCATTATTTGGCCTAGGGGAAGGCATTGGGAAGTAATAACTAGATGATGGGTTGCTAGAGTGATAGAAGCTTAAACCCCAGTTTATGTGTTGCTTCGTAAGCGGCTGATTTGGATCCATATGTTTCATGCTATGGTTAGATTTATCTTAATTCTTCTTTCATAGTTGCAGATGCTTGCGAGAGAGGTTAACCGTAAGTGGGAGGTTTGTCCAAGTAAGGGCAGCACCCAAGCACCGGTCCACCCACATATCAAATTATCAAAGTAACGAACGCGAATCAAATGAGGATGATGAAAACCAGCTTGATAGAAATTCCCACGTGTCCTCCGGAGCACTTTGCTTTATATAAGAGTTTGTCCGGGCTTGTCCTTTGCTACAAAAAGGATTGGGCCACCTTGCTGCACCTTTGCTACATTTATTACTTTCTACCTGTTACGAATTATCTTATCACAAAACTATGTATTACCGAATATTCCAGTGCTTGCAGAGAATTCCTTACTGAAAACCGCTTGTCATTTCCTTCTACTCCTCGATGGGTTCAACACTCTTACTTATCGAAAGGACTACGATAGATCCCCTATACTTATGGGTTATCAAGACTCTTTTCTAGCGCCGTTGCCGAGGAGTGAAGCGCCTTTGGTGAGTGGAATCTGGTAAGGAAAAAATTTATATAGTGTGTTGAAATTTACTGCCACTTGTAACTACGGAAAATAATCCTTTGAGGGGCTTGTTTGGGGTATCTTCACCTCGACCGGAAGCACAAAGAGTTGCTCCTCAACCTACCGAACCTACTGAAAATGTTTATTATGAAATTCCTTCGGGTATGATAGAGAAACTGCTAGCTAATCATTATACAGCAGATGGAACACTACATCATGATTTGCATCTAATCTATGTGGATGAAGTTTTTGGATTATTTAAGCTTGCAGGTTTGCCCGAGGATGATGTCAAGAAGAAGGTCTTTCCTTTATCTTTGAAGGATAATGGATTGAAATGGTCTAGGCTATGTGATGATATTGGATCATGGAACTACAACCAATTGAAATTGGAATTTCATCAGAAGTTTTATCCTATGCATCTGGTTCATTGTGATCGGAATTATATCTATAATTTTTGGCCTCGTGAAGGGGAAAGCATCGCTAAAGCTTGGGGAGGCTTAAGTCAATGTTATATTCATTCCCCAATAATGAGCTCTCAATAGAAATTATTATTCGGAATTTTTATGCTCAACTTTCTCGTAATGATCAATCCATGCTCGATACTTCTTGTACTAGTTCCTTTATGAAGAAAGATATTGAATTAAATGGGATTTATTGGAAAGAATTAAATGCAACTCTGAAGATTGGCAACTCGACGAAGGTAAGGAGTCAGGTATAAACCTTAAGTTTGATTGTGTTATATCCTTTATACAGACCGATGCTTTTCGTGAATTTAGCACTAAATATGGACTTGACTCTGAGATAGTAGCTTCTTTCTATGAATCATTTGCTGCTCATGTTGATCTCCCTAAGGAGAAATGGTTTAAATATCCTCCTCCCATTGAAGTTAAAGTAGTTGAACCTATTAAGGGCGAAGAATAAACTATTACTTATAATGTTGATCCTCTTATTCCTGCTGCTTATATTGAGAAACCACTTTGCCCTTTTAGAATAAAGGAGCATGCTAAAGCTTCAGCTGTGGTTCGTAAGAGCTATGTTAGAACACCTACACCCACTTAACAAATTAAAGTTAAACCTAGTATTTCTATGGTTAAAGATCTCTTGGTTGATAATATTGATGGACACGTTATTCATTTCTGTGATGAAGCTGCTAGAATTGCTAGACCTCATACTAAAGATAGACATAGACCCATAGGTCGCATGCTTGATGTTTCTGTTAAAATAGGAGATCATTGTTATCTTGGCCTATGTGATGTGGGTTCTAGTGTGAGTGCAATTCCCTTTACCTTATATCAAGAAATTATGAATGATATTGCACCAACTGAATTAGAAGAAATTGATGTTACCATTAAGCTTGCCAATAGAGATACTATAGCACTAGTTGGGATTGTTAGAGGTGTTGAAGTCTTGTGTGGGAAAATAAAATATCCTACTAATTTTCTTGTTCTTGGTTCCCCGCAAGATGATTTTTGTCCCATTATATTTGGTAGGTCTTTCTTGCATACTGTTAATGCTAAGATAGATTGCGAGAAACAAACCGTTACTCTGAGTGTAGCGACCCGACCTGAAAGGTCAAGTCTCCGGTGTTTCCGTACCATCCCAAGATCATGCTGGTACACACACGGTACATCAATGTATATATCAAAGGGAAATCACACAGCATTATATTAATCGAAATCTCATATCGAGTCCTTTATTACAATAATATTACAATAAAGTGGCCAAAGGCCAACTCATGAGAATATCTAAATCTTGCGGAAGCGTCGAAGGTAGATGAGTCCATCTGACTCCAAGGGCATCTCACTGAGCATAGAACGCGTCCTCACTCCTGGTCGGAAAAATACTCTGCAACATGATACGTTGCAGCCGTGTAGGTCAGCATATGGAATATGCCGGCAAAGTCACAATAGAGGTGTGAAAATAATCAACTAGTCTATATGCATATATGGCAGGTGGGGTGGTAAGTTTTGCGTAAAGCCAATTTTTCCTACATCAAGAAAAGGGGCTAAGCAAAATGTTACTAAGTTGGTTGATTAATGAGATGGTTCCACCAACCATTTCTCATACCCAAAATTATTAAATACCCACATCATCATATTATTTGTGTTGAGAGTTCAGGAAATTTCAATTCCTTTGGCTCAAGTCGTCCATGACCGTGGACACGGCTAATCGATTAGGTTTGAAAATACTCTGCAGAGTTTTGCACACGTTCCCCACAAGATTTGGTCGCCTCCGTTTGGTTTCTCGCACTTCAGGGTGTTTGAGAAACGGATGACCAAAACATGGTCTTCCAAAGGGTTTCCCTGCGACTCTGTCGGTGCCCATCCTTTCCTACCGTTCTTCTACCTCTCGTAGCACCGCCTGTCCAGGGTCACCACGATATCCGACCAAGCCAGAGCCCATAATGACTTGTGGCTGTGCAGGTAAGCCTTGGGTCTTGAAGCACCCATCCATCTCTTTGTGCCTGGGTGGACCTTTCCGCGTGAATACTGGCCATCTCCAGCATCACCTAGGCTAACCACTGGTTTCTCCAGGGCGCCGTTCAACCATCATCCACCCAGAGGTATGTTGAAAACTTGGAGTCTTGAAATCTTGATCATTATGCAGGTCTTGAACTTATTAACTCTCTCAACTCTCATGATTCTCACAACCAACCCCGTCTACTAATAGCATAGCAAAAGTAAAACAACGTTTCCCGGGGCCAATGTTGTCAAAGAGGGTTGAGAGGGGTATCTACCACATGATACTACTACAATGTAACCAAGTTTCCAACTAACATATCTTGCATGCAACTGGGGAGATGGTAGAACTAATGCATATAAAACATGGGTAAAAGTATGATCAAGGTGACTTGCCTGATTGATGATCTTCGTACGTGAGTGACTCTAAGTAACAAGCTTCGCACTCCGAATAATCTAACGAAGCAAACAAGCACTCAAATAAGCATACAACCAAAATAAGTACTCATAACATTCAACAAAGAAGTACTAAACAATCAAGTCAAACAATGCACAAAAGTCTCTAGCAAGTAAAACACACAAGGTTTTGTTTTCCAAAGGAGATGATGAAAACACTACTACATAATAAAACTATTTTGAAATAACAAGACAATTGTTGATAGCAAGGCAACAATAGAATATTTTACTATTAAACAAAACAAAAATCAATTTAAGTTTGTTGGGAAAACTTTAGTAGAGTTTATAATAGTTTTGATAAACACTATATGAATCAACTATAGTTATACTAACAAAAAGAATGAAAAACTAACTTATAATTTGTTAACAAAACATGTTCTTGACAGAAAATAATTTACTATTAAATCTGTCTTAGAAAACAGAATTAAATTTACAAAACTTTGTTTGAAAACAAACTATTACTAGTTAGTTGTTTTAATCAAATTATGCCTATTTGAAAAGAAGTTGGGATTCCTATGTTAAATGAAATTAAACTAGGCAAATCTATATTTTTATTAACAGTGAGTGAAAACACTAAGTGTTTACTAACAGAACCTAATAAACAAATAAAACCAAATTCTAAAACAAACTAATTAAAATTGAGTTTATAAAACTATATTATAATACTATACAAATTCTGTTTTTGGTTAAAAAACTAATCAAATTAAACCTAAAAATCCTCAAACTAAGCATGAAGGTAGTCCTAACTAATACCAAACAGTAGCAAAAAGATTCATATCAAAATCTATTTTCAAACTCTAGTTATTCAGATTTTAAGATTTTGAGAAAATTTGATTAAATTCAAATTTTATAGTTCAAATTTGAAATTTAAAAGTACAGGGTGAAACTACATGAGAATTGTGAGCTATTGCAAAAAGAATCAACTCAAAACTCTAAACAGATTAAAAGATATAGCTAAAGCAAATTTGGAATACATTCTGTTTTCTGAAAAACAAAACTGAAAAGAAAAACTAACTAACGGTCGACTAGGGTGACGTGGCGACCCGTGAGTGGCTGAGGTGGGTGTCCCAGCGGGGTTACGGGAGGTCGGCCGATCCTAAGAGGATACCGGTTCAAGTAATAATAATGTTCTAATCTGGATCGTAAGATCCAGATCGAACGGTTGGGGAAGCTCACGGTGTAAAGGTCGCCGGCGTGGGGATCTCCGGCGAGTCCGGTAGCGGCGAATGCGACGGCGAGGCGCTCCGGTGGTCGGGGAGGACGGGGAAGTGGTCCGGGCGACGGCGACGGTTCTCCGGAGTCGACTGGTGGCAACAATGGGGCGAACGGTGGTCGGACGTGGTGGCTACGGTCGACGGCGAGTCCGGTGAGGGTGGGAGCTCCGGCGAGCAATTGGGGCAGCGTATCGGCGAGAGAGAGAGAGGCTCGGGGGGGAAATGGATGCGGGGAAGTGGGGCTCTTATATAGATGCTCGGGGGGTGCGGGGAAGGAGAGAGGAGAGAGATCCGGCGAGGGGAGAAACTGTCGGCGTCGGGTCCGGCGCGCGCGGGAAGGAAGGCGACGACCGCGCGAGAGAAAACGGTCGGACGGGTGGGGTCCAGCGTTAGTGAGAGGGAGATGTATCCGTTGCGCGTGGTTGGCCGGCTCGTAGTAAAAGCGCGATATAACTGCCGTGGGCCGGCCCGTTTAATACCGGAAACGGTTACCGTTACTGTTTTTCTTAAAAAAAAATCCAGAGACATTCAAATACATTTAAAGCATTCAAATCGTCTCTAAATATAGGGGTATTATATATCAAAATTAACAAAATAATAAATGCTTTTTAATGAACATTTTTATTCTGTCATTTGAACACTTTGAAAAAAATAATATTTTCAGAAATTGCCTAATTGTTTTTAAACCCTTTTTGCAAATATTTTCAAAATAACCCCTGGTTATTTTTGTTCAAATATATCACCAATTAGTCCCTGGTGTGGAGTGTCATGTTCCTCCTCTCTTATTTGAACTTTTAACCAAAATTTCAAATAGGTGAAAGCAAATATAGGAAAAGGTAGAAAGAGCTTTCTGGAATTTTTGAAAAGGCATTTCAACAAACACATACATTCAAGCAATGATGATGATGAATGCATAGCTATATTCATAACATTCCAAAATGAAATTTTGGGATGTTACAAACCTACCCACCTTAAGTTGAATCTCGCCCTCGAGATTCGGGTTGGCTAGAAAATAGGTGCGGATGGTCTCTACGAAGATCCTCTTCGCGTTCCCAGGTGGCTTCTTCCTCGGTATGGTGACTCCACAAAACTTTGCAGAACTTGATGATTCTGCTGCGGGTAACTCTGTTGGTAGTCTCGAGGATCTTGATAGGCTTCTCCTCGTAAGTCAGATCATTGTCAAGCTGTATGGCCTCTAGGGGCACTGTATCTCTCAGAGGGATATCAGCCATCTCGGCATGACATTTCTTCAGCTGGGAAACATGGAACACATCATGAACTTCGGATAATCCTTCCGGCAATTCCAGTTTGTATGCGACTTGACCTCTACGTTCAAGAATTTTGTAGGGGCCTATGAATCTGGGTGCTAATTTTCCTTTAACACCAAATCTCTTGGTTCCTCGAAGCGGGGATACACGAAGATATGCTCTGTCTCCCACTTCATATGTCACTTCTTTGCGCTTGTTGTCAGCATAACTCTTCTGTTGGGATTGAGCTATCTTGAGTCTGTCACGAATCAACTTGACTTTCTCTTCAGAATCTCGGATAAGGTCGGGACCAAAAAGTCGTCGGTCTCCAACACCATCCCACGTCAGTGGTGTTCTGCATCTCCTTCCGTATAAAGCTTCGAAAGGGGCCATCTTTAGACTGGTCTGATAACTGTTGTTGTATGAGAATTCTGCGTAAGGTAAGTTGTCATCCCAACTAGATCCATAATCTAGCGCACAAGCTCTCAACATGTCTTCCAGAATCTGGTTGACTCTCTCAGTCTGTCCATCTGTCTGCGGATGAAAAGCTGTACTGAACTCTAGCCTTGTACCCAAAGTTTCATGTAACTGATGCCAAAACTTTGAGGTAAATTGTGTTCCTCTATCTGACACGATACTCCTTGGAACTCCATGCAAACATACGATCCTGGTCATATATATCTTGGCTAGCTTAGCACTGGTATAAGTGGTTTTCACTGGAATGAAATGAGCTACCTTGGTCAAGCGATCTACCACTACCCAGATGGAATCATAACCTGAACGGGTCCTGGGCAATCCTGTGATGAAGTCCATACCAAGCTTTTCCCATTTCCACTCGGGTATCGGCAAAGGTTGTAGTAACCCTGCTGGTTTCTGATGTTCTGCCTTTACTCTCTGACAAACATCACATATTGCAACATGCTCTGCAATATCTTTCTTCATACCTGTCCACCAATAACTTTCTTTCAAATCCAGATACATCTTGGTCTTGCCTGGGTGTATCGAGTAAGGTGAAACGTGGGCTTCCTGAAGTATCAACTTCCTGAGCTCTGGTTCATTGGGCACATAAATTCGGTTCTCAAACCACAAAGTTCCGTGTTCATCCTCACGAAAACCTTTAGCTTTACCATCTTCCATTCTCTGTTTAATCTCAGCTATCTCCTTGTCCGATTTCTGGGCTTCACGAATTCTTTCGGTCAAGGTGGACTGAATTTCCAGTGTACCAACATATCCTCTTGGAACTATCTCTAGCTTGAGCCCTCTGAGATCATCGACTAACTCTTGGGGTAATCCTCCCGCTGTGTGTGTGTTCACATAAGTTTTCCGACTCAAGGCATCGGCTACAACATTAGCCTTACCTGGATGGTAGTGTAATCTCATGTCATAGTCCTTGATTAACTCTAACCATCTCCTCTGTCTGAGGTTCAACTCTTTCTGAGTGAAAATATATTTCAGGCTCTTATGGTCAGTGTAAACATCACAACTATTTCCGATAAGGAAATGTCTCCAAGTCTTGAGTGCGTGCACTACGGCTGCTAATTCCAAATCATGCGTGGCATAATTCAACTCATGAGGTCGTAGCTGTCTGGAAGCATAGGCTACAACTTTTCCATCCTGCATAAGTACTCCTCCGAGTCCTTGACGTGAAGCATCACAGTAAACCTGGAAATCCTTCCGAATATCGGGCAAGATCAATACTGGGGCTGTGATCAAACGTTCCTTCAACTCCTGGAAACTGGCTTCACATTCCTCAGTCCAAATATACTTAGATTCTTTCTTCAACAACTCTGTCATGGGCTTGGCAATCTTTGAGAAATTCTCAATGAATCTTCGGTAATATCCAGCAAGTCCAAGGAAACTGCGGATCTCCTTAACTGAGGTGGGTGACTTCCACTCGGTGACGGCTTCAACCTTAGCGGGGTCTACGGCTATTCCTTCTCCGGAAATAACATGTCCAAGGAATCCGACTTCCGTCAACCAAAATTCACATTTGCTGAACTTGGCATATAACTGATGCTCTCTCAGCTTCTCCAGAACTAAACGCAAATGTTCCTTATGCTCTTCCTCGTTCTTGGAGAATATCAGAATGTCATCGATGAACACCACGACAAACTTGTCCAAATATTCCATGAACACTTTGTTCATCAAATTCATGAAGTATGCAAGAGCATTGGTCAATCCAAAAGACATGACCGTATACTCATACAAGCCATACCTCGTGGTGAAAGCTGTTTTGGGTATATCCTGTTCACGAATTTTCAACTGGTGATACCCTGATCGAAGATCGATCTTGGAGAATACTTTGGCTCCTACGAGCTGATCAAACAAATCATTAATCATCGGCAGAGGGTACTTGTTCTTGATAGTCACCTCGTTCAAGGCACGATAATCGACTACCATTCTCAAGGATTTATCCTTCTTCTCCACCAAAAGTACTGGGGCTCCCCAAGGTGAAGAACTTGGGCGAATATAACCTTTGTCCAATAACTCCTTAATTTGCTTCTTGATTTCCAACAGATCATTTGCGGGCATCCGATAGGGTCTCTTGGAAATTGGGGCTGTCCCTGGCTGTAGTTCTATTAAGAACTCAATCTCCCTATCTGGTGGCATTCTTGGTAATTCTTCCGGAAATACATCTGGAAAGTCTTTTACCATAGGTACTTCCTCCTGAACAACTCCCATGAGGGCATTTAACCGAGCACTCATACGTGTGCGTCGGGATACATACTTAATCCTCTTGTTCTCCGGGGTGGTGAGTGAAATAGACTTGCTAGGGCAATCAAGATTTCCTTCATACTTGGTCATCCAATCCATGCCTAGGATTACATCCAATCCTTGTGACTCTAAAACGATGAGATCGGTG
The DNA here is from genome assembly GCA_022496015.1 of Hordeum marinum. Classification (NCBI taxonomy): domain Eukaryota; kingdom Viridiplantae; phylum Streptophyta; class Magnoliopsida; order Poales; family Poaceae; genus Hordeum; species Hordeum marinum. The sequence continues at coordinate 335,342,300 of CM039672.1, forward strand.
GGAAAAACATGGTTTCCTATATTGAGTTTCAAGGCATGGCATCCTATCCCTGCCATCATCATACCTCCTGGGGAACTGACCTTAATGGGCTGGCTAAGGGTTTTGGTGGGCAAACCATACTTATCCACAACTACCCTTGATATGAATGAATGAGTTGCACCAGAATCAAAAAGTACTGTAACAGGACGTGAATGCAATAAAAACTTACCAACCACAGTCTCGGGTTGATCATAGACTTCTTCCACGTCGATGTGATTCACTTGGGCACGAGGAAAAAAGTTTGGCTTCTTGGCTGCGGAATTGCCGTTGTTGTTGCCGTTTCCACTGCCTTGCTTGCTCTGGGGACACTCAGTAGCATAGTGCCCTGTCTTCTGGCACTTGAAACAGGTGATGTGACTCAGATCCTTCTGAGTAGGAACTTGACGGTGCTGGTTGTTGTTCCCATTCCCATTGTCACTCTTGAAGTTACCATGGTTGGGACGGTTGTTCCCATTTCCTCCATGATGGTGGCCTCCATGGTTATGCACAGCATGAGTGTGCTTTCCAAACTTACTGTTTCCTGATCCGGTATTCCCGGAGTACGGGGAGTAACGAGGCTTCTGATGAGTTCCAGAGTTGAACTTCCCCTGAGTGTACTTCCGCTTGCGGTTTTCAATCTGCTGTTGTTTACCTTCCAGAATAAGGGCCTTGTCCACCAACTCTTGGTAGTTGTTGAAAGTAGCCACTACCAGCTGTATGCTCAACTCGTCGTTGAGTCCTTCCAGAAACTTTTCTTGCTTGGCTGCATCATCGGCCACATCTCCTGGGGCATAACGAGCCAACATGCTGAACTCTTCCACATATTGGGCCACAGAGCGATTACCCTAGCGCAAGTTGCGAAACTCGCGCTTCTTCAGACTCATGGCTCCAGCTGAGACATGTGCGGTGCGAAAAGCAAGCTTAAACTGCTCCCAAGTCACATCTGCAATGGGATATGTGGTGGTGTAATTCTCCCACTATGAAGCTGCTGGTCCTTCCAGTTGATGTGCGGCAAATCGCACTTTCTCAGCATCAGTACATCCAGCGGTGACAAGTTCTCTCTCCATCCTACGGAGCCAGTCATCTGCCACAATAGGCTCAGTACTGCTGGAGAAAGTTGGAGAGTTCAACCTCAGAAAACGGGTGAGATTGTCAGTTTGGGGTGGATGGTGATTGTGGTTGTTCTGGTTGTTGGTCTGATTCTGAATCAATAGTTGCATCAGTGCATTCTGTTGCTGAAGGAGTTGAGTGAGTTCCGGTGGGAAAGTGAAGTCGGTCTCACGTCGTGGAGGCATCTTGCTGTTTTCAGAGGGATGAGAATTAGAATAGAACAAGGGTCTAGAAGAAATTCACTACCCATATGCAATGCAACAAACATATCACACCAAACACTCATTTTATTCAATCAACGTCAAACATCGGGAATACAAACCTCAAACAACTAAGCATCGACCTACGCTTTAACGACGAAAATAAAAGATACATGGAGGGCATAACTAATGTTTTCCTCAAAAGTGCATAGTCGTAGGTCCTCCGGTGGTGCTTTCCTCATAGTCTTCATCGTCGCTGATGAAGGGTGCCAAGTCTCCTTCGGGGTGAAGGTTTTCCCCCATGTCTAGCTGCTCCTCCAGAGTTGCGATGCGTGCATTCTGCTCATCAATCCTCTCTAGGTAGTCCTTCACTTCATGCTCATGTTCATAGTTGGCCTCTCGTAGATCAGCTTCAAGGTCCAGCTCGCGGTTCATCAGATTCTTGATAGTCTTCGTGTCAGCATGAAATCGAAGCTCCAGAGTCCTGATGTGAGTCTCCAGGGTCTGGATATATGATATGGTAGAGTCTCCAGTGGGGTTGGTGAGGATGTTGCTGTGGGCATCTCTGCGGCAAACCATGCTGAGTCCTGGCGAAATGATTCCACCTCTGTATTCCTCCTGAATACGTCCGAGGGCACGATGAATGGCCATGTCTCTTCCAAGTATCCAACTGGGTGCCACGAACTTGAGGTCGATGGGTTCCTTCCGGTTCCCAAAAGTCTTCCCTGGAATATGCACCTCGATCCTGTAGCGTCCATCTTGGGGAAATGACATGATAGGAATCCCGGTGATGCTCGGCAAAGCAATCCTTACGTCCTTGACGATCCTCATCAGCTCCTTACCAAAGGGCATCGTTGCGTCAGGCTGGCAAAACTCCGTGATCAACACTGGGATGAACGTGGCCATCTATAAATTTTGAAATAATCGGAGAGGAATCAGAAACGAATAGATGAGAGTATAAGAATTTTAAAGACAAAGAGAAACAATCCTAAGGCTTTCCAATCCTAGAGGTTACGTCCTACGGTCAGCGTGTGCTCTGATACCATTTCTGTAGCGACCCGACCTGAAAGGTCAAGTCTCCGGTGTTTCCGTACCATCCCAAGATCATGCTGGTACACACACGGTACATCAATGTATATATCAAAGGGAAATCACATAGCATTATATTAATCGAAATCTCATATCGAGTCCTTTATTACAATAATATTACAATAAAGTGGCCAAAGGCCAACTCATGAGAATATCTAAATCTTGCGGAAGCGTCGAAGGTAGATGAGTCCATCTGACTCCAAGGGCATCTCACTGAGCATAGAACGCGTCCTCACTCCTGGTCGGAAAAATACTCTGCAACATGATACGTTGCAGCCGTGTAGGTCAGCATATGGAATATGCCGACAAAGTCACAATAGAGGTGTGAAAATAATCAACTAGTCTATATGCATATATGGCAGGTGGGGTGGTAAGTTTTGCGTAAAGCCAATTTTTCCTACATCAAGAAAAGGGGCTAAGCAAAATGTTACTAAGTTGGTTGATTAATGAGATGGTTCCACCAACCATTTCTCATACCCAAAATTATTAAATACCCACATCATCATATTATTTGTGTTGAGAGTTCAGGAAATTTCAATTCCTTTGGCTCAAGTCGTCCATGACCGTGGACACGGCTAATCGATTAGGTTTGAAAATACTCTGCAGAGTTTTGCACACGTTCCCCACAAGATTTGGTCGCCTCCGTTTGGTTTCTCGCACTTCAGGGTGTTTGAGAAACGGATGACCAAAACATGGTCTTCCAAAGGGTTTCCCTGCGACTCTGTCGGTGCTCATCCTTTCCTACCGTTCTTCTACCTCTCGTAGCACCGCCTGTCCAGGGTCACCACGATATCCGACCAAGCCAGAGCCCATAATGACTTGTGGCTGTGCAGGTAAGCCTTGGGTCTTGAAGCACCCATCCATCTCTTTGTGCCTGGGTGGACCTTTCCGCGTGAATACTGGCCATCTCCAGCATCACCTAGGCTAACCACTGGTTTCTCCAGGGCGCCGTTCAACCATCATCCACCCAGAGGTATGTTGAAAACTTGGAGTCTTGAAATCTTGATCATTATGCAGGTCTTGAACTTATTAACTCTCTCAACTCTCATGATTCTCACAACCAACCCCGTCTACTAATAGCATAGCAAGAGTAAAACAACGTTTCCCGGGGCCAATGTTGTCAAAGAGGGTTGAGAGGGGTATCTACCACATGATACTACTACAATGTAACCAAGTTTCCAACTAACATATCTTGCATGCAACTGGGGAGATGGTAGAACTAATGCATATAAAACATGGGTAAAAGTATGATCAAGGTGACTTGCCTGATTGATGATCTTCGTACGTGAGTGACTCTAAGTAACAAGCTTCGCACTCCGAATAATCTAACGAAGCAAACAAGCACTCAAATAAGCATACAACCAAAATAAGTACTCATAACATTCAGCAAAGAAGTACTAAACAATCAAGTCAAACAATGCACAAAAGTCTCTAGCAAGTAAAACACACAAGGTTTTGTTTTCCAAAGGAGATGATGAAAACACTACTACATAATAAAACTATTTTGAAATAACAAGACAATTGTTGATAGCAAGGCAACAATAGAATATTTTACTATTAAACAAAACAAAAATCAATTTAAGTTTGTTGGGAAAACTTTAGTAGAGTTTATAATAGTTTTGATAAACACTATATGAATCAACTATAGTTATACTAACAAAAAGAATGAAAAACTAACTTATAATTTGTTAACAAAACATGTTCTTGACAGAAAATAATTTACTATTAAATCTGTCTTAGAAAACAGAATTAAATTTACAAAACTTTGTTTGAAAACAAACTATTACTAGTTAGTTGTTTTAATCAAATTATGCCTATTTGAAAAGAAGTTGGGATTCCTATGTTAAATGAAATTAAACTAGGCAAATCTATATTTTTATTAACAGTGAGTGAAAACACTAAGTGTTTACTAACAGAACCTAATAAACAAAGAAAACCAAATTCTAAAACAAACTAATTAAAATTGAGTTTATAAAACTATATTATAATACTATACAGATTCTGTTTTTGGTTAAAACACTAATCAAATTAAACCTAAAAATCCTCAAACTAAGCATGAAGGTAGTCCTAACTAATACCAAACAGTAGCAAAAAGATTCATATCAAAATCTATTTTCAAACTCTAGTTATTCAGATTTTAAGATTTTGACAAAATTTGATTAAATTCAAATTTTATAGTTCAAATTTGAAATTTAAAAGTACAGGGTGAAACTACATGAAAATTGTGAGCTATTGCAAAAAGAATCAACTCAAAACTCTAAACAGATTAAAAGATATAGCTAAAGCAAATTTGGAATACATTCTGTTTTCTGAAAAACAAAACTGAAAAGAAAAACTAACTAACGGTCGACTAGGGTGACGTGACGACCCGTGAGTGGCTGAGGTGGGTGTCCGAGCGGGGTTACGGGCGGTCGGCCGATCCTAAGAGGATACCAGTTCAAGTAATAATAATGTTCTAATCTGGATCGTAAGATCCAGATCGAACGGTTGGGGAAGCTCACGGTGTAAAGGTCGCCGGCGTGGGGATCTCCGGCGAGTCCGGTAGCGGCGAATGCGACGGCGAGGCGCTCCGGTGGTCGGGGAGGACGGGGAAGTGGTCCGGGCGACGGCGACGGTTCTCCGGAGTCGACTGGTGGCAACAATGGGGCGAACGGTGGTCGGACGTGGTGGCTACGGTCGACGGCGAGTCCGGTGAGGGTGGGAGCTCCGCCGAGCAATTGGGGCAGCGTCTCGGCGAGAGAGAGAGAGGCTCGGGGGGAAATGGATGCGGGGAAGTGGGGCTCTTATATAGATGCTCGGGGGGTGCGGGGAAGGAGAGAGGAGAGAGATCCGGCGAGGGGAGAAACTGCCGGCGTCGGGTCCGGCGCGCGCGGGAAGGAAGGCGACGACCGCACGAGAGAAAACGGTCGGACGGGTGGGGTCCAGCGTCAGTGAGAGGGAGATGTATCCGTTGCGCGCGGTTGGCCGGCTCATAGTAAAAGCGCGATATAACTTCCGTGGGCCGGCCCGTTTAATACCGGAAACGGTTACCGTTACTGTTTTTCTTAAAAAAAATTCTAGAGACATTCAAATACATTTAAAGCATTCCATTCGTCTCTAAATATAGGGGTATTATATATCAAAATTAACATAATAATAACTGCTTTTTAATGAACATTTTTATTCTGTCATTTGAACACTTTGAGAAAATAATATTTTCAGAAATTGCCTAATTGTTTTTAAACCCTTTTTGCAAATATTTTCAAAATAACCCCTGGTTATTTTTGTTCAAATATATCACCAATTAGTCCCTGGTGTGGAGTGTCATGTTCCTCCTCTCTTATTTGAACTTTTAACCAAAATTTCAAATAGGTGAAAGCAAATATAGGAAAAGGTAGAAAGAGCTTTCTGGAATTTTTGAAAAGGCATTTCAACAAACACATACATTCAAGCAATGACGATGATGAATGCATAGCTATATTCATAACATTCCAAAATGAAATTTTGGGATGTTACACTGAGATTTGGGGATGTGTCCCATGAGTTTAATTTCTCTAAATTTCATAGACAACCCATGACAAAGAATTGCCTATTAAGGATGAAATTATTGGTCTTGCTTCTATTGTTGTGCCCCCTACTGATCCCTTAGAACAATATTTGTTAGACCATAGAAATGATATGCATATGAATGAAAGGAATGAAATAGATAGGATTTTCTTTCATCAACATCCTAGTTTGAAACACAACTTGCCTGTTGAAATACTTTGGGATCCTCCTCCACCCAAGGGTGATCCCGTGTTTGAGCTTAAACAATTACCGGATACTCTGAAATATGCTTATCATGATGAAAAGAAGATATATCCTGTTATTATTAGTGCTAACCTTTCAGATCATGAAGTAAATATATTATTGAAATCTCCGAGGAAGCATCGTGCTGCTATTGGATATACCGTTGATGATCTTAAGGGCATTAGTCCCACTCTATGCCAGCATAAAATTAATATGAAACCTGATGCTAAACCAGTTGTTGAACACCAACGACAGTTAAATCCTAAAATGAAAGAAGTGGTAAGAAATGAAATATTAAAGCTTCTGGAGGCAGGTATAATTTATCCTATTGCTGATAGTAGATGGGTTAGACCCATTCATTGTGTCCCTAAGAAGGGAGGTATTACCGTTGTTCCTAATGATAAAAATGAATTGATCCCGCAAAGAATTATTACAGGATATAGGATGGTAATTGATTTTAGGAAATTAAATAAAGATACTAGGAAAGATCATTACCCTCTACCTTTTATTGATCAAATGCTAGAAAGACTATCTAAACACACACACTTCTGCTTTCTAGATGGTTACTCTGGTTTCTGTCAAATACCTGTGTCAAAAGAGGATCAAGAAAAGACAAATTTTACTTTCCCTTTCGGTACCTTTGCTTATAGACGTATGCCTTTTGGTTTATGCAATGCACCTGCTGCCTTTCAAAGATGTATGACTGCTATATTCTCTGACTTTTGTGAAAAGATTTCTGAGGTTTTCATGGATGATTTCTCCGTTTACGAAACTTCTTTTGATGATTGCTTGAGCAACCTTGATCGAGTTTTGCAGAGATGTGAAGAAACGAATCTTGTCTTGAATTTGGAGAAGTGCCACTTTATGTTTAATGAGGGATTGTCTGGGACACAAAATCTCCGGAAGAGGTATTGAGGTGGATAAAGCTAAAGTAGACGCTATTGAAAAAATGACGTGTCCCACGGATATCACAGGTATAAGAAGTTTCCTTGGTCATGCTGGTTTCTATTGGAGATTTATTAAATACTTATCTAAAATTTCTTGGCCTCTCACTAATCTCTTGCAAAAAGATGTTCCTTTTGTTTTTGATGATGATTGTGTAGAAGCATTTGAAATCCTTAAGAAAGCCTTGATTTCTGCACCTATTGTTCAACCACCTGATTGGAACCTAACCTTTGAAATTATGTGTGATGCTAGTGATTAGGCCGTTGGTGCTATTCTAGGACAAAGAGTTGATAAGAAATTAAATGTTATCCATTATGCTAGTAAAACTCTAGACAATGCTCAAAGAAATTATGTTACCACTGAAAAAGAATTTTTAGCAGTTGTGTTTGCTTGTGACAAGTTCAGACCTTATATTGTTGACTCCAAAGCAACCATTCACACTAATCATGCTGCTATTAAATATCTTATGGAAAAGAAAGATGCTAAACGAAGACTTATTAGATGTGTTCTTTTGCTACAAGAATTTGATTTGCATATTATTGATAGAAAGGGTGATGAGAACCCCGTAGCAGATAACTTGTCTAGGTTAAAGAATGTTCTTGATGACCCACTATCTATTGATGATAGCGTTCATGATGAACAATTAGTTTTCATAAATGCTTCGCGTAATGCTCCATGCTATGCTTACTTTGCTAATTACATTGTTGCTAAATTTATACCGCCTAGTTTCACATACCAACAAAAGAAAAAGTTCCTCTATGATTTAAGACATTACTTTTGGGATGATCCACACCTTTATAAAGAAGTGGTAGATGGTGTTATTAGACGTTGTGTACCTGAGCATGAACACGAACAGATCCTACACAAGTGTTATTCCGAGGCCTACGGAGGACACCACGCTTGAGATAGAACTGCACCCAAGGTATTACAATCTGGTTTTTATTGGCCTACTCTCTTCAAGGATGCTCGTAAGTTTGTCTTGTCTTGCGACGAATGTCAAAGAATTGGTAATATTAGTAGATGTTAGGAAATGCCTATGAATTACTCACTTGTTATTGAACCTTTTGATGTTTGGTTTTTTTATTATATGGAACCTTTTCCAAAGTCCAACGAGTATAATCATATTCTAGGTGTGTTGATTATGTTACCAAGTGGGTAGAAGCTATTCCAACTAGTAGTGTTGATCATAACACTTCTATTAAAATGCTTAAAGAAGTTATTTTCCCTTGATTTGGAGTCCCTAGATATTTAATGACGGATGGTGGTGCACACTTTATTCATGGTGCTTTCCGTAAATTGCTTGCTAAGTATGATGTTAATCATAGAATTGCATCTCCATATCATCCTTAGTCTAGTGGTCAAGTAGAATTAAGCAATAGAGAAATTAAATTGATCTTGCAATAGACTGTTAATAGATCTAGAAATAATTGGTCTAAGAAACTTGATGATGCATTATGGGCTTATAGAACTGCTTACAAAAACCCTATGGGTATGTATCCGTATAAAATGGTTTATGGTAAAGCATGTCACTTACCTCTTGAACTAGAACATAAGGCTTATTAGGCAATTAAAGAGCTCAACTATGATTTTAAACTTGCCGGTGAGAAGAGGTTATTTGACATTAGCTCACTTGATGAGTGAAGAACCTAGGCCTATGAGAATGCCAAGTTGTTTAAAGAAAAGGTTAAGAGATGGCATGATAAAAGGATACAAAAGCGTGAATTCAATGTAGGTGACCATGTCTTGCTATACAATTCTTGTTTAAGATTTTATGCAGGAAAACTTCTCTCTAAATGACAAGCCTCCAACCTCATCAACAACTCCAACATCACCACCTTAGAAAAAAGATAACTAAACACATGGGTATGGGCACTCCCCTTGTCTTTTGCCAAGCTTGGGGGAGGTGCCCTGGTATCGTATCACCATCACATCTTTTACTTTTATCATTTTTCCTAGTTTGATCCTTTTGGTTATATCTTGATCTAGTAGAATAAGGTTTTTAGTATGATCTAGCTTTGAGTTCTCCTTTATGTTCCTCATATGTAAGCGAGTCCGAGAGTTATATAATAAAAAGTAGTTTTGAGTTGAGGGCTTTGCTTGCTGTTATGATCTTGAGAAAAATAAATAGAAAGAAGTATAGAATAAAAGCAAAAAAGTGTATATGATGATCTTATGGGGAGTGATTACTTCACATATAAGAAGTATGTCGATTGAAATTTGTTGAGTGTTGACAAACATAGCGATTGGTCATTGTTGCAATTAAAGGAATTAATAAATAAGGAGGGTTCACATATAAATATATTATCTTGGACATTTTTTATAATTGTGAGCACTCATTAAAATATTATATGCTAAAAAGTTGATGTTGGACAAGGAACACAACATAATGGGTTATGTTTGCCTATTTCTAAATAGAAGTTATATGGTGATAGATCCTTTAACATGTGACGCTTGCTTCCACCCCATATCAGCCAAAACTTCCACACCAAGTAGAGATAGTACTTGTGCATCCAAACACCCTCAACCCAGTTTTGCCATGAGAGTCCACCATACCTACCTATGGATTGAGTAAGATCCTTCAAGTAAGTTGTCATCAGTGCAAAAAGCAATAAAAATTGCTCTAAAATATGTATGATCTTTTATTGTAAGGGAAAATAAGTGTTGCACGAACTTGTGATGGTAAAGAAATAAAAGCGACGGACTGCATAACAAAGGTTGCTATCACAAATGGCAATACAACGCGACGTTCCTTTGCATTAAGGGTTTGCACATCAAAAAACAAAAATCACATGACAACCTCTGCTTCCCTCTACGAAGGGCCTATCTATTACTTTTACTTTCTAGTACTTACCTTTATGCAAGAGTCATGGTGATCTTCACCACTTCCTATATTTTGCCTTTCTCTCTTGGCAAGCGTCATGTGTTGGGGAATGATCTAGACACATATATCCACTCGGATGCGGGTGATCATGAGTAATTTTTGTTGACATTACCCTTGAGGTAAATAGTTGGGAGGCAAAATTATAAGCCCCTATCTTTCTCTGTGTCCAATTGAAGCTTTGACCTCATGAGTACCGTGTGAGTGTTAGCAATTATGAAAGACTAAAAGATGATTGAGTATGTTGATTTTCTTTATAAGCCCTGATATTGACTCTTTCCGATGTTATGATAAATTACAATTGCCTCAATGACTGAGATCATAGTTTGTTGGTTCTCAATAGAGTTCTTGGTTCATACTTTACCTTGTGAATGAATTGTTACTCTAGTATAAGAAATTATATATCAATAAGTATTTTTGTTCTTAAGGTGATCATGATGCCCTCATGTCCATATTTTTATTATCGACACCTCTTTCTCTAAACATGTGGACATATTTTTTGATCTCTGCTTTCGCTTGGCGACAAGCGAGGTCTAAGCTTGGGGGAGTTTATACGTCCATTTTGCATCATGCTTTTATATTGATATTTATTGCATTATTGGCTGTTATTACACATTTTGGTACACTACTTATGCCTTTCTCTCTTATTTTACAAGGTTTACATGAAGAGGGAGAATGCCAACAACTAGAATTCTGGACTAGAAAAGGAGCAAATATGAGAGACCTATTCTACACAACTCCAAAAGTCCTATAAAGTTACAGAGAATTATTTTGGAATATATAAAAAATACTGGGCAAAAGAAATACCAAAGGGGACCCACCAGGAGGTCACAAGCCTGGGGGCACGACCTACCCCCTGGTCATGCCCCTATGGCTCCTGGTCCCCCTGGCAGCCCTCCGGTGCCCATCTTCTACTATATGAAGGGTTTTGACCTGGAAAAAACATAAGAGAGCTTTCGGGACGAAGCGCCACCGTCTCGAGGCGGAACTTGGGAAGAATCAATCTAGGGCTCCGGCGGAGCTGTTCTGCCGGGGAAGCTTCTCTCCCGAAGGGGAAAGCGAAGCCATCGTCATCACCAACGATCCTCTCATCGAGAGTCTTCACCAGCACCATCTCCTCTCCAAACCCTAGTTCATCTTTTGTATCCGATCTTTGTCTCAAAACCTCAGATTGGTACCTGTGGGTTGCTAGTAGTGTTGATTACTCCTTGTAGTTGATGCTAGTTGGTTTACTTGATGGAAGATCATATGTTCATATCCTTAATGATAATTAATACTCCTCTGATTATGAACATGAATATGCTTTGTGAGTATTTACGTCTGTTCCTCGGGACATGGGATAAGTCTTGTTATAAGTAATCATGTGAATTTGGTATTCGTTCAATATTTTGATGAGATGTATGTTGTATCTCCTCTAGTTGAGTTATGTGAATGTCGACTACATGACACTACACCATTATTTGGGCCTAGGGGAAAGCATTGGGAAGTAATAAGTAGATGATGGGTTGCTAGAGTGACAGAACCTTAAACCCCAGTTTATGCGTTGCTTTGTAAGGGGCTGATTTGGATCCATATGTTTGATGCTATGGTTAGATTTATCTTAATTCTTATTTGGTAGTTGCGAATGCTTGCGAGAGAGGTTAATCGTAATTGGGAGGTTTGTCCAAGTAAGGGCACCACCAAAGCACCGGTCCACCCACATATCAAATTATCAAAGTAACGAACGCGAATCAAATGAGGATGATGAAAACCAGCTTGACAGAAATTCCCACGTGTCCTCTGGAGCACTTTGCTTTATATAAGAGTTTGTCCGGGCTTGTCCTTTGCTACAAAAAGGATTGGGCCTCCTTACTGCACCTTTGTTACATTTATTACTTGCTACCCGTTACAAATTATCTTATCACAAAACTACCTGTTACCGAATATTTCAGTGCTTGCAGAGAATACCTTACTGAAAACCACTTGTCATTTCCTTCTGCTCATCGTTGGGTTCGACACTCTTACTTATCGAAAGGACTACCATAGATCCCCTATACTTGTGGGTCATCAGGGTCCCGGTGCCTCCCGTGCCCACTCGTGCCGAGCGGCATGCCGAGATCACCACGATCCGGTCGTCGCTGTTGGAGACGGTGCGTCAGCAGCGGAGGTACGTCCCGGATAGCCACAATATGTGCTCGGCTTACTTCGAGTGCCGCCATGAGGAGCAGTTCCCCTCCACGAATGGCGCTCCAGCCCGCGGGCGCCACAACTCCGAGGGCGCGTTGGCTGTGGGCGTCCACGGGTGCACGCTCGAAGCCGTCCATGATCACATCGAGGGCGGCAACTCGCCGCATCTCGATTACCCGGATCCACCGTCCATCTCGCATCGGAGAGGCTCCTCGTGGAAGCCGAGGCACATGTTGATGTCGTCGTCCTCTTCTGGCTTTCACTCCCACTCTTCCAGCGCACGGACGCTGCTCGCCGCCATGAAGGAAGAGCCCCGCGAGACGCCGCGCCGACGTAGCGATGGCATCACCATAAACAAGGTTGGACGCCGCGAGACTTCCCCCACTTCTTGCGACCACCTTCATCTTGTCAGGCAAAGACGGAGCCGGACACAGCGGCAACGCCCGTCGCCATCAAGCAGGAGCACCTAGCCATGACCACCAACAACAAGACCGCCCTCAAGTGGGCACGGGAGGACTACGTCCGCAAGAAGATGGTGCGTTAGCTCTACGCCCTCGATGAGATCACCGATCGTCACCACGGCCGCGAGGAGGGTGGTGTCATCATCCACAACGACAACGATGAGGAGGCGCCCAGGCCCTCTAACCCCGAGCTGCATTGTTTCAGCGATCCAGGGCAGGGTTGCAGTAGGGACGGCCGCGACGGAGCGCATGACAGCGATGATGACATCAACGACGACGGCGACGACGGCGACTACACCGCCTTCTATAGGCTCCTCAGCATGTAGAGGGCAGCGGCAACATGCATGCGGAGGACGATATAGTTTTATTTAGTTTTTATGTCTTATTTTAGTTTTTTGTATAAATATGAATGAATCGCTTGAACTTGCCTGAAGTTTGTTCAAGTCTGAGTCATTTTGGTCGATTTTTTTGGGGTTTTTGTTTTCAAAAATCGGTGTCAGGGGCCATCTCAGGGGGGCAACTGGGAACCAAACCGCCCCATGCCATTTTATCGCCAGTTGACCCCCGGGAGGCACTATTTCATCCCGTGGGAGCGCCAAACGGATGGAGATGCTCTAAAGCATCAAGGTGACCATTAAACTTGTGGAACGCTTGTGTTCAACCGGATGATGATAAGTGAGGGTGCGTCGACCACCTCCGTGACCATCCAATCAATCATTGATTGCGTGGCACGCAACAACCTCCTACCACTTAGTAACGTGGGTTGTGTTGGAAGACAGTCTAACGTGAGACGTCTTGTGTTGTGGACTGATACGTCCATTTTGCATCATGATTTTATATGCATATTTATTGCATTATGGGCTGTTATTACACATTTTGGTACAATACTTAGCCCTTTTCTCTCTTATTTTACAAGGTCTACATGAAGAGGGAGAATGCCGGCAACGGGAATTCTGGACTGGAAAAGGAGCAAATCTGAGATACCTATTCTGCGCAACTCCAAAAGTCATGAAAATCTACAAAGAATTATTTTGGAATATATAAAAAAATACTGGGCGAAAGACATACACCAGGGGCCCCACCAGGGGCCACAAGCCTGCTGGGCGCGGCCACCCCCTGACCATGCCTAGCGAGCTTGTGGCCTACCTGGCCATCCTTCGGTGCCCATCTTCTGCTATACTGAGGGTTTCGTCGAGGAAAAAAATCATAAGAGACCTTTCGGGACGAAGCGCCGCCGTCTCGAGGCGGAACTTGGGCAGAACCAATCTAGAGCTCCGACAATGCGATCTTGTCGGTGAAACTTCCCTCTAAGAGGGGGAAATCAAAGCCATCGTCATCACCAACAATCCTCTCATCGAGAGGGGGTCAATCTCCATCAACATCTTCATCAGAACCATCTCCTCTCCAAACCCTAGTTCATCTCTTGTATCCGATCTTTGTCTCAAAACCTCATATTGGTACATGTGTGTTGCTAGTAGTGTTGATTACTCCTTGTAGTTGATGCTAGTTGGTTTACTTGGTGGAATTATATGTTCAAATCCTTGATTATAACTTATACTCCTCTAATTATGAACATGAATATGCTTTGTGAGTAGTTACGTTTGTTCCTGAGGACATGGGATAAGTCTTGTTATAAGTAATCATGTGAATTTGGTATTCGTTCAATTTTTTGATAAGATGTATGTTGTCTCTCCTCTAGTGGTGTTATGTGAACGTCGACTACATAACACATCACCATTCCTTGGGCCTAGAGGAAGTCATTGGGAAGTAATAAGTAGATGATGGGTTGCTAGAGTGACAGAATCTTAAACCCTAGTTTATGCGTTGCTTGGTAAGGGGCTGATTTGGATCCACACGTTTCATGCCATGGTTAGATTTATCTTAATTCTTCTCTCATAGTTGCAGATGCTTGCGGGAGGGGTTAATCGTAAGTGGGAGGCTTGTCCAAGTAAGGAAAGCACCCAAGAACCGGTCCACCCACATTTCAAATTATCAAAGTAGCGAACGCGAATCAAATGAGCATGATGAAAACTAGCTTGACATAAATTCCCATGTGTCCTCGGGAGTGCTTTGCTTTATATAAGAGTTTGTCCAGGCTTGTCCTTTGTTATAAAAAGGATTGGGCTACCTTGCTGCACCTTTTTTACAATTGTTACTTGCTACCCGTTACAAATTATCTTATCACAAAACTATCTGTTACCGATAATTTCAGTGCTTGCAGAGAATATCTTACTGAGAACCGTTTGTCATTTCCTTCTGCTCCTCATTGGGTTCGACACTCTTACTTATCGACAGGACTACGATAGATCCCCTATAATTGTGGGTCATCAATACTCTTTTCTGGCGCCGTTGCCGGGGAGTGAAGCGCCTTTCGTGAGTGCAACTTGGTAAGGAAAAATTTATATAGTGTGCTGAAATTTACTATCACTTGTTACTATGGAAAATAATACTTTGAGGGGCTTGTTTGGGGTATCTTCACCTCGACTGGAAACACAAAGAGTTGTCCCTCAACCTACTGAACCTACTGAAAATATTTATTATGAAATTCCTTCTGGTATGATAGAGAAACTGCTAGCTAATCCTTATGTAGGAGATGGAACACTACATTATGATTTGCATCCAATCTATGTGGATGAAGTTTGTGGATTATTGAAGCTTGCAGGTATGCCCGAGGATCACATCAAGAAGAAGGTCTTTCCTTTATCTTTGAAGGAGAAGGCATTGACATGGTATAGGCTATGTAATGATATTGTATCATGGAGCTACAACCGGTTGAAAATGAATTTCATCAGAAGTTCTATCCTATGCATCTACTTCATCGTGATCGGAATTATATTTATAATTTTTGGCCTCGTGAAGGAGAAAGAATCGGTCAAGCTTGGGGGAGGCTTAAGTCAATGTTATATTCATGCCCCAATCATGAGCTCTCAAGAGAAATTATTATTCAGAATTTTTATGCTCAGCTTTCTCGTAATGATCAATCCATGCTCGATACTTCTTGTGCTGGTTCTTTTATGAAGAAATATATTGAATACAAATGGAATTTATTGGACAGAATTAAACGCAACTCTAAAGATTAGGAACTCGACAAAGGTAAGGAGTCAAGTATAAATCTTAAGTTTGATTGCGTTAAATCCTTCGTCGACACCGATGCTTTTCGTGAATTTAGCACTAAATATGGACTTGACCCTGAGATAGTAGCTTCTTTTTGTGAATCTTTTGCTACTCATGTTGGTCTCCCTAAGGAGAAGTGGTTTAAATATCATCCTCCCATTGAAGTGAAAGTAATGGAACCTATTAAAGTTGAAGAGAAAATTATTACTTACAATGTTGATCTTGTTATCCCTACTGCTTACATTGAGAAACCACCTTTCCCTATTAGGATAAAGGTACATGCTTAAGCTTCAAGTGTGGTCCGTAAGAGTTGTATTAGAACACCTACACCCCCTGAACAAATCAAAGTTGAACCTAGTATTGCTATGGTTAAAGATCTCTTGGTTGATAATATGGATGGGCATGTTATTCATTTCTATGATGAAGCTGCTAGAATTGCTAGACCTGATACTAAGCATAAACATAGACCAGTTGTTGGCATGCATGTTGTTTCTGTTAAAATAGGAGATCATTGTTATCATGGCTTATGTGATATGGGTGCTAGCGTAAGTGCAATCCCCTATTCCTTATACAAAGAAATCATGCATGATATTGCACCAGTTGAACTAGAGGATATTGATGTTACTATTAAGCTCGCTAATAGAGACACTATTGCACCGATAGGGATTGTTAGAGATGTTGAAGTCTTTTGTGGGAAAGTATACTGATTTTCTTGTTCTTAGTTCCCCACAAGATAATTTTTGTCCCACTATATTTGGCAGACCCTTCTTGAATAATGTTAATGCTAAAATTGATTGTGAGAAACAAATAGTTACTGTGAGCTTTGGGGATGTGTCCCATGAGTTTAATTTCTCTAAATTTCATAGACAACCCCATGACAAGGAATTGCCTAGTAAATATGAAATTGTTGGTCTCGCTTCTATTGTTGTGCCTCCTACTGATCCCTTAGAACAATATTTGCTAGACCATGAAAATGATATGCATATGAATGAGAGGAATGAAATAGATGAAATTTTCTTTGAGCAGTAGCCTATTTTGAACATAACTTACCTGTTGAAATACTTGGGGATCCTCCTTCACCCAAGGGTGATCCCGTGTTTGAGCTCAAGCAATTACCCGATACGTTGAAATATGCCTATCTTGATGAAAACGAGATATATCCTGTTATTGTTAGTGCTAAACTTTTAGAGCATGAAGAATAGAGATTATTGAAAACTCTGAGGAAGCACCGTGCTGCTATTGGTTATACTCTTGATGATCTTAAGGGCATTAGTCCCACTCTATTCCAGCATAAAATTAATATGGATCCTGATGCCAAACCAGTTATTGATCACCAACGACGATTGAACCCTAAGATGAAAGAAGTGGTAAGTAAAGAAGTACTAAAGCTTCCGGAGGCAGGTATAATTTATCCTGTTGCTGATAGTAGATGGGTTAGTCCCGTCCATTGTGTCCCTAAGAAGGGAGGTATTACCGTTGTTCCTAAGGATAAAAATGAATTGATCCCGCAAAGAATAGTTGCTGGTTATAGAATGGGAATTGATTTTAGGAAACTAAATAAAGCTACTAAGAAAGATCATTACCCTTTACCTTTTATTGATCAAATGCTAGAAAGATTATCCAAACATACTCATTTTTGCTTTCTAGATGGTTACTCTGGTTTCTCTCAAATACCCGTATCAAGCCAGGATCAAGAAAAAATTACTTTTACTTGCCCTCTTGGTACCTTTGCTTATATACGTATGCCTTTTGGTTTATGCAATGCACCTGCTACCTTTCAAAGATGTATGATGGCTATATTCTCTGACTTTTGTGAAAAGATTCTTGAGGTTTTCATGGATGATTTTTCCGTTTACGGAACATCCATTGATGATTGTTTGAGCAACCTTGATCGAGTTTTGCAGAGATGTGAAGAAACTAATGTTGTCTTGAGTTGGGAAAGTGCCACTTTATGGTTAATGAAGGTACTGTCTTAGGGCACAAGATCTCCGAAAGAGATATTTAAGTTGATAAAGCTAAAGTTGATGCTATTGAAAAAATGTCGTGCCCTACGGGTATCAAAGATATAAGAAGTTTCCTTGGTCATGCTGGTTTCTATAGGAGGTTTATCAAAGATTTCTCTAAGATTTCTAGGCCTCTCACAAACCTTTTGCAAAAAGATGTTCCGTTTGTTTTTTATGATGATTGCGTAGAAGCATTTGAAGTTCTTAAGAATGCACTGATTACCACACCTGTTGTTCAACCACCCGACCGGAACCTACCTTTTGAATTTATGTGTGATGCTAGTGATTATGCTATTGGTTCTGTTCTAGGACAAAGAGTCGATAAGAAATTAAATGTTACCCATTATGCTAGTAAAACTCTAGACAATGCTCAAAGAAACTATGCTACTACTGAAAAGGAATTTTTAGCATTTGTGTTTGCTTGTGATAAGTTTAGACCTTATATTGTTGATTCCAAAGTAACTGTTCACACCGATCATGCTTCTATAAGTACCTTATGGAGAAGAAAGATGCTAAACCTAGACTTATTAGGCGGGTCCTTATGCTACAAGAATTTGATTTGCATATCATTGATAGAAAGGGTGATGAGAACCCTGTGGCAGATAACCTGTCTAGGTTAGAAAATGTTCTTGATGACCCACTACCTATTGATGATAGCTTTCCTGATGAACAATTAGCTGTCGTGAATACTTCACATAATGATCCTTGGTATGCTAATTATGCCAATTACATTGTTGCTAAATTTATACCTCCTAGTTTCACATACGACAAAACAAAAAGTTCTTCTATGATTTAAGGCATTACTTTTGGGATGACCCACATATCTATAAAGAAGGAGTAGATGTTAGTATTAGACATTGTGTACCTGAGCATGAACAGGAACATATGTTACGCAAGTGTCACTCTGAAGCCTACGGGGGACATCACGCTGGAGATAGAACCGCACAGAAGGTACTACAATCTGGGTTTTATTGGCCTACTCTATTCAAGGATGCTCGTAAGTTTGTCTTATCCTGTGATGAATGTCAAATAATTGGTAATATTAGTAGATGTCAGGAAATGCCTATGAATTACTCTCTTTTTATCGAACCATTTGATGTTTGGGGCTTTGATTATATGGGGTCTTTTCCACAATCTAACGGGTATACTCATATTCTAGTCGTTGTTGATTATGTCACTAAGTGGGTATAAGCTATTCCAACTAGTAGCGCTGATCATAACACTTCTATTAAAATGCTTAAAGAAGTTATTTTCCCTAGATTTGGAGTCCCTAGATATTTGATGACTGATGGTGGTTCACATTTTATTCATGGTGCTTTCCGTAAATTGCTCGCTAAATATGATGTTAATCATAGAGTTGCATCTCCTTATCATCCTCAGTCTAGTGGTCAAGTAGAATTGAGCAATAGAGATATTAAATTGATTTTGCATAAGACTGTTAATAGATCTAGGAAGAATTGGTCTAAGAAACTTGACGATGCATTGTGGGCTTATAGAACCGCTTACAAAAACCCTATGGGCATGTCTCCGTATAAGATGGTTTATGGTAAAGCATGTCACTTACCTCTAGAGCTAGAACATGAGGCTTATTGGGCAATCAAAGAGATCAATTAGGATTTCAAATTTGCTGGTGAGAAGAGGTTATTTGACATTAGCTCACTTGATGAATGGAGAACCCAAGCCTATGAGAATGCTAAGTTAAGAGATGACATGATAGAAGGATACAAAAGCATGAATTTAATGTAGGTGATCATGTCTTGCTATACAATTCTCGTTTAAGATTTTTTGCAGGAAAACTTCTCTCTAAATGGGAAGGTCCTTATGTCATCGAAGAGGTATACCGTTCCGGTGCCATCAAGATTAACAATGTCGAAGGCACAAACCCGAAGGTGGTGAACGATCAAAGAATCAAACATTATATCTCAGGTACTCCCATAAATGTTGAAACCAATATCATCAATACCAGAACTCCGGAGGAGTACATTAGGGATAGTTACCAGAACGGTTCAGACTCTGAAAAGGAATAGGTATGTGGTACGGTAAGCAAAAAGACTCCAAAAAAATTCAATGGCAAATTTTATCTGTTTGGGAATATTTAAAAATTTAGGAAAATTTAAAAGTAGTACGAATAATGCATGAGGAGGCGACAAGCCTGCTGGGCGCGGCCACCCCCCTGGCCACACCCCTGGGGCTTGTGGCCACCTCGTGCACCACCCGGAATCCGTTTTCTTGTGGCATACTCCTTCGTGTCGGTAAAAATTCATTATATAATCTCCCGAAGGTTTTGATTCTCGTATCACGACAATACCTCCCGTTTTCGTTTTGAGTTGTTTCTACAGCAGATTTAGAGCAAGATGTCTTTGCAAGAGTGGGTCGGGGAGAACTGCTTCGGGCTAGCTACGGAAGAAGCGATCGAGGCCGACTTGAAAAGGATAGATGCCATGGAGGAAGACCAAGAAGTTACCTCTCATTCACAACCTGGAGCCATGCTGGAAGAACTTCAGAGCTCAACAATTCCGAATTCGGTTATCTCTTCCAATGCTAAATTTCTTACTTTTGAAAATATGAAGAGGACTGTTGCTTCTTCCCCCGCGGCAATGAAACATCCATGGGTTAATGGCGCTCTAGCCATCACTGAAAAACTTTACAAGGAAATAATGGATCTCAAATGGCAAAATAACAAGCTCGAGGAGGAGAATCGTATTCCGAAGGGCCTCATTGCCAAGTATATTGCATCACCACCTCGAAAGCAAGACAACTAAACACATGGGTAGGGGCACTCCCCTTGGCCCATGCCAAGCTTGGGGGAGGTGCCCCGGTATCGTATCACCATCACATCTTTTGTTTTTGTTTTTATTTTCATCATCATTTCTTAGTTCAATCATTTTGGTTAATCTTGATCTAGTAGAATAAAGTTTTCGTGTGATCTAGCTTTGAGTCTTTGTTTTATGATTCCTCCTATGTAAGCAAGTCCATGAGTTATATAATAAAAAGTGCTTTTGAGTTGAGCGCTTTGCTTGTTTGGTATGATCTTAATCTTGAGAAAGATAAAGTAGAAAGAAGTGTAGAATAAAAGCAAAGAGTACATATGAAAATCTTATGGGGAGTGATGACTGAGATCATAGTTTGTCAGTTCTCAATAGAGTTCTTGATTCATACTTTGCCATTGTGAATTAATTATTACTATATCATAATAAATTATATGTCAATATATGTTGCTGCTCTAAATATGATCATGATGCCTTCATGTCCGTATTTTATTTTACCAACACCTCTATCTCTAAACATGTGGGCATATTTATTGATCTCGGCTTCTGCTTGAGGACAAGCGAGGTCTAAGCTTGGGGGAGTTGATACGTCCATTTTGCATCATGATTTTATATGGATATTTATTGCATTATGGGCTGTTATTACACATCTTGGTACAATACTTATGCCTTTTCTGTCTTATTTTACAAGGTCTACATGAAGAGGGAGAATGCCGATAGCTGGAATTATGGACTGGAAAAGGAGAAAAATTTGAGATACCAATTATGTGCAACTCCAAAAGTCCTAAAAATCTATGGAGAATTATTTTGGAATATATAAAAAATACCGGGCGAAATAAATACACGAGGGGCCCCACCAGGGAGCCACAAGCCTGCTGGGCGCGACC
Organism: Hordeum marinum; assembly: GCA_022496015.1. Classification (NCBI taxonomy): domain Eukaryota; kingdom Viridiplantae; phylum Streptophyta; class Magnoliopsida; order Poales; family Poaceae; genus Hordeum; species Hordeum marinum. Next base: position 335,363,707 of record CM039672.1, read on the forward strand.
ACCCCCTTGTCGCGCCTAGTAAGTTTGTGGCCTACCTGGCCGTCCTCCAGTGCACATCTTCTGCTAGATTGAGGGTTTCATCGAGGAAAAAATCATAAGAGACCTTTCGGGACGAAGCACCGCCGTCTCGAGGCGGAACTTGGGCAGAATCAATCTAGAGTTCCGGCAGGGCGATCCTACCGGTGAAACTTCCCTCTGGGATGGGGAAATCGAAGCCATCGCCATCACCAATGATCCTATCATCGAGAGGGGGTCAATCTACATCAACATCTTCATTAGCACCATCTCCTCTCCAAACCCTAGTTCATCTCGTGTATCCGATCTTTGTCTCAAAACCTCAGATTGGTACCTGTGGGTTGCTAGTAGTGTTGATTACTCCTTGTAGTTGATGCTAGTTGGTTTACTTGGTGGAAGATTATATGATCAGATCCTTGATCATCACTTATACTCCTCTTATTATGAACATTAAAATGATTTGTGAGTAGTTACGTTTGTTCCCGAGGACATGGGATAAGTCTTATTATAAGTAATCATGTAAATTTGGTATTCGTTCGATTTTTTGATGGAATGTATGTTGTCTCTCCTCTAGTGGTGTTATGTGAACGTCGACTACATAACACTTCACCATTGTTTGGGCCTAGAGGAAGGCATTGGTAAGTAATAAGTAGATGATGGGTTGATAGAGTGACAGAAGTTTAAACCCTAGTTTATGCGTTGTTTCGTAAGGGATGATTTGGATCCACACGTTTCATGCTATGGTTAGATTTATCTTAATTCTTCTCTCATAGTTGCGGATGCTTGCGGGAGGGGTTAATCATAAGTGGGTGGCTTGTCCAAGTAAGGACAACACCCAAGCACCGGTCCACCCACATATCAAATTATCAAAGTAACGAACGCAAATCAAATGAGCATGATGAAAACTAGCTTGACATAAATTCCCATGTGTCCTCGGGAGTGCTTTGCTTTATATAAGAGTTTGTCCAGGCTTGTCCTTTGCTATAAAAAGGATTGGTCCACCTTGATGTACCTTTGTTACAATTGTTACTTGCTACCCGTTATGAATTATCTTATCACAAAACTATTTGTTACCGATAATTTCAGTGCTTGTAGAGAATAGCTTACTAAGAACCATTTGTCATTTCCTTCTTCTCCTCGTTGTGTTCGACACTCTTAATTATCGAAAGGACTACGATAGATCCCCTACACTTGTGGGTCATCATGGACCCATCAAGTTGATGGACAATCGAGGAGTGTTTGTACCGCAAACGTGGCATGTGTCATGTTGCAAACCCCCGAGCGCAACATGTGTCATGTTGCAAAAGGTGGGTCGTGGCTGAATGGCTAACGTAGACAACTCTCTTCCGCGGGATCCAGCGGCTCTGGAGGCGATGGGTCTGATCCTCGCATCAGTTGAACGACTCATACCATTTTCCACAAAATATTTGCTTTATGCAGAAACATGACTTTCGTGGAAACAATGAGGATGAGATGATAAAAAACGAACAAGATATGACGGCCGATTGGGAGGTGGATAACATTAGTTATTTGTCAGTCACCTCCTTGAAAAAAGAAAGCATTTTGCATGTTCCACAATATCTAACTTTAACCTCTTGTTTTCTAAATACTTTTCGGATATCAAGATAGCTCCTCCCAAGTAACGCATCAACGATACGACACACATAAGTCGTTGTTGCCATATCTGACCAGTGAAAGCCAATAAAAGGATTTGCGTCTGGAAAGAAAATTTTCAAATAATTCCATGCATTGTTTTCAACAAGGAGAAAACACACATATATCGTAACTGTTAGGCCCGGCCAATAAATGTCGGCTTCGGGTTTTAGTCCAAAGCTCGAGAACAATATCCGAAGAGCACTACCGAACAAAAGCCTTCGAAGTTGCCATTGTACCACATCAAAAGAAGGTCACTTTGCATAAACATAGGACATTATCCTTGTTGGTCACTTTGCGCCCAAATAGGACCAACTGGAAAGAAAGTCACGCTTGCGCTTGCAAGATCCGTTATACATTATAATGACAATACTTTGGCTCATGCCGACTGACAATCATGGCATGTAGGTCATGTTAAATTACACACATGAATCACATACATATGAGCCATACTATTCATATCAAACATGCAAAACAAAGTTATGCGTAGAATCGCATTCCACCGGTTTGAGTGATCGTGTAGGAAATATGGCGCTACACACTCGGGTTCAAAGGGGCAGCGCCCCTCGTGGGTGCGTGAAAGCACAACCTCTCCCTAGGTGGGTTTGGTAATTAATAAAAACATATATTTGACTGGACTAATATTTCCACTAAGTATATGTAAGGGCAAGGAGATCGCCTACTTCGTGAAGATCTACCCCGAGTTAGGCTAGTCCTCCCTGGACGTAGGCCATCATGGTATAGACAAGGTTGCTTCTTCGTGTAACCCCTCGTGGGTGGAGTCCTTTGTGGACTCTCCGCGACCGTTACCCTCCGTAACGTGGATGGACGATAGCGCCACCTATCGAAACCACGGGAAATATCTTCGTGTCTTCAAATTGCGTTTGATCTTCCTACCCTTATCCTCTTACATTTTCTTGTCTTTACTTCCCGCTGCAATACTCAGAGACATGCATGTGTAGGGTGAACTTGATATGCTGGAATTGCTAAAATCTGTCAACCAATTAACTTAGGAAAATGATAGATTTTTATTTGGTCAAGTAGTCTAATCACCCCCTGTGTAGACCTACTTTCGATCCCTACAGTGCGGGCAGCGCCTGACGTTTTCGGAAATCACATATCAAATATGTACTCCGATCACGCAAAATTTTCTGATCTGACTGATCTCATCGATCATCATGAATCCGATTCGGACTAGCCTAAGGTCTAGGGTCCGTACTTTCGCTAATGCAATCTCTCAACAATGCTAATATAATTGGATCACATAACCATCCCTCAACGTGCAACGTAGAATCACTCCAAGGTTCTTATCTAGCGGAGAACATAAGAAGAAATTGTTTGTAGGGTACGAAACCACCTTAAAGTTATCCTTTCCGATCGATCTATTCAAGAGTTCATACAAAAATAACACCAAGTTATCCTTTCCGATCGATCTATCTAAGAGTTCATACTAGAATAACACCACATGATACGCATCAACCAACTCTAATGTCACCTAGATACTCCAATGTCACCACAAGTATCCATGAGTTAATTATACGATATGCATCAAACAATTTCTGATTCATAATACTCAATCTGACACAAAGAACCTCAAAGAGTTCCCCAAGATTTCTATAGGAGAACAAGGTTTGAAAACGTGCAATCAACCCCTATGCATAGATCCCCAAAGTCACCGGAATCCACAAGTTGATGCCATAACATATATCAAGTGAATCACTTGAATACCCTAATGTCACTACGTGTATCCGCATGCAAGACATACACCAAGTGTTCTCAAATCCATAAAAGTATTCAATCCGATAATAACAAAATCTCAAAGGGAAAACTCAATTCATCACAACAAGGTAGAGAGGGGAAAACACCATATGATCCAACTATATTGACAAAGCCCGTGATACATCAAGATCGTGCTATCTCAAGAACACGAGAGAGAGAGAGATTGAACACATAGATACTGGTACAAACCGTCAACCCCGAGGGTGGACTACTCCCTCCTCATCATGACCTTTGCCGGGTTGATGAACATGGCCACCGGAGATGATCTACCCTCTCCAGCAGGGTACTGGAACGCCTCCAGATTGGTTTTTTGTTGATACTGAGAGTTGTGGCGGTGGAACAAGGAGTCTAGGGTTATTTCTGGTGGTTTCTGTATTTATAGGATTTTTGAGCGTCGGTTTCACGCGAAGAGAGGACACAAGGAGAGCACAAGACACCAGGGCACGCCAGAGGGGCCTGGCGGGCCCTGGTGGGTTGTGCCCACCATGTGGCTCTTATGGCCCTCCAACGAAGCTTCCAGTGCCTCTTTTCGAAAAAATTCATCAAAAAAGTTTCGTCGCATTTGGAGAACTTTGATTTCTGCACAAAAAATAACACCACGGTAGTTCTGCTGAAAACAACGTCAGTCCGAGTTAGTTCTAAAAAAATCATGCAAAGTTTTGAAAGGCCCTCACGCTCGATTGAAAGCAGCCCAATAGGAACTAGAAGCTCTAATGCGAGAGCCTTATGTTGCAAGTGCAAGGGCAAAACAACAAGAGTTGACGCTAAAAATTGAAAATCTTCTCGAGCAGGAGGAAATTTACTAGGCCCAGAGAGGACATGCAAATTGGCTTCGCCGCGGAGACCGTAATACCAAGTTTTACCATCAATATGCATCGGCTCGTAGGCGTCGTAATTTACTCAAAAGATTGAAAGATAATAGTAATGCATGGGTTGAGGGGAATGATAACCTCAAGCCATTGATTTTTGATTATTTCTAGAATCTTTTCAATTTGGATGCATGGTTGATTGATGAAGCCTTGATGAATACAGTCAAACCTGTGGTGACGGGGCAAATGAATGATCTTCTAATTGCTCCATATACAAGGTAAGAGGTTCAAAAAGCCTTGTTCCAAATAGGAGATATGAAGGCCCCCGGCCTGGATGGGCTTCATGCTATCTTTTTAAAACGCTTTTGGCATATCATTAGAGACGAGCTAACAAATGAAGTGCTAGAAGCGATAAATAACAGAAAGATACCTGATGGGTGGAATGCCAGTAATGTGGTGCAAATACCTATGGTGGACAGCCCATAGATTATTACACGATTTTGGCCCATCAGCTGATGTAATGTGGTTTACAAGGTTATTTCAAAAATGTTGGCTAATAGATTGAAAAAATCCTACCTGAGGTGATTTCCCCTACATAGAGTGCTTTGACCAGGTAGATTAATTACAGATACTGTGTTAATCGCTTATGAATGCTTTGATTCCATAAAGAAGCGAACACATGACTCAAATGGTACTTGTGCGGTTAAGCTGGACATGCTAAAAGCATATGACAGAGTAGAATGGGAATTCTTGAGGCAGATGATGAGGATGGGGTTTCGTGCACATTGGATTGAGTTAATCATGGAGTGTGTATCCTTTGTCAAATATCATATCAGATTTAATGATACAAAGACAGATGAATTTACGCCAACTAGGGGCTTAAGACAGGGTGACCCCCTATCTCCTTACTATTGATTATCAAGCATGTTGATGCGCGAAGAATAAATTGCTGGTATTGAAGGAATAAAAGTGTCAAGGAATGCCCCCTCAATTTCTCACCTCTTGTTTGTAGATGATTCTCTGATCCTCATGAGAGCCACGATACAGAATGCAAGTACCTTGAAGAGGGTCCTAGATACATATTGTGAGAGTTCAGGGCAGCGGGTAAGTAGACCCAAATCCAGTGTCTTCTTCAGTCCTAATACCAGAGTAGATGAATGGGAAATGTGTGTGAAATATTGAATATACTAACTGAAGCTTTGTCTGACAAGCATTTGGGGGCTACCTACGATTGTTGGTGTTGATAGAAGTGATTGTTTTCAACATTTGTTGACAGAGTATGCCAGAGACTGAAGGGGTGGAAGGAGAAATTACTATCAGTTCAAAGTAAAGAAATCCTCTTAAAAGAAGTAGCTCAGGCAATTCCATCATATGTTGTGTCTATATTTAAATTACCAAAAGGAATATGCAAAACAATCACTGATGAAATATCGAGCTTCTAGTGGGGTGCTGGAGAGGAGAAAAGGAAAATGCATTGGTTTTCATGGTGGAAGATGTGTCTACCGAAGAAGAAGGGAGGTATGGGATTTAGAGACCTTCATAGGTTTAACCTTTCTATGTTAGCAAAGCAGTGTTGGCGACTGATCCAGAATCCGGACTGTTTGTGTGCACGTGTCCTAAGTGCAAAATACTACCCTGATGGTAATGTCTTGAGAGCTGGCCCAAAGAAAGGCTCCTCGTTTACATGGCAAAGTTTAATTGCTGGGATACAAACTTTCAAGAGGGGATGTATTTGGAGAGTGGGCACTGGTTCATAGATTAACATTTGGGATGATCTTGGATCCCATAAAGTCCAACGAGGAAGATTATCACCCCTAGAGGTGGAATCATGTTGTCAAAAGTGCAAGATATAATTGACCCTCATACTGGTCAGTGGGATGAGGCACTTATTCAGAGTGTGTTCTCACCAGTTGATGGAGCATAATATTACAAATTCCACTACATGTTGAAGCACTCGAAGATTTTGTGGTATGTCACTATACTAAGTCTGGAACCTTCTCAGTACGCTCGGCGTACCACTCAGAGTTTGACCACCAGTTTGGGTGCCACTATAGAAATTCAACCAGCCTAGGTAGTGCTCAACTTAGTGGGGTTTGGAAGGATCTTTGGCGTCTTCGTTTACCACGAGAGATTAAACATTTTGATTGGAAATACATAAAGGAGTACTACCATGCTACGGTGTATTAGCGGACAGAGACATACCCTTGACCCCGCAATGCCCGATATGCAAAGTTGGTCTGGAGGACATTCAACATTGTCTGTTCACATGTGATATAGCACGACAAGTGTGCTCATCACTAGGATTAACCTAGGAGATCGATAGAGCAGTTGTGCAGGACTGGTCCGGGTATATCAACTTGGATATTTTGATCCGCCTGCATAAGATAGCACAAGACATTCCTTTTCCGAGCTCATATTGGTTGCCATATGGTTTATATGGTGGCAAAGGAAGCAAGTGGCGAAGGGGGAGACAGTTCCAACTCCAGAACAATCAATCATCTCAATTCGGGTACTTGCTACAAACTTTGTTCGATCAAATACATCAAAACAACCCATCCTCAAGAATGATCAAGTGTGGAAGTCAAGTGTGGAAGAAGCCAAGTAGGGGAGTTGTAAAAGTGAACGTTGATGCATCATTTCATGAGGAGAATCTTCGTGGAGCTTGTGGAGTTGTTGCCCGTGATGACCACGACAAATTTCTAGGAGCAACAACACAAGAATTAACTCATGTTTCAAGCGCGGGGTCAGCTGAGGCCATCCGTTCTGGACTATATCTAGCAGCGAATCTCGGATGCACAAACCTCATCATTGAGTCGGATTGTATGAATGCTTTGGAAGTTATATCTAACCCGGATGCGTACATGGGAGTAGATGTCCCTGTGGTGGCAGAGTGCTCCCTCTTGGCAATGGAGTTTGCGAGTATTAGCTACAAGTTTTGTAGCAGAGATGCTAATTTGGTAGCGGATGGATTAGCAAAGCATTGTGTCAGCAATCGTATTTCTGAAGTGTGGGAGACTATGTAAATGATCTTGCTATTATCTGATGATGAATAAAGTTATTACGTTTAAAAAAAAGGAACCTATCCACCAGCCGAAACAAATGGCTGAGATTGCCTCAAGGGAAGATCGAACAGCTAGAAACGCGACGAGGGGGTGTCCTGTGCGTAAAGTTGAAGCAGATGCGTGCCTAATGTCATGTGTGATACACACTTGTTCTGCTCCCAAAAAATCTCACAACCACGTGAATGGTGTAAGGTTTGGTTGAGGGTTCCCCTGACTGCATTTTGAATGTAATTTCAAATGACATTTCGAGTTTCCGTTAATTGAATAAAATGGCGACTTTACCCCAAAAAAAAATCTCACAACCGCGTGAAGTGAAGCCCCACAGGTACCTTAGCCACGAAAATTCACGGAACATTTCCCTCTCGTGCAGATTCCGCGGGATCGTGAAACCGACCCCGGTAGTGGTTGGTGGGCGCCGCCACCACCACACCGCCCGTCGCATGTGACGACCTCCGGACGCCGGGCGCGCGAGTTGGACTCCCGGCGAGCGCCCATGCCGTGCCGCCCACCCGCCCGCCCGCCTGTGCGGCCACGCGTATGTGGAGGACGAGGCCGGCAGCAACCACTCGAAATCAACGTCGGGATTGACTCTTTCTTCCCGTCCAGATCACGTCTCCCTTTTTTCACCCGGCCGACCGTCCGCCCGCTGTCGATCCGGTCCAGCGGTAACCACGGCGCCGTGCGTCGCTCTCGGGCTCCGTAATTTCTCTGGCCGCACGCACGCTGGCTCGTCCGCGTCTGCTTGTTACCTGCCGGCCTCGTGGACGCTCTGCTCTCAGAGCGGGATGGAGTAGAAAATGTGGCAGGGAGGCACGTACGCCCCGGCGCGTCGAATCTGCAAATATTAAAAGCTCGCAGGTGCGTCGTACCCGGCCACCGGCCTCCGGCCTCGCCGTGCCGTGTCACAGCGTTTATCGCCAACGAAATTCGTGATGCCTGGATACGAATTTTTCCTGCCTGGATAGTAGCTGGACTGGAAAGTCTTCGAGTAAATAACTGCTGTTGCCGCCTGCCGGTTGGCTATGGGTTTTTTCGCCGAGGAAGGATTGGAGAAAATAAATTGGGTGTTCGTCAAAGTTCTTGCCAAACCTCTGATCAGCGATGACCCACTACTCAAGCCAGCGAAACCACGTAGGGAAAGAGACACGGATGGATGTCGTGACGAAAGACGAGGATCAAGACCAAGAGGGCACTGTCACTCACACCGACGGCAATCCGAACCAACCGTATTACGCGCTGGGCTTGATGATTCATTAATCTCTTCTCTGATGTCGGCCGATGTTGCCTTGTTGCCGCACACATTTGGTGTGACTTGAAGACTTCGATTCCTCCCCGCCACGGTTTCAGAGTTCGCTTGATCGCGACGATCGGGTGGCCATGCTGACAACGATGCTGCCGCTACTGCCACCCGTTGAATGTACTAATAAACGCCTCTCTCTCTCTCTCTTTCTAGACACAGGGAACACGTCGATACGGTGAGCACGTATAGGCGCAACTAGATTAATTAAACCCTTCCATTTTTAGCTCCGTAGGCTGCGTTTTTTTCTTGATGAGTTTCGCTGTCCTATTCTTTGCCTAGGCTCGCAAAGGGACTATGGACTGAGAACCATGCTAGCAAGGTCGCTGTATACTTGTCGCATTTTTTTGGTCAGGTTTCATCTCTAGTTGGATGGAAGTACAACCACTAGGTCTCGTAGAGAAAAACATCGGTCGGTTCTCGTCATCTTCTCCATATCCTTGGTGCTATTAATCTAGATTCATGAATCTAGTCAGCAGTTTGTCATCCAGTTGATAAACAAACAACTGTTGAGTGCCCCACGGTTCCCACGTAGTACACATCGTCGCCTCGTCCGATGCTACGACTGGGCAGTCTCAGTCCTGCTCCTCGCCACGGCTCAAAAAGAACCCCCGCCTCCCCCCAAAAAACATCGACTGATGGGTGTAAGCCGAGCCAGGTTAATTGCACGTTGATATCACATTTGAGGTCGTCTTAATCAATTGGTATCAATTTTAAAAAATCTACATGTCAATATCAAATCTGAAAATAAAGCTACAAAACAAACTAAACTCCATATAAACGCTTATTAACGCTGAAACTGACCAGTAAGGCCTGCCTGTCTGTCAGAGGCTGACGTGACATGTTTTTTTCGGGAAACTCCTTGCTTTTATGTTTACTAGTAAACATGTCCGTGTGTTGCAACGGAAGAAAAATAAGTTGACACACTTCATTGCGGCAAAATGCCTAGTTCAGATAAGTTTGATGATGCTAGTTCAGAATATGGGACATGAATCTTAGTCAACTAATTTGGTGAACAACCCTATCTTTAGGTTAGCATATAATAATAAAAATAGCATCATCCCGGCCGTCGCGGCTTCGCGCGATGCGACTGCCCCTCACAGATGTTGTTGTTGTTGTTGTTGTTGTTGTTGTTGTTGTTGTTGTTGTTGTTGTTGTTGTTGTTGTTATTGTTGTTGCTGTTGTTGTTTATTTGTTTGTTTGGTTGTTGTTGTTGTTGTTGTTGTTGTTGTTGTTGTTGTTGTACACCATTAGATTTGAAGTTTAGTATTAGGGCTGCTTCGGGCTGGAGCGCGTCGAAGGTCATCATCTCGCGCGGATTGTGTAGGCATACTAACGACTGCGCATGATGTTTATACTGCTAGATGTCAGAGCGACGCCACGCAAGAAGTGGATGAGGTTGCGATAGGGCATCTAGCTCGACCCCAAGAGGCCCGTTGCACGCCCGTGCTTGCCTTCGGGAAGGATGGAGTTCCAGGCAGGGTGCATCGTGCATGATGACAATCAAGTTGTGTGCCATTGATGCGAACGCCGAGTCCTAGGCTTTCCCCAACCTGGCCTCCAATTGCGGACCGGACAATGATATGCAGATCTCTAAAACCAAGCTTCACGTCTCTCGCCTCTTCGAGATCAACGCTATTGTTGAGGGCTTAAAAAGAGAAAAATTTATGGCGTTAGGACTTAGAGTCATATTGGGATTGGAGGACAAGTCCTAATTCAACACACTGGTGCGTGGGGGTGAAGGCCCAATAAAGCAATCACGCGAGCTACCGGATTCGACATTAATTAACGAAACAAAACATTTTTTTTCTGATTGAGTGCGGGTTCCTTATTAAGAAACACATGATTTTTTCTGTAAATATTAATGACGGACTAAGAATATTTTATCTTTTATTAGTAGGTATAGATAAATCAATGGGGCTGTCCACAAAAGAACATGCTACGTCAGCCCCAAACAGGCGGGCCCCGCCAATCAATTTCACCGTCAATACATGTTTATACAAAGTTCAGATCGTTTTGTAGCCGCAAGTCCCAGACTTACTTTTGAAAATTTCTACCAATTCATTGAGACTGCCCTAATTATGACATCAATGTGCAATTAACTCGGCAAGTATGTTCCACATTGGAAAAAGAGAGTACGACCGAGACGATCAAATGCTTTGTGACTTCCACTATCCAAGATAACAAGTGTTATATTTTTTCTCTCGAACAAGAAAGCACTAAGATGCTCGTCGCTCTGTATTGAGGAGGTAACACCGAGAGGAGACGAAGTACAAAAGATCCATCGCCAAAAACATAACAAAAGAATAAAGCTAAGCTAGGTTAGACTTAGAGTGGTGGAAGGCAGGATGTTTGTCGGCATAGAGAACCAGACAACATGAAGCAACCGGCCTTGGGGCTGTTGGTGACCTGACAGGATCGAGCATGGCGCCCCGTCAAGAGCAATGAATTGTCTCGGTTGGAACTGTCAGGGTGCGGCCAACAAACCGATAGATCATGAGCTCGTGGGCTCGCGAGGTTCGTGAAAGTACACTTAGTCATTTTGTAGAATAAAAGATAAAAAAGTTTGTCTGTTAAGAAGTAGACTGGGTCCGAAAGATTTCGGTGGATGTGATAGTAATGGTCTTAGTGGGGGGGGGGGGTAGCCCTCTTTTGGAGTGATTTTTTGTTGATGTTCAAGAATCTAATGAAATATATATTGATGTGCACGTCCGTGTGTACGATTATGATCCACTTTGGCATTTAACATGTGTGTATGGTGAGCCATGGGTGGAGAACCGACATTCGATGTGAAAAAAAAATGCAAACTCTAGAAATCCAGGTCAAGGTTGGAGCAATTAATGAGAATGAATGGCGACCGCAATGAAATAAGAGCAGTTCGAGATCATATGCATGAATTAATGTATAGGTAAGAACTCATGTGGTTGCAAAGATCGCGTATAGATTGGCTGCTCAAAAGAGACTGTAACAAAAAGTTCTTCCATGAGCGGGCAGTTTGGACGGTGAGAGGAACTAAAGTCAAGTTCATCGTTGATGATCCAGGCACCAGATGTGAGAAAAACAAAGAGATGGGCACTCTAGTTGATACTTTCAGAACATGTTCACGTGTGAAAACACGTGGATCAGGTGTCCCTAGTTCACCTTGTACAACCGAAGGTAATACATGATATGAATTTAAAACTTTGCACTATTTCACTCACAAGGAAATATCGGAAGCCTCTTCTAGACCGGGCCTCTAAAGGAGTCGAGTAGGGATGGGCTCCCCAATCGTCTTTTAAGAAAAAAATGGTTTTCCCTAAAAGAGGAAGTCATCCATGTTGTCAAGGAATTTTTCTGGACCAGAGTAATGCCAAAAGGTGTAAATAAAATGGCAATCGTTTTTCAACAGAGTGCTTTTGTACCAGGATGATTGATTACAGATAATGCCCTCTTGGCCTTTGGATGTATTCACTTCATGTAACATGAGAAAAAGCAGGATTTATTGAAAGCTTATGATTGTGTCGATCGAGTCTTCTTAGAGCAAACGATGCAAAACTTAGGCTTCACTTATGAATGGGTTCAATGGATCATGACATTTGTGTCCTCGATGATATATCTGTGAAATTTAATGGAGCTATCTTGGATTCCTTTGCACCGTTGCCTGGGCTACGACAAAGAGACCCCCTATCACTTTTTTTTTCCGCTTTGTTGCTGATGGGTTGTTTGCATTATTGAGGGAAGGAATAGATAACCAAAAAAATGACGTTTTAAAGGTATGCCCAAGACCTCTAGGTATTTCACACTTATTATTTGGAGACGATACTTATTATTATTCAGAGCCAACCTTGAGCATTTCAACTATTCAATATCAATGCTCGTTATTTCCACGGTCTAGGCATCGTGGGCATGTAGCCATGGAGAAAATTACAGACTAAGAGTTACATCATCAAGCTACCATTCTTACGTGCTCTATTTCGTGGGGCTGAGGATGAGAACACTTTCCATGCTCTTGTTTCTTGCCCGAAGGCTCGTGCGCTCCATCTGGCATTGAGGGTCACTTGGAAAATTTCAGGGGAAGAGGTATTCAAATACTCGGTCCCGGATTGGATACTTACTTTATTGGACCAGCTAAGATTTTCTCAAAGAGAGCACGTCTTGTTTCTTTTCTCTAGAGCTCGACTTTGGAGGAATGATAAGATTTTTGGGAAAGTAAAAGAATTTGTTACCGGCTCCACTATGTTTGTACTAATCTACTGGTCTTCCTTTACGTCTTGTCAGACTTTTGAGGAGGTGTTTACTAATAACACAGATAAGGAGGCGGTGGCTGCGTGTCATGGGAACGAGCCTGACAGTAGATGGTAGGGGTACAAAAGGAGAGGACAGAGTCCTAGCTACGGCGAGGATGTACATACAGATGTATGAGGTCAGGCCCCTCTCGTGGAGGTAACAGCCCTATGTCTCAGTGCTCGTGAGCTTATGTCGTGTGGAATATAGAGATTACAATGGTTGCGAACCCTTGTGCAGGAGGGGAGGGGAAGCTTATATAGAGTTTGCTGCCCCTCATAATTACCCAGCTTCTAAGGGTCCGATCGTGGGGTTAAAGTCTGTCGTTACTGGTAACGTACGTAATAAAAGCTACTAATGACAATTGAACCAACGTCTGCCCGTTGGGCTCTTGATCATGGCTCCTGGTCTTCCAACATCGAGTGAAAGCGAGGTCTTCCGAGTGACACGCGAATGCCGAGTGGAATAAGGAGTCTTCGAGTGGATATCTGTCGAGTGGCTTTGAACGTCTCCAGGAATCCACTCGAAAGTTCATGCTTGATCTTCAAGTCCTCCCATATAGTGTCCTTAGGTAGGGTATGTAGGCCTTGTTGGGGAACGTCGCATGGGAAACAAAAATTTTCCTACGCACACGCAAACCTATCCATGGTGATGAGCATCTACGAGAGGGAGAGTGGATCTACGTACCCTTGTAGATCGCTAAGCGGGAAGCGTTAAGAAACGCGGTTGGTGTAGTCGAACATCTTCGCGATCCAAATCGCCGAGCGTCCCGCGATCTCATCACGATCCGTCCCGCGATCCAATCACGATCCGTCCCGTGAACTCATCACGATCCGTCCCGCGATCTCATCACGATCCGTCTCACGATCTTGATCACGATCTGTCCTACGAACTCATCACGATCCGTTCCAATCTAGCGCCGAACGGACGGCACCTCCGCGTTCAGCACACGTGCAGCTTGATGACGATCTCCACCATCTTGATCCAGCAAGAGGAGGTGGAGAGGAGAGAGAGTTCACCGGCAGCGTGACGGTGCTCCGGTGATGGTGGTGGAGTGATTCCGGCAGGGCTTCGCCTAAGCGCTGCGGAAAACCGATCTAGAGGAGAAACTGTGCACCGGTGAAACGGGTAGCACGTGGCCGGAAATTCTGTCCAAAAACCACCCAATCCACTAGTATATATAGGAGGAGAGGAGAGGAGAGGCAGCCAAGGCCTTTGGGTCGGCCGAAATAGGAGGTGGGAAGAAATCCTACTTCACCTCCAATCCTAGTTGGAGTAGGATTGCCTCCTATTGGCTGATTTTCCACTTTTTGCTTTAGGACTTTCTCTCCTGCGCCATGGGCCTTTGTGGCTGTTTTCCCAGCCCAATAAGGGCTGGTTATTATTCTCCCACAGCCCATGGACCTCTTGGGGTCGAAGTACCCCTCCCGGAGGTCCTCCGGTACACTACCGGCACTCCCGGTACAATACCGATACTCCCGGTACACTACCGATGAGCCCGAAACTTTTCCGGAAACCAAACTGGGACTTCCTATATATGAATCTTTACCTCCGGACCATTCCGGAGCTCTTCGTGACGTCCGGGATCTCATCCGGGACTCCGAAAAACCTTCGGTCACCACCATACATAACTCTACACTACCGAAACGTCATCGAACCTTAAGTGTGCAGACCCTGCGGGTTCGAGAACTATGTAGACATGACCGAGACACCTCTACGGTCAATAACCAATGGCGGGACCTGGACGTCCACATTGGTTCCTACATATTCTACGAAGATCTTTATCGGTCGAACCTCTATGTCAAGGATTCAGTTAATCCCGTATATCGTTCCCTTTGTTCTTCGGTATGTTACTTGCCCGAGATTCGATCGTCGGTATCTCCATACCTAGTTCAACCTCGTTACCGGCAAGTCTCTTTACTCGTTCCGTAATACAAGATCCCGCAACTAACAATTAGTCACATTGCTTGCAAGGCTTATTGTGATGTTGCATTACCGAGTGGGCCCCGAGATACCTCTCCGTTACACGGAGTAACAAATCCCAGTCTCGATCCATGCCAACTCAACAAACACCATCGGAGATACCTGTAGAGCACCTTTATAGTCACCCAGTTACGTTGCGACGTTTGATACACACAAGGCACTCCTCCGATATCCGTGAGTTGCATGATCTCATGGTCATAGGAACATATACTTGACATGCAGAAAACAGTAGCAATAAACTGAAACGATCATATGCTATGTTTGTAGTTTGGGTCTTATCCATCACATCATTCTCCTAATGATGTGATCCCGTTATCAAATGACATCTCATGTCCATGGCTAGGAAACCTTAACCATCCTTTGATCAACGAGCTAGTCTACTAGAGGCATACTAGGGACATGGTGTTGTCTATGTATCCACACATGTATCTGAGTTTCCGATCAATACAATTATAGCATGGATAATAAACGATTATCACGAACAAGGAAATATGATAATAACTAATCTATTATTGCCTCTAGGGCATATTTCCAACAGTCTCCCACTTGCACTAGAGTCAATAATCTAGTTCACATCACCATGTGATTCGCATTGTTATGAATCTAACACCCAATGAGTTTTGGGGCTCGATCATGCTTTGCATGTGAGAGAGGTCTTATAGTCAACGGGTCTGCGATATTCAGATCCGTGTGTACTTTGCAAATCTCTATGTCAAACCGTAAACACTGCTACCACACTCCACTTGGTACTATTTCCAAATGGCTGCTCCACTATACGTATCCAGATTGCTACTACTAGTCATCCGGATAGGTGTTAAAGCTTGCATCGACGTAACTATTTACGACGAACTCTTTATCACCTCCATAATCAAGAAACATTTCCTTAGTCCTCTGGTTACTAAGGATAATTCCGACCGCTGTCCAGTGATCCACTCATGGACCACTCTTGTACCCCTTGACAAACTCATGGCAAGGCACACATAGGTGCGGTACATAGCATGGCATAATATAGAGCCTATGGCTAAGGCATAGGGGACGACGTTCGTCCTTTCTCTTTCTTCTGCCGTTGTCGAGCTTTGAGTCTCACTCAACTTCACACCTTACAAATCAGACGAGAACTATTTCTCTGGCTGATCCATTTTGAACTCTTTCAAAATCCTGTGAAGGTATGCACTCATTGAAAGTCTCATCAAGCATCTTGATCTATCTCTATAGATTTTGATGCTCAACAATTAGGTAGCTTTATCCAGGTCTTCCTTTGAAAATCACTTTCCAAATAACCGTTTTATGCTTTCCAGAAACTCTACATTATTTCTGAACAACAATATGTCATCCACATATACTGATCAGAAATTCTATAGTGCTCCCACTCACTTTATTGCAAATACAAGTTTCTCATAAACTTTGTATAAACATCAAAACTTTGATCACCTCATCAAAGCGTATATTCCAACTCCGAGATGCTTGCTTCAGTCCATGGAAGGATCACCGAAGCTTGCACACCTTTTAGCATCCTTAGGCCTGACAAAACCTTCTGGTTGTATCACATACAACCTTTCCTCAAGTAAACCATTAAGGAAACGATGTTTTGACATCCATCTGCCAGATTTCATAATTGAAAACACAGCAACTGCTAACACAATTCCAACAGACTTTTAGCATCGCTACGAGTGAGAAAGTCTCATCGTAGTCAACTCCTTGAACTTGTCACAAACATCTTTGCAACAAGTCGAGCTTTACAAATAGTGACATTCACCATCAGTGTCTGTCTTCATTTTAAAGATCCATTTGTACTCAACGACCTGCCGTCCAACGAGCAAGTCTACCAAAGTCTACACTTGGTTTTAATACATGGATCCTATCTCGGATTTCATGGCCTCCAACCATTTGTCGGAATCCGGGCCCATCATCGCTTATCCATAGCTCGTAGGTTCATCGTTGTCCAACAACATGACCTCCAAGACAGAGTTGTCGTACCGCTCAGGAGCAGTACACATCCTTGTCGACCTACGGAGTTCGATAGTAACTTGATCCTGAAGCTTCATGATCATCATCGTTAACTTCCTCTTCAACTAACGTAGGCTTCACAGAAACATCTTTCTGCGCTGCGCTACTCTCTGGTTGAACAAAGGTTTAACAACCTCATCAAGTTCTATCTTCCTCCCACTCAATTCTTTTGAGAGAAACTTTTTCTCGAGAAAGGACCCAGTTCTAGCAACAAACACTTTGCACTCGGATCTGAGATAGAAGGCATACCCATCTGTTCTTAGGGTATTCTATGAAGATACATTTGTCCGCTTTGGGTTCTAGCTTATTATGTGAAAACATTTTCCACACAAGCATCGCAGCCCCAAACATTAAGAAATGACAGCTTAGGTTTCTATCAAACCATAATTCACACGGTGTCATCTCAACGGATTTAGATGATGCCCTATTTAAAGTGAATGTAGTTGTCTCTAATGCATAACCCCAAAAATTATAGTAGTAAAATGATAAGAGACATCACAGTATGCACTATATCAATAGAGCATGACTATGATGTTCGGACACACCATCACAGCATGGTGTTCCAGGTGGCGTTAGTTGTGAAACAAATTTCACGTTGTCTTAAGTTGTATGCCAAACTCGTAACTCAGATATTCACCTCCACGATCATATCGCGGTCATTTTTATCTTCTTGTCACGATGATCTTTAAACTTCACTCTGAATTTGCTTGAACCTTTCAAACGATTCAGACTTGTGTTTCATTAAGTAAATATACACTATATCTACTCAAATCATTAGTGAAGGTAAGAAAATAACGATATCCACTGCACGCTACAAGACTCACTAGATTGCATACATCAACATGTATCATTTCCAATGAATCGCTTGCCTGCTCCATCCAACGGGGTCCTTTAGTCATCTTGCCCAAGAGGCATGGTTCGCATGTCTCAACCGATTCGAAATCGATGAGTCCAAATATCCATCAGCATGGAGTTTCTACATGCGCTTTATACCAATATGACATTTAGCGGCAGTGCCACAAGTATGTGGTACTATCATTATTAACTTTGTATCTTTTGACATCAATGTTATGAACATGTGTACTACTACGATCAAGATTTCAACAAACCATTCTCACTTGGTGCATGACCATTGAAGGTATTATTCATGTAACCAGAATAACTATTATTCTCTGACTTAAATGAATAATCGTATTGCAACAAACATGATCTAATCCTGTTCATGCTCAACGCAAAACACCAAATAACATTTATTTAGGTTCGTTACTAATCCTGAAGGTAGAGAGAGCGTGCGATGTTGATCACATCAACCTTGGAAACATTTCCAACACACATCGTCACCTCACCCTTAGCTAGT
This sequence comes from Hordeum marinum, assembly GCA_022496015.1. NCBI lineage: Eukaryota > Viridiplantae > Streptophyta > Magnoliopsida > Poales > Poaceae > Hordeum > Hordeum marinum. The sequence goes on from CM039672.1 coordinate 335,381,932, forward strand.
TCTCCGTTTATTCCGTAGCTTTTATTTCGAGTTACTAACATTTAGCAACCGAACCGGTATCCAATACCCAGGTGCTACTAGGAGTACTAGCAAGGTACACATCAATAACTCGTATATCAAATATACTTCTGTCGATGTTGCCAGCCTTCTTATCTACCAAGTATCTAGGGTTGTTCCGCTTCAGCGACCTCTCACCTCATAATAGAAGCACTTAGTCTCGGGTTTGAGTTCAACTTTGGGTTGCTTCACTGGAGCAGCAATTGACTTGCTATCCATGAAGTTTCCCTCCTTGCTCTTGCCCTTTTCGAAACTAGTGGTTTGATTAACCATCAACACTTGACGCTCCTTCTTGATTTCTACCTTCGCGGTGTCAAACATCGCGAACAGCTCAGGGATCAATACTTCTATCCCTGGTGTATTATAGTTCATCACTAAGTTCTAGTAGCTTTAGTGACAGTGACTTGGAGAACTATATCAATCACTATCTTATCTGGAAGATCAACTCCCACTTGATTCAAGCGATTGTAGTACCCAGACAATCTGAGTACATGCTCAACGATTGAGCTATTCTCCTTCATCTTACAAGCAAAGAATCTTGTTGGAGATCTCATATCTCGCAACAAAGGCACGAGCCTGAGATCACAATCTCTGCTCCTAGAACATCTCATATGTTCCGTGACGTTCAAAACGTTTTGGAGCCTCAATTCTAAGCCGTAATGCATGACGCACTAAACTATCAAGTAGTCATCGAAACGTGCCTGTTAGATGTTCACAACATCTATAGACGACGCTAGAGGGGGTGGCGCACCGAGCGGTGCATTAAGGACATAAGCCTTCTGTGCAGCAGTGAGGACAATCCTCAGATCACGGACCCAGTCCGCAATTTTGCTACCAACATCTTTCAATTCTATTTCTCTAGGAACATATAAAAATACAAGGGAGCTACAGCGCGAGCTAGTAATCTACAACATAATTTGCAAAGACACTTTGACTATGTTCATGATAATGAGTTCAATTAATCATATTACTTAAGAACTCCCACTCAAATTGACATCCCTCCGATCATTCGAGTGATACATGATCCAAATTCACCAACTCAAGTCCGATCATCACGTGAGTTGAGGTGGCTGCAATGGTGAACATCATTATGTTGATCATATCTACTATATGACTCATGTTCGACCTTTCGGTCTCTCGTGTTCCGAGGCCATGTCTGTACATGCTAGGCTCGTCAAGTTTAACCCGAGTGTTCTGCGCGTGCAAATCTGGCTTGCACCCGTTGTATGTGAACGTAGAGTCTATCACACCCGATCATCACGTGGTGTCTCAACACGACGAACTTTCGCAACGGTGCACACTCGGGGAGAACACAGTTCATCTTGAAATTCAAGTGAGGGATCACCTTATAATGCTACCGCCGTACTAAGCAAAACAAGGTGCATAAAAGTATTAACATCTCATGCAATTCATAAGTGACATGATATGGCCATGAACTTGTGTTTAAGATCTCCATCTTCGAAACACCGGCATGATCTCCATCGTCACCGGCACAACACCATGATCTCCATCATCTTGATCTCCATCAATGTGTTGCCATTGGGGTTGTCACGCCCTGCATGCTTCTACTACTATTGCTACCGTAGCGATAAAGTAAAGCATTACATAGCGCTTAATGATTGACACGCAGGTCATACAATAATTAAAGACAACCCTATGGCTCCTGCCGGTTGCCGTACTCATCGACATGCAAGTCGTGATAATCTATACATCACATGATCATCTCATACATCACATATATCTCATCATGTAATTGGCCATATCACATCACAACATACCCTGCAAAAACAAGTTAGACGTCCTCTAATTGTTGTTGCATATTTTACGTGGCTGCTATGGGTATCTAGCAAGAACGATTCTCACCTACGCATAAACCACAACGGTGATACACTAGTTTGCTTTTCAACCTTCTCAAGGACCGCCTTTGTCGAATCCGATCCAACTAAAGTGAGAGAAACTGTCACCCGCAAGCCATCTAGGCAACAAGTTGCGTCGAGGGAACCGGTCTCTCGTAAGCGTACGAGTAATGTTGGTCTGGGCCGCTTCATCTCACAATCCCGCTGAACCAAAATACGACCAAGGGAGGAAGCAATCTAAGCATCAACGCCCACAAACCTTTTGTGTTCTACTCGAGATCTCATCGAACCATCAACCTAGCTCATGATGCCACTGTTGGGGAACGTCGCATGGGAAACAAAAATTTTCCTACGCACACGCAAACCTATCCATGGTGATGAGCATCTACGAGAGGGAGAGTGGATCTACGTACCCTTGTAGATCGCTAAGCGGGAAGCGTTAAGAAACGCGGTTGGTGTAGTCGAACATCTTCGCGATCCAAATCGCCGAGCGTCCCGCGATCTCATCACGATCCGTCCCGCGATCCAATCACGATCCGTCCCGTGAACTCATCACGATCCGTCCCGCGATCTCATCACGATCCGTCTCACGATCTTGATCACGATCTGTCCTACGAACTCATCACGATCCGTTCCAATCTAGCGCCGAACGGACGGCACCTCCGCGTTCAGCACACGTGCAGCTTGATGACGATCTCCACCATCTTGATCCAGCAAGAGGAGGTGGAGAGGAGAGAGAGTTCACCGGCAGCGTGACGGTGCTCCGGTGATGGTGGTGGAGTGATTCCGGCAGGGCTTCGCCTAAGCGCTGCGGAAAACCGATCTAGAGGAGAAACTGTGCACCGGTGAAACGGGTAGCACGTGGCCGGAAATTCTGTCCAAAAACCACCCAATCCACTAGTATATATAGGAGGAGAGGAGAGGAGAGGCAGCCAAGGCCTTTGGGTCGGCCGAAATAGGAGGTGGGAAGAAATCCTACTTCACCTCCAATCCTAGTTGGAGTAGGATTGCCTCCTATTGGCTGATTTTCCACTTTTTGCTTTAGGACTTTCTCTCCTGCGCCATGGGCCTTTGTGGCTGTTTTCCCAGCCCAATAAGGGCTGGTTATTATTCTCCCACAGCCCATGGACCTCTTGGGGTCGAAGTACCCCTCCCGGAGGTCCTCCGGTACACTACCGGCACTCCCGGTACAATACCGATACTCCCGGTACACTACCGATGAGCCCGAAACTTTTCCGGAAACCAAACTGGGACTTCCTATATATGAATCTTTACCTCCGGACCATTCCGGAGCTCTTCGTGACGTCCGGGATCTCATCCGGGACTCCGAAAAACCTTCGGTCACCACCATACATAACTCTACACTACCGAAACGTCATCGAACCTTAAGTGTGCAGACCCTGCGGGTTCGAGAACTATGTAGACATGACCGAGACACCTCTACGGTCAATAACCAATGGCGGGACCTGGACGTCCACATTGGTTCCTACATATTCTACGAAGATCTTTATCGGTCGAACCTCTATGTCAAGGATTCAGTTAATCCCGTATATCGTTCCCTTTGTTCTTCGGTATGTTACTTGCCCGAGATTCGATCGTCGGTATCTCCATACCTAGTTCAACCTCGTTACCGGCAAGTCTCTTTACTCGTTCCGTAATACAAGATCCCGCAACTAACAATTAGTCACATTGCTTGCAAGGCTTATTGTGATGTTGCATTACCGAGTGGGCCCCGAGATACCTCTCCGTTACACGGAGTAACAAATCCCAGTCTCGATCCATGCCAACTCAACAAACACCATCGGAGATACCTGTAGAGCACCTTTATAGTCACCCAGTTACGTTGCGACGTTTGATACACACAAGGCACTCCTCCGATATCCGTGAGTTGCATGATCTCATGGTCATAGGAACATATACTTGACATGCAGAAAACAGTAGCAATAAACTGAAACGATCATATGCTATGTTTGTAGTTTGGGTCTTATCCATCACATCATTCTCCTAATGATGTGATCCCGTTATCAAATGACATCTCATGTCCATGGCTAGGAAACCTTAACCATCCTTTGATCAACGAGCTAGTCTACTAGAGGCATACTAGGGACATGGTGTTGTCTATGTATCCACACATGTATCTGAGTTTCCGATCAATACAATTATAGCATGGATAATAAACGATTATCACGAACAAGGAAATATGATAATAACTAATCTATTATTGCCTCTAGGGCATATTTCCAACAGGCCTTGCCTAGGACCCTACCCTAGGTACATATCCTCGTCATTAGTCCTCGAATGGATCGGGGTTCGAGTGGTGAAATGAGGTATCATTGTCAACCTTGAGTTAGGGCATCAAATCCTCCGAATGATATTTGGGGTTTCAATGAAACTTGCGTCGACTGAACTCTGAGTATTAACGTCCATTCAGGATCGGCATGCGAAATCTTCCGAATGATATTCGGGACTTCAACGAAACTTGCGTCAATTGAATTCTTCTCCGCTCGCCCGGATCCATTCAGCCTTAAAAGTGTCCGAGTGGATGCTCAATGCCTGTTTTGCTCCGAGTGAACCGAAGGCATCTTTAGAAGTGACGGGTCGATCTGTCAGACCCGGATTTTGCGGGATATGAAAATTTGCGAAGCACGCGTGCGTGCGATGCTGACGCCACGATCAGGGCAAGTGGAGGCACGACGCCTCGATTCTCGCGCGGGTCATCTCGCCACGTACTGGGCGTCGTCAGCGGTTGGCGTGTGAGGTGATCTTGCGGGCCCATTGGTCAGCGAGACACTCGGAGGAGTATAAATCTCCGCGCGCCGCAGTTCGCACAGTACCTCCGCCCATTCCTTCTCCTTTCCTCCGCCTCCTCTGCCCTCAACGCCTCACTCCGTTCCTCCTTGACGAGAGCCGCCGCGCCGATGACGAAGAACTCGACGGAGAAGCTGGAGCGGGCAAAGAAGGGGGCGACGAAGCTCAAGGGCAAGAAGCCCTCGACCGCGCGGTTCACCGCGCCAGCGGGATGGATGCAGGGGGATTTTCTCCCCTCCGTAGTCACTTGCGAGGACATGGAGGGCCTTGTCGCGGACGGGCTCGTGGCGGACGGTGCCTAGAGGTTGCCAGAGGGAGAGCGCGAGCCGGAGCCGCGCGACGGGGAGCGGGTCCTCCTTCTCTCCCACATCGAACGAGGTTTCTCTATGCCGTCCCACCCCTTCTTTAGAGGATTCTTGAATTTCTTCGGCGCCCAATTGCATCATCTCCCACTGAATACCGTTGCATACTTGTCTGCCTTCGTTACTCTGCGCGAGTGTTTTCTGGGCTGCTCTCCCCATTGGGGGCTGTTCAAGCACATCTTCATGGTTAGATCCCAGACCGTGAAGAAAGCTCTCCCTGCCGACAGGAAGACTCATGTGCTTCAGTTGTGCGGAGGTTTAGGACTTCAGAAAAGAGCTCGTAGTTCCTTCCCTGCCATGACTTTTCCTGAGTCTGTTAGAGGCTGGCAGTCGACCTGGTTCTATTGCAAGGATATGGCATCGCCCAACATGTCGACTGGCCTTCCCCCCTACACACCCGACCGTCCAGTCGTCCCCAAGTCTCTGAAGGTGACCGGAGAGGAACATATCCAAACGGGAATCTTGGTTGAGGCTGTGGTGTAGTTGATCCGGGGTGGGGTGACTAGCATGGATCTATTGGAGACGTTTCTCAATCGACGTATTCAGCCGCTCCAAGCCAGAGACCACACTATGTGGCACTACGCGGGCCCTAAGGACTCGACCAGGACACATCCAGAAGAAGTTCCACAAAAAAATGTCGAGCAGTGGCTTCGCAACATTACTGGAGCTTGCGACAACCCTTTGGGAGCCAAGAGGATCTGACCTTACTTGGCCGAAAACCCGTCGAAGAATCTGGTGAGTTGTACGGTGACGACTGATGTATTTGTACCGTGAGTGAAGTATTAATTTTATGAACCGACTTTTTTGCTTGAATCATGCAGGAGTGGACGCACATGTACTCGCCCGTTCCCAATGGGAACCATGTTGAAGATGGCGTGGTGAGGGAGGGTGGCAGCGTGGATGGAGACGGTCCCTCTGACACTGAGGATGAATACGAAGACTCCGGCGAAGAGGAAGAAGTCGAGTCACCTCCCCGGCGCAAAGGCCGGACCAAGTCCCGCCAGGATCCGGCAGCTGTTGAGGACAGGGCTCCAGGCCCTAGTGAGAAGAACTCGAAGCGGGGTCTCCCTTCGACTGTTGAGTCGAGTGAAAGACTGGCCAAGCAGGCCAAGCAAGTCACGACGAAACCTCGTAAGGCTCTACCGCACATGAGGATGGCCATACCTGTCGTCTCCACGTAAGTATTTGATTTTCGAATTCTTTCTGTCGACTGTGGCCTTGAGTTGTAGCTGACCGAGTGCTATTCAATCCGTCAGAGCTGCTACGTCTGTAACCTTGCCTCATCGAGATGGAGGGGAGGCGATGGACATTGACACTGTTGACGCTGCCACTTCTCATAGAGGTTAGTAATTTGTTGATTCGTCCAAATGGGACTCGACACATGCAAATGTTAACATTGTCGGTTGTTGTTGCAGAGGTCATTCAGGTGGAAGACGACGAGGAGCACCTAGACACTTCGCGCACTCGTATCCGAAGAGCTTCATCAGCGTAGGCGCCTCAGCGATCGACTGCAGAGTCCTCCCAAGGGATAGGCGACTCGACACAACTCAGAGCTGAACCCGCAGCACCTCTGTCGCATGCTCCTCCAGCTGTCTCGATCGTTATGGCGTCAACTTCAACCGGACCCACTCAGACTGCTTCAACTGCCCCAGCAACTATGCCGATCCTGCCTCTGACGGCCTTCTCTCTGCATCGCGTTCCGGAAGACCAGAGCGGAGCTGCGAAGGAGGCCCTGATCCAGGCGGATCAGATCATGCTGAGAACCAAGGAGGCGTACGAGGCTAGCAAGCTGGCTTACGACGTTAGCGCAGCCCTCCGCACCAATGTCCGAGTAAGTTCGATTGTAAGTACATTTTCGATTGAATTCCTGTCTTTTCTTGGTTGTTGTACACCCAGTGGGTGATTATTGCAGAATGTTTGAAATTTCTCCACTCGAACAAATCGGATCATAGTCAAGTAGGATCGGGATCGATAGTACGCGTGGTACTAGAGTTACTCGACATGTCGAGTTTTTTTTCTGACGAGTTACTCGACGGATCGAGAGTTAACCGTCTCAGTGGGGCTACTCTTAGTGCACCCACCGGGTGTAGTCCCCGAGACCGCTGTCGAGTGCTTGCATCGACAGGGGTCTTAGAGCTTGTCGTACCCACCACTCCGCAGTTACTCTATAGGTTTCATGCATATATTTGACAAACCATGATATGACGCTGCATAAGGATAGACTGCACTTCTCAGGATGGATATTCCAATGATGGATGTTTCTGTCACTCGACTGATCGAGAATCGGCAGATCTAGTGGGGGCACGCTAAGTGCACCCATTGGGTGTAGTCCCCGAGACCGCTATCGAGTGCTGGCACCGGCGGGGGTCTTAGAGTTTATTGTATACAGGATACATTTCGCCTTGGATCATGCCACTCTGTAGCTACCTTGCAGGTTTCATGGATATTATTGACAAACCATGATATGACGTTGCATAAGGATAGATTGAACTTCACAGAGCAGGGAGGCGCGTTGCTCGACGGGTCGAGTGTTCTGACAGGGCTGATCTTGTCGAATGTTTTAATAACCAGTGGGGGCACGCTAAGTGCACCCACTGGGTGTAGTCCCCGAGGCTACTGTTAGACGATAAGCAGTAGGCTTGAAAACTTGTCGTACGCGTGGTACTAGAGTCACTCGACATGTCAAGTGTTTTTTTTGACGAGTTACTTGACGGATCGAGAGTTAACCGTCTCAGTGGGGGCACTCTTAGTGCACCCACTGGGTGTAGTCCCCGAGACCGCTGTCGAGCGCTTGCACTGGCAGGGGGCTTAATAAAGACAACTTTGAATTTGTTTACGACGCATGGAGCACCAGGGCCACTTGACATGTTGAGTGGACTTTTTGCTTGAATTCTTCTTAGGTTGTTCCAAGGTTGTAAGATAGTCATTCGCCGGTGTTCGTAACTCGGTCGACTGTCCAGGAACCACTTGCCGATTGAATTCCTGTCTTTTGTTGGTTCCAGACGGCTTGCGAACTTGGGACGCAGTACAAGGACGTGGAGGATGAAAGGAACCGGCTGCGAGTGAATCTGGCGGTCTCCAACAACGCTATGGAGCGAGCGCGTGCTGAGCTGAAGTCTTTGGGAGGTAATTACTGCTGACTTTCCACATTCCCCTCTTCACTCTTCTTATTTTGAACCGAGTGCTCTCACTCGAACAGACGTACGCAATGAAAACCGTTGATTCCAAGTGCGACTCAACAATGTTGTTTCTTTAGATTCCATGAAGAAGGCGCTGGAGGAGAAGGACAAGGCACTTGCTGACGCCCAACGAGTGGCCAGGGACAAGACTAAAGCTGTAGATTGGAAGCTGGCGGCCGCCAAGAAGCTGGAGGAGGAGAACACGAAGCTGAAGCAGGAGCGTGCGGACCTCGTCAAAAAGGCCAAGCAGCTGAACAAAAGGAGCAATGGCCTCGAGAAGCATTTGGGCGAATTCTCGAGGAAGATGTATATTCTGCTCGACGGTGAGTGTTTCTTGTCGACTGAAGTTTGTAAAGTTTTTGAGGGTCATAGTTCACCGATTCTCCTCCCATTCCCCATTCTTCAATAGAATTCTGCCAAGACTTTGAGAAGGAGACAGAAGAGATTGATCCCAATCTGGATCTGACCATGTCACCAGTTGCCGATGCAGTGGCCATGAACATGCTGAGACTCAACTTCCGACTCCAGGGCGTCCAGGCATATATTGCCCGACTTAAATATGCAATGGAGAGAATCGACAAGGAGCTATGGCCCGAGGACACTCTTCAGCTCAACCTCAACTCTATAATGGTTCGCCTGAATGAACTTCCCAGTCGAGTGCAAGCCTGGAAGAAATGTGCTGCTCGCTGCGAGGCTGACGTGGCATTATCACTTGTGAGGGTCCATTTGCAGGGACGTGAGGGAGGAGAAGCTGAAGGAGCTCCAGGTGGTAAACATGAAGAAACTCCAGTTTGAGGACTTCATGCAAACTTTCATTGAGGCAGCCACCAGAATCGCTAACGGCATCGACTTGGACACTTTTGTCGAGCCAGCCAGCCCGTCACCTGTTTAAAAAACTTGGTCTCTTGAGAAATACTTTTATTCGCCTCGGTATGCCGAGTGAAATTGTATCCCTTAAAACTTCATTCAGGCCTTAGGCCTGAGCACATTTGCTTCTGCATGAAACGTTTATCCGCGGTTTACCCTTTGGATTTTATTCGTGTTTTGGCTTTCAATCGACTGTTCGACTGGGTTTGTTTTTAACTTAGGCGAAACGTGTTTGCAGCTAAGCCCCTGAGTGTGAGGGTTGCTCAACACTTGGGATATTTTCGAACTTAGGCGAATGTCGATTCACAGCTAAGCTGTCGAGTGAATGGATTACTATCCACCCGACGAGGTTTTTAACTTAGGCGAAAGCATGTTCGCAACTAAGCCCCCGAGGGTGAGGATTGCTCTTTACTCGGAGTAGTTTTTAACTTAGGCAAATGTCGATTTGCTGCTAAGCCCCCTGAGTGTGAGGATTGCTCATCACTCGGAGTATTTTTGAACCTAAGCGAATACGGATTTGCAAATAGGTCACTGAGTGAATGGACTGCTATCCACCCAACAGGGTTTTTAACTTAGGCGAAACATGTTCGCAGCTAAGTCCCCGAGTGTGAGGATTGCTCACCACTCGGAGTATCTTTGAACCTAAGCGAAGACGGATTCGCAAATAGGTCGTTGAGTGAATGGACTGCTATCCACCCGACAGGGTTTTTAACTTAGTCGAAACATGTTCGTAGCTAAGCCGCCGAGTGTGAGGATTGCTCATCACTCGGAGTATCCCCAAGAATGTAACTATACGATTGGAACCGACGATATATATTGCAGAAATGTGAATTGCATTGATGAAGTATTCTTATTACATCAGAAGATTCTTGTCTGAAGTATAAAAACGCCGGAGCAGATCTGCATTCTAGGCTCGTGGCTCGTCTATCCACTTCATGAGATTGTACAAGTCATAGGCCTCATTGTTTAACACCTTAGTGACGACGAAAGGACCTTCCCATGCAGGAGCAAGCTTGTGAGGTCGGTGTTGATTCACTCGAAGCACCAGATATCCCTCATGAAACGACCGACTCTTGACATTCTTCTCATGGAAGCGTCGAAGGTCCTACTGATAGGCAGTAGTCCGGATCAGAGCCATCTCTCGTTCCTCCTCCAAAAGATCTACACCGTCCTGTCTGGCCTGTTCAACTTCAGCCTCAGAATACAGCTCCACTCGAGGAGAATTGTGGGCCAAGTCACTCGGCAATATGGCTTCAGCACCATATACAAGGAAGAAAGGAGTTCATCCAGTCGACCGATTAGGCGTTGTCCTCAGACCCCACAAAACAGACGGCAACTCAGTTACCTAGGCTCCAGCGGCATGATCCAAATCACGCATGAGACGAGGCTTCAGACCTTGCAGGATGAGACCATTAGCCCGCTCGACTTGCCCAATTGTTTGAGGATGCGCAACAGATGCATAATCCACTCGGGTGCCTTGGGAGTTATAGAAGTTCCTGAATTCTTCCGAGTCAAAATTAGTGTCGTTGTCTGTGATGATGCTGTGTGGAATGCCATATCGATAAATTATCTCTCTCATGAACGTGATCATCGTACGGGAGTTCAGCTTCTTGATTGGCTTGTCTTCTATCCACTTGGTGAATTTGTCGACTGCTACCAACAAGTGAGTGAATCCTCCTTTTCCGGCTCGAAAGGGGCCAACCATGTCGAGTCCCCAAACCGCTAATGGTCAGGCAAGAGGAATTGTCTTCAGAGCAGATGCCGGCTTGTGTGACAGGTTCGCATAGAACTGGCAACCACCGCAATGATCAACAATGTCTTTAGCCATCTCATTAGGTCGTGGCCAGTAAAAACCAGCTTGGTATGCTTTAGCGACAATCGTCCTTGAAGATGCATGGTGGCCGCAAGTTCCCGAGTGAATCTCGTCTAGAATCATTCGAACTTCCTTGAGGGAAATGCAACACTGGGTGACACCAGTCACACTCTCTCTGAACATCTGATCTCCCATCACAGTGAAAGCCTTGGATCTGTGCACAATCTATTGAGCCTCTATTTCATCTTCGGGGAGCTCTTGTCTAAGGATATAGTCAATGTAAGGCACAGTCCAATCGGGAATGATATCCAGAATTTCCATGACCAGGTCAATCACTGTAGGGACATCGACTTCTGTTGAGTCAGTGGAACTCAAAGCCTGTGGGGGCTCTTCGGTGAAAGGATCTTCTTGAACCGAAGGAGTGTGCAAGTGCTCCAAGAACACACCGCTGGGGACAGGCCATCGAGTGGAACCAATCTTGGATAGCACATCAACCGCTTGATTTTTCAGTCGGGGAACATGATGAAGTTCCAGGCCTTCAAATTTCTTCTCCAACTTCCGGACTGCATTGCAGTATCCAGTCATAGCGGGGTTTCGAACATCCCACTCTTTCATCACTTGATTCCCCCACCAAATCTGAGTCGCCATAAACCATCAGGCGCTTGACGCCGAGTGAGATAGCCATGCGCAACCCATACAAAAGTGCTTCATACTCTGCCTCATTGTTGGAGGAATCGAAGTGAATTTGCAAGACATAGCTGAGCTTGTCGCCTCTAGGAGATATCAGGACAACCCCAGCACCAGACCCATTCAACATTTTGGAGCCATCAAAGAACATTGTCCAATGCGCCGAGTGAACTTGGATAGGCTGTTGCTGTTCAATCCACTCGGCCATGAAATCTGCCAATGCTTGGGACTTGATTGCTTTTTTGGCTTTGAACCTGATGTCAAAGTGTCCAAGCTCAATTGCCCATTTAGCCACTCAACCTGATGCGTCTCGATTATTGAAAATCTCGGACAAAGGAGCATCAACGACGACTGAAATCGAGTGGTCTTGGAAATAATGTGCCACCTTCTTCCCTCATACGTAAATACCATAAACCAGCTTCTGATAGTGTGGATATCTTTGCTTTGAGGGGGACAATACTTCCGAGACATAATAAACTCAACAAACGCTGCTTCGGCTTCGGGAGTCGAGTCAAACGTGTCGGACTTCTTCATCAATTGATATAAGGGCAGAGCCTTCTCACCAAGACGAGAAATGAATCGACTCAATGTTGCCAAGCAACATGTGAGCTTCTGAACATCGTGCACTCACACGGGAGTCTTCATACGGTGATGGTGCTGATTTTCTTAGGGTTGACATCAATTCCTCGCTCGGAAACGAGAAAATCGAGCAACTTGCCGCCAGGGACGCCTAAAGTACATTTGGCCGGATTTAGCTTTATGTCGAATCGCCTCAGATTGGCGAATGTCTCGGCCAAGTCAGCCAGCAGGTCGGAACGTTTGTGGGACTTGACCACTATATCGTCCATGTACGCCTCGACATTCCGAGGGATCTGGTCGAGTAAGCATTTCTAAATCATGCGCATAAAAGTATCACCGACATTCTTGAGACCAAAAGGCATGGTGATATAACAAAAACACCCGAATGGGGTGATGAAGGCTGTCTTTATTTCGGCCGGGCCATACAGACGGATTGATGGTACCCAAAATAAGCATCCAAAAACGATAAACGCTCACACCCCGCTGTCGAGTCAACAATTTGATCTATGCGGGGGAGCGGAAAATGGTCTTTTGGGCACACCTTGTTGAGATGTTTGAAGTCAATGCACATGCGCAACGACTTATCTTTCTTTGGCACCATCACAACATTCGAGAGCCACTCGGAGTGGTAAATCTCCCGAATGAACTTGGCTTGCAAGAGATGGGCCGCTTCTTCTCTGATTGCCATGCGCTTCTCCACCGCTAAGCGACGCAAATGCTCTCTGATGGGTGTGGCTTTCGAATCGGTTGAGACATGCGAGCCATGCCTCTTGGGCAAGATGACTGAGACCCCGTCATCCAATATGATGGAGCGGGCAAGTGGCTTATTGGAATTAATACATGTTGATGTATGTGGTCCAATGAGTGTTGAAACACACAGTGGATATCGTTGTTTTTCTTTACCTTCACTGATGATTTGAGTAAATATGGGGATATTTACTTAATGAAACACGAATCTGAAATGTTTGAAAGGTTCAAGGAGTTTCAGAGTGAAGTTAAAGATCATCGTGACAAGAAGATAAATGTCTATGATATGATCATGGAGGTGAATATCTAAGTTACGAGTTTGGTATGCAATTTTAGACAATGTGGAAATTGTTTCACAGCTCACGCCTCCTGGAACACCATAGTGTGATGGTGTGTTCGAACGTCGTAGTCGTGCTCTATTGGATATAGTGAGTACTATGATGTCTCTTATCGTTTTACCACTATCGTTATGGGGTTATGCATTAAAGACAAATCCATTCACTTTAACAGGGCACCATCTAAGTCTGTTGAGATGACACCGTGAGAATTATGGTTTGACGGAAGCCTAAGCTGTCATTTCTTAATGTTTGGGGCTGCGACGCTTATGTGAAAATGGGTTTTTCACCTAGCGAGCTCGAACCCAAAGCAGACAAATGCATCTTCATAGAATACCCTAATGAGACATTGGGTATACCTTCTATCTCAGATCCAAGCGCAAAAGGTGTTTGTTGCTAAGAACGGGTCCTTTCTTGAGAAAGAGTTTCTCTCGAAAGAATTGAGTGGGAGGAAGATAGAACTTGATAAGGTTGTTGAACCTTTGTTTCAACCAGAGAATAGCGCAACACAGAAAGATGTTTCTGTAGAGCCTACTCAGTTGAAAAGGAAGTTAATGATGATGATCATGAAGCTTCGGATCAAGTCACTATCGAACCTCGTAGGTCGACAAGGACGCGTACTGCTCCTGAGTAGTACGACAACCCTGTCTTGGAAATCATGTTGTTGGACAGCGATGAACCTACGAACTATGGAGAAGCGATGGTGGGCCCGGATTCCAACAAATGGCTAGGAGCCATGAAATCCGAGAAAGGATCCATGTATGAAAACCAAGTATGGACTTTGGTAGACTTGCCTGTTGAATGGCGGGTCATTGAGTACAAATGGACCTTTGAGATAAACATAGACGCTAATGGTGAAATGTCACCGTTTATAAAGCTCGACTTGTCGCAAAGAAGTTTCCGCCAAGTTCAAGGAGTTGACTGCAATGAGATTGTCTCATCTGTAGCGATGCTAAAAGTCTATTAAAATTTTGTTAGCAGTTGCTGCATTTTTCGATTATGAAATCTGGCAGATGGATGACAAAACAAGGTTTCCGTAATGGTTTCTGTGAGGAAGAGTTGTATGTGATACAACCAGAAGGTTTTGTCAATCCTAAGGATGCTAATAATATGCAAACTCCAGCGATCCTTCTATGGACTGGAGCAAGCATCTCGGAGTTGGAATATATGCTTTGATGAGGTGATCAAAGTGTTTAAGTTTATACAATGTTTATGAGAAACTTGTATTTGCAAGAAAGTGAGTGGGAGCACTATGGAATTTCTTATAAGAATATGTAGTTGACATATTATTGATCGGAAATGATGTAGAATTTCTGGAAGAGCATGAAGGGTTGTTTGAAAAGTTTTTTTTTTCAAAGGAAGACCCAGATAAAGCTACTATTTTATTAAGCATCAAGATCTATAGGGATAGATCTATTCGCTTGATAAGTTTTTTCGACGAAGACATACCTTGACAAGTTTTTGAAGGAGTTCAAAATAGATGGGTCAAAGAAGGAGTTCTTGACTGTATTGTAAGGTGTGAAATTGAGTAAGACTCAATACCCGACCACGGCAGAAGATAAAGAAGAGATGAGTGTCATCTCCTATGCTTTAGCCATAGGCTCTATATAGTATGCCATGCTGTGTACCGCACCTGTGTGTGCCTTGCCATGAGTCTGTCAAGGGGTACAAGAGTAATCCAAGAGTGGATCACTAGACAGCGGTCAAAGTTAGCCTTAGTAACTTGAGAACTAAGGAAATATTTCTCGATTATGGAGGTGATAAAGAGTTCATCGTAAAGTGTTACGATGATGCAAGCTTTAAAACCAATCCGGATGACTCTTAGTAGAAATCCAGCTACGTATAGTGGAGCAGCCATTTGGAATAGCTCCAAGTGGAGCGTGGGAGCAGTATCTACAAATATGAAATGGAAAGTTTGCAAAGGTACACACGGATCTGAATGTTGCAGACCCGCTGACTAAAAACCTCTTTCACGAGCAGAACATGAACAAACCCCAGAACTTATTGGGTGTTAATCACATGATGATATGATCACATGGTGATGTAAGTGTTAATCACATGGTGATGTGAACTAGATTATTGACTCTAGTGCAAGTGGGAGACTGTTGGAAATATGCCCTAGAGGCAATAATAAAATGGTTATTATTGTATTTCCTTGTTCATGATAATTGTCTATTGTTCATGCTATAATTGTGTTAACCGGAAACCATAATACATGTGTGAATACATAGACCACAACATGTCCCTAGTGAGCCTCTAGTTGACTAGCTCGTTGATCAATAGATGGTCACGGTTTCATGGCCATGGACATTGGATGTCGTTGATAACGGGATCACATCATTAGGAGAATGATGTGATGGACAAGACCCAATCCTAAGCATAGCACTAGATCGTGTAGTTCATTTGCTAAAGCTTTTCAATGTCAAGTATCGTTTCCTTAGACCATGAGATTGTGCAACTCCCGGATACCGTAGGAATGCTTTGGGTGTGCCAAACGTCACAACGTAACTGGGTGGCTATAAAGGTGCACTACGGGTATCTCCGAAAGTATCTGTTGGGTTGGCACGAATCGAGACTGGGATTTGTCACTCCGTGTGACGGAGAGGTATCTCTGGGCCCACTCGGTAAGACATCATCATAATGAGCTCAATGTGACTTAGGAGTTAGCCACGGGATGATGTATTACAGAACCAGTAAAGAGACTTGCCAGTAACGATATTGAACAAGGTATGGGGATACCGACGATCGAATCTCGGGCAAGTACCATACCGATAGACAAAGGGAATTGTATACGGGATTGATTGAATCCCCGACATTGTGGTTCATCCGATGAGATCATCGTGGAGTACGTGGGAGCCAACATGGGTATCCAGATCCCGCTGTTGGTTATTGGCCGGAGAGGTGTCTCGGTCATGTCTACGTGTCTCCCGAACCCGTAGGGTCTACACACTTAAGGTTCGATGACGCTAGGGTTATAGGGAAATGGTATACGTGATTACCGAAGGTTGTTCGGAGTCCCGGATGATATCCCGGACGTCACGAGGAGCTCCGGAATGGTCCGGAGGTAAAGATTGATATATAGGAAGTCCAGTTTTGGTCACCGGAAAGTTTTCGGGCTCGTCGGTAGTGTACCGGGAGTGCCATGAGGGTGCCGGAGGACCCCCGAGAGGGGTGTGACGACCAAAGGACCTCATGGGCCCTTAGAGGAGGTGTGCCAGCCCATATTGGGTCGGCCAAGACCATCTATGTGGGCCCATGTGGCTGGAGATAAGGAGATAAGGCAAAAGGGATTTAAAAGGAGGAGATCCACCTCCCTTGTGGGAGGTGGACTCTCCCTTTAATTCGGCCGACCCTCTCCTCCTTGGAGGAGGGGCCAAGCCAGCCCTTCCACGTCCCTCCTCCTATATATACTTGAGGTTTTGGATGTTTTGAGAGAGGATTTGATCTCTCTCTCTCACGGCAAAGCCCTACCTCTCTTCTTCCTCCTCCGCAGCGCTTAGGCGAAGCCCTGTCGGAATACCTTGCTACTCCACCACCACCACGCCGTCGTGCTGCTGTTGGAGCCCTTCCCCAACCTCTCCTTCCTCCTTGCTGGATCAAGGTGTTGGAGACGTCACCGGGCTGCACGTGTGTTGAACGCGGAGGTGCCGTCCGTTCGGCACTTGATCGGATCTACCGCGATCTGAATCGCTGCGAGTACGACTCCATCAACCGCGTTCTTGTAACGCTTCCGCTTAGCGATCTTCAAAGGTATGAAGATCCACTCTCCCCTTGCTCGTTGCTGGTTTCTCCATAGATGGATCTTGGTGAACGCGTAGGAAATTTTTTGATTTACTACTACGTCTCCCAACAGTGGCATCATGAGCTAGGTCTATGCGTAGAATCTATGCACGAGTAGAACACAAAGCAGTTGTGGGCGTCGATTTTGTTAATATGCTTGCCGTTACTAGTCTTATCTTGATTCGACGGTATTTTGGGATGTAGCGGCCCGGACCAACCTTACACGTATGCTTACGTGAGACCGGTTCCACCGCCTGACATGCACCAGTTGCATAAGGTGGCTAGCGGGTGTCTGTCTCTCCCACCTTAGTCGGATTGGATTCGATGAAAAGGGTCCTTATGAAGGGTAAATAGCAATTGGCATATCACGTTGTGGTTTGGACGTAGGTAAGAAACGTTCTTGCTAGAAACCTATAGCAACCACGTAAAAACTTGCAACTACAAATTAGAGGACGTCTAACTTGTTTTTGCAGCATATGCCGTGTGATGTGATATGGCCAAAAGGATGTGATGTGATGCATTGTGATGTATGAGATTGATCATGTTCTTGTAATAGGGTTCACGACTTGCATGTCGATGACTATGACAACCGGCAGGAGCCATAGGAGTTGTCTTATATTATTGTATGACCTGCGTGTCAATCATAAACGCCATGTAATTACTTTACTTTATTGCTAAACGTTAGCTATAGTAGTAGAAGTAATAGTTGGCGAGACAACTTCATGAAGACACAATGATGGAGATCATGATGATGGAGATCATGGTGTCGTGCCGGTGACAATGATGATCATGGTGCCCCGAAGATGGAGATCAAAGGAGCAAGATGATATTGGCCATATCATGTCACTATATTGATTGCATGTGATGTCTATCAGTTTACATCTTATTTGCATAGAACGACGGTAGTAAATAAGATGATCTCTCAATAAAATTTCAAGAAAGGTGTTCACCCTAACTGTGCACCGTTGCTAAGGATCGTCGTTCCGAAGCACCACGTGATGATCGGGTGTGATAGGTTCTAACGTTCGCATACAACGGGTGTAAGCCAGATTTACACATGCGAAACACTTAGGTTGACTTGACGAGCCTAGCATGTACAGACATGGCCTCGGAACACGGAAGACCGAAAGGTCGAACATGAGTCGTATAGAAGATACGATCAACATAGAGATGTTCACCATGGATGACTAGTCCGTCTCACGTGATGATCGGACACGGGCTAGTTGACATGGATCATGTATCACTTGGAAGACTAGAGAGATGTCTATCTAAGTGGGAGTTCATTAATAATTTGATTAAATGAACTTAATTATCATGAACTTAGTCTAAAAATGTCCTTGCAAATTATGTCGTAGATAGCTCACGCTGTAGCTCCCCAGTTTTATTGATACAATCCTAGAGAAAAGTAAGTTGAAAGTTGATGGTAGCAATAATGCGGACTGGGTCCGTGATCTGAGGATTGTCCTCATTGTTGCACAGAAAGCTTATGTTTTTTATGTACCGCTAACTGCATCACTCCCTCAAGCGTTGTCTGTAGATGTTGTGAACATATGACAGGCACTTTTTGGTGACTACGTGATAGTTCAATGCGTCATGCATTACGGCTTAGAATTGAGGCTCCAAAACGTTTTGAACGTCACGGAACATATGAGATGTTCTAGGAGCTGAGATTGTGATCTCAGGCTCGTGCCTATGTTGAGAGGTATGAGACCTCCAACAAGATTCTTTGTCTGCAAGATAAAGGAGAATAGCTCAATCGCTGAGCGTGTGCTCAGATTGTCTGGGTGCTACAATCACTTGAATCAAGTGGGAGTTAATCTTCCAGATGAGATAGTGATTAATGCAGTTCTCCAAGTCACTGCCACCAAGCTACTAGAGCTTCGTGATGAACTATAACATGCCAGGGATCGATAAGATGATCCCTGAGTTGTTCGTGATGTTTGACACCACGAAGGTAGAAATCAAGAAGGAGCATCAAGTGTTGATGGTTAAGTGAAACCACTAGTTTCAAAAGGGGCAAGGGCAAGAACGGAAAACTTCAGGAATGGCAAGCCAGTTGTTGCTCTAGTGAAGAAACCCAAGGTTGAGCCCGAACCCGAGACTAAGTGCTTCTGTTATGAGGAGAATGTTCGCTGAAGCGGAAAACCCCTAGATGCTTGGTAGATAAGAAGGCTGGTAATGTCAATGGAAGTATATTTGATATACGTGTTAGTGATGTGTACCTTGCTGGTACTCCTAGTAGCACCTGGGTATTCGATACCGGTTCGGTTGCTAAGTGTTAGCAACTCGAAATAAAAGCTACGGAATAAATGGAGACTAGCTAGGTGAAAGGTGACGATGTGTGTTGGAAGTATTTCCAAGATTGATGTGATCACCATCGCACGCTCTCTCTACCTTCAGGATTTGTGATAAACCTAAATAAATGTTATTTGGTGTTTGCGTTGAGCATGAACGTGATTAGATCATGATTAGTGCGATACGGTTATTCATATAAGTTAGAGAATAATGGTTATTCTGTTTACATGGATAATGCCTTCAATGGTCATGCACCCACTCGAAATGGTTTATCGAATCATGATCGTAGTGGTACACATATTCATAACATTGGTACCAAAAGATACAAAGTTAATAATGATAGTACCACATGCTTGTGGCACTGCCACGTAATGTCATATTGGTATAAATTGCATGAAGAAACTCCATGATGATGGATTTTTTTTGACTCACTCGATTTCGAATCGGTTG
The DNA here is from genome assembly GCA_022496015.1 of Hordeum marinum. Taxonomy (NCBI): domain Eukaryota; kingdom Viridiplantae; phylum Streptophyta; class Magnoliopsida; order Poales; family Poaceae; genus Hordeum; species Hordeum marinum. Next base: position 335,401,747 of record CM039672.1, read on the forward strand.
AGACATGCGAGCCATGCCTCTTGGGCAAGATGACTGAGACCCCGTCATCCAATATGATGGAGCGGGCAAGTGGCTTATTGGAATTAATACATGTTGATGTATGTGGTCCAATGAGTGTTGAAACACACAGTGGATATCGTTGTTTTTCTTTACCTTCACTGATGATTTGAGTAAATATGGGGATATTTACTTAATGAAACACGAATCTGAAATGTTTGAAAGGTTCAAGGAGTTTCAGAGTGAAGTTAAAGATCATCGTGACAAGAAGATAAATGTCTATGATATGATCATGGAGGTGAATATCTAAGTTACGAGTTTGGTATGCAATTTTAGACAATGTGGAAATTGTTTCACAGCTCACGCCTCCTGGAACACCATAGTGTGATGGTGTGTTCGAACGTCGTAGTCGTGCTCTATTGGATATAGTGAGTACTATGATGTCTCTTATCGTTTTACCACTATCGTTATGGGGTTATGCATTAAAGACAAATCCATTCACTTTAACAGGGCACCATCTAAGTCTGTTGAGATGACACCGTGAGAATTATGGTTTGACGGAAGCCTAAGCTGTCATTTCTTAATGTTTGGGGCTGCGACGCTTATGTGAAAATGGGTTTTTCACCTAGCGAGCTCGAACCCAAAGCAGACAAATGCATCTTCATAGAATACCCTAATGAGACATTGGGTATACCTTCTATCTCAGATCCAAGCGCAAAAGGTGTTTGTTGCTAAGAACGGGTCCTTTCTTGAGAAAGAGTTTCTCTCGAAAGAATTGAGTGGGAGGAAGATAGAACTTGATAAGGTTGTTGAACCTTTGTTTCAACCAGAGAATAGCGCAACACAGAAAGATGTTTCTGTAGAGCCTACTCAGTTGAAAAGGAAGTTAATGATGATGATCATGAAGCTTCGGATCAAGTCACTATCGAACCTCGTAGGTCGACAAGGACGCGTACTGCTCCTGAGTAGTACGACAACCCTGTCTTGGAAATCATGTTGTTGGACAGCGATGAACCTACGAACTATGGAGAAGCGATGGTGGGCCCGGATTCCAACAAATGGCTAGGAGCCATGAAATCCGAGAAATGATCCATGTATGAAAACCAAGTATGGACTTTGGTAGACTTGCCTGTTGAATGGCGGGTCATTGAGTACAAATGGACCTTTGAGATAAACATAGACGCTAATGGTGAAATGTCACCGTTTATAAAGCTCGACTTGTCGCAAAGAAGTTTCCGCCAAGTTCAAGGAGTTGACTGCAATGAGATTGTCTCATCTGTAGCGATGCTAAAAGTCTATTAAAATGTTGTTAGCAGTTGCTGCATTTTTCGATTATGAAATCTGGCAGATGGATGACAAAACAAGGTTTCCGTAATGGTTTCTGTGAGGAAGAGTTGTATGTGATACAACCAGAAGGTTTTGTCAATCCTAAGGATGCTAATAATATGCAAACTCCAGCGATCCTTCTATGGACTGGAGCAAGCATCTCGGAGTTGGAATATATGCTTTGATGAGGTGATCAAAGTGTTTAAGTTTATACAATGTTTATGAGAAACTTGTATTTGCAAGAAAGTGAGTGGGAGCACTATGGAATTTCTTATAAGAATATGTAGTTGACATATTATTGATCGGAAATGATGTAGAATTTCTGGAAGAGCATGAAGGGTTGTTTGAAAAGTTTTTTTTTTCAAAGGAAGACCCAGATAAAGCTACTATTTTATTAAGCATCAAGATCTATAGGGATAGATCTATTCGCTTGATAAGTTTTTTCGACGAAGACATACCTTGACAAGTTTTTGAAGGAGTTCAAAATAGATGGGTCAAAGAAGGAGTTCTTGACTGTATTGTAAGGTGTGAAATTGAGTAAGACTCAATACCCGACCACGGCAGAAGATAAAGAAGAGATGAGTGTCATCTCCTATGCTTTAGCCATAGGCTCTATATAGTATGCCATGCTGTGTACCGCACCTGTGTGTGCCTTGCCATGAGTCTGTCAAGGGGTACAAGAGTAATCCAAGAGTGGATCACTAGACAGCGGTTAAAGTTAGCCTTAGTAACTTGAGAACTAAGGAAATATTTCTCGATTATGGAGGTGATAAAGAGTTCATCGTAAAGTGTTACGATGATGCAAGCTTTAAAACCAATCCGGATGACTCTTAGTAGAAATCCAGCTACGTATAGTGGAGCAGCCATTTGGAATAGCTCCAAGTGGAGCGTGGGAGCAGTATCTACAAATATGAAATGGAAAGTTTGCAAAGGTACACACGGATCTGAATGTCGCAGACCCGCTGACTAAAAACCTCTTTCACGAGCAGAACATGAACAAACCCCAGAACTTATTGGGTGTTAATCACATGATGATATGATCACATGGTGATGTAAGTGTTAATCACATGGTGATGTGAACTAGATTATTGACTCTAGTGCAAGTGGGAGACTGTTGGAAATATGCCCTAGAGGCAATAATAAAATGGTTATTATTGTATTTCCTTGTTCATGATAATTGTCTATTGTTCATGCTATAATTGTGTTAACCGGAAACCATAATACATGTGTGAATACATAGACCACAACATGTCCCTAGTGAGCCTCTAGTTGACTAGCTCGTTGATCAATAGATGGTCACGGTTTCATGGCCATGGACATTGGATGTCGTTGATAACGGGATCACATCATTAGGAGAATGATGTGATGGACAAGACCCAATCCTAAGCATAGCACTAGATCGTGTAGTTCATTTGCTAAAGCTTTTCAATGTCAAGTATCGTTTCCTTAGACCATGAGATTGTGCAACTCCCGGATACCGTAGGAATGCTTTGGGTGTGCCAAACATCACAACGTAACTGGGTGGCTATAAAGGTGCACTACGGGTATCTCCGAAAGTATCTGTTGGGTTGGCACGAATCGAGACTGGGATTTGTCACTCCGTGTGACGGAGAGGTATCTCTGGGCCCACTCGGTAAGACATCATCATAATGAGCTCAATGTGACTTAGGAGTTAGCCACGGGATGATGTATTACAGAACCAGTAAAGAGACTTGCCAGTAACGATATTGAACAAGGTATGGGGATACCGACGATCGAATCTCGGGCAAGTACCATACCGATAGACAAAGGGAATTGTATACGGGATTGATTGAATCCCCGACATTGTGGTTCATCCGATGAGATCATCGTGGAGTACGTGGGAGCCAACATGGGTATCCAGATCCCGCTGTTGGTTATTGGCCGGAGAGGTGTCTCGGTCATGTCTACGTGTCTCCCGAACCCGTAGGGTCTACACACTTAAGGTTCGATGACGCTAGGGTTATAGGGAAATGGTATACGTGATTACCGAAGGTTGTTCGGAGTCCCGGATGATATCCCGGACGTCACGAGGAGCTCCGGAATGGTCCGGAGGTAAAGATTGATATATAGGAAGTCCAGTTTTGGTCACCGAAAAGTTTTCGGGCTCATCGGTAGTGTACCGGGAGTGCCGGGAGGGTGCCGGAGGACCCCCGAGAGGGGTGTGACGACCAAAGGACCTCATGGGCCCTTAGAGGAGGTGTGCCAGCCCATATTGGGTCGGCCAAGACCATCTATGTGGGCCCATGTGGCTGGAGATAAGGAGATAAGGCAAAAGGGATTTAAAAGGAGGAGATCCACCTCCCTTGTGGGAGGTGGACTCTCCCTTTAATTCGGCCGACCCTCTCCTCCTTGGAGGAGGGGCCAAGCCAGCCCTTCCACGTCCCTCCTCCTATATATACTTGAGGTTTTGGATGTTTTGAGAGAGGATTTGATCTCTCTCTCTCACGGCAAAGCCCTACCTCTCTTCTTCCTCCTCCGCAGCGCTTAGGCGAAGCCCTGTCGGAATACCTTGCTACTCCACCACCACCACGCCGTCGTGCTGCTGTTGGAGCCCTTCCCCAACCTCTCCTTCCTCCTTGCTGGATCAAGGTGTTGGAGACGTCATCGGGCTGCACGTGTGTTGAACGCGGAGGTGCCGTCCGTTCGGCACTTGATCGGATCTACCGCGATCTGAATCGCTGCGAGTACGACTCCATCAACCGCGTTCTTGTAACGCTTCCGCTTAGCGATCTTCAAAGGTATGAAGATCCACTCTCCCCTTGCTCGTTGCTGGTTTCTCCATAGATGGATCTTGGTGAACGCGTAGGAAAATTTTTGATTTACTACTACGTCTCCCAACAGAAAGCACAAACAGCCTGGTGTTCTGACACATTCTCCACTGTATGATGCAGAGTGGACCATCGCTGAATATAATCTCTCAAAGTTTCATTGGGCTTCTAGACACAGTGTTGTAAGTCAATCAGACCTACCGGATACTTGCAAGTGCCCTCAAAGCTTTGGACAAACACTCGGGCAAGATCCTCTTAGCAATGTATACTGGAAGGAGCCAGGTGATTCAGTCAAGCGCGAGCTGAACCATCCAACATCAGGGACAGGTGCTTCATTGCCACATTGTCATTTCCGCCACCAATTTGCACAGCCACTCGGTAATCATCTAACCAAGTCTCGGGCTTTGATTCGCCAGAAAACTTCCCAATTCCCGCTGCCAACCAGAAGTTGGGGGGAATCTCCGCAGAACGTAGGGCTCTTCTGAAACATTCAGGCCAAGAAACCATGGCCGAGCTACCACTCGGAAAATCTTTGTCGTATCCTTCCCTGCGGGCTCTTCCCCTGTCAATCCGCTTCTGAACAAGGAGGGCGCGGGCGTCAAAGCCCGCATTCCGCTCATCACTGAAGGAGCGCCTGTCGTCCTGGCGCCGGGGCGCGTACGACCACTCCGCGGAGGAGTGGGCACTCGACGATGGTCTTCGCGGTGAAACTGATCTCTGTCTTGCCCTTCACAGAAACCGCCGCCCCGACGACGGAAGGGCGATCCAGGGCTGTGTGTCGACTGAACGGTCTCTGCCCTGGGTGAATTGCTGTGTATCCTATTGCGGGACTGAGAAACTACTGAATTCTGACGTTGTGTTGCATCTAACAGTGCTCTGATCTGCATCGACCCTCTTCCAGCCTCTGACCGAGACAGTTGAATGGAATCTGCTATCCTAGCAGCAGCAACAACATTTAACACAGGAGTTCGATATACCTCAACGTCGTCATGAGATCCAATCGGAAACAGCTATTGCTGACGTCGACTGGGGCCTGGCGGGCGCTGGCGAGCACGCTCGTCAAGCTCTGCCTAGAGTTCTTCCAAACGAATGCGCACGGCCTCCAAAGCTTGGGCCTCGGCAGTTGCGCTGACGATGGGAGTACGAAGAACCTCCTCCTCATGACACGACTGCTCTTTCAATGGACCTCTAGCCTCGCGCCTGCCACGGCCAAAGCCAGACGGTGAACTCTGATGAGATCCTGCCATCAAGACCTCCGCTGCGGGATCGCAGCTTTCGCACTCGGAAGGCACGTCGGACGGATCGGAATCCGACTCGAACACACCATGAAGGGACTCGATGGGCTTGAGTGCTACAATCTGTGGAGAAGTTTGATGCGCCACCGCGTGTTTGACCCAGCGCTGAAGTCGTGAGTGGCCGGACCGCTTGCGACCGTGAACAGCGAGGGGAGCCGATGAATAAGGAGTCGAAGGCTGACGCAGCAACACGCCATAGGAACTCGCGTAGAAGTGCGGCGCCCCGTAGACCGGGAGCGCCTCGACATCGAGAGGCGCTTCCTGGAGCCATGCCGAATCATCGGCGATGAAGGTGAGCGCTCCAAAACGGATCTCGTGGCCCAGAGCAAAAACACCGTCGGAAGACATGTCGAAGGATGAAAAATGCAACCTCGCCAGAAGTCGCTTAGACGCCTGCCCCATGGTGGGTGCCAACTGTCATGGGAACGAGCCTGACAATAGATGGTAGGGGTATGAAAGGAGAGGGCAAAGTCCTAGCTACGACGAGGATGTACACACGGATGTATGAGTTCAGGCCCCTCTCGTGGAGGTAACAGCCCTACGTCTCAGTGCTCGGGATCTTATGTCGTGTGGAATATAGAGATTACAATGGTTGCGAACCCTTGTGCAGGAGGGGAGGGGCGGCTTATATAGAGTTCGGTTGGCCCTCATAATTACCCAGCATCTAAGGGTCCGATCGTGGGGTTAAAGTCTGCCGTTACTGGTAACGTACGTAATAAAAGTTACTAATGACAATTGAACCAACGTCTTCCCGTTGGGCTCTTGATGATGGCTACTGGTCATCCGGCGTCGAGTGAAAGCAAGGTCTTCCGAGTGACACATGACTGCCGAGTGGAATAAGGAGTCTCCGAGTGGATATGTGTCAAGTGGCTTTGAACGTCTCCGGGAATCCACTCGGAATTTCATGCTTGATCTTCAAGTCCTCTCATGTAGTGTCCTTAGGTAGGGTATGTAGGCCTTGCCTAGGACCCTACCCTAGGTACATATCCTTGTCACTGCGTATAGGCTAGTTACTAACGTAGTGAGAATCCAAGAGGGGTGGTGGCCGCATCCTTCAGGCTATATAAGGATCCGTTGACTATACCTCTCTCACGAGCAAAACATGATCAACACCAGAACTCTATGGGTGTTCGATACATCACAATGTAACTAGATTATTAACTCTATGCATGTGGGAGACTGTTGGAAATATGCCCTAGAGGCAATAATAAAGTGATTATTATTATATTTCCTTGTTCATGATAATTGTCTATTGTTCATGCTATAATTGTATTAACCGGAAACCGTAATACATGTGTGAATACATAGACCACAACACGTCCCTTGTGAGCCTTTAGTTGGCTAGCTCGTTGATCAATAGATGGTTATGGTCTCATGACCATGGACATTGGATGTCGTTGATAATGGGATCACATCATTAGGAGAATGATGTGATGGACAAGACCCAATCCTAAGCATAACACAAGATCGTGTAGTTCATCTGCTAAAGCTTTTCTAATGTCAAGTATCGTTTCCTTAGACCATGAGACTGTGCAACTCCTGGATACCATAGGAATACTTTGGGTGTGCCAAATGTCACAATGTAACTGGGTGGCTATAAAGGTACACTATGGGTATCCCCGAAAGTATCTGTTGGGTTGGCACGAATCGAGACTGGGATTTGTCACTCCGTGTGACGGAGAGGTATCTCTGGGCCCACTCGGTAAGACATCATCATAATGAGCTCAATGTGACTAAGGAGTTAGCCATGGGATGATGTGTTATGGAACGAGTAAAGAGACTTGCCGGTAACGAGATTGAACAAGGTATAGGGATATCGACGATCGAATCTCGGGCAAGTAACATACCGATGGACAAAGGGAATTGTATACGGGATTGATTGAATCCCCTACATCGTGGTTCATCCGATGAGATCATCATGGAATATGTGGGAGCCAATATGGGTATCTAGATCCCACTATTGGTTATTGTCCGGAGAGGTGTCTCGGTCATGTCTGCATGCTTCCCGAACCCGTAGGGTCTACACACTTAAGGTTCGATGATGCTAGGGTTATATGGGAATAGTGTACGTGGTTACTGAAGGTTGTTTGGAGTCCCATATGAGATCCCGGACGTCACGAGGAGTTCCAGAATGGTCCGGAGGTAAAGATCCATATATAAGAAGTGAGGATTTGGTCATCGGAAGTGTTTCGGGCATCACCGGTAACGTACCGGGACCACCAGAAGGGTTCCGGTGTTGGGAGACGTAGTAGTAAATCAAAAAATTTCCTACGATCACCAAGATCTATCCATGGAGAAACCAGCAACGAGTAGGGAGAGAATGCATCTTCATACCTTTGAAGATCGCTAAGCGGAAGCGTTACAAGAACACGTTTGATGGAGTCGTACTCGCAACGATTCAGATCGCGGTAGATCCGATCAAGTGCCGAACGGACGACACCTCCGCGTTCAACACACGTGCAGCCCGGTGACGTCTCCTACGCTTTGATCCAGCAAGGAGGAAGGAGAGGTTGGGGAAGGGCTCCAACAGCAGCACGACGGCGTGGTGGTGGTGGAGTAGCAAGGTATTCCGACAGGGCTTCGCCTAAGCGCTGCGGAGGAGGAAGAAGAGAGGTAGGGCTTCGCCGTGAGAGAGAGAGAGATCAAATCTTGTCTCAAAACATCCAAAACCTCAAGTATATATAGGAGGAGGGACGTGGAGGGCTGGCTTGGCCTCTACTCCAAAGAGGAGAGGTCCGGCCGATTTAAAGGGAGAGTCCACCTCCCACAAGGGAGGTGGATCTCCTCCTTTTAAATCCTTTTTGGCCCTATCTCTTATCCCTAGCCGCATGGGCCTTTAGGAAAAGTCTTTCCCAGACCAATAAGGGCTGGCACACTTTATCTAACAGCCCATGTGGTCCTTTGGTCGTCACACCCCTCCCGGGGGTCCTCCGGCACCCTCCCGTCACTCCCGGTACAGTACTGATGAGCCCGAAAACTTTCCGGTGACCAAAACTGGACTTCCTATATATCAATCTTTACCTCCGGACCATTCCATAGCTCCTCGTGACATCTAGGATCTCATCCGGGAATCCGAACAACCTTCGGTAATCACGTATACCATTTCCCTATAACCCTAGCGTCATCGAACCTTAAGTGTGTAGACCCTACGGGTTCGGGAGACACGTGGACATGACCGAGACACTTCTCCGACCAATAACCAACAGCGGGATCTGGATACCCATGTTGGCTCCCACATGATCCACGATGATCTCATCGGATGAACCATGATGTCGGGGATTCAATCAATCCCGTATACAATTCCCTTTGTCTATCGGTATGATACTCCCTCGAGATTCGATCGTCGGTATCTCTATACCTTGTTCAATCTCGTTACCGGCAAGTCTCTTTACTCGTTCCGTAATACATCATCCCGTGACTAACTCCTTGGTCACATTGAGCTCATGATGATGTCTTACCGAGTGGGCCCAGAGACACCTCTCCGTCACACGGAGTGACAAATCCTAGTCTCCATTCGTGCCAACCCAACAGACACTTTCGGAGATACCCGTAGTGCACCTTTATAGCCACCCAGTTACGTTGTGACGTTTCACACACCCAAAGCATTCCTACGGTATCTGGGAGTTGCACAATATCATGGTCTAAGGAAACGATACTTGACATTGAAAAGCTTTAGCAGACGAACTACACGATCTAGTGCTATGCTTAGGATTTGGTCTTGTCCATCACATCATTCTCCTAATGATGTGATCCCGTTATCAATGACATCCAATGTCCATGGTCATGAAACCATGACCATCTATTGATCAACGAGCTAGTCAACTAGAGGTTCACTAGGGACATGTTGTGGTCTATGTATTCACACATGTATTATGGTTTCCGGTTAACACAATTATAGCATGAACAATAGACAATTATCATGAACAAGGAAATACAATAATAACCATTTTATTATTGCCTCTAGGGCATATTTCCAACAGTCTCCCACTTGCACTAGAGTCAATAATCTAGTTACATTGTGATGAATCGTACACCCATAGCATTCTTGTGTTGATCATGTTTTGCTCGTGAGAGAGGTTTAGTCAACGGATCTGCGACATTCACATCTGTATGCACTTTTACAAATATCTATATCTCCCTCCTGAATGTAATCACGGATGGAGTTGAAGTGACGCTTGATGTGTCTTGTCTTCTTGTGAAACTTGGGCTCCTTCGCAAGGGCAATAGCTCCAGTGTTGTCACAGAATAGAGTCATCGGGCCCGACGCACTTGGAATTGCTGGGGAACGTCGCATGGGAAAAAAAAATTCCTACGCACACGCAAACCTATCCATGGTGATGAGCATCTACGAGAGGGAGAGTGGATCTACATACCCTTGTAGATCGCTAAGCGGGAAGCATTAAGAAACGCGGTTGGTGTAGTCGAACATCTTCGCGATCCAAATCGCCGAGCGTCCCGCGATCTCATCACGATCCATCCCGCGATCCAATCACGATCCGTCCCGTGAACTCATCACGATCCGTCCCGCGATCTCATCACGATCTGTCTCACGATCTTGATCACGATCTGTCTCGCGAACTCATCACGATCCGTTCCGCGATCTCATCACGAACCGTCTCGCGATCTCGATCACGGTCCTTCCGATCTAGCGCCGAACGGACGACACCTCCGCGTTCAGCACACGTGCAGCTTGATGACGATCTCCACCGTCTTGATCCAGCAAGAGGAGGTGGAGAGGAGAGAGAGTTCACCGGCAGCATGACGGCGCTCCGGTGATGGTGGTGGAGCAATTCCGGCAGGGCTTCGCCTAAGCGCTGCAGAAAACCGATCTAGAGGAGAAACTATGCACCGGTGGAACGGGTAGCACGTGGCCGGTAATTCTATCCAAAAACCACCCAATCCACTAGTATATATAGGAGGAGAGGAGAGGAGAGGCAGCCAAGGCCTTTGGGTCGGCCGAAATAGGAGGTGGGAGCAATCCTACTTCACCTCCAATCCTAGTTGGAGTAGGATTGCCTCCTATTGGCTGATTTTCCACTTTTTGCTTTAGGACTTTCTCTCCTGCGCCATGGGCCTTTGTGGCTGTTTTCCCAGCCCACTAAGGGCTGGTTATTATTCTCCCACAGCCCATGGACCTCTTGGGGTCGAAATACCCCTCCCGGAGGTCCTCCGGTACACTACCGGCACTCCCAGTACAATACCGATACTCCCGGTACACTACCGATGAGTCCGAAACTTTTCCGGAAACCAAACTGGGACTTCCTATATATGAATCTTTACCTCCGGACCATTTCGGAGCTCCTCGTGATGTCCGGGATCTCATCCGGGACTCCGAACAACCTTCGGTCACCACCATACATAACTCTACACTACCGAAACGTCACCGAACCTTAAGTGTGCAGACCCTGCGGGTTCGAGAACTATGTAGACATGACCGAGACACCTCTACGGTCAATAACCAATGGCGGGACCTGGACGTCCACATTGGTTCCTACATATTCTACGAAGATCTTTATCGGTCGAACCTCTATGTCAAGGATTCAGTTAATCCCGTATATCGTTCCCTTTGTTCTTCAGTATGTTACTTGCCCGAGATTCGATCGTTGGTATCTCCATACATAGTTCAACCTCGTTACCGGCAAGTCTCTTTACTCGTTCCGTAGTACAAGATCCCACAACTAACAATTAGTCACATTGCTTGCAAGGCTTATTGTGATGTTGCATTACCGAGTGGGCCCCGAGATACCTCTCCGTCACACGGAGTAACAAATCCCAGTCTCGATCCATGCCAACTCAACAGACACCATCGGAGATACCTGTAGAGCACCTTTATAGTCACCCAGTTACGTTGTGACGTTTGATACACACAAGGCACTCCTCCGATATCTGTGAGTTGCATGATCTCATGGTCATAGGAACACATACTTGACATGCGGAAAACAGTAGCAATAAACTGACACGATCATATGCTACGTTTGCAGTTTGGGTCTTGTCCATCACATCATTCTCCTAATGATGTGATCCCGTTATCAAATGACATCTCATGTCCATGGCTAGGAAACCTTAACCATCCTTTGATCAACGAGCTAGTCCACTAGAGGCATACTAGGGACATGGTTTTGTCTATGTATCCACACATGCATTTAAGTCTCCGATCAATACAATTATAGCATGGATAATAAACGATTATCATGAACAAGGAAATATGATAATGACTAATTTATTATTGCCTCTAGGGCATATTTCCAACAGTCTCCCACTTGCACTAGAGTCAATAATCTAGTTCACATCACCATGTGATTCGCATTGTTATGAATCTAACACCCAATGAGTTTTGGGGCTCGATCATGCTTTGCATGTGAGAGAGGTCTTATAGTCAACAGGTCTGCGTTATTCAGATCCGTGTGTACTTTGCAAATCTCTATGTCAAACCGTAAACACTGCTACCACACTCCACTTGGTACTATTTCCAAATGGCTGCTCCACTATACGTATCCAGATTGCTACTACTAGTCATCCGGATAGGTGTTAAAGCTTGCATCGACGTAACTCTTTACGACGAACTCTTTATCACCTCCATAATCAAGAAACATTTCCTTAGTCCTCTGGTTACTAAGGATAATTCCGACCGCTGTCCAGTGATCCACTCCTGGACCACACTTGTACCCCTTGACAGACTCATGGCAAGGCACACATAGGTGCGGTACACAGCAAGGCATAATATAGAGCCTATGGCTAAGGCATAGGGGACGACATTCGTCCTTTCTCTTTCTTCTGCCGTTGTCGAGCTTTGAGTCTCACTCAACTTCACACCTTACAAATCAGACGAGAACTATTTCTCTGGCTGATCCATTTTGAACTCTTTCAAAATCTTGTCAAGGTATGCACTCATTGAAAGTATCATCAAGCATCTTGATCTATCTTTATAGATTTTGATGCTCAACAATTAGGTAGCTTTATCCAGGTCTTCCTTTGAAAAACACTTTTCAAACAACCTTTTATGCCTTCCAGAAATTCTACATTATTTCCGATCAACAATATTTCAACCACATATACTTATCAGAAACTCTACAGTGCTCCCACTCACTTTATTGCAAATACAAGTTTCTCGTAAACTTTGTATAAACATCAAAACTTTGATCACCTCATCAAAGTGTATATTCCAACTCCGAGATGCTTGCTTCAGTCCATGGAAGGATCACCGAAGCTTGCACACCTTTTAGCATCCTTAGGCCTGACAAAACCTTCTGGTTGTATCACATACAACCTTTCCTCAAGTAAACCGTTAAGGAAATGATGTTTTGACATCCATCTGCCAGATTTCATAATTGAAAACATAGCAACTGCTAACATAATTCCAACAGACTTTAGCACCATTACGAGTGAGAAAGTCTCATCGTAGTCAACTCCTTGAACTTGTCACAAACATTTTTGCAACAAGTCGAGCTTTACAAATAGTGACATTCACCATGAGTGTCTGTCTTCATTTTAAAGATCCATTTGTACTCAACGACCTGTCGTCCAACGAGCAAGTCTACCAAAGTCTACACTTGGTTTTCATACATGGATCCTATCTCGGATTTCATGGCCTCCAACCATTTGTCGGAATCCGGGCCCATCATCGCTTCTCCATAGCTCGTAGGTTCATCGTTGTCCAACAACATGACCTCCAAGACAGAGTTGTCGTACCGCTCAGGAGCAGTACACATCCTTGTCGACCTACGAAGTTCGACAGTAACTTGATCCTGAAGCTTCATGATCATCATCATTAACTTCCTCTTCAACTAACGTAGGCTTCACAGAAACATCTTTCTGCGCTGCGCTACTCTCTGGTTGAGCAAAGGTTTAACAATCTCATCAAGTTCTATCTTCCTCCCACTCAATTCTTTCGAGAGAAACTTTTTCTCGCGAAAGGACCCAGTTCTAGCAACAAACACTTTGCACTCGGATCTGAGATAGAAGGCATACCCATCTGTTCTTAGGGTATTCTATGAAGATACATTTGTCCGCTTTGGGTTCTAGCTTATTATGTGAAAACATTTTCCACACAAGCATCGCAGCCCCAAACATTAAGAAATGACAACTTAGGTTTCTATCAAACCATAATTCACACGGTGTCATCTCAACGGATTTAGATGATGCCCTATTTAAAGTGAATGTAGTTGTCTCTAATGCATAACCCCAAAAATTATAGTAGTAAAACGATAAGAGACATCACAGTATGCACTATATCAATAGAGCATGACTATGATGTTCGGACACACCATCACACCATGGTGTTCCAGGTGGTGTTAGTTGTGAAACAAATTTCACGTTGTGTTAAGTTGTATGCCAAACTCGTAACTCAGATATTCACCTCCACGATCATATCGCGGTCATTTTTATCTTCTTGTCACGATGATCTTTAAACTTCACTCTGAATTTGCTTGAACCTTTCAAACGATTCAGACTTGTGTTTCATTAAGTAAATATACACTATATCTACTCAAATCATCAGTGAAGGTAAGAAAATAACGATATCCACTGCACGCTACAAGACTCACTAGATTGCATACATCAACATGTATCATTTCCAATGAATCACTTGCCCGCTCCATCCAACGGGGTCCTTTAGTCATCTTGCCCAAGAGGCATGGTTCGCATGTCTCAACCGATTCGAAATCGATGAGTCCAAATATCCATCAGCATGGAGTTTCTACATGCGCTTTATACCAATATGACATTTAGCGGCAGTGCCACAAGTATGTGGTACTATCATTATTAACTTTGTATCTTTTGACATCAATGTTATGAACATGTGTACTACTACGATCAAGATTTCAACAAACCATTCTCACTGGGTGCATGACCATTGAAGGTATTAATCATGTAACCAGAATAACTATTATTCTCTGACTTAAATGAATAACCGTATTGCAACAAACATGATCTAATCATGTTCATGCTCAACGCAAAACACCAAATAACATTTATTTAGGTTCGTCACTAATCCTGAAGGTAGAGAGAGCGTGCGATGTTGATCACATCAACCTTGGAAACATTTCCAACACACATCGTCACCTCACCCTTAGCTAGTTCTCCGTTTATTCCGTAGCTTTTATTTCGAGTTACTAACATTTAGCAACCGAACCGGTATCCAATACCCAGGTGCTACTAGGAGTACTTGCAAGGTACACATCAATAACTCGTATATCAAATATACTTCTGTCGATGTTGCCAGCCTTCTTATCTACCAAGTATCTAGGGTTGTTCCGCTTCAGCGACCTCTCACCTCATAATAGAAGCACTTAGTCTCGGGTTTGAGTTCAACTTTGGGTTGCTTCACTGGAGCAGCAACTGACTTGCTATCCATGAAGTTTCCCTCCTTGCTCTTGCCCTTTTCGAAACTAGTGGTTTGATTAACCATCAACACTTGACGCTCCTTCTTGATTTCTACCTTCGCGGTGTCAAACATCGCGAACAACTCAGGGATCAATACTTCTATCCCTGGTGTATTATAGTTCATCACTAAGTTCTAGTAGCTTTAGTGACAGTGACTTGGAGAACTATATCAATCACTATCTTATCTGGAAGATCAACTCCCACTTGATTCAAGCGATTGTAGTACCCAGACAATCTGAGTACATGCTCAACGATTGAGCTATTCTCCTTCATCTTACAAGCAAAGAATCTTGTTGGAGATCTCATATCTCGCAACAAAGGCACGAGCCTGAGATCACAATCTCTGCTCCTAGAACATCTCATATGTTCCGTGACGTTCAAAACGTTTTGGAGCCTCAATTCTAAGCCGTAATGCATGACGCACTAAACTATCAAGTAGTCATCGAAACGTGCCTGTTAGATGTTCACAACATCTATAGACGACGCTAGAGGGGGTGGCGCACCGAGCGGTGCATTAAGGACATAAGCCTTCTGTGCAGCAACGAGGACAATCCTCAGATCACGGACCCAGTCCGCAATTTTGCTACCAACATCTTTCAATTCTATTTCTCTAGGAACATATAAAAATACAAGGGAGCTACAGCGCGAGCTAGTAATCTACAACATAATTTGCAAAGACACTTTCACTATGTTCATGATAATGAGTTCAATTAATCATATTACTTAAGAACTCCCACTCAAATTGACATCCCTCCGATCATTCGAGTGATACATGATCCAAATTCACCAACTCAAGTCCGATCATCACGTGAGTTGAGGTGGCTGCAATGGTGAACATCATTATGTTGATCATATCTACTATATGACTCATGTTCGACCTTTCGGTCTCTCGTGTTCCGAGGCCATGTCTGTACATGCTAGGCTCGTCAAGTTTAACCCGAGTGTTCTGCGCGTGCAAATCTGGCTTGCACCCATTGTATGTGAACGTAGAGTCTATCACACCCGATCATCACGTGGTGTCTCAACACGACGAACTTTCGCAACGGTGCACACTTGGGGAGAACACAGTTCATCTTGAAATTCAAGTGAGGGATCACCTTATAATGCTACCGCCGTACTAAGCAAAACAAGGTGCATAAAAGGATTAACATCTCATGCAATTCATAAGTGACATGATATGGCCATGAACTTGTGTTTAAGATCTCCATCTTCGAAACACCGGCATGATCTCCATCGTCACCGGCACAACACCATGATCTCCATCATCTTGATCTCCATCAAGGTGTTGCCATTGGGGTTGTCACGCCCTGCATGCTTCTACTACTATTGCTACCGTAGCGATAAAGTAAAGCATTACATAGCGCTTAATGATTGACACGCAGGTCATACAATAATTAAAGACAACCCTATGGCTCCTGCCGGTTGCCGTACTCATCGATATGCAAGTCGTGATAATCTATACATCACATGATCATCTCATACATCACATATATCTCATCATGTAATTGGCCATATCACATCACAACATACCCTGCAAAAACAAGTTAGACGTCCTCTAATTGTTGTTGCATATTTTACGTGGCTGCTATGGGTATCTAGCAAGAACGATTCTCACCTACGCATAAACCACAACGGTGATACACTAGTTTGCTTTTCAACCTTCTCAAGGACCGCCTTTGTCGAATCCGATCCAACTAAAGTGAGAGAAACTGTCACCCGCAAGCCATCTAGGCAACAAGTTGCGTCGAGGGAACCGGTCTCTCGTAAGCGTACGAGTAATGTTGGTCCAGGCCGCTTCATCTCACAATCCCGCTGAACCAAAATATGACCAAGGAAGGAAGCAATCTAAGCATCAAAGCCCACAAACCTTTTGTGTTCTACTCGAGATCTCATCGAACCATCAACCTAGCTCATGATGCCACTGCTGGGGAACGTCGCATGGGAAACAAAAAATTTCCTACGCACACGCAAACCTATCCATGGTGATGAGCATCTACGAGAGGGAGAGTGGATCTACATACCCTTGTAGATCGCTAAGCGGGAAGCGTTAAGAAACGCGGTTGGTGTAGTCGAACATCTTCGCGATCCAAATCGCCGAGCGTCCCGCGATCTCATCACGATCCGTCCCGCGATCCAATCATGATCCGTCCCGTGAATTCATCACGATCCGTCTCGTGATCTCATCACGATCCGTCTCACGATCTTGATGACGATCTGTCCCGCGAACTCATCACGATCCGTTCCGCGATCTCATCACGAACCGTCTCGCGATCTCGATCACGGTCCTTCCGATCTAGCGCCGAACGGACGACACCTCCGCGTTCAGCACACGTGCAGCTTGATGACGATCTCCACCGTCTTGATCCAGCAAGAGGAGGTGGACAGGAGAGAGAGTTCACCGGCAGCGTGACGGTGCTCCGGTGATGGTGGTGGAGCAATTCCGGCAGAGCTTCGCCTAAGCGCTGCAGAAAACCGATCTAGAGGAGAAACTATGCACCGGTGGAACGGGTAGCACGTGGCCGGTAATTCTATCCAAAAACCACCCAATCCACTAGTATATATAGGAGGAGAGGAGAGGAGAGGCAGCCAAGGCCTTTGGGTCGGCCGAAATAGGAGGTGGGAGCAATCCTACTTCACCTCCAATCCTAGTTGGAGTAGGATTGCCTCCTATTGGCTGATTTTCCACTTTTTGCTTTAGGACTTTCTCTCCTGCGCCATGGGCCTTTGTGGCTGTTTTCCCAGCCCACTAAGGGCTGGTTATTATTCTCCCACAGCCCATGGACCTCTTGGGGTCGAAATACCCCTCCCGGAGGTCCTCCGGTACACTACCGGCACTCCCGGTACAATACCGATACTCCCGGTACACTACCGATGAGTCCGAAACTTTTCCGGAAACCAAACTGGGACTTCCTATATATGAATATTTACCTCCGGACCATTCCGGAGCTCCTCGTGATGTCCGGGATCTCATCCGGGACTCCGAACAACCTTCGGTCACCACCATACATAACTCTACACTACCGAAACGTCACCGAACCTTAAGTGTGCAGACCCTGCGGGTTCGAGAACTATGTAGACATGACCGAGACACCTCTACGGTCAATAACCAATGGCGGGACCTGGACGTCCACATTGGTTCCTACATATTCTACGAAGATCTTTATCGGTCGAACCTCTATGTCAAGGATTCAGTTAATCCCGTATATCGTTCCCTTTGTTCTTCGGTATGTTACTTGCTCGAGATTCGATCGTTGGTATCTCCATACGTAGTTCAACCTCGTTACCGGCAAGTCTCTTTACTCGTTCCGTAATACAAGATCCCACAACTAACAATTAGTCACATTGCTTGCAAGGCTTATTGTGATGTTGCATTACCGAGTGGGCCCCGAGATACCTCTCCGTCACACGGAGTAACAAATCCCAGTCTCGATCCATGCCAACTCAACAGACACCATCGGAGATACCTGTAGAGCACCTTTATAGTCACCCAGTTACGTTGCGACGTTTGATACACACAAGGCACTCCTCCGATATCTGTGAGTTGCATGATCTCATGGTCATAGGAACACATACTTGACATGCGGAAAACAGTAGCAATAAACTGACACGATCATATGCTACGTTTGCAGTTTGGGTCTTGTCCATCACATCATTCTCCTAATGATGTGATCCCGTTATCAAATGACATATCATGTCCATGGCTAGGAAACCTTAACCATCCTTTGATCAACGAGCTAGTCCACTAGAGGCATACTAGGGACATGGTTTTGTCTATGTATCCACACATGCATTTAAGTCTCCGATCAATACAATTATAGCATGGATAATAAACGATTATCATGAACAAGGAAATATGATAATAACTAATTTATTATTGCCTCTAGGGCATATTTCCAACAGGAATTACTCCTAGGTCGGTGATGAACTCCTTTATCCAGACTCCTTCCTTTGCTGCTTCCGAAGCAGCTATGTACTCCGCTTCACATATAGATGCCGCCACTATGCTTTGCTTGCTGCTGCACCAGCTGACTGCCCCTCCATTCAAAATGTACACGTATTCGGTTTGCGACTTGGAGTCGTCCGGATCTGTGTCGAAGCTAGCATCGACATAACCCTTTACGACGAGCTCTTCGTCACCTCCATATACGAGAAACATGTCCTTTGTCCTTTTTAGGTACTTCGGGATATTCTTGACCGCTGTCCAGTGTTCCGCTCCGGGATCACTTTGGTACCTCCCTACCAAACTTATGGCAAGGTTCACATCAGGTCTGGTACACAGCATGGCATACATAATAGAGCCTATGGCTGAAGCATAGGGGATGACACTCATCTCTTCTCTATCCTTTGCCGTGGTCGGGCATTGAGTCGTACTCAATCTCACACCTTGTAACACAGGCAAGAACCCCTTCTTGGACTGATCCATATTGAACTTCTTCAATATCTTTTCAAGGTATGTGCTTTGTGAAAGACCTATGAGGCATCTCGATCTATCTCTATAGATCTTAATACTTAATATGTAAGCAGCTTCTCCAAGGTCCTTCATTGAAAAACACTTATTCAAGTAGGCCTTTACACTTTCCAAGAGTTCTATATCATTTCCCATTATCAGTATGTCATCCACATATAATACGAGAAATGCTACAGAGCTCCCACTCACTTTCTTGTAAATACAAGGTTCTCCATAAACCTGTACAAACTGAAACGCTTTAATCACTTCATTAGAGCGAATGTTCCAACTCCGAGATGCTTGCACCAGCCCATAGATGGAGCTTTGGAGCTTGCATACCTTGTTAGTATCTTTAGGATGGACAAAACCTTCCGGCTGCATCATATACAGTTCTTCCTTGAGGAAGCCATTAAGGAATGCCGTTTTGACGTCCATTTGCCAGATCTCATAATCATAAAATGCGGCAATCGCTAACATGATTCGGACAGACTTCAGCATCGCTACGGGTGAGAAAGTCTCATCATAGTCAACTCCTTGAACTTGTCGATAACCCTTAGCGACAAGCCGAGCCTTATAGACGGTTACATTACCATCCGCGTCAGTCTTCTTCTTAAAGATCCATTTATTTTCAATGGCTCGCTTATCATCAGGCAAGTCCACCAAAGTCCATACTTTGTTCTCATACATGGATCCTATCTCGGATTTCATGGCTTCAAGCCATTTGTTGGAATCCGGGCCCGCCATCGCTTCTTCATAGTTCGAAGGTTCACCATTGTCTAACAACATGACCTCTAGGACAGGGTTGTCGTACCACTCTGGTGTGGAACGTGTCCTAATGGACCTTCGACGTTCAATAGTAACTTGATCTGAAGTTTCATGATCATCATCATTAACTTCCTCTCCAGCCGGTGTAGGCTCCACAGAAACAATTTCCTGTGCTGCGCTACTCTCCGGTTCGAGTGGAGGTACATTTACCTCATCAAGTTCTATTTTCCTCCCACTTACTTCTTTCGCGAGAAACTCTTTCTCGAGAAAGGATCCATTCTTGGCAACAAAGATTTTGCCCTCGGATCGTAGGTAGAAGGTATACCCAATAGTCTCTTTGGGATTTCCTATGAAGACACACTTTTCCGCTTTGGGTTCGAGCTTCTCAGGTTGAAGTTTCTTCACATAAGCATGGCATCCCCAAACTTTTAGAAATGATAGCTTAGGTTTCTTTCCAAACCATAATTCATATAGTGTCATATCAACGGATTTTGACGATGCCCTATTTAAAGTGAATGCGGTAGTCTCTAATGCATATCCCCAAAATGATAGCGGTAAGTCGGTTAGAGACATCATAGATCGTACCATATCTAATAGAGTGCGAGTACGACGTTCAGACACACCATTTCGCTGAGGTGTGCCAGGCGGCGTGAGTTGTGAAACAATTCCACATTTCCTTAGGTGCGTTCCAAACTCGTGACTTAAATATTCTCCACCACGATCAGATCGTAGGTACTTTATTTTCTTGTCACGTTGATTCTCTACCTCACTCTGAAATTCCTTGAAACTTTCAAAAGTTTCAGACTTATGTTTCATTAAGTAGACATACCCATATCTACTCAAGTCATCAGTGAGGGTGAGAACATAACGGTAGCCACCACGAGCCTTGACACTCATTGGACCGCACACATCGGTATGTATTATTTCCAACAAGTCATTTGCTCGCTCCATTATTCCGGAGAACGAAGTCTTGGTCATCTTGCCCATGAGGCATGGTTCACACGTCTCAAATGATTCGAAATCAAGAGACTCCAAAAGCCCATCAGTATGGAGCTTCTTCATGCGTTTAACACCAATATGACCAAGGCGGCAGTGCCACATGTAAGTGGAACTATCATTATCAACCTTACACTTTTTGGTACTCACACTATGGACATGTGTAACATCACGTTCGAGATTCATCAAAAATATACCATTGACCAGCGGGGCATGACCATAAAACATTTCTCTCATATAAATAGAACAACCATTATTCTCAGATTTAAATGAGTAGCCATCTCGCATCAAGCGAGATCCAGATACAATGTTCATGCTTAGAGCTGGTACTAAATAACAATTATTAAGGTTTAACACTAATCCCGAAGGTAGATGTAGAGGTAGCGTGCCGACGGCGATCACATCGACCTTGGAACCATTCCCGACGCGCATCGTCACCTCGTCCTTTGCCAGCCTTCGCTTATTCCGCAGCTCCTGCTTGGAGTTACAAATGTGAGCAACTGCACCGGTATCAAATATCCAGGAGCTACTATGAGCGCAGGTTAGGTACACATCAATAACAAGTATATCACATATACCTTTAATGTTGCCGTCCTTCTTATCCGCTAAGTACTTGGGGCAGTTCCGCTTCCAGTGACTGGTACCCTTGTAGTAAAAGCACTCAGTCTCAGGCTTGGGTCCATGCTTGTTCTTCTTCTTCCCGGCAACTTGCTTACCGGGCGGGGCAACAGCTTTGCCGTCCTTCTTGAAGTTCTTTTTACCCTTGCCTTTCTTGAAACTAGTGGTCTTATTTACCATCAAAACTTGATGCTTCTTTGTGATCTCGACCTCTGCTGATTTCAGCATTGAGTACAACTCAGGAATGGACTTCTCCATCCCTTGCATGTTGTAGTTCATCACAAAGATCTTGTAGCTAGGTGGAAGCGACTGGAGGATTCTGTCAATGACCGAGTCATCCGGGAGATTAACTCCCAGCTGAGTCAAGCGGTTGTGTAGCCCAGACATCTTGAGGATGTGCTCATTGACAGAACTATTCTCCTCCATCTTACAGCTGAAGAACTTGTCGGAGACATCTATCTCTCGACCCGGGCATGAGCTTGGAAAACCAGTTTCAGCTCTTGGAACATCTCATATGCTCCTTGTTGCTCAAAACGCTTTTGGAGCCCCAGTTGTAAAGCATGCCGCACTGAAAAATGGAGTAATCATCGCAGGGAGAATGCCAAGCGTTGGCAACGTCTTGCTCTGCTGGGAGAAGGGGTGGGTCACCTAGTGGTGCATCAAGGACATACAATTTCTTGGAAGCTATGAGGATGATCCTCAAGCCACGGACCCAGTCCGCATAGTTGCTTCCATCATCTTTCAGCTTGGTTTTCTCTAGGAACGCGTTGAAATTGAGGGTGACATTCGCGTTGGCCATTGGATCTACAATATAGATTGTAAAGATAATTTTAGACTAAGTTCATGATAATTAAGTTCACATAATCAAATTATTTAATGAACTACCACTTAGATAGACATCTCTCTAGTCATCCAAGTGACACATGATCCATATCAACTAGCCCGTGTCCGATCATCACGTGAGACGGACTAGTCATCCATGGTGAACATCTCCATGTTGATCGTATCTTCCATACGACTCATGTTTGACCCTTCGGTCTTCCGTGTTCCGAGGCCATGTATGTACATGCTAGGCTCGTCAAGTCAACCTAAGTGTTTTGCGTGTGTAAATCTGGCTTACACCCGTTGTATGCAAACATTAGAACCTATCACACCCGATCATCACGTGGTGCTTCGGAACAACGATCCTTAGCAACGATGCACAGTTAGGGTGAACACTTTTCTTGAAATTTTAGTGAGAGATCATCTTATTTACTACCGTCATTCTAGGAAAATAAGATATAAACATGATAAACATCACATGCAATCAATATAGTGACATGATATGGCCATTATCATCTTGCTCCTTTGATCTCCATCTTTGGGGCACCATGATCATCACTGTCACCGGCACGACACCATGATCTCCATCATCATGATCTCCATCATTGTGTCTTCATGAAGTTGTCTCGCCAACTATTACTTCTACCACTATGGCTCACGTTTAGCAATAAAGTAAAGTAATTACATGACGTTTATGATTGACACGCAGGTCATACAATAAAATAAGACAACTCCTATGGCTCCTGCCGTTGTCATACTCATCGACATGCAAGTCGTGAATCCGATTACAAGAACATGATCAATCTCATACACCACAATGCATCACATCACATCCTTTGGCCATATCACATCACAAGGCATATGCTGCAAAAACAAGTTAGACGTCCTCTAATTTGTAGTTGCAAGTTTTTACGTGGTTGCTATAGGTTACTAGCAAGAACGTTTCTTACCTACGTCAAAACCACAACGTGATATGCCAATTGCTATTTACCCTTCATAAGGACCCTTTTCATCGAATCCAATCCGACTAAGGTGGGAGAGACAGACACCCGCTAGCCACCTTATGCAACAAGTGCATGTCAGGCGGTGGAACCAGTCTCACGTAAGCGTACGTGTAAAGTCGGTACGGGACGCTTCATCCCACAATACCGCCGAATCAAGATAATACTAGTAGTGGTAAGCAAATTAACAAAATCGACGCCCACAACTGCTTTGTGTTCTACTCGTGCATAGATTCTACGCATAGACCTAGCTCATGATGCCACTGTTGGGAGACGTAGTAGTAAATGAAAAAATTTCCTACGATCACCAAGATCTATCCATGGAGAAACCAGCAACGAGTAGGGAGAGATTGCATCTTCATACCTTTGAAAATCGCTAAGTGGAAGCGTTACAAGAACGCGGTTGATGGAGTCGTACTCGCAGCGATTCAGATCGCGGTAGATCCGATCAAGTGCCGAACGGACGACACCTCCGCGTTCAACACACGTGCAGCTCGGTGACATCTCCTATGCCTTGATCCAGCAAGGAGGAAGGAGAGGTTGGGGAAGGGCTCCAACAACAGCACGACGGCGCGGTGGTGGTGGAGTAGCAAGGTATTCCGACAGGGCTTCGCCTAAGCGCTGCGGAGGAGGAAGAAGAGAGGTAGGGCTTCGCCGTGAGAGAGAGAGATCAAATCTTGTCTCAAAACAGCCAAAACCTCAAGTATATATAGGAGGAGGGACGTGGAGGGATGGCTTGGCCTCTACTCGAAAGAGGAGAGGTTCAGCCGATTTAAAGGGAGAGTCCACCTCCCAAAAGGGAGGTGGATCTCCTCCTTTTAAATCCTTTTTGGCCCTATCTCTTATCCCTAGCCGCATGGTCCTTTAGGAAAAGTCTTTACCATCCCAATAAGGGCTGGCACACTTTATCTAACAGCCCATGTGGTCCTTTGGTCGTCACACCCCTCCCGGGGGTCCTCCGGCACCCTCCCGGCACTCCCGGTACACTACCGATGAGCCCGAAAACTTTCCGGTGACCAAAACTGGACTTCCTATATATCAATATTTACCTCCGGACCATTCCGGAACTCCTCGTGACGTCCGGATCTCATCCGGGACTCCGAACAACCTTCAGTAATCACGTATACCATTTCCCTATAACCCTAGCGTCATCGAACCTTAAGTGTGTAGACCCTACGGGTTCGGGAGACACGTGGACATGACCGAGACACTTCTCCGGCCAATAACCAACAGCGGGATCTGGATACCCATGTTGGCTCCCACATGCTCCACGATGATCTCATCGGATGAACCACGATGTCGGGGATTCAATCAATCCCGTAGACAATTCCCTTTGTCTATCGGTATGATACTCGCCCGAGATTCGATCGTCGGTATCTCTATACCTTGTTCAATCTCGTTACCGGCAAGTCTCTTTACTCGTTCCGTAATACATCATCCCGTGACTAACTCCTTGGTCACATTGAGCTCATTATGATGATGTCTTACCGAGTGGGCCCAGAGACACCTCTCCGTCACACGGAGTGACAAATCCCAGTCTCGATTCGTGCCAACCCAACAGACACTTTCGGAGATACCCGTAGTGCACCTTTATAGCCACCCAGGTACGTTGTGACGTTTGGCACACCCAAAGCATTCCTAGGGCATCCGGGAGTTGCACAATCTCATGGTCTAAGGAAACGATACTTGACATTGAAAAGCTTTAGCAGACGAACTACACGATCTAGTGCTATGCTTAGGATTGGGTCTTGTCAATCACATCATTCTCCTAATGATGTGATCCCGTTATCAATGACATCCAATGTCCATGGTCATGAAACCGTGACCATCTATTGATCAACGAGCTAGTCAACTAGAGGCTCACTAGGGACATGTTGTGGTCTATGTATTCACACATGTATTATGGTTTCCGTTTAACACAATTTTAGCATGAACAATAGACAATTATCATGAACAAGGAAATACAATAATAACCATTTTATTATTGCCTCTAGGGCATATTTCCAACATCCGGGGGTCCACCGTAAGGGGCCAGCGGCACCAGAGGCCTGCATGGGCCGAAAGTGGAAGGGAACCAGCCCCTGGGTGGGCTGGTGCACCTCCCATCGGGCCCAAGGCACACCAAAGGAGCAAGGGGCGCAAACCGTAGCGTAGATGGGCCCTAGGCCCACCCTACGGCACCTAGGGCTGCCGCACCCCCTCTCCCCTGTCTTGGCCGCCGGCCCCAAGGGCTATCTAGGGCTGGCCTCCGCCCTAGGGTGGGAACCCTAGGGGGTGTGCCCCCTCTCCTCCTCCTCCTATAAATGGTGGAGGGTTTTTGGAGCTGCACACAAAAGATCTCTCTCTCTCTCGGCGCAACCCTACCCCTCCTCCTCCTCGTCCTCCGTAGCGCTTGGCGAAGCCCTGCTAGAGTACCACACAGCTCCACCATCACCACGCCGTCGTGCTACCGGAGCTCTCCTTCAACCTCTCCTTCCTCGCTGCTGGATCAAGGCGTAGGAGTCATCACCGGGCTGCACGTGTGTTGAACGCAGAGGCGCCGTTGTTCGGCACTTTGATCGAAATCGACCACGATCTGAATCACTGGGAGTACGACTCCACCAACCGCGTTCTTGTAATGTTTCCGCTTTGCGATCTTCAAAGGTATGAAGACGCACTCCCGCTTTGCTCGTTGCTAGTTTCTCCATAGATTGATCTTCCTGACACGCAGGGATTTTTTTGAATTGTTACTACGTTCCCCAACAGTGGCATCATGAGCTAGGTCTATGCGTAGAATCTATGCACGAGTAGAACACAAGTTGTTGTGGGCGTCGATTTTGTCAATTTGCTTGCCGTTACTAGTCTTATCTTGATTCGGCGGTAATGTGGGATGAAGCGGCCCGGACCGACTTTACACGTACGCTTACGTGAGACTGGTTCCACCGCCTGACATGCACTTGTCGCATAAGGTGGCTAGTAGGTGGCTGAATTATGTATATATTTTGTGTGTGTCCAGTAGCTAGGCAAGATAAGTGATCGTGGGTGGATGTACACCGATCACACTAGTCAGACAGACATGACCCATGAATGGATAACAAAAACCAAGGAGTTTGTGAGAGTCGCATTTGCAAATGGACAAAAACAACCTGGTGCCCTTGTGTCGATTGCGACAACTGTAAGAAGAAGTCAGAGTTTGAAATGATCAAACACCTGCAGAAGTGGGGTTTTACGCCTAATTATATGGTCCGGACATTTCATGGTGAGTCTTCCCAACGTGCCAGAGCTGAGGTGGTTCGTCGTTGCACCGGCGAGCATGGTACCGGGATCGAAGACATGGTGCAAGACTTGGTGATGCTCGGGATTCGGACAATGAGATGGAGGAATCTGCAAAGGCCTTTTATGAAATGTTGGAGTCTTCAAAACGTCCTCTCCACGAGCACACTAAGCTTTATCAGCTGGATGCCATCGCGCAAGTAATGGCTCTGAAGGCTCAGTTCAACCTGGGCAGAGAATGCTATGACGCGATGATGACGATATTTGGACGCTTTCTACCCAAAGCCCATGTATTTCCAGCAAACCTGCACCAGTCGAACAAAATCCTATGTGTGCTTAAGATGCCCTATGAGAAGATAGATGCGTGTGAGAATGGATGTGCCTTATTTAGGCTTGAGTATGCGGGCTTGAACTATTGCCCCATTTGCAATGCTTCCAGGTATGTTCTGGTACACAACGGTATGGGTGAGAAGAGTCAGACCAAAATCCCCATTAATGTTCTTCGGTATTTGCCAATCATACCAAGACTTCAACGTCTTTTCATGGTCGAAGAGACGGCCAGACAGATGACGTGGCATAAATTGGGCAAAAGAAGAGAACTAGATGCAGATGGGAATCTGATGTTGGGACACACTTCAGACGCTTTTGCGTGGAAGCACTTCGATGCATTACATAGGGATAAAGCGGCAGGTCCAAGGCATCCTCGAGTTGCCATCAACATGGATGTGTTCAATGTGTATGGTATGACGGCAGCACAATACATTTGTTGGCCTATATTTGTCATTCCACTCAATCACCCCCAGAGAGATTATGAAAAGAAAGAACATTTTCCTGACGTTGATAATTCTAGGGCCCAAATATCCGGGGAAGAATATGAATGTGTACATGCAGCCGCTTAAGGATGAATTGCAAGAAGCCTGGTATAATGGGATCAAGACAAACGACGCCGCTACCAAAAAGAACTTCAAAATGCATGTGTGGTACATGTACTCATCGCATGACTTGCCGGCGTATGCGCTATTCATTGGCTGGTGTGTGCATGGAAGGTTTTGATGCCCCACATGCAAGGCAGCTCTTGAGTTCCGTTGGCTGCAGGCAGGTTGCAAGTTTTCTTGCTTCGACATGCATAGACAATTCCTGGATCCTGACCATCAGTTCAGAAAAGACAAGAAGAATTTCATCAAAGGTAGAGTTTTCAAAAACACTGCACCACCTGCGTTGACATGCCAACAGATCCTGGATCAGATAAACGCTCTCGAGCCGGATCGAGATTGTCCAGGGTATTTCAAAGGGTATAATACGGAACACGCCTGGACTCACAAGATATGTTTGTGGGATCTGCCTTACTTTAAAGACCTCCTTTGCCCACACAACATCGACGTGATGCACACTGAAAAGAATATCGCGAAGGCCCTTTTTGGTACATTGTTCAGTATAGAGGGGAAGTCGAAGGATAATCCTAAGGCTAGAGTCGATCAAGAGGCTCTATGTGATAGACCATTACAAAACATTCAACAACCGAAAGTAAAGAAGAACTAGAGGAAGCCAAAGGCATGGTTCAATCTTGGAAGGCCAACTATGAGGAAATGATCTTGTGGGTGAAAATGCAGTTGATGTTCCCCGATGGGTATGCAGCGAATCTAAAGAGGGGAGCAAGTCTTGACAAATTGAAAATATTCTGTCTCAAGAGTCATGATTGGCACATATGGCTTGAGCGGGTAATGCCGGTGATGTTGCGTGGCTTTATCCCTGAGGATGAATGGCTAGTACTGGCAGAGTTGAACTATTTCTTCCGTGCTCTTTGTGTGAAAGAACTATCGCCTGACGTGCTAGACGAACTGGAAGAGTTGGCACCGGAGTTGATCTCCAAGTTAGAAAAGATCTTTCCACTGGGCTTCTTTAATCCAATGCAGCATTTGATTTTGCATCTCCCGACCGAGGCAAGATTGGGGGGGCGTGCAAAATCGTTGGTGCTTCGCAACTGAGAGGAGGTAGAAGATGCTTCGAGCAAAATGTAAAAATAAACGTAGAGTTGAAGCATCGATGGCCGAGGCATTCATTACCAAGGAGGCGACAAACTTCGTGACAGCACACTACAAAGCCAAGAATCGTCATTTGCATAATCCGAAGCCTCGATACAATGATGGAGATCGTGAAAAAGGTCGATCCAACCTCAGCCTATTCAAAGGGAAGCTCGCACCGGCCGGTGCTTCGAAAGCAATAGCGTTGGATGTCGAAGAATGGCAGACCATTTCATTGTATATCTTCAACAACCTAACAGAAGTGCGCCCGTACATCGAGTAAGTTCTCGGTACATTGTTTTGCAACTTCTAATTCCTTTGAAATGCTCTTATTCCCGGATATGTGATACAGTCGATACGTTGCCAAATTCTCGGATGGAGCGGTGATCCAAAAGGATTCCATCGAAGAGTATGAGCTTCTGGCAAAGCATGGAGGCAGCTATCCCAGTTTCATCTCTTGGTTCAAGCAAACAATAATTTCCATTAATTAGACGATTTCATTTCTTCACCTAGTTTGCGGCTAATGCAACAATCCTTTCGTATTAAACTTGTAGGCTAATGTAGAGTCTATGGACTCTGAATTGAGACACATCACTAATGGTTTTGACTATAAGGTCCATTCATTTGACAAATATGACATCAACGGGTATCGCTTTTGTACTTTTGGCAAAGAGCTATCTATGGCCGACCAAAAGTCTACAAATTGTTGTGCCTCCGCTATCGGCGAAGGAGGGGTCGAGTATTATGGAAGAGTTGAAGCAATTTATGAACTTACATTCTTTGGTGAAAACACACCAAACGTTGTAGTCTTCAAATGTTATTGGTTCCAGTCGAAGGAGACTAGAAGGACTCATGAACATATAGGGCTAGTCGAAATCAAAGAAAGCACCCATTTAGATGTTCCCGATGTCTATATTACGGCTCAACAGGCGACCCAAGTTTTCTATCTACCGTGGTCCTGCCAAACGGATCCAAATTTGAAAGGTTGGGATGTCGTTTACGATGTGTCGCCACATTTTAGACCACCTCCCCTCAATGAAGATGATTATGAACCTCACATTAACCCAGACACATATGAAGGAGAATTCTTCCAAGAAACACGTGTTTCCAAAAAGCGTTTCAAGAACCGCTCTACTTCACCCCAGAACATTGAGGTCGACAGTGACAGTGAATCCGACTTCACCCCTGAGCCAGAACAAGAAGAGACGGAAGAAGAAGAGGTTACTGTTGTGAATGACTTGTCAATGCTTGACCGATTACATAGAGGCCTTCCACATGCTGATGCATTTATTGATGATGCTGATGAGCACGTCATTACTAATAGTGATGATGATTATGCATTTATTGATCCTGGAGCATATATAGACGATGAAGATTAATATTAGTAATGTGAGGTATTCTATTATTATTATGTACATATATATTATTAATTAGTTCATGTTATTAGGTATTCAATTCTTTTATGTTGAACTAATTTCGTTCACTCTTTGTCATTGCAGGTGTTGATAGAAGGTGGGCTCGGGTCGAGAGCGCTCTGAGCCTCCTTCCTCGGCGCATGCTGGGAGGGGTACTATTATTCCACCCCAGCAACTCCAGAGAGCGCTGGTACACAGTATGCAGACACCGGCGGGCGCTTCTTCTTCGACCGGGAGAGGTCGGGGGAAGACGAATAGAGGTGCTAGAAGTAGGAAGACTGCTGCGCCTTCCTTGCCGCCACCTCCAGCTGATTCTCCCGACCACGGGAGTGCTCCGTCTCAGGTGGACCCGTCTGACTTTGACCCGTCTCAGACTCCGGTCGTCGAGCCTCGGGTCGACAAGCCTTCGTCCCAGGAGACTCCGGTCCCAGAGTCTTCGTCCCACACGACTCCGAAGGCTAGTGGCCATGCTGATGGTGGCGAGGACAACTTGTCTGAGGACACCTATAGCGAGGGCGAGCTGGTTGAGGAGGGAAAGAAGGTCTACCAGCGTGGTTGTACAAAGCTCCCACCCGTGCCGACGACCCGCAATCAGAGGTGGTTGATTGCGCCTAATGCGGAGAAGTAAGTGCATTTACTCTTTTTTAACCTTTTGCCTTCATGTTTCTTCAAATTAATATCTAACGTGTTAGCCTTGTCATACTGCAGGGGTTGGAAACACGAGCGTGGTGTCCGCAGGCCCAACCAGGTCCTTGGTGTGCTTCTCCGGCACCACTTCTCGGGGAAGGTCCAGTTGCCCGGTGAGGGTGAGGTTCCACAAGTAGCACTTACCTGGGAGCTGTACATGGCTGCCCCGGCCCCGCCAAAGGAGATGGTCGATGGTGTGTTGTGCGAGACGGTGGCTGACATTATGATCCGTCGCTTTTGGGTAATTTCTCCTTTACAGAATTAAAAATCAAGAACACCTAGTTATTGTACTAATCAGTGTTGTCTTGTTTGATTGCAGACCTTCTACAGGTGTCTTGAGGAACACGAGGCGAAAGCGGCTATTGTTCTCGAAGCCAAGTGCAAGCGCCTACTTCAGAACTTACGGCACGAGGCTCGGGTGCAGGCTATTCGAGACTACTACGCCTCGACTAACATTAAGAGGGCCAAGAAGAAGTGCTGCAAAAATTATCTGAGTAAGGAGAAGTTAATGAAGGTAATTATCTATTCTTAAGGCCTTGTACTTAGTTTCCTTGATTTGATTCGTAGGTGTAGCGCTAAAATTTCTCTTGTCTAACTTAGGTGCCCCCGAGATGGCGTGCGGATAGGATGGACTGTTGGGAGGCATTGGTGGATGAGTGGTGCTCTCCCGAATGGCTAGCCAAACACAACAAGGTCAAGGATAAGCGTGCCCAAATGAGAGGTATGCCACACCATCAAGGGAGCTCCAACCTATTTGAGTACGGGGATCATTGGGTATGTGGTTTGGTTCATGATTCATGCAATTTCATTCTTCATGCTAGCTTGAGCCCTTAACTAATATTTTGTTCCTCTCTTTTAGGCGCGAGAAAACAAGAAGGAGGCATTCTCTGAGGATGACCTCGATCATACAGAGAGCTTCAACAACATCTCCTCCCACAACAAGCTCGTGAGGTACAGAGATGAGGGGAAGGCGAGGAAAGGGGTGGACTTCAACCCGAGCCAGAGTCCTTTTGATCCAGAGCTCATGATGATATCTGGTGGTGGGAGGCCGCATGGCTCGATATCCATTGGGGATGGACTGATACGTTGTCCTAGAACTCTCCCGAAGATCAAGAAGCGCCAGACGAGCTCTGATCCTGAGATAAGGCCTCGTCCACGGCCAATGGAGCTCGCCACTGAGGCCAGGGCCCAGGAGCTTCTGGCGGAGGCAAACAGGCAGGCGGCGCAGAGGGAGAGGGACATGAAGGAGAGGACAACTAGGCTATTGGAGGAGGAGAGGAACCGGAACGACGCGTCTCACCGGGCCCTATACGAGCTCCTCGTGGTAAGTTTCTCCTGCATATTAGCCAAATCATGCACGTAATGTTCGTTTCATCATTAACTAATATGAATGACTCGTGAAAACAAAATGTGCAGACCGTGTGCCAGAACAATGGTCAGACCCCTCCGTCGATGCCCCATAACGCTATAGCACCCACAGTGAGTTTCATTTGAATGGTCATTAGTTAACAGTATTCACATTTGAGTTGCATCATGCTAAGGAGACACTGCAAATGATCTTTGGTGTAGCGTGCCTCCCGACAAGCATCGACCGATCCTTCTGAGCCTGCCGCAACCCCGACCGGTCTTTCTACGTCTCACCCTTGCGCAAATCCGACCGGTCCTTCACCTCCGTAATGATGGTAAGTTTTCCCAACTGTTTTGCTTAACAAATGCATACTTAGCTTAAGAAATGACCTAATTAGCTCCAAAATGACCTATACTTAGCTTATTTTCCTCAAAAATGACATAATAACCTTACTTACCTTCAAAATGATATATTCTACCTAGGATAGCTATAAAATGACCTATACTTAGCATTTTCCCCTCCAAAATGACTTGATATGCTTAGTTAGCTAGAAAATGGCATAACTACCTAGGATAGCTCAATAATGATCTATAGCTACCTTAGCTAGTTCATTTATGACATAATTAGCTCACTTAGGTACAAAATGGCATAACTACCTAGGATAGCTCAATAATGATCTATAATTAGCTTAGCTAGTTCATTTATGACATAATTAGCTCACTTAGGTAAAAAATGGCATAATAACCTTGGTTTAGCTCCAAAATGACCTATACTTAGCTTATTTTCCTCAAAAATGACATAATAACCTTACTTAGCTCCGAACTGACATACTTTACCTAGGATAGCTATAAAATGACATATACTTAACATTTTTTCCTCCTAAATGACTTAATATGCTTAGTTAGCTAAAAAATGTCATAACTACCTTGGATAGCTAAATAATAATCTATACTTAGCTTACCTAGTTCATTTATGACATAATTAGCTTACTTAGGTAAAAAATGTTATAATAACCTTGGTTTAGCTCCAAACTATCATATAATTAGTTTATTTTCCTCCAAAATGACAAAATAACCTTACCTAGCTCCAAAATGACCGATTTTAACTAGGATTGCTCTAAAATGACCTGCACTTACCATTTTGTCCTCCAAAATGAATAAATATGCTTAGTTAGCTAAAAATGGCATAACTACCTAGGTTAGCTCCAAAATGACCTATTTACCTATCTTAGATCTAAAATGACCTACACACTTATCATTTTTACCTACCTTAGCTAAAAATGGCATTTTACCTACCTTAGTCAGAAGAAGAAGAAGATAAAAATGAGGAGAGGAGAAAAAGAAAGAGAAGATAAATTCTTCTTCTTCTTCTTCTTCTTCTTCTTCTTCTTCTTTTTCTTGTTTTTCTTCTAGCTAGTCTTCTTCTTCTTCTAACTTTCATGTTTCCTAATTTGCAGATTTGCTATAGATGAGGAAGCTTGCATTGATGGAGTGTACTCTTCTACTTGTGCTTCCTTTTTGTTTATGGAAACTTGTTGGAAACTTGTTTTGGATATGTATGTATGGATATGTTGTTCGAAACCATTGTATGTTGGATATGTTGTTGGAAACTAATTGTTGGTATTCTTGTTGAAATTATTTTGAAATGTGTGTATATATATATGTGAAATTCTGTCAAATTGAATGAATTTAAGAAAAAACAGAAAAAACAGGGGTATATAGCCACTTTGCCATCGACTGGCAGACGGCAAAGGTCTTTGCCGTCAGCTAGCAGACGGCAAAGCTGCCACATGACAGCTACCTGTGCAACCTGGGGTAGCACTAGGCTGGCCTAGGGGGTTTCTTTGCCGTCCGCTGGCAGACGGCAAAGACCTAGCAAAGAAACCACCTAGGCCGGCAAAGAGACAGGTGCTTTGTCGTCCGCTCGTAGACGGCAAAGAACCTTGCCAGTGGACAGCAAAGCACGCCGTTAACCCCTTAACGGCCATAAGCTGCCACGTGTGCCATCCACGGTCTTTGCCGTCCGCTGGCAGACGACAAAGACCTAAGGATCTTTGCCGTCTGCCAGCAGACGGCAAAGCGCCCTTTACCGTGGCTTATTCACCCGGACTGTTCTCCATCTGGTGGCGGATGGCAAAGCCTTTGCCGTCCGGCATGCATGCCTTTGCCGTTCGGGATGGCTAACGGCAAAGTACCTAATTCCTTTAGTGGGAGGAAAATAGAACTTGATGAGGTAATTGCACCTCCACTCGAACTTGAGAGTAGTGCAGCACAGGAAGTTGTTTCTATGGAGCGTGCACCGGCTAGAGAGGAAGTTAATGATGATGATCATGAAAGTTCAGATCAAGTTGCTATTGAACCTCGAAGGTCCACAAGGACACGTTCCGCACCAGAGTGGTACGACAACCCTGTCCTAGAGATCATGTTGTTCGATAACGGTGAACCTTCGAACTATGAAGAAGCGATGGTGGGCCCGAATTCCAACAAATGGCTTGAAGCCATGAAATCCGAGATAGGATCCATGTATGAGAACAAAGTATGGATGTTGGTGGACTTGCCCAATGATCGGCGAGCCATAGAAAATAAATGGATCTTTAAGAAGAAGACTGACGCGGATGGTAATGTGACCGTCTATAAGGCTCGACTTGTCGCTAAGGGTTATTGACAAGTTCAAGGAGTTAACTACGATGAGACTTTCTCACCTATGGTGATGCTGAAGTCCGTCCGAATCATGTTAGCAATTGCCGCATTTTATGATTATGAAATCTGGCAATTAGACGTCAAAACAACATTCCTTAATGGTTTCCTTAAGGAAGAACTGTATATGATGCAACCGAAAGGTTTTGTCGATCCTAAAGACGCTAACAAAGTATGCAAGCTTCAGCG
The DNA here is from genome assembly GCA_022496015.1 of Hordeum marinum. Classification (NCBI taxonomy): domain Eukaryota; kingdom Viridiplantae; phylum Streptophyta; class Magnoliopsida; order Poales; family Poaceae; genus Hordeum; species Hordeum marinum. The sequence goes on from CM039672.1 coordinate 335,436,792, forward strand.
CTCCATCTATGGGCTGGTGCAAGCATCTCGGAGTTGGAACATTTGCTTTAATGAGGTGATTAAAGCGTTTGGATTTATACAGGTTTATGGAGAACCGTGTATTTAGAAGAAAGTGAGTGGGAGCTCTATAGCAATTCTCATATTATATGTGGATGACATATTGTTGATGGGAAATATATAGAACTTTTGAAAAGCATAAAGGCCTACTTGAATAAGTGTTTTTCAATGAAGGACCTTGGAGAAGCTTCTTACATATTAGGCATCAAGATCTATAGAGATAGATCAAGACGCCTCATAGGTCTTTCACAAAGCACATACCTTGACAAGATATTGAAGAAGTTCAATATGGATCAGTCCAAGAAGGGGTTCTTGCCTATGTTACAGGGTGTGAGATTGTGTACGACTCAATGCCCGACCACGGCAGAGGATAGAGAAAAGATGAGTGTCATCCCCTATGCTTCAGCCATAGGCTCTATTATGTATGCCATGCTGTGTACCAGACCTGATGTGAACCTTGCCATAAGTTTGGTAGGGAGGTACCAAAGTGATCCCAAAGCGGAACACTGGACAGTGGTCAAGAATATCCTGAAGTGCCTGAAAAGGACCAAGGACATGTTTCTCATATATGAAGGTGCCGAAGAGCTCGTCGTAAAGGGTTACGTTGATGCTAGCTTCGACACAGATCCGGATGACTCCAAGTCACAAACCGGATACGTGTATATTTTGAACGGAGGGGCGGTCAGCTGGTGCAGTAGCAAGCAAAGCATCGTGGCGGCATCTACATGTGAAGCGGAGTACATAGCTGCTTCGGAAACAACACATGAAGGAGTCTGGATGAAGGAGTTCATCACCAACCTAGGAGTGATTCCCAATGCGTCAGTCCCGATAACTTTACTCTATGACAACACTAGAGCTATTGCCCTTGCCAAGGAGCTACTCCATTTGTGGATATGTCTAGGATGGAGATATAGACATTTGTAAAGTACATACATATTTGAATGTCGCAGATCCGTTGACAATACCTCTCTCACGAGCAAAACATGATCAACGCCGGAACTCTATGGGTGTTCGATACATCACAATGTAACTAGATTATTGACTCTAGTGCAAGTGGGAGACTGTTGGAAATATGCCCTAGAGGCAATAATAAAGTGATTATTATTATATTTCCTTGTTCATGATAATTGTCTATTGTTCATACTATAATTGTATTAACTGAAAACCGTAATACATGTGTGAATACATAGACCACAACATGTCCCTAGTGAGCCTTTAGTTGGCTAGCTCATTTATCAATAGATGGTCACAGTTTCATGACCATGGACATTGGATGTCGTTGATAACGAGATCACATCATTAGGATAATGATGTGATGGACAAGACCCAATCCTAAGCATAGCACAAGATCATGTAGTTCGTGTGCTAAAGCTTTTCTAATGTCAAGTATCGTTTCCTTAGACCATGAGACTGTGCAACTCCCGGATACCGTAGGAATAGTTTGGGTATGCCAAACGTCACAACGTAACTGGGTGGCTATAAAGGTACACTACGAGTATCCCCAAAAGTATCTGTTGGGTTGGCACGAATCGAGACTGGGATTTGTCACTCCGTGCGACAAAGAGGTATCTCTGGGCTCACTCGGTAAGACATCATCATAATGAGCTCAATGTGACTAAGGGGTTAGCCACGAGATGATGTGTTACGGAACGAGTAAAGAGACTTTCCGGTAACGAGATTGAACAAGGTATAAGGATACTGATGATCGAATCTCGGGCAAGTAACATACCGATGGACAAAGGGAATTGTATACGGGATTGATTGAATCCCCGACATCGTGGTTCATTCGATGAGATCATCATGGAATATGTGGGAGCCAATATGGGTACCCAGATCCCGCTATTGGTTATTGGCCACAGAGGTGTCTCGGTCATGTCTGCATGCTTCCCGAACCCGTAGGGTCTACACACTTAAGGTTCGATGACGCTAGGGTTATATGGGAATAGTGTATGTGGTTACCGAAGGTTGTTTGGAATCCCGGATGAGATCCCGGACGTCACGGGGAGTTTCGAAATGGTCTGAAGGTAAAGATTCATATATAGAAAGTGAGGATTTGGTCACCGGAAGTGTTTCGGGCATCACCGGTAACGTACCGGGACCATCGAAAGGGTTCCGGGGGTCCACCGTGAGGGGCCACCAGCACCAGATGCCTGCATGGGACGAAAGTGGAAGGGAACCAGCCTCTAGGTGGGCTGGTGTGCCTCCCACCAGGCCCAAGGTGCAACAAAGGAGCAAGGTGGGCAAACCCTAGCGCAGATGGGCCGTAGGCCCACCCTAGGGCGCCTAGGACTGCCGCACCCCCTCTCCCTCTCTTGGCTGCCGGCCCCAAGGGCCATCTAGGGCTGGCCGCTGCCCTAGGGTGAGAACCCTAGGGGGTGCGCCCCCTCTCCTCCTCCTCCTATAAATAGTGGAGGGTTTTTGGGGCAGCACACAACAGATCTCTCTCTCTCTCGGCGCAGCCCTACCCCTCCTCTTCCTCGTCCTCCGTAGCGCTTGGCGAAGCCCTGCCGGAGTACCACGCAACTCCACCATCACCACGCCATCGTGTTGCCGGATTTCTCCCTCAACCTCTCTTTCCTCCTTGCTGGATCAAGGCGTAGGAGACGTCACCGGGCTGCACGTGTGTTGAACGTGGAGGCGTCGTTGTTCGACGCTTAGATCGGAATCGACCGTGATCTGAATCGCTGCGAGTATGACTCCACCAACCGTGTTCATGTAACGCTTTCGCTTTGCGATCTTCAAAGGTATGAAGATGCACTCCCCCATGCTCGTTGCTGGTTTCTCCATAGATTAATCTTGGTGACACGTAGGAATTTATTTGAACTGTTACTACGTTCCCCAAGATTAATGTTTTAATTAATTGATACACGGAAAGGTGGTTTTAAAAGAACAGGGAAAAATTAGCTCTATTATGAACATCACCACCCCATCTTGGTGCATGGACAAATCATCCTTTGTGCTCTCACATCCTTTGGTCTGAAGGAATTTTGTAGGAATTCCATAGGATAGGATTTCTATAAGAAACATTCCTCTAGATCCCTTTGGTTCGTACGAATAGAATTATATTTCTGTAGATGAATTTTTCCTATCCTTCATCCATAGGAAAATAAATATTAGCCTAGACTCATGTTGACACCTAATTTTTGCACGGTGCAGAATACAATAAAGATAGACTCAAACGAAAGGGTTTTTTGTACGAGAAAGATCATATTGCCGAGTGAAACAACCTTGATGTTTAGGCCATCACCATTCTGCATCATTTGAAAGGCCAAATCACGCTTGGATTGTCATAGATGTTCTGAGTGATTTTTGGTCCATTACGCATCCAATTCAACCATGGATGAAGGAATGTTCTACATGTATTGTCTTCGCCTCGTCGAGCTGCTCGATTTTGATATATAAATCTTCTCAGTCCGAGATCGTATGCGACCTGGAGAGGCAAAACAAAATCAGCCTAAGGTTTCACTCGGGATTTCCGAGTGAAAGTTTTGCCGACCAAAGGAAACGCGTCGAGTGAAAAGTTTCCCGTCCGTCCGAGTGAAAATCACCGTCGAGTGATAGTTTCGGCCCAAGTGCAATTATCGTCCGACTGGAAATCACCGTCGAGTGACAGTTTCGGCCCGAGTGCAATTGCCGTCCGGGTGAAAATCACCGTCGAGTGATAGTTTTGGCCCGAGTGCAATTATCGTCTGAATGGAAATCACCGTCGAGTGACAGTTTCGGCCCGAGTGCAATTGCCGCCGAGGTGAAAACACCGTCGAGTGACAGTTTTGGTCGAGTGAAAATTTTCTATCGAGTGAAAGTTCAAAATAGCCTCGGATGGAGAAGTGTTCAACATGGAAGTTGTTCGTAAGGTCGAAATGGTCAACTTTGCTTTTATGGTCATTATCATCTGAGATAGTATACGGCCTGCATAGACACTACAACACTCAGACAACCCAGTCTGTTACGTGACCGAGTCCGATTTGAAGTTAAAGATGACCTCATGGAGTATTTGAGATGACTTTATTTGGGAAGTGATCAACATATGGATTGTTGGCCTCGTCGATACACACAAAAGTTATGTTTGGTCCATCTCCATCAGAGGTCGTATGCAGATTTCACGGCCCACGCAAGAAGCAAGACAGAAGATTGGGCCAGATTTGGGCTGAATCCGAGTGGAATTAGAACTAGGACTCTAGGACGTGAATTGATGTAATTTTCTTGTAAGGAAAGCCTAGATGAATCCTTTGCTTGTACGGGAAGTCCAGCCGCCTCTTATATATGTTGGGGGTGATGGCCGATTGAACAAACACACAATCGAACAAATCAATCTATACTACTTTTTCATCTACGTTCTTCGTTTTTTCTCTCGTTCTTCGTTGTTCTTCGTGTTTGAGAGCTGCGAATCCCAAGGCCCTAGGGGCGAGCGAATCGACCTAGGGAAGCCCATAGCCGCCGCACTCCCCGACGGGGTCCCTCCCGGGCGTGCGGGGTTTCGGGTCTACAAAAGCGTCCGCTGACTGTCTTGCGTATCACGCTGCCGGAGAGATCTCCTTCGACATGAGCTGTGGTGCATCACCCCCGGCATCGAGGGTACACGGTGACGTGTTCGTTTGTCAACAGACTTTTTGGCGACTCCGCTAGGGACTAAAGATCAATCATCCTCATCAACCATCATGTCTGATCTTCCCAAGCCATCTGTATAAATGCCGATAACATCATTAAGCCCAAGCTTGATGAAATATTGGCCGATCATCGCCAATCTTATGAGGAGTACAAGAAGGCACGTGAAGAGAAGGAGTTGCAAGAATTCCTTGGAAACTTCAAGAAAGATCGCCAAGGCAATATCACTCCGATTGGAGAAATCAAGTTCCCTCCTCTTCAAGCCGAGCAGGTTAAACCTCCTATAAGTACTACCTTTTCTCCCGAGCAGTGGGCTGAGATTGAAAGTCGTATTGCCAATGGTAATAATTTGGTCTATCAAACTTTCATAGAAAATACCAATGCGTAGAAAAATATGCCTCAATCGTCTAGTGGTAATATTGGTGTGGCTGCTAGTGTAGGAAACCCTAATCTGTCTTTACCTCTTTCATCGGCACCTCTCATGCTGATGAATTACTATCCCACCCACACCAATCAGATTGTGCCTGCACCCGCTACTTCCATCATGAGCATGCCAAGTTCGGTACCTATGCCGAACCAAGCTGTACCTGTAGGTGCAAGCACTCGACCACAGTTGAACTACAGTTCGACATATGTGCCACAGTTCCTGTCGACTATCAGTAATTCTACTCCTCCCATCCCACAACAGCAAGCTTCACCGTCTATTGCGGACGATACTTTAGCTAGTTTTAGAGAGGAGATGGCTAAGATGCTTAGAGAGAATTTTGGAGTTGAGTTACCTCGGAATCGGATTTACTCAAAACCGTACCCCGAGTACTTTGACGCTATCCAGTGCCCTCCGGGATATAAAATTCCAGATTTTGTTAAGTTCAATGGATAAGGCACAAAAACCACATGGGAGCATATTAGTCAATACTTAGCACAACTGGGTGAAGCAGGCTCGTTGAATGAATTGAAAGTGCGCTTGTTTCCTTTATCATTAACTGGTACTGCATTTTCATGGTTTTATTCTTTACCACATGGTTCTATCCGTGTGTGGTCGCAGCTAGAACAGAAATTTCATGATAACTTTTATAGCGGTGACAACGAACTTAAATTATCACATCTTACATCGGTTAAGCAGAAAAATGATGAATCGGTCTCCGATTACGTCAAGAGGTTTAGAGATACAAAGAACCGATGCTATAGTTTGGTGATAACCGAGAGGGACTTGGCTGACCTTTTGCTTAGTGGTTTGAAAACTCACATTAGGGAAAATCTAGAATACTATGAGTTCTTAAGTGTCAACCAGGTCCTGCAAAAAGCTTTGGCTCAGGAGAGCCGGAGGAAAGATCTCAAAGAGCTGCATAGATATAAAACTGATCGTCCTAAGATGAATATGGTTGAGTATGGTAGTGATCAATCGGACGATGAAGGTGATATGTATGCTGCCGAATTTGTTTGGCTGTCTAAGGCCAACGTTCACTCGCAATGATCTGAAACCGATTCATAAGAATCGTGATGAAGAGATGAAGTTTACTTTTAACAATGCTAAGGGTGACAAGATATTTGATGCTTTGCTGCAAGCTAAGATCATTAGGATATCTCACGCTTTACCGTCGATTGAAGAATTGAAATGACATGCTTATTGCAAATATCATAATTATTTTTCTCATGCTACTAATGATTGAAATGTTTTCCGACGACAGATACAATCGGCCATTAATGACGGACGATTGAACTTTTCTGAGATGCAAAGTGATAAGCAGCCCTTCCCAATGAACACTCTGGATTTGGAGGGGAAAAAGTTGCTCATTTGTCCAGAGGTAGCCGAATCGGCTGATAAAACTAATGTCATCATTGGTGAGCCTAGGAAAAGCAAGGAGGACAACAAAGTCTTGGGGAGGCAGGTTGTGCTTGACAAGCAACCCAATGGCCAGGAAGTAATCAAGATCACAATCAAGAATCCTGCGCTCGGGGGGCAACAACAAGTGCAACAAGACACTCATGTTAAGTTTGTTAAACCCAAGAGTCCAGAAGTTGGCAAGTGGAAGAGGAACGAAGCCAAGATACATCATAAGCGAGTCAAGCCAACTTTTGATATGCTGCTGTCCAAATATGCAAATGAGTCGACCGGTTCTAGCTCTAATCGGTCATCATACCTAAAGCGACCAAGGTCACCATCAACTGATATGTTCAGTTGGCATGCAAAAGCGACTGGATCAAGGATGCCGTTTCCGCAAGAACAACGACAACCTGTTTGGGATTGACTCGGATGCTCGTATGAAAACTGGCTGAACATTGGTGTCCATTACTCGGGTGGTCAAAATATGCCTCCGAGTGAAAACTATCCGAGGGTAAGAATGCACCCGGGTGGAAGGTATCTGAATGAAAGAATACGGTCAAGTGGGTTTTACTCAGTCGAACGTCCAGGTGGAATTCGTCCGAGTAAAAGGGTGCGCCCGAGTGAAAACTTCGTAGGTCAGAAAAGTCGACAAGAGTGGCGCGTCAAGCTGCCGAGTGTTGCAGCAATGGATTCAAGGAAAGACAAGGAAAATATCAATGTCGACTCACTCATCCTGGGTAGTGAAATGTTCGCCACACAGCAGTCAACTGTGCATAGCGACCCGACTGAGCCGATACTTGTTATCATGCCAAAGCACTCGACCAATGATCATGAAGCAAGTACCAGCCAAGTGAAGCTAGTTGATCCTAAATACACTCGACCAAGGTGGTGTCCTCCAGGTCTAACAAAGACACAAAAGAGGAAATTACAAAGGTTGAAGAATCAAGAGATGGCAGAACAAGAAGCTGGGAAGCAAAGGGACGAGTTGTTCAATGTCACTCAGCCCATGATACCAGTGAAGCAGGTGTGGAAACCCAAACCAGTGCAAAACATAGTGGATTCTACATCTACCACGATAGAAATTACACCATCAAATGAAGACAATGTACCTGTGACATCGTCTCAGTCGCCTGTTACTTCTCCTTCACTCGGAAAGCATCCAAATTCGGTGGACGCGCGCGAGCAGGAAGATGATCTGTTGGACTATGAGTCTACACCATTTCACGAAGGTATGGATATCAATATGGTGTATTACTTACCCGCTGAATTCCATGCTGTAGATGAAGAGGGGGAAGTGGCTCAGCTGAATTTTGGCCCCAAAAATGCAATATTCAAGAAGCCAAAAGAACCAGTGACGCACTTGAAACCATTGTACCTCAGAGGTCATATCAATGGATCACCAGTCACTCGGATGCTTGTTGATGGTGGTGCTGTGGTGAATCTCATGCTCTATTCGGTCTTCAAGAAATTGGGCTTGCCTGATGATGAATTGATCAAGACCAATATGGTGCTTAATGGGTTTGAAGGTAAAGAGAAAACTGAAGCCAAAGGTGTGATGTATGTGGAGCTTACAGTCGGGAGCAAAACTTTGGCTACTGCATTCTTTGTTGCTGAGGTGCAAGGTAACTACAACGTCATACTAGGCCGTGATTGGGTTCATTCAAACCAGTGCGTACCATCTACCATGCACTAGTTTTTGATCCAGTGGGTTGATGATGAGGTAGAGGTCATTCATGCGGATAACTCAACTTGTGTTGCTTTGGCCGATGCATCGGTGGATTGGCAACATCACAATGCTACTTGCTTGACGGGACGTGACTTGTGAGAGTTTGATTTTCTTAGCGCAACAAAGAATGGCTTTGTGCCCGTCTCTTTAAAGCCGATTAGTGGCAATCGGCTCCAAGGTATGATATGTTTAAATGGATTCTAATTCCGAGATGTTGCAGAAACGTCTTGCAGAATATCGATCTAGCGAGAACGATATGTATGAATCTATAGAGGAGTTGGATGACATGGATAAATTAGGACAGGGTTTTCAGTCGGCAGATCCATTAGAAGAAATAGATATAGGGGATGGTTCAGTTCCTAGGCCGACGTTTGTAAACAAAAATTTGAAAGACGATCATAAAGCTGAGTTGATCGGGCTATTGAAATAATATGTTTGTTGCTTTGCCTGGGAAAATCATGAGATGCCAGGTTTAAGCCGAGAGCTAGTAGAGCATCAGTTACCTATAATGGCCGGTTTTAGACCTTACAAACAATCGGCCAGAAAGTTTAATCCAAAAACATATTACCAGATCAAGGAGGAGATCGGTCGGTTGCTCAAAGCTAATTTCATTCGGCCTTGCAGGTATGCCGAGTGGATCTCTAACATTGTGCCGGTGGAGAAGAAAGGATCCGGCAAGATAAGGGTGTGCATTGATTTCAGAGATTTGAATAGAGCTACACCCAAAGATGAGTACCCCATGCCAATAGCCAACATGCTTATTAATGATGCTTCTGGACATAAAGTTATTAGCTTTGTTGATGGTAATGTGGGTTATAATCAAAAAATTTATGGCCGAAGAGGACATGTCCAAGACAACCTTTCATTGCCCTGGTTTCCTTGGTTTATTCGAGTGGACAGTGATGACATTCGGATTAAAAAATGCGGGTGCCACATATCAAAGGGCTATGAATTTAATTTTCCATGATTTACTCGGAATTATACTTGAAGTATATATTGATGATACTGCTGTCAAATCGGATGCTTTTAAGTCTCATTTTGCCGATTTACGTTTAGCTTTTGAAAGAATGAAAAAATATGGACTGAAGATGAATCCTTTGAAGTGTGCATTCGGCGTGTCGGCTGGAAAGTTTTTGGGCTTCATTATTCATGAGAATGGCATAGAAATTGATCCCAAATTGTTGCTAATTTTATTGTTGAGCATCGGATTAATGACAAGCATGATGTTGATATAAACCTTGTCTCATTAGTGCCATGGAGGTTATATTTTGATGATTCAGTTTGTAGCAATGGCCAAGGTGTTGGTATTGTTTATATATCTCCTTATGGTGCTGTTTTTCAAGCCTCATGCCGACTGGAATATTTTTGTACAAATAATCAAGCCTAATATGAAGCATTGTTATTCGGTTTAGAGATGTTGCTTGTTATAGGTGCTACACATGTTGAGGCTTTTGGTGATTCATTATTAGTAGTGCAGCAAGTGTCCAAAATCTTTTAATGTTTAGATGAATCACTTAATGTTTATCTTGATAAGTGTCTAGATGCGATTTCTACTTTGGATTATTTTAGCATTGCTCATATATCTAGACATGACAATTGGAGAGCAAATGAGTTAGCACAACAAGCATCCGGCTATCATATTGATCATGGCATGTTTCATATTTCTCAGAAGCCGATGTCTTGCCTTGCTAATGTGGGAGAGGCCGAATTAGAGCCTACTGATTCAGCCACTAACAATAAATCTAGTATAGGTGAAAATCATGACTGGAGGAAGCCCATTCTTGATTACTTGTGCAATCCGAGTGAAAGGGTGGACAGGGCTATTCGGCAGATGGCTTTCAAATATACGATGAGAGATGATGGTCTTTATCGCCGAACGGTTGAAGATGTTCTTTTAAAGTGTTTGGACGAAGACCAAGCAAGAGTTGCCATGGGAGAGGTACATGAAGGCATTTGTGGTACTCATCAGTCAGCACCCAAGATGAAATGGCTCTTGCGGCGTGCTGGATGTTATTGGCCGACTATGATGAATGATTGCTTCAGGTATTATAAAGGGTGCGAAGCTTGTCAAAAATTTGGTGATATTCAGTTGGCTCCTCCTGCTATGTTGCATCCTATTGTCAAGCCGTGGCCTTTTAGGGGATGGAGTTTAGACTTCATTGGACATATTCATCCATCTTCTTCGAAGGGGCATCGGTTCGTGTTGGTGGCAACTGATTATTTCACTAAATGGTCTGAAGCAATACCTCTCAAGAACATGACACATACGAAGGTAATTCGATTCATAACCGAGCACATTATTCATAGATTCGGCATTCCTCAGACATTAACTATAGATCAAGGTTCATCTTTCATGTCACATCAAGTTAGGGAATTTGCTGAATCGTACAACATAAAGTTGCTCAATTCATCTCCGTATTATGCCCAAGCTAATGGACAAGCTGAGTCTAGCAACAAAATATTGATTAAACTGATCAAGAAGAAGATTGAGGATAATCCAAGAAAATAGCATGAGTTGTTTTCTCAGGCTTTGTGGGCACATAGGATCTCAAGGCATGGTGCTACAAAGGTAACTCCGTATGAGCTAGTATACGGGCAAGAGGCTATTTTACCTGTGGAGGTAAATTTGAGTGCTTGAGAATAGCCAAACAAAATGATTTATCGGCAGTGGACTTTTATGATTTGATGATGGACAATATTGATGAGGTTGCTGATAAATGTTTGGCTGCATTAAAGGCCATAGAGAAGGACAAATTAAGGGTAGCAAGAGCTTACAATAAAAAGGTCAAGTTGAAGAATTTTCAGGTTGGCGATCTTGTGTGGAAAGTGATTCTGCCGATTGGTTCTAGAGATAGAAAATTCGGGAAGTGGTCTCCAAACTAGGAAGGTCCTTTCAGGATTGCAAGAATAGTCCCTGGAAATTCATATTTAGTATAATCCATACAAGGAGTATTATTACCTCGAGCTCTCAATGGCAGAGTATCTGAAGAAGTACCACCCGAGTGTGTGGCAAGAAGCCTAATTAGGCATTGGCCGATATATGATTATCGCCCTTAGCATAAACATGGCCGTTACATAGTTATCGCCCTGAGAAATATAAATGGCCAATGGAGTGTTGACATCGTCCTTAGCACAAACATGGTGCAAATTATTTTTCGGCATGCTAACTTTGTCGAAAAACAAGGGGCATGTGTTGACACCTGATTTTGGCACGATGCAGAATACAATAAAGATAGACTCAAACGAAAGGGTTTTTTCTACGAGAAAGTTCATATTGTCGAGTGAAACAACCTTGATGTTTAGGCCATCACCATTCAACATCATTTCAAAGGCCAAATCACGCTTGGATTGTCATAGATGTTCTGAGTGCTTTTTGGTCCATTACGCATCCAAGAGAACCTCGGATGAAGGAATGTTCTACATGTATTGTCTTCGCCTCGTCGAGCTGATTGATTTTGATAGATAAATCTTCTCAGTCCGAGGTCGTATGCGACCTGGAGAGGCAAAACAAAATCATCCAGAGGTTTCACTCGGGGTTTCCGAGTGAAAGTTTTGCCGACCGAAGGAAACGCGTCGAGTGAAAAGTTTCCCGTCCGGCCGAGTGAAAATCACCGTCGAGTGATAGTTTCGGCCCGAGTGCAATTATCGTCCGAGTGGAAATCACCGTCGAGTAACAGTTTCGGCCCGAGTGCAATTGCCGTCCGGGTGAAACTCACCGTCAAGTGATGATTTCGACCCGAGTGCAATTATCGTGCGAATGGAAATCACCGTCGAGTGACAGTTTCGGCCCGAGTGCAATTGCCGCCCAGGTGAAAACACCGTCGAGTGACAGTTTCGGTCGAGTGAAAATTTTCTGTCGAGTGAAAGTTCAAAATAGCCTCGGATGGAAAAGTGTTCAACATGAAAGTTGTTCGTAAGGTCGAAACGGTCAACTTTGATTTTATGGTCATTATCATCTGAGATAGTATACGGCATGCAGAGACACTACAACACTCGGACAACCCAGTCTGTTACGTGACCGAGTCCGATTCGAAGTTAAAGATGACCTCGTGGAGTATTCGAGATGTCTTTATTTGGGAAAGTGATCAAAATATGGATTGTTGGCCTCGTCGATACACACAAAATTGATGTTTGGTCCATCTCCATCAGAGGTCGTATGCAGATTCCACGGCCCACGCAAGAAGCAAGAGAGAAGATTGGGCCAGATTTGGGCTGAATCCGAGTGGAATTAGAACTAGGACTCTAGGACGTGAATTGATATAATTTTCTTGTAAGGAAAGCCTAGATGAATCCTTTGCTTGTACGGGAAGTCCAGCCGCCTCTTATATATGTTGGGGGTGACGGCCGATTGAACAAACACACAATCAACAAATCAATCTATACTGCCTTTTCATCTACGTTCTTCGTTTTTTCTCTCGTTCTTTGCTGTTCTTCGTGTTTGAGAGCTGTGAATCCCGAGGCTCTAGGGGCGAGTGAATCGACCTAGGGCAGCCCATAGCCTCCACACTCCCCAACGGGGTCCCTCCCGGGCGTGCAGGGTTTCGGGTCTACAAAAGCGTCCGCCGACTGTCTTGCATATCGCGGTGCCGGACGGATCTCCTTCGACGTGAGCTGCGGTGCATCACCCCCGGCGTCGAGGGTACACGGTGACGTGTTCATTTGTTAACAACTCAATGATAAAAATCTTATGATGTGAACCAAAGTACGCCTCCTTTCCTATTCTTATTCATAGGATGTGAGATACATGTCATCTCATTTGTTGTAACTTCTCTATTCCTATGATTTTCCTACCTATGAAAATGAACATTAGCATAGACTTGTAATCGTGACTAACTCTAAGTCTAACATACTTTTCCAAAGAAAAGGATTGCATTAATAAAGGAAGATTATTACAATCATGTGGGCAGGGGTGCCAATTTCATCAAGTCCATTAAACAGCCATAAAACGGTGCAAGATGTTGTGATTCCACTAAGGAACCCTTGAGGGCGGTCACTAAACCCATACAGATGGTGACCCTTGGGTGCAGTCACCGTACCCATACAATTGGCAACCCTTCGGGACGGTCACCGAAATCCGTACAAATTGCTTGGGGCAATCTCCACAATTTATTTGGAGACCCTCGTGCTTTCTCGGAGTTTTAGACCACAATGATTGAGCTATGCGGCATCACCACCGTCTAGGGCGCCCAAGCACCCGAGAGGCACATGCTCTAGGGTGCCCAAACACCCAAGATTAATAAGCTTGTAAACTTTTCACCTCCACGTATCACCGTGGAGAACTTAAAACGATGCAACTAATGCAATGGCAAGAACACACGAATTGGTCAAGTCCCTCACTCCCAAATCCCACCACAACAACAAAAGGTATGGATGAATATGAGAGGAAGAACAAGGAGAACACAAAGATCCAAGGGGTTCCCCTCACATAAAGGAGAAAGTGATTGGTGGAGATGTGGATCTAGATCTCCTCTCTCTTTTTCCTCAAGAAGGAGCAAGAATCATTGGAGGGATTGAGAGATAGGAAGCTCAAAGAAGGTCAAAAATGGGGGGGGGGGGGGAAACACGAGATCAAAGGAATAAGTCCATTGGGGAAGATGAACCCCTTTTATAGGTGGGGAAAAATCCAGCTATTATGATTAGAAATTGCACTCAAGCGGTACTGACGCTCAGGGGAGAGGTACAACCGCTAAGTGCAGTAGTAGAGGGTAGATATGACGGTAGTACCACACAAAGTGGTACTACCACACCCTACTATCGTGAAATTCGTGACGGGTTACAGAAGCACAATTTAGAGCATCAGAATGAGTGCAGTAGTATGGAACGGCAGTACCGCCTCAAGCTGTACTGTCACCCCTACTGCCGCATTACTACCGGGCCCAAAGGCAGGCGGTAGTGCCCCGCGGTACTGGAAGGCAAAAGTACCTCTTGGAGCAGTGCTTCTGCTACCCAGGGCGGTAGTATCGCCTGGGTGCTTCAATCAAGCCTAAAGCAAAACAGATGGATGCAAGAAGACCGAAACTGTCATAACTTTTGCGTACTCGCTCTGAAATCATCAAACTCAAGCTTGTTGGATATATTAAGAACTAGCAATGGAGAATAAATGCCAACATGATAAGGAAGAGGATCTTCCCAAAATATGAACCGACAAATTCTCCAACATCGAAAACTCAAAGTTGATGCATGCAAACTCAGTTTTCGATGAGCCTGAGCTTGTCATGACGAAGACCATAAGCTCTAAAACTCATATAGAAAAAATGTAAATAAGGACCAAGAAAGATGATGCCAAGGATGCAATTTTTTGAGCTCTCTACCAACAATACGATCAAGCTACTCACTCGAGAGCCCCCCTTGATAGTATAACAAGCAATCCTATAACCTGGTCTCCCAACTAACACCATGAGATCAGTAAAATAGGAAACCATAAAGGTCAAACCTTTGCTTGCGAATAGTCCACCTGAGCTAGATGATGATGATCTTGTACTCTTCAAGCTGGACGACCTTTCTTGATTGCGCACGCTCGATGAAGACAAGTAGATTGCTCCCCCATACTACACTATGGGTGGGCCTCTCTTAGACACATCCTCACATGTCCATTATAACGAGAATGGGAGGCAAGCTTCAAGCATGATCTCTTTGTGATGCTCCACATGAACTTGCACACCTCAACCTTGATGACGATCACCACTTGATGTCATCCTCCATGGGTTATAGGATATCTCCCTTTTGATGCACACCCATGAAAACATACCTAACCCCACAAAGAACTCACACATAGACCATGGATTAGTACACAAAGCGTAATGGAAAATTCTTATCATACCATAGGATCACCTGATCCCACTCGATATGACTTCTACGCTTTGTGTGTTGATCAACTTGATTGACTCTTTGACTTAGTCTTGATCAACCTTGTATGTTATCTCCTCTCTTCATAAATATGACATCTTGAAGGTAAACATGAATGTTCACACAATCTTCTTCTTCAAGACATGCTTGCAATAATGTTCTTCAAATAACCTTGAAACCAGCAAGTGGTCTTCAAGCAATGCCTATGGACAAACCCTTCATATATAACTCAAGGCAACCATTAGTCCATAGGGACTACCATCAATTACCGAAACCAAACATGGAGGCACCATGCTCTTTCACCAGGTTGCTGCGAATACCGAGCGTGATGAGGGCTCACCGGGTGGCATGCACGACGACCAAATGATTCTCCATGACGACGGCCTTGCGCCTCATGGCCTTGACGGGCACGGGAGGCGGCGACATTCTTTCTTTTGCGGCCACCTTCCTCTGGACAGCCCTGTTCACCATCTCTGTGGCCCTATGTTCCGGCATCACCTCCTTCTTGGCACACATGAGGGGCACGTTGTTGACCGTGGCTGGCGGGAGGGAGGCAGCGGCGTGGTTTGACAGGTCGACCATGTCGTGAGGGGCCGGAGGCCGGAAGAGTTTTGGGAAGGAAGGGGAAATGGAGTGGATGGGGGATCGACGGGCGGACCAGGGGGAGGATAAGAGCAGGCATTGCAACTTGTCCATGCCGACGTAAGACCGACCCAAATCTGGGCTTCTTTTAGAGGAAAGACATAGGCCTGATTTTATAAATAAAGCCACCGGGTAGAGTTAACGAGATAACAAAGTACCTGCCACCTGAGCCAAATAACGAACACACACAGCCCAAAGGGCACAACCAACACTTTCTTGCACGCATGCCAACAGAATGGTCCAATAACAAGAAGTCGCGCAGGCCAACAAACTGCTGCTAACAGAAATGAGATGCCAAAAAGGGGAATATTATGCCCTGCCAACAGTACCTTGCTAAGAAAGCGCCAAGGCAGAAGCTCAAACCTTGGAGATAAGCACATCTGTAGCGTCCTGATCACCCTAGTTAGTTAATGTTTTTCACTGCTGCAAGAAGACAAACATTTAAAACAATAATTCAAATTTGGGCTTGAAATTGATCATGGCGAACAAAAAACGGACCTATCCATTTGGGTCGTCGTGTTGGACTGCGTTTTGTGTCCTCTTCAACCCAAATGGATGAGCCAAATAAAATGGATCACAACGTTAAAGTTGTCCTTAGCGTAATAAGATTCCCAAGCACCGTTCATGACTCATCAGTCTCAGCTTTTTTTTTAAATAACACTTTTTTATTAAATTAGCCAAATATTACCCAGTTAATAAAATTTTGATAAATAATACAACGTCGGCCATTGGAAGCCAATTGGCTCTAGTCGGCTTTGGCAAAGCCGATTTACGGCCCTGTCGACTTTGGTCCTCTCGGCCACCTGATTAAGGTCCAATCAGCTTTGCCAAAGCCGATAGGATCCAGTCGGTCTCAGCGCAGCTATTTAGCATTAATAATTTAAGCCGTGACCAATTAGTTTTTATCGGCTTTGGCAAAGCCGATAGGTGCATGCAATCATATTTTCCTTGTAATTATGACTTTTTGGTGACCCGGATGACAAAAAACATCTAGTTTCTCGCATGGCAGCTCCCACCACCACTACGAGCTACCCCATCACGAGATCGAGGTTTCTCTAGCCTCCCCTAACCCTCTAGAATCAAACTACGCTGGAAACGGGGGGAAAATCGGCTCAAATTTCGTGTAAAATTTGGGGCATTTTCAGGTGGAGAGAGAAGGGAAAAAGGAAAGAAAAGAAAAGAAGGAGGAAGAAAGGCACGGCACGGTCTGAGCCTATGCGGCCTCCTGTTGGCTTCGCCGAGGCCGATGCCGCGTAACGTGTTCTGGCCAGTAAAGGGCAGCCACATGGTCGATGGACCACTAATCGTCCATCACATGGACAACTAGTCCATGTTAGTTATACCAAAGCGGATTGGATCCAGCTGGCTTACCAGAAGCCGACGATGTATTATTTTCTTTAAAAAGTAAGCCGATGTTGTATTATTTTAGAAAAAATCGAACCGACGTAATATTTATCAAATTTAATGAAAAGTATTATTTAAGAAAATTAGCTCAGTCTCACCCGTGCATACCACGTAGGAGAAGAGTATGACCCACGCATGAAGGAAAACAGGTGTACAACCGAGACGACCAAATGCTTTTGCGATTCTACTGTCCGATTCTATGTTTGCTCTGGCCAGATGTCTGGGCCTCTGGCACCAATTTCCTACCTTCTCCCTTTTGCCGTCAAACACGTTTAATCAGGCTGGCGGATTGCCTTGGTTCCATGCGTAGCTAGCAGAAAAAACGGGCGTTGATTCTGCTTATTATTATTACTTGGAGAGGAAAGCAGAGATCGGTAGGAGGCTTGGCTGAACGAACACTTTTTTCGTTTCTTGGGAGAGGGACCAAACCAAGCGCTTTCAACGTAGGAGGTGCGGTGTCAATGTTGGGTGCCTTGCTCCTTTCTTGTGCGTTACGCACGTCCCTAGATAGCTTAATTGGTTCTTGGTCAGATCTAAGTCAAACAGTCCATTTCTGATGGCTAATACATCCTCCGTGTCATTAAACTGCAAAAACATCATATATTTTAATACAACTAGATGATGCCCCGCGCGTTGCTGCGGAAACATTGCTAAAAAAATAGATAAATAGTTGTTATAAAAAAT
The DNA here is from genome assembly GCA_022496015.1 of Hordeum marinum. Lineage (NCBI taxonomy): Eukaryota > Viridiplantae > Streptophyta > Magnoliopsida > Poales > Poaceae > Hordeum > Hordeum marinum. The sequence goes on from CM039672.1 coordinate 335,454,581, forward strand.
TCTAAAACTATTGAAAAACGAATGTATGCTTAAAAACAATAAGCGTATAAAAAGAGAGTGAAAATTACAGTTAAAATGTAATTTCTAACAAAATATGGATGATGAACTCTAATGCAAAAACCTACTTATGACTAATATGCATGAGTTGACGATGTGGCATCATTGCATGCATAGAGTATTGTAAAAGATATTATTTATGTCTTGCATGCATACTTGCCTATGTGTCATGGTTGCATGCCTAGAAAAATTAGGTAGTGGGTTGTAACTATTTAGAAATAGAGGATATAGTATATATGATTGATTTTATAAGGAACGACCATCAATACCAATATTAGTTGACCAAGACCCACCTCGTCCAAAGCGGGGGTGGGGGGATCGAAGTGGCGGGGATGCCTTCTTCTGTGGCGGTTCCTTGAACCCAAGTACACTAGGTAGTCATCATGTTGTTGTGTTGCGTGGGCGGTCTGGCCACATGTGGTGATGGGCCTCCGTCATGGCATGGGGACTAATCTACGATGGCCCCGACAAAGTGATGACGAGAAGACTCATAGGGCAGTTTAGGGTGGTGTATGTGGCTACGACTTGCGACGGACATAGAGTTGTCGCTATGTCTCCGCGTTGTTGTTGTTGTTGTTGTTGACCTCTATCACAAGGATTTTGTAGCACACACGCGTGCGTAATAGCCCCGACGACATTCATCCATGTGGCCGCATGCATATATTTGATGAGTGGCAATGTCCATGCCAAGGACATGCATGAGAGCCGGCTACCTCTGGGGCTGAATGGCATGGAACAATTTGGATGTTATTTTCATGTGACCATGTTGTGTGAATGCCTTTTCATGCAACTACGCCCTCTTCAACAAGGTGAGGCGACAACACATGATGTCTTCAGCTTTGGGGTGACGGGAGGGGGAGGGACTCTTGGGAGTATTGCACCTATTAATGGTGGCGGTTGACACTTAGTATCCTAGTTGGAAGCCTTGCTTTTGAGTATGATCAGATGTGCTTTTAAAAATGAAATTTCAAATCTGACCTGCAGGAGTTGGATCCCATGACAACAACGCTTGAGCGTCAGTATCTTCTTAGAGATGTTTTTATGGAGCCTTCCTCATATCTCGTATATTGGAAGTCGTTGGTTGTGTCAAATTTCTTTGTTTTTTCTTCTTTATTTATTTATTTTTAACTGTGTGCATCCTAAATGTTTTATTTGGTCGTGATACTGTGTTATTACGGAGGTTGGGTGTAATACGTATCATGTTGGTATTAATGTACGCTCTGCATAAAAAAGAATTTTATAATACCTAGGCTTGACAGAAAAAGAATAATATCAACAAGAAGGGACCAATGCGAACAAGAACAAACCATGCTTGTGTCACTATATGTAAAGATGAGTATGTTATTTAGATTGACGTAGTCGTCGCAAACGTCTTTGTACTCGACGAGAACGTCTAGTACTTTCACTGAACACACATCGTTGAAAGGTTTAAAATAAATTTAGGAAAATACGATCACCAGTGTCAAATCTAGAACTGAACCCTGGTAAGCTAAGAGTATCACTGTCCTTCTAACCAACCAACCATAGGTTGATTCACATGCTTTACAATATTGAAGTGATCCCATTCGTTGTAACACAATACTTATTTGATCACGAGGGGATTTCCAGTAATTGTTTGACCTACAAGTGGTAGTGAGTAGCAAATTTATTATTTACCGAAAGCTCGGATGAGCAGATCCAAAGAACAAACAATATGCGATAATTCAGAAGCAATCAATTTAGTTTTCCTATTTTAAAGAAAATTTAGTTAAATTAACCATTGTGAGTGAAAAACGGACACAAGTTTTTCTCTGAACTTCTCTTGGAAAGTTGTTGATTGTTCCAAAAACTCACAGGGGCACACACCTGCCAGTTGTCCCAGTCGCCTGATTGCCTCACAATCCACAAAGTTGTTGGATCCCGCACAAGGGCAGAACAAGTTTTAATTTTTAATTTTTAAAACTTACTATTTTGTTGGTTGTAGGTTTTGAAACTTACGATTTTCTCGGTCGCTCATACCAAGTTTGAGAAGTTGAAACCCACTGAAGTATTAAAAACTCACTGAAATGAATTCAAAATGGCTCATATTTGAAATTCCTCGTCACCAGAAACACAAATATACGAAAGGAACTTAATTTAAAGTTTCGCTCAAAAGATATTAAAGAATAAAATATCGAAATCTAAAAGAAAAAAAGGGCTGCCTTCCCTTCCCCTGCATGCTACAAATCTCCTCCCCTGATTGTTCCACCTATCATTGTCTAATTTAAAGATGCGTTCTTTTGCAAGAATAATTGGAGGCAAGGTGTATACACAAAACCAACAATATCATTGCCATTTTTGGGGGTTAAAACCTACGTCAAGGCTTTGTATGATCATTGCTTTTGTTTTTTTGCAGGATTGACCATTGTTTTGAGGTTTACAAAGTATTTAACAAAAAAAGCTTGCGTCAATACAGCATCAACAGTGTAGGCCAACAATGTCGCTACATAACTACAGTACAATTTGCTAGTGTGTCGGTCGCTTGCGATAGGGACATTTAAGGCTCCACCTCTTGCTCCCTTGAAATGACCCTTTTACCTTTTCGTGAGGCCTGCTCTTTTGTCATCTTGTACACTTTAAAACTGATAATCAAACGCAAACGTAATTGAATGGCCGAATTTTCGGGCACCACCCAATCTTTATACGAGTCGTTGTCACAAGAATTCAGCGAAAACGAAAGCAAAATGATTTTTTGGCCCCTTTCTCTCTTTGATTTTTCCTGCTACCTTGAGGCCATGCATTTATAAGCCTCCAACGCTCATGTTCCGAGCATGGTTGGCAATGGGGCGATGCTGACTTGGCAGAGGATGAGGTATACCCACCCCGCTGACCAATGCGGTGCCACTATGCCAGGGTGCAACTCCCAGCTGTCCAGTTTTGGATATCTCGAGCTGTACTGGACGGGTCAAAACAAAATTCAAAGCAACCTTTTCATTTTCTTCCTGTAATCAAGCTGTACGTGCTTGAACAATGCGAATTTTGCATAAGCTAGAGCTAGGGGAGAAGTAAGGCTGCCCATGATTAATCTTTTTTGAACAACCTTCGGTTCAAATGAGCTATGGCAGCGTTAGGTCCGCCTTTAACGAGGAAAATGCTTTTGTACAGCCTTCGGTTTGAGTGAACTGGAGCGACGTTAGGTCCGCTCTTGTGCAAAGCATCTGGGTATATATATTCCTTGTAAACAAGGTTGAAGGTAGTGCAATGTTTAGTTGCAATTCTTTACTATTTCGTGCCACATGGTATTGGCTAGAGACTAGCACATATACGTATATGTTGCAACGAAAGAACAAAATTAATAAATATTTAAATTTAATATTCCCTCCGTCTCGGTGTATAAGTCACATTATGAAAACCAATAATCTCAAAACATTAAGACGCGGTTCATTAACTTTTACTTCATTTTTGAAATCAACCAATTAAAGATGTGGAGCTTATGTGTTTTTAATGACTTGAGACTAACTAGGACGACATGCAGTGATCAATTCATTGCATGCAATAATATTAATTAGCAAATTAACATTAATTTTTCTCGTTTTCCTCTATGTCTTGATCACGATGCACAACCTAAAATGACTTATACACCGAGACGGAAGGAGTAAGAATCTATGTGCAAGCATGATGTCATGCTGCACGTAATCTATGGATAATATCTTTCGATGGTGTCGGCCCTTTGCACAACCTTTAATCGAGCATGGCACTTCGGATCCTCCCGCTTGAAATTTCAGTTTAGGTCCCATAATTAGTGAGTACAATTTAATCCATGGATAATCGATGACGAATCTACTAGGAAATATTTAACAGGCTGAATCACCCCACCCCACCCCCAGCTTTGCAAAATTAGTCTTTACTACTATTCTAAAGGCCGAACCCAATCATTTGTTAGCCCAACACATCGTATGTTCCCGTTTGCAAACGGGCGCCTGAAGTTCCTCCGCGACGGGCCGGCCCAACTCTGTATTCTCTCTTTGTTTTTCTGTTTAAGCATAAAAAAAAAGTGCAGGAACCGTAGTTCGAACTGGCGACCTCTTTAGTTTCTAGGACACCGCTCAGACCACAAGGTCACCCAACTGCTGGTCCACAGACACTTCCTTTTTCTTCTTTTATTTACTTTCGTCACGTTCGAAAGCCCCCGTTTCGGGGAGCTTTTCAAACTGTTTTTGGTGGTTAGCGATTTTGTTTAGGGACAGTTTTTTTTAGGGGAAACCTTGCCGCTTTATTTAACCATTGAAACTTCAAATGTCATCCGAGATTACATCTAAAATACAGTCCGAAAAAACCCGCAACCAAACCATACAGGGTTCATCTCCTACTCCTACACGTGCTAACTTATGCGCGGCAACATTCGCAGAACGTCTAATCCACGAAACTTTAAACTCCTGGAACCCTTGCAGCATCTCCTTTACCTCTTGTATCCACGGTCCCAACACCGAGAAGTTCCTCGCCCGCTGATTCAACATCTGCACCACTTGCAAGCAATCATGTTCCACATGCACTCTTTGCACATTGGTCTCCAAAGCCACCTTTAAGGCCCTCTTGCATGCTAGGATTTCCGCCGCTTCCGGATCTACAATGCTCGGGAATAGGTGACACGTGCCCGCAAGAAAAAGCGCCGTTATGATCGCGAAGGACAGCACCCCCGCCCGCCTTGCCCCCAGCCTTGGAGATAGCTCCATCCGAGTTGATTTTCACCCATCCTTCATCAGGAACCACCCACCGCTGCATAGCTCTTCCTGTCGGCGCTCGAGTCTTAGGTGGGTGAGTGTTGGCCCACTCCTGCATGTGAAAACAAATCTTCTCTGATATTTCATGCGGTGGGGCGATTCTCTTACCATCGCACGCCTCATTCCTTGCTAGCCACATGTCATATACTGCATGGATCATCGCCTCCCTCTCATCGGCAGCCGCCCCGGTAAACCAGCTCAAGAGCCAACGAGCCAATGCACCCTGGATGTCCATCGGGATCGGTGGGGTCGCCACCAGGACACCATTTGCCGACCGCAACAACTCCCAGATCTGAACGGAATGTTGACATGCCCAGAAACGATGATAAATGGTCTCCTCTCTTCCGCATGCAACACAAAAAATACCCGGTTTGATCCGTCGACGATGGAGCTCTGATCCTACAACCAACCATTCTTGATCAACCTCCACATGTGTATCTTCGCCTTCGCTGGTGCATTCGTGTCCCAACCGTGTTTGAGGACTCTTGTTGTCCCTGTTTTGCACGTCTAAGAGACATCCAAAATTGATACCCCGACCTGACGGTATAGACCCCATCTTTGGTAAAATTCCAGGCATAATAATCTGCCGTGCCCGGGCCCCCAATCACTACCAGTTTGATATCTACAAAATCAGATGGCGTGAACATCGCGTGAAGTTTTCCATCATCCCACTTCGTGCCCGAGCTGTCCAACAAGTCCGTCGCCTTAACAATCCCCTGGACATGTACTTGACCCAGTGGTTTCATACAACCACGTCTTGGGATCCAATTGTCATGATGCACATTAACTTTCGCCCCATCTGCCAATCTCCACACTAGCCCTTCCCGAAGCAAGTCCCTTTCATGAAGGATACTTCGATAGGTGTACGACGAGTTGGACGGGCATGTTGTTGTAAGGATAGAATCCTCCTTGAAATACCTTGCCTTTAGCACCCTAGCACAAAGGGAGTTCGGAGAGGTGAGAATTCTCCAAGCTTGCTTTGCCAATAGAGCTTGGTTAAAACCCTCATGGCTCTTGAAGCCGAGCCCCCCTTCCTTCTTTGAAGTGCATATTCTGTCCCAAGATATCCAATGCACCTTCCTCTCACCATTTATTGCTCCCCACCAGAATTTCGAAGAGATAGAAGTCAGGTTCCGGCATATCTTCTTCGTGAGGAGAAAACAACTCATAGTGAAAGTGGGAGTTGATCGTAATCCAGACTTTACAAGCACTTCTCTTGCGGCCTTTGACAACCCTTGGGACTTCCAGCCCCTGACCTTACCTTTTGAGCTCTCTGTAACATATTGGAAAGTACCATCTTTTGATTTACCCACATGTGTAGGTAAACCCAGGTATCTTACACTCAAAGCTTCAGACCCAATGCCAATAGCTTGTTTCAATTCCTCTTTTCTGTCACCACTACATCCCCTTCAAAAGAAGATTGAGAACTTTTGTAAGTTCACTTTTTGGCCCAAAGCCTGCTCATACCTCACCGGAATATCTTTGAGGGCCATCATATTTTCATTAGTCCCTTCGAGAAACACAATACTATCATCGGCAAACAGCAAGTGAGTAACGTTAGGGTCGGTGCTCCCAAACGACACTCCTTTGATATCCTTATTGTCTTGTGCTCTCTTCAGCAGCGCAGAAAAGCCCTCCACACAAAATAAGAAAAGGTACGGAGACAAAGGGTCACCCTGTCTCAAACCACGAGAGAGCAAAAAACTCCTCGAGCAGCCACCATTCAATTTGACTGAAAAACTGGCTGTAGTGACACATCTCATTATCATCTCTATGTTGGAAATATGCCCTAGAGGAAATAAATAAAGTGTTTATTATTATATTTCCTTGTTCATGATAATTGTTTATTATCCATGCTAGAATTGTATTAATTGGAAACATGGATACATGTGTGGATACATAGACAAAGACAATGTCCCTAGTATGCCTCTAGTGAACTAGCTCGTTGATCAAAAGATGGTTAAGGTTTCCTAGCCATGGACATGAGATGTCATTTGATAATGGGATCAGATCATTAGGAGAATGATGTGATGGACAAGAACCAAACTACTGTTGGAAATATGATCGTGTCAGTTTATTGCTACTGTTTTCTGCATGTCAAGTATATGTTCCTATGACCATGAGATCATGCAACTCACGGACATCGGAGGAGTGCCTTGTGTGTATCAAAAGTCGCAACGTAACTGGGTGACTATAAAGGTGCTCTACAGGTATCTCCGAGGGTGTCTGTTGAGTTGGCATGGATTAAGACTGGGATTTGTTACTCCGTGTGATGGAGAGGTATCTCAAGGCCCACTCGGTAATACAACATCACAATGAGCCTTGCAAGCAATGTGACTAAGTGTTGGTCACGAGATCTTATATTACGGAATGAGTAAAGAGACTTGCCGGTAATGAGATTGAACTAGGTATGGAGATGCCGACGATCGAATCTCAGGCAAGTAACATACCAAAGAACAAAAGGAACATCATACGAGATTAATTGAATCCTTGACATAGAGGTTCAACCGATAAAGACCTTCGTAGAATATCTAGGAATCAATGTGGACATCGAGGTCCCGCCATTGGTTATTGACCGTAGAGGTGTCTCGGTCATGTCTACATAGATCTTGAACCCGCAGGGTCTGCACGCTTAAGGTTTGGTGATGTTTCGGTAGTATAGAGTTATGTATGGTGGTGACCTAAGTTTGTTTGGAGTCCTAGATGAGATCCCGGACATCGCGAGGAGCTCCGGAATGGTCCGGAGGTAAAGATTCATATATAGGAAGTCCTGTTTTGGTCGCCGGAAAAGTTTCGGACTCATCGGTAGTATGCCGGGAGTGCCGGTAGTGTACCGGGAGGCCTCCGGGAGGAGTATTTCGACCCAAGAGGCTACATGGGCTGTGGGAGAGTGGAAACCAGCCCTTAGTGGGCTGGTGGAACAACCAAAAGAGGCCTATGTGGCTGGAAGAAAAGAGTCCTAAGAGGAAAAAGTGGAAAAAGGCAAAAAAAAAGAGGGTGAATCCTAGTCCTACTAGGATTGGAGGTGGACTCCACCTCCACCCTTGGTTCGGCTGACTCCTTGGTGGCTTGGACCTTGGGACAAGCTACCTCCTCTCTTCCTCCAATATATACTGGTGGTATTGAGGGTTTTTGCACTAGTTTTTCAGCCACGTGCTACCCGTTCCTCCAGTGCATAGTTTCTCCTCTAGATCGGATTTCTGCAGTGCTTAGTCGAAGCCCTACCGGAATTGCTCCACCACCATCGCCGGAGCGCCATAATGCTGCTGGAGAACTCTTCCTCCTCTCCTCTTTCTCTTGCTGGATCAAGACGACGGAGATCGTCATCAAGCTGTACGTGTGCTGAACGCGGAGGTGCCGTCCGTTCGGCGCTAGATCGGAAGGATCGTGATCAAGTTCGTGGGACGGATCGTGATCAAGTTCGTGGGACGGATCGTGATCGGATCGCGGGACGGACCATGATTGGATCGCGGGACGGATCATGATTGGATCGCGGGACGTACGGCGATGTGGATCGCAAAGACGTTCGACTACACCAACCGCGTTTCTTAATGCTTCTCGCTTAGCGATCTACAAGGGTACGTAGATCCACTCTCCCTCTCGCAGATGCTCATCACCATGGATAGATCTGCGTGTGCGTAGGAATTTTTCTATTTCCCATGCAATGTTCCCAACAGTGGCATCATGATCTAGGTCTATGTGTAGATGAGATCTCGAGTAGAACACAAAAGATTTGTGGGCGTTGATGCTTAGATTGCTTCCTCCCTTGGTCGGATTTTGGTTCAGCGGTATTGTGAGATGACGCGGCCCGGACCAACATTACTCGTCCTCTTACGAGAGACCAGTTCCCTCGAACGCAACTTGTTTCATAGATGGCTTGCGGGTGCCAGTTTCTCTCACTTTAGTTGGATTGGATTCGACAAAGGCGGTCCTTGAGAAGGTTGAAAAGCAACTAGTGTATCACCGTTGTGGTTTTTGCGTAGATGAGAATTGTTCTTGCTAGATACCCGTAGCAGCCACGTAAAACATGCAACAACAATTAGAGGATGTCTAACTTGTTTTTGCAGGGTATGTTGTGATGTGATATGGCCAATTACATGATGTGATTGTTGGAAATATGCCCTAGAGGCAATAATAAATTAGTTATTATCATATTTCCTTGTTCATGATAATCGTTTATTATCCATGCTATAATTGTATTGATCGGAGACTTAAATGCATGTGTGGATACATAGACAAAACCATGTCCCTAGTATGCCTCTAATGGACTAGCTCGTTGATCAAAGGATGGTTAAGGTTTCGTAGCCATGGACATGAGATGTCATTTGATAACGGGATCACATCATTAGGAGAATGATGTGATGGATAAGACCCAAACTACAAACATAGCATTGATCGTGTCAGTTTATTGCTACTGTTTTCTGCATGTCAAGTATATGTTCCTATGACCATGAGATCATGCAAATCACGGATATCGGAGGAGTGCCTTGTGTGTATCAAACGTCGCAACGTAACTGGGTGACTATAAAGGTGCTCTACAGGTATCTCCGATGGTGTCTGTTGAGTTGGCATGGATCGAGACTGGGATTTGTTACTCCGTGTAACGGAGAGGTATCTCGGGGCCCACTCGGTAATGCAACATCACAATAAGCCTTGCAAGCAATGTGACTAATTGTTAATTGCGGGATCTTGTATTACGGAACGAGTAAAGAGACTTGCCGGTAACGAGGTTGAACTAGGTATGGAGATACCGACGATCGAATCTCTGGCAAGTAACATACCGAAGAACAAAGGGAACGATATACGGGATTAACTGAATCCTTGACATAGAGGTTCGACCGATAAAGATCTTCGTAGAATATGTAGGAACCAATGTGGACGTCCAGGTCCCGCCATTGGTTATTGACCGTAGAGGTGTCTCGGTCATGTCTACATAGTTCTCGAACCCGCAGGGTCTGCACACTTAAGGTTCGGTGACGTTTCGGTAGTGTAGAGTTATGTATGGTGGTGACCGAAGGTTGTTCGGAGTCCCGGATGAGATCCCGGACGTCACGAGGAGCTCCGGAATGGTCCGGAGGTAAAGATTCATATATAGGAAGTCCCAGTTTGGTTTCCGGAAAAGTTTCGGGCTCATCGGTAGTGTACCGGGAGTATCGGTATTGTACCGGGAGTGTCGGTAGTGTACCGGAGGACCTCCGGGAGGGGTATTTCGACCCCAAGAGGTCCATGGGCTGTGGGATAATAATAACCAGCCCTTAGTGGGCTGGGAAAACAGCCACAAAGGCCCATGGCGCAGGAGAGAAAGTCCTAAAGCAAAAAGTGGAAAATCAGCCAATAGGAGGCAATCCTACTCCAACTAGGATTGGAGGTGAAGTAGGATTGCTCCCACCTCCTATTTCGGCCGACCCAAAGGCCTTGGCTGCCTCTCCTCTACTCTCCTCCTATATATACTAGTGGATTGGGTGGTTTTTGGACAGAATTTCCGGCCACGTGCTACCCGTTTCACCGGTGCACAGTTTCTCCTCTAGATCGGTTTTCGCAGCGCTTAGGCGAAGCCCTGCCGGAATCACTCCACCACCATCACCGGAGCGCCGTCACGCTGCCGGTGAACTCTTTCTCCTCTCCACCTCCTCTCGCTGGATCGAGACGGTGGAGATCGTCATCAAGCTGCACGTGTGCTGAACGCGGAGGTGCCCTCCGTTCGGCGCTAGATCGGAAGGACCGTGATCGAGATCGCGAGACAGTTCGTGATGAGATCGCGGAACGGATCGTGATGAGTTCGCGGGACAGATCGTGATCAAGATCGTGAGACGGATCGTGATGAGATCGCGGGACAGATCGTGATGAGTTCACGGGACGGATCGTGATTGGATCGCGGGACGGATCGTGATGAGATCGCGGGACGCTCGGCGATTTGGATCGCGAAGATGTTCGACTACACCAACCGTGTTTCTTAACGCTTCCCGCTTAGCGATCTACAAGGGTATGTAGATCCACTCTCCCTCTCGTAGATGCTCATCACCATGGATAGGTTTGCGTGTGCGTAGGAAATTTTTTGTTTCCCATGCGACGTTCCCCAACAGTGGTATCAGAGCTTGGTTGATGGTTCGATGAGATCTCGAGTAGAACACAAAAGGTTTGTGGGCGTTGATGCTTAGATTGCTTCCTCCCTTGGTCGTATTTTGGTTCAGCGGGATTGTGAGATGAAGCGGCCCGGACCAACATTACTCGTACGCTTACGAGAGACCGGTTCCCTCGACGCAACTTGTTGCCTAGATGGCTTGCGGGTGACAGTTTCTCTCACTTTAGTTGGATCGGATTCGACAAAGGCGGTCCTTGAGAAGGTTGAAAAGCAAACTAGTGTATCACCGTTGTGGTTTATGCGTAGGTGAGAATCGTTCTTGCTAGATACCCATAGCAGCCACGTAAAATATGCAACAACAATTAGAGGACGTCTAACTTGTTTTTGCAGGGTATGTTGTGATATGGCCAATTACATGATGAGATATATGTGATGTATGAGATGATCATGTGATGTATAGATTATCACGACTTGCATGTCGATGAGTACGGCAACCGGCAGGAGCCATAGGGTTGTCTTTAATTATTGTATGACCCGCGTGTCAATCATTAAGCGCTATGTAATGCTTTACTTTATCGCTACGGTAGCAATAGTAGTAGAAGCATGCAGGGCGTGACAACCCCAATGGCAACACCTTGATGGAGATCAAGATGATGGAGATCATGGTGTTGTGCCGGTGACGATGGAGATCATGCCGGTGTTTCGAAGATGGAGATCTTAAACACAAGTTCATGGCATATCATGTCACTTATGAATTGCATGAGATGTTAATCCTTTTATGCACCTTGTTTTGCTTAGTACGGCGGTATCATTATAAGGTGATCCCTCACTTGAATTTCAAGATGAACTGTGTTCTCCCCAAGTGTGCACCGTTGCGAAAGTTCGTCGTGTTGAGACACCACGTGATGATCGGGTGTGATAGACTCTACGTTCACATACAATGGGTGCAAGCCAGATTTGCACGCGCAGAACACTCGGGTTAAACTTGACGAGCCTAGCATGTACAGACATGGCCTCGGAACACGAGAGACCGAAAGGTCGAACATGAGTCATATAGTAGATATGATCAACATAATGATGTTCACCATTGCAGCCACCTCAACTCACGTGATGATCGGACTTGAGTTGGTGAATTTGGATCATGTATCACTCGAATGATCGGAGGGATGTCAATTTGAGTGGGAGTTCTTAAGTAATATGATTAATTGAACTCATTATCATGAACATAGTCAAAGTGTCTTTGCAAATTATGTTGTAGATTACTAGCTCGCGCTGTAGCTCCCTTGTATTTTTATATGTTCCTAGAGAAATAGAATTGAAAGATGTTGGTAGCAAAATTGCGGACTGGGTCCGTGATCTGAGGATTGTCCTCGTTGCTGCACAGAAGGCTTATGTCCTTAATGCACCGCTCGGTGCGCCACCCCCTCTAGCGTCGTCTATAGATGTTGTGAACATCTAACAGGCACGTTTCGATGACTACTTGATAGTTTAGTGCGTCATGCATTACGGCTTAGAATTGAGGCTCCAAAACGTTTTGAACGTCACGGAACATATGAGATGTTCTAGGAGCAGAGATTGTGATCTCAGGCTCGTGCCTTTGTTGCGAGATATGAGATCTCCAACAAGATTCTTTGCTTGTAAGATGAAGGAGAATAGCTCAATCATTGAGCATGTACTCAGATTGTCTGGGTACTACAATCGCTTGAATCAAGTGGGAGTTGATCTTCCAGATAAGATAGTGATTGATATAGTTCTCCAAGTCACTATCACTAAAGCTACTAGAACTTAGTGATGAACTATAATACACCAGGGATAGAAGTATTGATACCTGAGTTGTTCGCGATGTTTGACACCGCGAAGGTAGAAATCAAGAAGGAGCGTCAAGTGTTGATGGTTAATCAAACCACTAGTTTCGAAAAGGGCAAGTGCAAGAAGGGAAACTTCATGGATAGCAAGTCAGTTGCTGCTCCAGTGAAGCAACCCAAAGTTGAACTCACACCCGAGACTAAGTGCTTCTATTATGAGGTGAGAGGTCGCTGAAGCGGAACAACCCTAGATACTTGGTAGATAAGAAGGCTGGCAACATCGACAGAAGTATATTTGATATACGAGTTATTGATGTGTACCTTGCAAGTACTCCTAGTAGCACCTGGGTATTGGATACCGGTTCGGTTGCTAAATGTTAGTAACTCGAAATAAAAGCTACGGAATAAACGGAGAACTAGCTAAGGCTGAGGTGACGATGTGTGTTGGAAATGTTTCCAAGGTTGATGTGATCAACATCGCACGCTCTCTCTACCTTCAGGATTAGTGACGAACCTAAATAAATGTTATTTGGTGTTTTGCGTTGAGCATGAACATGATTAGATCATGTTTGTTGCAATACGGTTATTCATTTAAGTCAGAGAATAATAGTTATTCTGGTTACATGAATAATACCTTCAATGGTCATGCACCCAGTGAGAATGGTTTGTTGAAATCTTGATCGTAGTAGTACACATGTTCATAACATTGATGTCAAAAGATACAAAGTTAATAATGATAGTACCACATACTTGTGGCACTGCCGCTAAATGTCATATTGGTATAAAGCGCATGTAGAAACTCCATGCTGATGGATATTTGGACTCATCGATTTCGAATCGGTTGAGACATGCGAACCATGCCTCTTGGGCAAGATGACTAAAGGACCCCGTTGGATGGAGCGGGCAAGTGATTCATTGGAAATGATACATGTTGATGTATGCAATCTAGTGAGTCTTGTAGCGTGCAGTGGATATCGTTATTTTCTTACCTTCACTGATGATTTGAGTAGATATAGTGTATATTTACTTAATGAAACACAAGTCTGAATTGTTTAAAAGGTTCAAGCAAATTCAGAGTGAAGTTTAAAGATCATCGTGACAAGAAGATAAAAATGACCGCGATATGATCGTGGAGGTGAATATCTGAGTTACGAGTTTGGCATACAACTTAAGACAATGTGAAATTTGTTTCACAACTAACGCCACCTGGAACACCATGGTGTGATGGTGTGTCCGAACATCATAGTCATGCTCTATTGATATAGTGCATACTCTGATGTCTCTTATCGTTTTACTACTATAATTTTGGGGGTTATGCATTAGAGACAACTACATTCACTTTAAATAGGGCATCATCTAAATCCGTTGAGATGACACCGTGTGAATTATGGTTTGATAGAAACCTAAGCTGTCATTTCTTAATGTTTGGGGCTGCGATGCTTGTGTGGAAAATGTATTCACATAGTAAGCTAGAACCCAAAGCGGACAAATGTATCTTCATAGAATACCCTAAGAACAGATGGGTATGCCTTCTATCTTAGATCCGAGTGCAAAGTGTTTGTTGCTAGAACTGGGTCCTTTCTCGAGAAAAAGTTTCTCTCGAAAGAATTGAGTGGGAGGAAGATAGAACTTGATGAGGTTGTTAAACCTTTGTTCAACCAGAGAGTAGCGCAGCGCAGAAAGATGTTACTGTGAAGCCTACGTTAGTTGAAGAGGAAGTTAATGATGATGATCATGAAGCTTCAGGATCAAGTTACTATCAAACTTCGTAGGTCGACAAGGATGTGTACTGCTCCTAAGTGGTACGACAACTCGGTCTTGGAGGTCATGTTGTTGGACAACGATGAACCTACGAGCTATGGAGAATCGATGATGGGCCCGGATTCCAACAAATGGTTGGAGGCCATGAAATCCGAGATAGGATCCATGTATTAAAACCAAGTGTAGACTTTGGTAGACTTGCTCGTTGGACGGCAGGTCGTTGAGTACAAATGGATCTTTAAAATGAAGACAGACATTGATGGTGAATGTCACTATTTGTAAAGCTCGACTTGTTGCAAAGATGTTTGTGACAAGTTCAAGGAGTTGACTACGATGAGACTTTCTCACTCGTAGCGATGCTAAAAGTCTGTTGGAATTATGTTAGCAGTTGCTGTGTTTTCAATTATGAAATCTGGCAGATGGATGTCAAAACATCGTTTCCTTAATGGTTTACTTGAGGAAAGGTTGTATGTGATACAACCAGAAGCTTTTGTCAGGCCTAAGGATGCTAAAAGGTGTGCAAGCTTCGGTGATCCTTCCATGGACTGAAGCAAGCATCTCGGAGTTGGAATATACGCTTTGATGAGGTGATCAAAGTTTTGATGTTTATACAAAGTTTATGAGAAACTTGTATTTGCAATAAAGTGAGTGGGAGCACTATAGAATTTCTGATAAGTATATGTGGATGACATATTGTTGTTCAGAAATAATGTAGAGTTTCTGGAAAGCATAAAACAGTTATTTGGAAAGTGATTTTCAAAGGAAGACCTGGATAAAGCTACCTAATTGTTGAGCATCAAAATCTATAGAGATAGATCAAGATGCTTGATGAGACTTTCAATGAGTGCATACCTTCACAAGATTCTGAAAGAGTTCAAAATGGATCAGCCAGAGAAATAGTTCTCGTCTGATTTGTAAGGTGTGAAGTTGAGTGAGACTCAAAGCTCGACAACGGCAGAAGAAAGAGAAAGGACGAACGTCGTCCCCTATGCCTTAGCCATAGGCTCTATATTATGCCATGCTATGTACCGCACCTATGTGTGCCTTGCCATGAGTCTGTCAAGGGGTACAAGACTGGTCCAGGAGTGGATCACTGGACAGCGGTCGGAATTATCCTTAGTAACCAGAGGACTAAGGAAATGTTTCTTGATTATGGAGGTGATAAAGAGTTCGATGTAAAGAGTTACGTCGATGCAAGCTTTAACACCTATCCGGATGACTAGTAGTAGCAATCTGGATACGTATAGTGGAGCAGCCATTTGGAAATAGTACCAAGTGGAGTGTGGTAGCAGTGTTTACGGTTTGACATAGAGATATGCAAAGTACACACGGATCTGAATATCGCAGACCCGTTGACTATAAGACCTCTCTCACATGCAAAGCATGATCGAGCCCCAGAACTCATTGGGTGTTAGATTCATAACAATGCGAATCACATGGTGATGTGAACTAGATTATTGACTCTAGTGCAAGTGGGAGACTGTTGGAAATATGCCCTAGAGGCAATAATAAATTAGTTATTATCATATTTCCTTGTTCATGATAATCGTTTATTATCCATGCTATAATTGTATTGATCGGAGACTTAAATGCATGTGTGGATACATAGACAAAACCATGTCCCTAGTATGCCTCTAATGGACTAGCTCGTTGATCAGAGGATGGTTAAGGTTTCCTAGCCATGGACATGAGATGTCATTTGATAACGGGATCACATCATTAGGAGAATGATGTGATGGATAAGACCCAAACTACAAACATAGCATATGATCGTGTCAGTTTATTGCTACTGTTTTCTGCATGTCAAGTATATGTTCCGATGACCATGAGATCATGCAAATCACGGATATCGGAGGAGTGCCTTGTGTGTATCAAACGTCGCAACGTAACTGGGTGACTATAAAGGTGCTCTACAGGTATCTCCGATGGTGTCTGTTGAGTTGGCATGGATCAAGACTGGGATTTGTTACTCCGTGTAACGGAGAGGTATCTCGGGGCCCACTCGGTAATGCAACATCACAATAAGCCTTGCAAGCAATGTGACTAATTGTTAGTTGCGGGATCTTGTATTACGGAACGAGTAAAGAGACTTGCCGGTAACGAGGTTGAACTAGGTATGGAGATACCGACGATCGAATCTCTGGCAAGTAACATACCGAAGAACAAAGGGAACGATATACGGGATTAACTGAATCCTTGACACAGAGGTTCGACCAATAAAGATCTTCGTAGAATATGTAGGAACCAATGTGGACGTCCAGGTCCCGCCATTGGTTATTGACCGTAGAGGTGTCTCGGTCATGTCTACATAGTTCTCGAACCCGCAGGGTCTGCACACTTAAGGTTCGGTGACGTTTCGGTAGTGTAGAGTTATGTATGGTGGTGACCGAAGGTTGTTCGGAGTCCCGGATGAGATCCCGGACATCACGAGGAGCTCCGGAATGGTCCGGAGGTAAAGATTCATATATAGGAAGTCCCAGTTTGGTTTCCGGAAAAGTTTCGGGCTCATCGGTAGTGTACCGGGAGTATCGGTATTGTACCGGGAGTGCCGGTAGTGTACCGGAGGACCTCCGGGAGGGGTATTTCGACCCCAAGAGGTCCATGGGCTGTGGGATAATAATAACCAGCCCTTAGTGGGCTGGGAAAACAGCCACAAAGGCCCATGGCGCAGGAGAGAAAGTCCTAAAGCAAAAAGTGGAAAATCAGCCAATAGGAGGCAATCCTACTCCAACTAGGATTGGAGGTGAAGTAGGATTGCTCCCACCTCCTATTTCGGCCGACCCAAAGGCCTTGGCTGCCTCTCCTCTCCTCTCCTCCTATATATACTAGTGGATTGGGTGGTTTTTGGACAGAATTTCGGCCACGTGCTACCCGTTTCACCGGTGCACAGTTTCTCCTCTAGATCGGTTTTCCGTAGTGCTTAGGCGAAGCCCTGCCGGAATCACTCCACCACCATCACCGGAGCGCCGTCATGCTGCCGGTGAACTCTCTCTCCTCTCCACCTCCTCTCGCTGGATCGAGACGGTGGAGATCGTCATCAAGCTGCACGTGTGCTGAACGCGGAGGTGCCGTCCGTTCGGCGCTAGATCGGAAGGACCGTGATCGAGATCGCGAGACAGTTCGTGATGAGATCACGGAACGGATCGTGATGAGTTCGCGGGACAGATCGTGATCAAGATCGTGAGATGGATCGTGATGAGATCTCGGGACAGATCGTGATGAGTTCACGGGACGGATCGTGATTGGATCGCGGGACGGATCGTGATGAGATCGCGGGACGCTCGGCGATTTGGATCGCGAAGATGTTCGACTACACCAACCGCGTTTCTTAACGCTTCCCGCTTAGCGATCTACAAGGGTATGTAGATCCACTCTCCCTCTCGTAGATGCTCATCACCATGGATAGGTTTGCGTGTGCGTAGGAAATTTTTTGTTTCCCATGCGACGTTCCCCAACAGTGATATATGTGATGTATGAGATGATCATGTGATGTATAGATTATCACGACTTGC
Organism: Hordeum marinum; assembly: GCA_022496015.1. NCBI lineage: Eukaryota > Viridiplantae > Streptophyta > Magnoliopsida > Poales > Poaceae > Hordeum > Hordeum marinum. Next base: position 335,472,537 of record CM039672.1, read on the forward strand.
ATGTCGATGAGTACGACAACCGACAGGAGCCATAGGGTTGTCTTTAATTATTGTATGACCTGCGTGTCAATCATTAAGCGCTATGTAATGTTTTACTTTATCGCTAAACGGTAGCAATAGTAGTAGAAGCATGTTGGGCGCGACAACCCCGATGGCGACACGTTGATGGAGATCAAGATGATGAAGATCATGGTGTCTTGTTGGTGACAATGGAGATCATGCCGGTGCTTTCAAGATGGAGATCAAAAGCACAAGTTCATGGCCATATCATGTCACTTATGACTTGCATGTGATGTTAATCCTTTTATGCACCTTGTTTTGTTTAGGACGACGATAGCATTATAAGGTGATCCCTCACTTAATTTAAAGATAAATTGTGTTCTCCCCGAGTGTGCACCGTTGCGAAAGTTCATCGTGTTGAGACACCACGTGATGATCGGGTGTGATAGACTCTATGTTCACATACAACGGGTGCAAGCCAGTGTTGCACGTGCAGAACACTCAGGTTAAACTTGACGAGCCTAGCATGTACAGACATGGCCTCGGAACACATGAGACAGAAAGGTCGAACATGAGTCATATAGTAGATATGATCAACATAATGATGTTCAACATTGAAGCCACCTCAACTCACGTGATGATCGGACTTGAGTTGGTGGATTTGGATCATGTGACACTCAGATGACCTAAGGGATGTCAATTTGAGTGGGAGCTTTAGTAATTTGATTAACTAAACTCATTATCTTGAACAATAGTCTAAGTAAACTTTGCATATTTATGTTGTAGATCATTGGCTCGCGTAGTAGCACCCCTGAATTTTAATGCGTTTCTAGAGAAAGCTAAGTTGAAAGATGATGGAAGTAACTTTGTTGACTGGGCCTGTAATCTGAGGATTATCCTCACGGCTTCCTAGAAATCATATGTCCTTGATGCACCGCTTGGTGACCAACCAGAAGACATGACCTCCGAAGACGTTAAGAACGCTTGGGAGGCACGTACTGGAGATTACTCAATAGTTCAGTGTGCAATATTGTATGGCTTAGAACTGGGACTTAAAAGACGTTTTGAACGTCATGGAGCATATGAGATGTTCCAGGAGTTGAAGTTTATCTTTTAGAAGAACGCCCGGATCGAGAGGTATGAAACCTCCGATAAGTTCTATGGTTGCAAGATGGAGGAGAACGGGTCTATCAGTGAACATATACTCAGAATGTCTGGGTATTCAACCCTCTAGCGGAGTTGGAAATTGCCCTTCCGCCAGAGGCGATCACTAACAGAGTTCTTCAATCACTGCACGTAGTTACAAGAGCTTTGTGATGAACTATAACATGCACGGGATGAACAAGTCAGTCGCTGAGCTATTTGCCATGGTGAAAGTCGCTGAGTCTGAAATCTAGAAATAACATCAAGTGTTGATGGTCAATAAAACCACCAGTTTCAAGAAAAATGGCAAGGTCAAGGGCAAGGGCAAGAAGGGTAAAACCAAGAAGGATGGCAAAGCAGTTGCTACTCCTGGAAAGAAGCCCAAGCATGGACCCAAGCCAAAAACAGAGTGCTTTCATTGCAAGGGAACCGGTCACTGGAAGCGGAACTGCCCCAAGTACCTGGCTGACAAGAAGGCGGCCAATGACAAACAAGGTATATATGATATACATGTTATTGATGTGTACCTTACTAGCTCTCATAGTAGTACCTGGGTATTTGATACCGGTTCAGTTGCTCACATTTGCAACTCAAAGCAGGAACTACGGAATAAACGAAGGCTGGCAAAGGACGAAGTGACAATGTGTGTGGGAAATGGTTCCAAGGTTGATGTGATCGCCGTCGGCACGCTCTCTCTTCGATTACCATCGGGATTAGTGATGAACCTGAATAATTGTTATTTAGTGCCTGCGTTAAGCATGAACATTATATCTGGATCTTGTTTATTGCGAGACGGTTATTCATTTAAATCAGAGAATCAAGGTTGTTCTATTTATATGAGTAGTATCTTTTATGGTCATGCACCCAATGTGAGGGGTTTATTCATATTGAATCTTGATAGTGATGATACACATGTTCATAACATTGATGCCAAAAGATGTAGAGTGGATAATGATAGTGCCACTTTCTTGTGGCACTGCCGTTTAGGTCATATTGGTGTGATACGCATGAGGAAGCTCCATGCTGATGGACTTTTGGAGTCACTTGATTTTGAATCACTTGACACGTGTGAACCATGCCTCATGGGCAAGATGACTAAAACGCCATTCTCTGGAACAATGGAACGGGCAAGTGACTTATTGGAAATCATACATACTGATGTGTGCAGTCCAATGAATGTTACAGTGCGTGGTGGATATTGTTATTTTCTCACCTTCACTGATGACTTAAGTAGATATGGGTATATTTACTTAATGAAACACAAGTCTGAAACGTTTGAAAAGTTCAAGCAATTTCAGAGTGAAGTTGAGAATCATCGTAACAAGAAGATTAAGTTCATGCGATCTGATCGAGGAGGTGAATATCTGAGTTATGAGTTTGGCAGTCACTTAAGACAACATGGAATTGTATCACAATTGACACCGCCCGGAACACCACAGCGTAATGGTGTGTCCGAATGTCGTAATCGAACCTTATTAGATATGGTGCGTTCTATGATGTCTCTTGCTGATTTGCCACTATCGTTTTGGGGTTATGCATTAGAGACAACTGCATTCACTTTAAATAGGGCACCATCAAAATCCGTTGAGACGACGCCATATGAACTATGGTTTGGCAAGAAGCCAAAGTTGTCATTTCTTAAAGTTTGGGGATGTGATGCTTATGTCAAAAAGTTTCAGCCTGAAAAGCTGGAACCCAAAGTGGAGAAATGCGTCTTCATAGGATACCCGAAAGAGACAGTTGGGTATACCTTCTATCTCAGATCCGAAGGCAAAGTGTTTGTCGCTAAGAACAGAACATTTCTTGAGAAAGAGTTTCTCTCGAAAGAATTGAGTGGGTGGAAAATAGAGCTTGATGAGGTTATTGAACCTTTACTTCAACCAGAAAGTAGCGCAACGCAGAAAGATGTTTCTGTGGAACCTACAATGGTAGAAGAGGAAGTTAATGATGATGATCATGAAGCTTCGGATCAAGCTGCTATTGAACCTCGTAGGTCGACAAGGCCGCGTACTACCCCTGAGTGGTATGGCAACCCTGTCTTGGAGGTCATGTTCTTGGACAACAATGAACCTACGAGCTATGGAGGAGCATTGATGGGTCCGGATTCCGAGAAATGGTTAGAGGCCATGAAATCCGAGATGGGATCCATGTATGGAAACAAAGTATGGACTTTGGAAGTATTACCTGAAGGGCGAAAGGCCATTCAGAACAAATGGATCTTTAAGAAGAAGACAGACGCGGACGGTAATGTCACCGTCTATAAAGCTCGACTTGTGGCAAAGGGTTTTTCACAAGTTCAAGGAGTTGACTATGATGAGACTTCTCACCCGTAGCGATGCTTAAGTCTGTCAGAATCATGTTAGCAATAGCTGCTTATTTCGACTATGAAATTTGGCAGATAGATGTCAAAACAACGTTCTCAACGGTTTCCTTGAGGACGAGTTGTATATGATGCAACCCGAAGCTTTTGTCGATCCAGAGAATGCTGACAAAGTTTGCAAACTCCAGCGATCCATTTATGGACTGGTGCAAGCATCTCGGAGTTGGAATAAGCGCTTTGATGATGTGATCAAAGCGTTTGAGTTTATTCAAGTTTATGGAGAAGCTTGTATTTACAAGAAAGTGAGTGGGAGCTCTATAGCATTTCTAGTATTATATGTGGATGACATATTGCTGATTGGAAACAATACAGAAATGCTGGAAAGCGTGAAGGAATATTTGAACAAGAGTTTTTCAATGAAGGACCTAGGAGAAGCTGCTTTCATATTAGGCATTAAGATCTATAGAGATAGATCGAGACGCTTAATAGCACTTTCACAGAGCACATACCTTGATAAAGTTTTAAAGAAGTTCAAAATGGATCAGTCCAAGAAGGGGTTCTTGCCTGTGTTACAAGGTGTGAAGTTGACTAAGACTCTATGCCCAGTAACTGCAGAAGATAGAGAAAAGATGAGTGTCATCCCCTATGCTTTATCCATAGGCTCTATCATGTATGCAATGCTGTGCACAAGACCCGATGTCAGCCTTGCGATAAGTATGGACGGAAGGTTTCAAAGTGATCCTGGAATGGAGCACTGGCAAGCGGTCCAGAATATCTTTAAGTACCTGAAAAGGACTAAGGAAATGTTTCTCGTTTATGGCGGTGATGAAGAGCTCATCGTAAAGGGTTACATCGATGCAAGCTTTGACACTGATCCGGACGACTCTAAGTCGCAAACCGAATACGTATTTATTCTTAACGGGGGAGCGGTAAGCTGGTGCAGTTTCAAGCAAAGCGTGGTAGCTGATTCTACAAGCGAAGCGGAATACATCGCAGCCTCGGAGGCGGCGAAGGAAGGTGTCTGGATGAAGCAGTTCATGACAGATCTTGGAGTAGTGCCGAGTGCACTGAGTCCAATGAGCCTGTTCTATGACAACACTGGTGCCATTGCTCTAGCCAAGGAACTAAGGTTTGAGAAGAGGACCAGACATATAAAGCAACGCTTCAACTCCATCCGATATTACATCGAGGAGAAGGACATAAAATTTGCAAAGTGCACACCGATCTGAATGTTGCAGACACATTGACTAAACCTCTTCCAAGAGCTAAACATGGTCAACACCAGAACTGCATGTGTGTTCGATTCATTACAATGTAAATCACATAGTGATGTGAGCTAGATTATTGACTCTAGTGCAAGTGGGAGACTGTTGGAAATATGCCCCAGAGGCAATAAATAAAGTGTTTATTATTATATTTCCTTGTTCATGATAATTTTTTATTATGCATGCTAGAATTGTATTAATTGGAAACATGGATAGATGTGTGGATACATAGACAAACACAATGTCCCTAGTATGCCTCTAGTGAACTAGCTCGTTGATCAAAAGATGGTTATGGTTTCGTAGCCATGGACATGAGATGTCATTTGATAACGGGATCACATCATTAGGAGAATGATGTGATGGACAAGACCCAAACTACAAATGTAGCTTATGATCGTGTCAGTTTATTGCTACTGTTTTCTGCATGTCAAGTATATGTTCCTATGACCATGAGATCATGCAACTCACGGACATCGGAGGAGTGCCTTGTGTGTATCAAATGTCGCAACATAACTGGGTGACTATAAAGGTGCTCTACAGGTATCTCCGAGGGTGTCTGTTGAGTTGGCATGGATCAAGACTGGGATTTGTTACTCCGTGTGACGGAGAGGTATCTCAGGGCCCACTCGGTAATACAACATCACAATGAGCCTTGCAAGCAATGTGACTAAGTGTTGGTCACGTGATCTTGTATTACGGAACGAGTAAAGAGACTTGCCGGGAACGAGATTGAACTAGGTATTGAGATGCCGACGATCGAATCTCGGGCAAGTAACATACCGAAGAACAAAAGGAACATCATACGGGATTAATTGGATCCTTGACATAGAGGTTCAACCGATAAAGATCTTCATAGAATATGTAGGAATCAATGTGGACATCCAGGTCCCCCCATTGGTTGTTGACCATAGAGGTGTCTCGGTCATGTCTACATAGTTCTCGAACCCGCAGGGTCTGCACGCTGAAGGTTTGGTGACGTTTTGGTAGTATAGAGTTATGTATGGTGGTGACCGAAGTTTGTTCGTAGTCCCGGATGAGATCCCGGACGTCAAGAGGATCTCCGGAATGGTCTGGAGGTAAAGATTCATATATAGGAAGTCCTATTTTGGTCGCCGGAAAAGTTTCAGACTCATCGGTAGTGTACCGGGAGTGCCGGTAGTGTGCCGGGAGGCCTTCGGGAGGAGTATTTCGACCCAAGAGGCTACATGGGCTGTGGGAGAGTGGAAAAGGGCAAAAAAGAGGGTGAATCCTAGTCCTACTAGGATTGGAGGTGGACTCCACCTCCACCCTTGGTTTGGCCGACTCCTTGGTGGCTTGGCCCTTGGGCCAAGCCACCTCCTCTCTTCCTCCTATATATACTGGTGGTATTGAGGGTTTTTGCACTAGTTTTTCAGCCACGTGCTACCCGTTCCTCCAGTGCATAGTTTCTTCTCTAGATCGTATTTCTGCAGTGCTTAGGCGAAGCCCTGCCGGAATTGCTCCACCACCATAGCCGGAGCGCCGTGACGCTGCCCTAGAACTCTCCTCCTCTCCGCTCTCTCTTGCTGGATCAAGACGGCGGAGATCGTCATCAAGCTGTACGTGTGCTGAACGCGGAGGTGCCGTACGTTGGGCACTAGATCGGAAGGATCCTAATCAAGTTCGTGGGACGGATCGTGATCAAGTTCATGGGACGGATCGTGATCGGATCGCGGGACAGATCGTGATTGGATCGCGGGACGGATCGTGATTGGATCGCGGGACGTACGGAGATTTGGATCGCAAAGACTTTCGACTACACCAACCGCGTTTCTTAACGCTTCTCGCTTAGTGATCTACAAGGGTATGTAGATCCACTCTCCCTCTCGTAGATTCTCATCACCATGGATAGATGTGCGTGTGCATAGGAATTTTTTTGTTTCCCATGCAACTTTCCCCAACACTCTACCCATACAGGATCAAATCCATATCGAGCCAACATTTACTCCAAGAGAGCCCACTCAACTCTGTCGTAAGCCTTCATCATATCCAGCTTCACTACACACAAGCTCGTCTTCCTCTTTCGGGTACGGATGGCATGCACACACTCGGAAACCACAAGAACATTATCCGTGATAAGTCTGTTCGCCAACACCTTTGTAGCAATCTTGTACAACACGTTACATAAACTTATTGGTCTGAATTGTGACAGCGGTTCAGGCGAGTTGACCTTAGGTATCATGACAATCACTGTTGCATTAAAAGACTCAGGTCTAGCCACTCCATTCAGAAAATCTCGCACCGCTCCGCACACATCCTCACGAACAAGCGACCAGTGTCGCTGGTAGAACAGCGCCGGTAGGAGGTCCTGTTGGAAATATGCCCTAGAAGCAATAATAAATTAGTTATTATCATATTTCCTTGTTCATGATAATCGTTTATTATCCATGCTATAATTGTATTGATCGGAGACTTAGATGCATGTGTGGATACATAGACAAAACCATGTCCCTAGTATGCCTCTAATAGACTATCTCGTTAATCAAAGATGGTTAAGGTTTCCTAGCCATGGACATGAGATGTCATTTGATAAACGAGATCACATCATTAGGAGAATGGTGTGATGGACAAGACCCAAACTACAAACGTAGCATATGATTGTGTCAGTTTATTCCTACTGTTTTCTGCATGTCAAGTATATGTTCCTATGACCATGAGATCATGCAACTCGCGGATACCGGAGGTGTGCCTTGTGTTTATCAAACATCACAACGTAACTGGGTGACTATAAAGGTGCTCTATAGGTATCTCCGAGGGTGTCTGTTTGGTTGGCATGGATCAAGACTAGAATTTGTTACTCCGTGTGACGGAGAGGTATCTTAGGGCCCACTCGGTAATACAACATCACAATAAGCCTTGCAAGCAATGTGACTAAGTGTTAGTCACGGGATCTTGTATTACAGAACGAGTAAAGAGACTTGCCAGTAATGAGGTTGAACTAGGTATGGAGATACCGACGATCGAATCTCGGGCAAGTAACATACCGAAGAACAAAGGGAACATCATACGGGATTAACTGAATCCTTGACATAGAGGTTCGACCAATAAAGATCTTCGTAGAATATGTAGGAACCGATATGGGCATCTAGGTCCCGCTATTGGTTATTGACCGTAGAGCTGTCTCAGTCATGTCTACATAGTTCTCGAACCCGCAGGGTCTGCACACTTAAGGTTCGGTGACGTTTCAGTAGTATAGAGTTATGCATGGTGGTGACCGAAGGTTGTTCGGAGTCCCGGATGAGATCCTGGATGTCATGAGGAGCTCCGGAATGGTCCGGAGGTAAAGATTCATATATAGAAAATCCTGTTTTGGTCACCGGAAAAGTTTTGGCCTCATCGGTAGGGTACCGGGAGTGCCGGTAGTGTACCGAGAGACCACCGGGAGGGGTATTTCGACCCAAGAGGCTTCATGGGCTCTGGGAGAGTGAATACCAGCTTTTATTGGGCTGGTGGAAGTCCCACACAAGGCCCATGCGGCTGGGAAGGAAAACCAAAAAGGAAAAAAGGTGGAAAAAGGCAAAAAAAAAGGCAAAATAAGGAAGGAGTCCTAATCCTACTAGGAGTGGAGGAGGTGGACCCCTCCCTCCTAGTTCGGCTGAGCCTCCTAGGCTTGAAAGCCAAGGCTTCCTCCTCTCCTACTCTCCTCCTATATATACTAGAGGGTTTTAGGGTTTTTGAACAAGATTTTCAGCCACGTGAAACCCTACCCTCTAGTCCATAGTTTCTCCTCTAGATCGGATTTCTGCAATGCTTAGGCAAAGCCCTGCCGGAATAGCTCCACCACCATCACCAGAGAGCCGTCACGCTGCCGGAGAACTCTTCTACCTCTCCACTCCCTCTTGCTGGATCAAGAAGGCGGAGATCATCATCGAGCTGTACGTGTGCTGAATGCGGAGGTGTCGTCCGTTCGGCGCTAGATCGGAAGGACCGTGATCAAGATCGCGAGACGGATCGTGATGAGTTCACGGGACAGATTGTGATGAGTTCGTGGGACGGGTCGTGATTGGATCACGGGACGGATCGTGATGAGATCGCGGGATGCTCAGCAATTTGGATCGCAAAGACGTTCGACTACACCAACCGCGTTTCTTAACGCTTTCTTAGCGATCTACAAGGGTACATAGATCCACTCTCCCTCTCGTAGATGCTCATCACCATGGATAGATCTTGCGTGTGCGTAGGAAATTTTTTGTTTCCCATGCGACGTTCCCCAACACGTCCGAACCCGGCGCTTTAGTCGGTCCCATCTGAAACAACGCATCATGTATCTCCTCATCACTTATTGGCACCGTCAATCTTGCATTCATGTCCTCCGAGACCGACTGCTAGATATGTTGTAGCACAGCTTCCGCCCCATCCACCCCTTCTGAGGCGAACAGTTGTTCATAAAAGTTTGCCGCCATCTCTCGCATCTCCTCATTCACCACACACTTGGACCCATCCTCCTTGATCAAAGCTCTGACGGTATTCTTCCGCTTCCTATGCGACGCCGGGTTTTGAAAATATTTAGTATTCTGATCCCCTGCCATGAGCCAGTCAACTCTTGATCTTTGCCTGTATAGAATTTCCTCCCTTTCAAACATTTCCTTCAGCTGATCCTCTAAGTCTCGGACCTTGGGTGAGACTCCCGAGGCAAGTGCCCGCTCTTTTGCTTCCACCAGCTGCGATTTTAGACTTGCTATCTTGCGGCGAACTAAACCAAAGACCTCTCTCGCCCACCTTTGCATGCTACCAGAAAGCACACTCAGTCTCTTCCACACATCCTCTATTCCATGTCCACCCTCACCAGCTACCTCCCATGCCTCAGTAACCATTTGGTCATATTGCTCGTGCCTAGTCCAAGCCTCCTCAAATCTGAAAGGTCTATCTCCACCTCTAGAGCGACTTGGAGCTGTCTCCAGTGCCCTCACAAGAATCGCTTGGTGGTCAGATTCTTCTGTCATTATGTGTTCCATCGAGGTCTCTGGGTATAAATCTAGAAACTTATCCATGCAAGGAGCCCTATCCAACCGGACTTGGATGTTATCTACGCGATACCTCTTGTTGTCCCACGTGTAGGGATAGCCAGAGAAGCCCAAATCAGCGAGACCGCAGTCAGCCAGACAATCTCGGATGTCCTCCATGCGAGAGAAGCTCCTCAAGTTGCCTCCGATTTGGTCAGTTTGAAACAAAGCTTCATTGTAGTCACCAACACATATCCAAGGGAGATCATCTTGGGCTCGTAAGTATCTGATAGCATCCCAAGACTTTTTCCTCATCTCTGTATTAGGTTCCCCATAGAATCCAATGATCCTAGAGGTTTTGCCATCACAACAAATTTCTGGATCAATAAAGTATTGGCTCCACGACCTCAATGTTTCTTGGACATGATCCCTCCACCATAGTGCTAGGCCTCCAGTCCTACCCCTACAATCAAAAACACCTTTCCTGAACCCCAATCTCAACTTCAATCTATCCATCGCTCTAGAATTCTTTTTTGTCTCACACAAGAATACCACCGTGGGTTGTAAGACCGTATCAGGTCTCTCAGTTCGCCAACTGTCGAGTCCAATCCCAATCCTCGACAGTTCTAGGCCAGGATATTCATTGCTCTCGGCAGCCCTGATTAACAGGGTCCGCCGATGAATCTTCCGTCTCAGAGATGCGGTCAAACACTATCGATGTCTTACACCTCATATCGCGACTGAAACCATCATCTGTACCTTGCCTGTCATTCACCTTTCCTTTTCCAGTACTGCATGGGGCCCCTCATCCTACTCTCAGACTCATACCCCGGGTGCGAGGAATTGTACTATTGCTTGTCATAGTCCTGCCTCGGCTTCTTCACATAGTATCCTTTCTTCCTCCCACGTTCCCATCCATACCGGGTCTACCATGCATACCGGGTTCATTGTAGCACACATCCCGCCCTGCTCAGTAACCAGGACGCCCACCCACATGTCGCTCCTGCCCATAACTTGCTGCTTCTTTCCCCTTGCTCACCTCCTGCGAGCCCTCATGATCCTCTTTCTACCGTTGCATATTATGTTGAACTAGTTTCTCACGCAGGTCCTTCTCTCTCCACAGTTCAAGATTTTCCCAAAGGTCTCGACCTCGCCGATCTCGCCGGCCAGGTTGGTCCTTCTCCGGGCTATTAACCTCCTCTGCATCATACCTCAATCGACCGCCAGTGCGACGATCCACAAAGCTAGCAAATTGAGTGCCCAAGTTTCTCTTAGTTGGGAGGTCCCGAACTCTAACTTGCTCCTGCCGTCGTTTTCCTCCATCTCCTCCTTGAGAGATTACAAAACTGTTGCTGCTACTCTCAGTTGCGTTACTAAAGGAGCCCTCTTTTGTGGAGTTGTTTCTGCCTGGACAAGCACGGAGCCAACTCCCCCACTGGTCAGAGGAGTCCAAAGGAGGATCACACAACCCCCAACATGGACAAGCCTGCCACACTCAAAGCAAAAATGTGGGACCTTCTCATAATAGAAATCATACCACTTTCCCTCCTTGTACTCCTTAGATTTCTTGAGATTAAAACCACGAATCAATGGCTCATAAACAGAAATCAAAGTTTTGATCCGCAGTTGTTGTCCACGCGCTATTCCATCACCATTTGTATCCACTCTCACCGCTTTACCAATCCAGTTGCCTAGGGCAGTCCCAAAGGCCTCACATCTTTTATCAGGTGGTAAATCCATAACTCTAACCCAAATGTCAGTGTTTTCAAACACCATCTTTGAGGGCCTGATGTTTGCCTCATATTCCTTCACAATCTGCACAACAAAATCATATTGCCAGGGGCCATTGTTCAGCACATGCCTCCAATCCCCTTCGCTACCCAAGTGGGCTACAAATATGTTAGATCCCATATCTCTGAATTTTGCTTCTTTGTGTAACCCCCATGCCCTTGGCATCGTCTTCTCTAGCCCAGGCATCTTCAGAGGTCTTGTTGAACATACCTTTCCTACAATAGACCATCTCATTGCCTTCGGGATCGGGATCTCTTTATCCTCAAAAAGTAGCCCGTCTGCTTCCTTGTCCATCAGTACCATCCCTCCCAGCCTAGTTGAGAGGCTCGCTGCCGGATCTAGAGTTTTGCTCTCTACCGAAGTTATAGAAGATCCCCTACTAGCAGGATCCCCCGACTTCCGCTTCTTCGGCGTTTTCATCGCCGCCGCAGGTTTCGGGGTCGTCATGGCTTTCGCGGCAGTCGCCTTTGAACCATCGGCCTTCTTCGCCATTGCCTCCGCCCTTAACGAGATCAAGCTGATCACAACATGTGCCCAGAGTGCACCGTCGCAGCCCTGAACGCAATCGTATCCTCACCACCCCTGTTGGCAAAACCCTAACCCTAGCGCCGGAAGAGAGTTGCCCGTGCGATCGCCTCTGAATCGCCAGAGCGTTTTTCCCTACGTGGTGGACCTCGAAAATGATAGTTTTATTTTTCTAGTAGTAAACATACCCGTGTGTTGCAACGAAAAAACCACCCCCTTATATACATTGGGCGATATTTGCAAAGCCCTTGAAATCTGCACACAACAAACAACATAATAAGTGGTGTTGCGTCAAAACATAATGATTGCATGATTGTTGAAGTGCCCTCATGGAGTTTAAAAAAAATCTTTGTGGGCACAATTTCAAAAAATATGGATATTAACATTAAGCCACTTGTTTTATATAAAACTCATATCAACAGTTTAGTCTAGTGTACATCATTATATATTGTTTGGTTATTGTGCATGATGAAAAATAGGATGACTATGCACCTATTACAACCTTTATCATATGGTAGCCAGTAGGAATCAATATTCACTATAATGCCAACTCTATCTTTTGTGAGAGCATTAAACTATCATATCTACTCAAGTTAAATTGGTTAGGAAACATTTGTAATAGGCATTTTCAAAATAACCAATATGAAAAGGTATTAGACCATAAACTTTATTATAAAAATGAGTAACATGCAAGATAATAAGATGTTTAAAAGCTGCATACTTTTCTGAACGATTTTCATATATAACATGTTAGATTTGGAGTTAGGGTTTAAAACATATGAGTATTTTAAAATGCATTTGAATTTATACCCAAAAAAAGAAATAAAAATGACAAAGGTTGGGGATGGGTTTGAACTAAGGTCTCCTGGTGGTGGACTAAGGTGTTGGCCACTAGGCTGGCTATGTGGTTGGGTTTAGCTAGGCACCGCAAACTATATAAACCAAACAAGATGGCCCATGTATTGAAGTGAATCGTTTTTTCATGTGTAGGTGACATGGTGAGTAATTTGGGTCAACTTCGGAGGTAATTTTTATGATGGACGGGCAGGATCAATAGCCCCCTTATTAGTAGGTATAGATATAAATTATTTATGTTCAAAACTTCGTGATTTTATTTTAGAACCGATGAATTTTTTGTTAAAGTTGATGAACCTTTTTAAAAATCCGATGAACCTTTTCACAAATTCGATGAAGTTATTTTTTAAAATTGATGATTTGTTTTTAAATTCTGTGAAATTTTACCAAATTTGATGATTTTTTCAGATTCTGGTAGCTTTTACCAATTTGGATGAACTTTTTTTCAAATTCAATGTTTTTTAAATCAATGATTTTTTTCAAATTCGATGATTTTTTTTTTCAAATTCCATGAACTTTTATAAAAATTCAATAAATTCTTCCAAATCCGATGAACTTTTTTCATATACGGTGAACTTTTTTTCGAAAAAATGATGAAAATTTTAAATTCACAAACTATTTCCATTTTTGGAAACTTTTTTCAATTGGTACTACTTTTTATTTTATTCGCATAATTTATAGTGGGTTTATAATAGTACTATATGTTTTAAGTTTTGTACCGAAAGAAGGGTGCTACCTCTTGAGCTTGCGTTGGTTTTCCCTTAAAGAGGAAAGGGTGATGCAGCGAAGTAGATAAGTATTTCCCTTAGTTGTTGAGAACCAAGGTATCAATCCAGTAGGAGGAACAAGCAAGTCACCAATGGATGCACCTACACAAACAATCAAACTCCTACACCCAACGCTATAAAGGGGTTGTCAAACCCTTCACGGTTATTTACGAGGATTAGATCTGAAAGAGATAGATGTAAACGAGTGCAGAAAGTAAAAGATAAATAAATGGCATCAAGGTATTTTTGATTTATAGATCTGAAAGTATATGATGGAAAATAGACCCGGGGGCCATAGATTTCACTAGAGGCTTCTCTCTTGAAGGCAAATAACATGGTGGGTAAACAAATTACTGTCAAGCAATTGATAGAAAAGCGAATAATCAGGTAGTTATCCAAGCAATGATCATGCATATAGGCATCACGTCTGTGACAAGTGGACCGAAACGATTATGCATCTACTACTATTACTCTACACATCGACCGACTCCTGCCTGCATCTAGAGTATTAAGTTCATGAAGAACAGAGTAACGCATTAAGAAAGATGACATGTTGTAGAGGGATAAACTCAAGAAATATGATGAAAACCCCATCTTGTTACCCTTGATGGCAAGAATGCAATACGTGCCTCGCTACCCCTACTATGTCATTGGGTGAGGACACCGCAAGATTGCACCCAAAACCAAGCACTTATCCCATTGCAAGAATTACCAATCTAGTTGGCCAAACCAAACCAATAAATCGAAGAGACTTGCAAGGATATGAAATCATGCAAATAAGAATTCAGAGGAGATTCAAATAAGATTCATGGATAGTCTGAACATAAACTGACAATTCATGGGATCTTGACAAACACACCACAAAACAGGATTACACAGATAGATCTCCATGAAGATCATGAAGAACATGGTATTGAAGATCAAAGAGAGAGAAGAAGCCATCTAGCTACTAGCTATGGACCCGTAGGTCTGTGGTGGACTACTCACGCATCATCGGAGAGGCAATGGAGTTGATGTAGATGCCCTCTGTGATCTATTCCCCCTCCGGCTGATTACCGGAGAAGGCCCCAAGATTGGATCTCTCGGGAACAAAGGCTTTCGGTGGCGGAAAAGTATTTATGTGGCTCTTTCTGATGTTGGGGGAATATTTGGGTATTTATAAGCCAAAGAATAGGGTTAGGAGACCTGCCAGGGAGCGACAAGCCTACTAAGCATGGCCATGGAGGCCCCGCGCCTAGCATGCTTGTGGCGCCCTGGCACCTCCCCTGACGTGCACTCCAAGCTTGATCAACTTGTTTCCTTCCAGAAAAATTCCTTCCGAAGGTTTTATCCCGTTTGGACTCCGTTTAATACCCCATATCTACAAAACTGAAAAACAAGGAAAAAACAGAAACTGACACTTGGCTCTAGATTAATAGGTTAGTCGCAAAAATAATATAAAATAGCATAATAATGCATATAAAACATCCAAAACAGATAATATAATAGCATGCCATCATAAAAAATTATAGATACGTTGGAGACGTATCAGCAGCCCCAAGCTTAATTCCTGCTCGTCCTCGAGTAGGTAAATGATAAAAACAGAATTTTTGATGTGGAGTGCTACCTAACATATTTCTCCATGTAATATTCTTTATTGTGGCATGAATATTCAGATCCGTAAGACTCAAAACAAAAGCTTATTATTGATATAGAAATAATAACATTTCAAGCATGCTAGCAAAGCAATTGTATCTCTTCAAAATATAATGACAAAAGAAAGTTATCCCTACAATATCATATGGTCTGGCTATGCTCCATCTTCCCCACACAAAGTATTTATATCATCCACAACCCCGATGGAAAGTCAAGCAATTGTTTCCACACCATTATTTTCTCAAACCTTTTCAACTCTCACGCAATACATGAGCGCGAGCCATGGATATAACACTATAGGTGGAATAGTGTATGCTGGAGGTTGTCAAGGAAAGGGATAAGATGGTCTCACATCAACTAGGCGTATGAACGTGCTATGGAGATGCCCATCAATAGATATCAATGTGAGTGAGTAGGGATTTCCATGCAACAGATGCACTAGATCTATAAGTGTATCGAAGCTCAAAAAGGAACTAAGTGGACGTGCATCGTGAATAAAAATTCCCACTAGCTATATGAAAGTGACAAAATAGGAGACTCTCTATCATGAAGATCATGGTGCTACTTTGAAGCACAAGTGTGGAAAAAGTAGTAGCAATGTCCCTTCTCTCTTTTCTCTCATTTTTTTTCATTTTTTGTGTGGGCATCTAAGGCCTCTTTTATTCATTTTTTATTTGGGCTTCGCCGGCCTCTTTTTTTCATAAAGTCCGGAATCTCATCCCCACTTGTGAGGGAATCATATCTTCCATCATCCTTTCCTCACATGGAACATGCTCTATTAATGATAATCATCACACTTTTATTTACTTACAACTCAAAAGAAAATTACAACACGATACCTATGACAAAATATGACTCTATATGCAATATGGAAGTGATGGTGCAAGTCATAAAAGGAAACGGTGGAAGTTGCATGACAATATATCTTGGAATGGCTATGGAAATGCCATACTTGGTAGGTATGATGGCTGTTTTGAGGAAGGTATATGGTGGCTGTTTTGAGGAAGGTATATGGTGGCTGTTTTGAGGAAGGTATATGGTGGCTGTTTTGAGGAAGGTATATGGTATACCGACGAAAGTTGTGCGGTAATAGAGAGGCTAGCAAAGGTGGAAGGATGAGAGTGCGTATAATCCATGGACTCAACATTAGTCATAAAGAACTCACATACTTACTTAAAAAGTCTATTATCATTGAAGCAAAGCATTAAACGCATGCTCCAAGGGGGGAGGTTGGTACGAGTTAACCATCGCGCGCCCCCGACCCTCACACAAAGGTCGACAATCTATAAACAAGTCATGCCCGACTTCCTTACATAACGGTTCACCATACGTGCATGCTATGGGAATCACAAACCTTTACACAACTATTTTTACCAAATCACAATTTACTTCCTAACATGTCTCTTAACATTACCATATTTATATCTCAAAACTTTATGCAAGGAATCAAACTTCTCATAAATACTCAGTGCACTTAATATGGAAGTTTTTACTATAGCCCTTTTGTATGCCTATCATATTAGGACCAAATTCATAACCTAGACCAATTACCATGCTGTTTTAGAAACTCTCAAAATAATATAAGTGAGTTACTAGAGTTCAAGTATTTCTATAAAACGCAAACACCACCGTGCTCTAAAAGATATAAGTGAAGCACATAGAGCAAAATTGCCCAACTCAAAAGATATAAGTGAAGCACGTAGAGTATTCTAATAAATTCATGATTCAGCGTGTCTCTCTCAAAAGATGTGCGTGGCAAGGATGATTGTGTCAAACTAACAAGCAAATACTCAAATCATACAAGACGCTCCAAGCAAAACACATATCATGTGGTGAATAAAAATATAGCCTCAAGTAAATTCACGGATGGATTGAAGACGAAAGAGGGGATGCCTTCCGGGGCATCCCCAAGATTAGGCTATTTGGCATCCTTGAATATGACTTGGGGTTCCTTGGGCATCCCCAAGCTTAGGCTCTTGCCACTCCTTATTCCATATTCCATCAAATCTTTACCCAAAACTTGAAAACTTCACAACACAAAACTTAACAGAAAACTCGTGAGATCCGTTCGTATAAGAAAGTAAATCACCACTTTAGGTACTGTTGTGAACTCATTCTTTATTTATATTGGTGTTATACCTAATGTAATCTAACTTCTCCATGGCTCATACCACATTATACAACCCATAGATTCATCAAAATAGGCAAACAACTCAAAGAAAAATAGAATCTGTCAAAAACAGAACAGTCTGTGGCAAACTGAAAACTTCATATACTTATATAAGTCAAACAATTCTTAAACATTAGGAAAACCTGGGAAATTTATATATCAATATTTTGTAAAAATTTCAGATCAATTGGACTGTCTGAAAAAATTATAAAATTCCTAGACTGAGCGCAGAAGCTTCCGTTTTTCAGCAAGATCAAATCAACAACTACCATAGATCACCCCAAAGGTTTTACTTGGATCAAACACTAATTGAAACACCAAACAAAATTACTACAGAAGTAATAAAGTGGGAAACACTAAAAAACATAAGCAAAAACATAACACAAAAATAAAATTGGGTTGCCTCCCAACAAGCGCTATTGTTTAACGCCCTTAGCTAGTCAAAACACAATAGATCTAGGTATTGTCATCTTTGGTAAGTAATCCAAACTTGATAAAACCATCAAAAGATTTTCTAAATAGATATATACTTTAATTTATTCATTTCCTAGTATATGAACATAAATCATGAAAAGGACTTTGGCTAGTA
Organism: Hordeum marinum; assembly: GCA_022496015.1. Lineage (NCBI taxonomy): Eukaryota > Viridiplantae > Streptophyta > Magnoliopsida > Poales > Poaceae > Hordeum > Hordeum marinum. The sequence goes on from CM039672.1 coordinate 335,490,558, forward strand.
ATTTTAACATTCATAAATCCGTAGTCTTGATCATCGCCATAGATATCATCATATAACACACGTATCTTATTTGTAACGGGTTCCTTAAACATATTTTCAAGCAAATCATCATTATACCCTTCTAAAAGTCCCCTTGTAATCCAATCAAATTCCTCATAGGTTTCATGATACAAGGCTTGAGTGACTTCCGCGTAGGGAGCTCTCTTCCTAAGATTTTCACTATAGGATTGATAGTCTCCAGATTCTAGACTACGCAATGTTTCTTTATCATGGAGAATTTCTTCAATTGGAGGGTGTTCAACATCTTTATCATAGAAAGAAAAAATCTCCCTAGCTTCTTGTATGATGAAATCAAATTCTCGCATAAGTATGATAGTAGCAATCTTTTTAGCCTTAGGATGATTAATATTGGGAAGTTCATGAAACACTTTCTGCAAAGCGGGATGAATGTGCACAAATTTTCTTTCCAATTTTTCAATGAGCATGACAATAGCATTCGCATAACTATTCGTGCTAAGAAGAATATATCTCTTACTCATAGGTATCGTTCCCGTACAATCAGAGAACTCTTGAATAACATCCATCCCAATAATATTTCCATCTCCTACTTGAATTTTTTTAGTTTTAGGAGGAGATTCAGTTTCATGGTCTAAAGAGAAAGATTCAAATTTTTCCTCAAGATTATTACTATCTCTTTCATTGAAAGTCTCCCTAGATTCTGACATGATGGCAAAGCAAGCAAGCAAGCACACAAGCAAACGAAAGGTAAACGAAAGAAGGGAGAACAAAAAGGAAAATATTTGTGGTATTTTCTGAAAATCATTTTAGAAGTGGGGGAGAGGAAAACGAGAGGCAAATGGAAAATAATGTAAATGAAAGAGATGAGTTTGTGATGGGTACTTGGTAGGCTTGATGTGTACCCTCCCCGGCAACGGCACTAGAAATTGGCAAGTTGACGGGAGAGATCTTGTCTTGACTTGCTATGTATCCTCCCCAGCAACGGCGCCAGAAATCCTTCTTGCTACCTCTTGAGCTTGCGTTGGTTTTCCCTTGAAGAGGAAAGGGTGATGCATGTAAGTAGATAAGTATTTCCCTCAGTTGTTGATAACCAAGGTATCAATCGAGTAGGAGGAACAAGAAGGTCACCAATGGATGCACCTACACAAACAATCAAACTCCTGCACCGAACGCTATAAAGGGGTTGTCAATCCCTTCACGGTTATTTGCAAGGATTAGATCTGAAAGAGATAGATATAAATGAGTGCGAAAAGTAAAAGATAAATAAATTGCAGCAAGTTATTTTTGGTATTTTTTATTTATAGATCTGAAAGTATATGATGGAAAATAGACCCAGGGGCCATAGATTTCACTAGAGGCTTCTCTCTTGAAGGCAAATATCATGGTGGGTAAACAAATTACTGTCAAGCAATTGATAGAAAAGTGAATAATCATGTAGTTATACAAGGCAATGATCATGCATATAGGCATCACGTCCGTGACAAGTAGACCGAAACGATTCTGCATCTACTACTATTACTCCACACATTGACCGACTCCTCCGTGCATCTAGAGTATTAAGTTCATGAAGAACAGAGTAACGCATTAAGAAAGATGACATGATGTAGAGGGATAAACTCAAGCAATATGATGAAAACCCCATCTTGTTACCCTTGATGGCAACAATACAATACGTGCCTCGCTACCCCTACTATGTCACTGGGTGAGGACACCACAAGATTGAACTCAAAACCAAGCACTTATCCCATTGCAAGAATTACCAATCTAGTTGGCCAAACCAAACCAATAACTCGAAGAGACTTGCAAGGATATGAAATCATGCAAATAAGAATTCAGAGGAGATTCAAATAAGATTCATGGATAATCTGAACATAAACTCACAAATCATCGGATCTTGACAAATACAACACAAAAGAGGATTACATCGGATAGATCTCCATGAAGATCATGAAGAACATGGTATTGAAGATCAAAGCGAGAGAAGAAGTCATCTATCTACTAGCTATGGACCCGTAGGTCTGTGGTGGACTACCCACGCATCATCGGATGGGCAATGGAGTTGATGTAGATGTCCTTCGTGATCGATTCCTCCTCCGGCATATTACCGAAGAAGGCCCCAAGATTGGACCTCTCGGGAACAAAGGCTTACGGTGGTGGTAAAGTATTTGCGTGGCTCTTTCTGATGTTGGGGGAATATTTGGGTATTTATAGGCCAAAGAATAGGGTTAGGAGACCTGCCAGGGAGTGACAAGCCTGCTAGGCACGGCCATGGGGGCACTCCTAGCAGGCTTGTGGCGCCCTAGCACCTCCCCTGACATGCACTCCAAGCTTTATTGACTTGTTTCCTTCTAGAAAAATTCCTTCCGAAGGTTTTATTCCGTTTGGACTCCGTTTAATATCCCATGTCTGCAGAACTCAAAAACAAGGAAAAAACAGAAACTGGCACTTGGCTCTAGATTAATAGGTTAGTCCCCAAAATAATATAAAATAGCATAATATTGCATATAAAACATCCACAGATTATATAATAGCTTGCCATCATAAAAAATTATAGATACGTTGGAGACGTATCAGCATCCCCAAGCTTAATTCCTGCTCGTCTCTGGAATAACCAAAGAGGAGCAACCCATATAAAGTCCATTCTCATCGTGGCGCACTACGACTGTTGCTCCTCTCATCTTAGATTTTGCCACATTAGCATCGACATGGGTTTTGGCAAAACCCCGAGGAGGCACCCTTGGTCTTGTCGTTTTTCTTCTACTCTGAGTTGGCATCCTTTCCTCCCTTTGGATTAAATCCTCTATTTCAACAATAAATCTTTTAACAAACTCATATGTAGCCGAGTGACGGTGTCCTGGACTAGGGGGTACTCAGCACGTCGTCTCCCGACCAGTGGGTCGGGCCGAGGACCCCCGTGATGATTCACTAATGGGCCACTTTGGGCAGCCCATGCCGAATACAAGGAGGATTCCACAAGACTTGGTGCACAAGACAAGGACTCCTCTAAACCCTAGACCTACGGTGCATATATAAACCTAGGCCAGGCTAGTCAATAGATCAATACATGACATCTTATATTCATTACTACAATCTCGTGGTAGATACTTGTATGATGTACTATCCTCATATCAATACAACCAAAAGCAGGACGTGGGTATTATCTCCTTGAGAGAGCCCGAACCTGGGTAAAATCATATGTCCATGTTACCATCGCTCCAAGACGCCTAGCTTAGGACCCTACTACGAGATATGTCAGATTTGACATCGACATTGGTGCTTTCATTGAGAGCCTGCTAGGTAGTCGCCACGGTGCAATGGGAATTCAGATTGGCTCCATCGCGATCTACGCGTCCAAACCGAGCTACATCGTCAATGTCAGCATCTTTGTCGCCGGCTTGACTGGTCACCTCGGCTATGCCGAACACTGCGCTCCACGTTGGATCATATCGATCGGACGGGGATCTTCATCAACATCAAGTCCAATCTCAACCAAGATCATGGAAGAATCCTCCATGGTGCTCAGGGGCTCAACGTTAACATTGCCCTCGCGCTATCATGCAATTTTTCTAGACAGCGGATTCGTGTTCGTCATCCCCGCCTCCTCAAGTATCGTTTTGACGATTGCTTCGGTGGAATTGTGTGGAATTGAGTCTAGAACAACCCTGCAAAATTTTGTCACGTTCCGGTGAAGGAATCTCCGACGATCTGTAATATACCGGAGCCGTGTCAAATCTGGACGGGAATCTGGATGAGTTTAGAGCGAGGTGTCCAGTATCTAGCTCCGACTTCCGTTGGAAAATCTCACCGTTCATCGGCTATGGCATTCCTATATCGAGAACCCCTCAAAATTTCAGCTCGATCCGACCATTCAAACTTCGGGAAACGTCCGATAAGTACAAAAAAATGTGGATCTATTTTCTGCGCGAAAAAAATCTGACCCGAGTTCATCTATTTCATGAACGGGTTGTCACACGTCCTTTTTGAAGGAAATTTTCTCATCATATCGGTCATCCGACCAAGAGTTCGGCATTACAAGGGCCGAACAATCATCAAGCAAACCTCGTCATCCACGGGTTGTACGGGTCAGGCGCTCCTTTGCTTCATTAAGCCAGCATTGACCTCGTCACAAATTCTGACCTGCGTCGGCATCGCCGTGCCGTTAATTTTTCAAGCTGACGTCCAGCACGTCGACCTCCTTTGACACCTTGGGTGAAGCAAGACTTCGGCGTCACCAGCCGACCAGCTTTGACACTTCGGCTGGCCTGTGACTTCGGTGTCACCAGGCGACCTGCTCCGTCACCTCGGCTAGACCAGGGCTTTGGCATCCCTTCATCAACCTGCTCTAGGGACTTCGGCGTCATCAGCTGACCTGCACGAGACTTCGGTGTCCGCCGATCACAGATCTGCCATGCTAATTGGACCGAGGACTTCATCTCATCACATCGATCGTGCAGCATCGCCATTTCGTCAGGCCGAACTCTTCGTTCAGGCACCTCGGGGCCTAGGCCATATTCCTTTACTTATTTGCTTCACTTAAATTAACTAAGCAGAAGATTTTTTAAAATATATTATTACATTTATTTGTTATTATTATCCCTTGCTCGCACTATTTTATGTGTGTAGGTAATCGCCTTCGGCTGCGTCGCGCGGTCAGTTCGGCATCACCTTGCCGACCGACTCTGCCACCTCGGCTAGACCGAGGGCTTTGCCTCACCACATAGGCCAAGTCGTGTCACTACTTCGGAATGTCAAGCTCCTCGCTCGGTCATCTCCGGCTTGGGGGCTGGGACCTCGATCATGCGAAAGACTATGCACCATATCGGATCTGTCAAAAGTTTGACGGGCGTCCTCATCTCGCCACAAGCCAAGATCGCGTCGTCGACACCGAGCACATTAACCAGCTAAGTTGCTTTCATGTTAAAATATTTTCAACTTTCCAATTTTGTTCGGTTCGACCAAGCGTTATACTTTTTTGACAAAAAGTTATTTGCGAAAAACTTTCTTTGTCAAAACTTTGTTTGTTACAAACAAATTCAAATACCCCGTTTACTTGGGGGCTTCCTTTATGAAGCCTTTTATCTTTGCATGTGATTATTATTGTACAACTTCTTTCCTTGCTCGTGTATTATGCCAAAATATGCATCATGTTGACTTAAGTGTTCCGCAAAGCTGGGTTGCCTGGCTCCTGTGCTTACCCCTACGTTCCCGATTGTTTGGCTAGGGAGTAAAGGGAGCACCTCTGCGATTGTTACGATCGGGTCATCCGAACTCGTACCTTAAACGGCTGAAGCCGAAAGCTATCGCTCTTATTGTTTTCAACTATGGTCGGCACACGACGGAACTCATGCGTACACAAATCTATTGCACAAGTCTCATAGTAATCATGAGCGACCAAAGAAAGGTACCGTTGGGGGCACTATTTTCTTTGAAGATGCTTCTTACGTTACATAAGTAATATAGCATAAGTTCCTTGGGCGCGCTTTCTTTGTTACAGCCTCATGGCCTGACTGACTGATTATCCGAAACACCGTCGATATTCTCAGTAGGCGGAGTAGATAACACTTTTCGGCCCTTGGCCAAGAGGGAGAAGCCGACGGTCGGTTAAGACACGTTCAAAGTTCGGGCGAACACAAATATTATATAAGTAATTCGATAGATACAATCATTATACATAAAATTCTTTTACCCAAGTCACTTGGGCTCTTAAAATAATATGAGCCATTTTATAATAGATGTTTCCTTCTTAGTCGTTGTAAAGTCTTTTTCCACCACTCCTTTCTCGACTCAAGTGTATGATCAATAGCCGGGTGGCCTGGTTTCTCTCTAAAGCGGCTCGCCTTTAGTTTGCTACACTGGCCTGAGACACACTCCGCCTTCGGGATAGGGAGGTTGAAGCCAAAGGCTGACCCACTTGAAGTCTAGGGATTGGATGTGTCATGTCAAAGCACGACGAAAGCACAATTTTAAGACCAATTTCGTATTGGCACCAAAAAACTTGATTCAATCTAGACGTAAAGTTTTTTACGCAAGTTGTTTGGTCTTTTGAGCTTACAACATCGTTCACCTATTTTATGTTTTCCTTTCAGGAAGCGGGACATTCTCTTGGTTGAGGTGTTCGACGTGATGGTCTTGCCGGGAAACTCTTTTCTAAACTACAGTTCGACATCTTTCCTGCTGAACTCCACCTTGCTGTTGTCAAAACATACATGATGGTTGAACTAGTTCCGGAGGAGGTACGATCCTAGGGTTAGCCATGTTGCTCAACCCAAGTCTCGGGGGCTACTGCATTGACAATTCAATGCAGAAAATTTAAGTGCAATACAATTTCCGAGGAGATTATGATCCTTAGGTTGGTCGGCCGCACACAACTTGAGTCTTGAGGTCTGTGCACACCGCTTTTGTGTTCCTAAATTTGTTGCTGAGCTAGAAGTTGATCCTCAGGCTGATTTCGCGAATCGACCTGGGTCTCAGGGGCTACTGGGATCAGCGGTCTTATGTCATTCTTCAGGTGTGTATCGGGTTGTAGACCGACACACACCTTCAGGGCTACTGGCTATATATCTTGACAGAGAATAAATTGCACCAATCGAAAATATCCATAAAAATCAGCCCATGGTCGGGGTGGTGCACCACCTCGAAAGCAATCCCGCATAAAGCTCGGGCGCAAGTGGCTGGCTCCATAGAGAGCATTTCCGGCATTAAGCTCGGACGAATTCCTTTAATTTTTTAAGGTCCAACGTAGTTTATGATAGCTTAGACTCGGATCATCATTGGAGCTCGGATGTAGTCCGGCGTTGGAGCTCGAAAGCAGTCCGACATAAAGCTCAAGATTGGAGACACCTCAGACGCAGTCCGACATAAAGCTCGGATGTGAATGGCTGGCTCCATAAAAGACTATTCTGGCATTTAAGCTCGGATGAAGTCCTCCAAACTTTCCAAGACCGAGGTAATCTATGACACTTCGGATGCTGAACAACATTAGACTTCAGCTACAAAAAGACACCTCGTACGCAGTCCGACATCATGCTCGGAGAAGACCCTAGAGGGCTTTTACGGCATTATGTTCGGTTGAACTCCTTCAAACTTTTCATGACCGAGGTAGTCTATGACACCTCGGATGCCGACCAGCGTTGGAGCTCGGCTAAAAATACACCTCGGATACTGTCTGATGTTGGAGCTTGGACATAGTCCCGTAGTAAAAAGACACCTCAGATGCAGTTCAGCGTTGGAGCTCTGATGCAAGAGGACACCGCCGCACGGGAAACACTTCAAACCCGAGGTGTGGCGTAAAAAATAAGAAGGCATTGATAAAGGCCGATAACTTAAAGGTGATCCTCGGATGCCCGACGTGTGAACTATTTGGATTCAGCTCGGCGATCCTCAAGATCGAAGATGGGAACATTTGTTGAACCAGTTTCCAAGGCCGACGACCGAAGACAAAGAACTGTTCGGAAGAACCGAGGAGCGTCCCCAACTTGAAGACCGGTTTGGGGGGCTACTGACGGTGTCCTGGACTAGGGGGTACTCACCACGTCGTCTCCTGACCAGTGGGTCGAGCCGAGGACCCCCATGATGATTCACTAATGGGACACTTCAGGCAGCCCATGCCGAATACAAGGAGGATTCCACAAGACTTGGCGCACAAGACAAGGACTCCTCTAAACCCTAGGCCTACAGTGCATATATAAACCGAGGCTAGGCTAGTCAATAGATCAATATATGACATCTTATATTCATTACTACAATCTCGTGGTAGATACTTGTACGATGTACTATCCTCATATCAATACAATCAAAACCAGGAGGTAGGGTATTATCTCTTTGAGAGAGCCAAATCATGTGTCCATGTTACCATCGCTCCAAGACGCCTATCTTAGGACCCCTACTACGAGATATGCCGGATTTGACACCGACACCAAGGGACTTTGATAAATCTCCTTGTGTATAACTTTTCTTCGTGCCCGCGATATTGCCCACAAGGTGATTGACAACTTGACAAAGGCCTCATGTGATAATGAATCAATCATCACAAACAACCACTGCATGGTACTCGGTTCAGTAGTCTCTCATAAGTGCTCAGCCAACTCACCATCGGCAAGCGCCCGGACACACCTTGCCATGGTGCACTCGAGCAATGAGTGTCTCCAGGAATCCGCCGCACCACACAAAGTGCAAGTGCTGGCTGCGGACATTTTCCTATGAGCTCATAGGTCCTTGGTTGGTAATGAGTGTTTCGCTAGTCTCCATAGGAACATACGTATTTTCCCTGGTACGGGTGTTTTCCACAATAGCTTCCACAATGCCACATCTCTATTAGTACTAGAGGAACCGGCAAATCCATCAATCCATGTTTCCCGTCTATACTTTCTAGCAATCATCATTTTGTAAGTTGGTATTATAGTGTAGCAACCAGTCTTTTCAATACGCCACGCCCAACTATCTTCTACCTCACTTGTACAGATTGGGATATTGAGAATAGATGGAATGTCAATTGGTAAGCACACCTCCACTAGTCGTTCCATGTCCCATCTTGCGGATTTATGGTTAATAAGTTCCATTACAAGCAAAGAAGGGTTGGCCACCCGACATCCATAGGTGCGCATCATGACGTCGCTAGGAATCCAATTTTCCGACCATATATGAGTTCATGCTCCATTGCCAGTTCACCATATCAATCCTTGCTTGAGTACATCACGACCTTCCACTACTGCTCTCCATATTTGACTTGTATGGTTGCCCAATTATGCATCCAAAATAGAACACGACGAAAAATATGCTGCCTTTAAAATTCATGCATTGAGGGACTCTAGATTTTGTAAGATGCGCCATGCCTATTTTAGGTAGGAGGGCCAAACTAAAAAGTTCAAAATCTTTGGACCCCAGGCCACCCATATATTTTGGTTGTGTCATAGTGTCCGACGAGACCCGGTTAGGTTTGTGGTGTCCGTTTTTACTCCCCCACCAAAATTTATGGATCGACATGTTCAAGTATTCAAACAAACCTCTTGTCAGTTAAAAGTCTGACATAGAAAATACAGGAACAACTTGTGCGACAAATTTAACCAATACATGTTTGCTTGCCGAAGACAACGTCTTCTCTATCCACCCTTGAACGTTGCTCCACAAATAGTCCTTGAGATACTTAAAGGCCTTATTTTTTTGTGCTCCCACATCAGATGGCATTCCCAAATATTTATCATTCAATGTTTCATTTCGAACATTTAGTATGACCTTAACATCCTCCCTCACATTTTCCAGACAACCTTTACTAAAGAAGATAGATGATTGATCATGGTTCATCTGCTGTCTGGATGCATGGCAATAAACATTCAACAACTAGATCACCTCATTAGCCCCCTCTCCACTTGTCTTAAAAACAACAGGTTGTCATTTGCGAATAACAAGTGGTTGACAGATGTTTGATGAGTCGTCTATGTATTTTAAGAGGCACGAAAGGCCATCTGCTGCTATTAGGAAGAGATACAGGGAGATTGGGTCTCCCTATCGAATCCCCCGCGATGGTTTAAACTCTTGTAGTTTCTTGCCATTAAACAATACTGAGAAAGAAACTTAAGCATCATAGCCTATAAATATTCCCACTTTTCAGACTCATCACTATATCAACCCACTTTCCATGGAAGCCCAACTTAAGCATCATAGCCTATAAATATTCCCATTCAGCCCTACGGTAGGCTTTCGTCATATCCAGATTCAATGCACAATTGCGGTTTCACTTTGCCTTGTTTCGCTTCATTAAATTAAGGAACTCATGTGCTGCAATTATGTTATCTGTGATAAGCCTCCCTGGTATAAAACTAGACTGCTCTTTTGAAATAATATCAGGAAGAACTAGCTTTAGTCTGTTAGATATGACCTTTGATGCAATTTTGTACAAAATGTTGCAGAGAGATAGGCATGAACTACGACAATAATGTAAGATTTTTTTACCTCTCGTATTAGCATCAAAATAGTCTCATTGATACACTCTGTTGATTCCATACCTTGAATAACTCGTAGTACTGCCTTTGTCACCTCTTCACCGCAGACATCCCAATGACAGTGAAAGATTTTTTTTCCTTGTTACGGTGTGAGCGAATGTTTTTGGGCCACGGCCCAATATTGTCGTCCATGAGCGCCAACACGCGTAACCAGCGGCGAATGCACTGATTAGGAGCTCTCGCCGAGTGCATCCTCCATTTTATTTGTAGATTCGCCACTCTGGATAATGTCTTTCAATGGTGTAGGCTCATTACACAACCTTTAATAGGGCACTCTCACTTCGCATTACATCATATCATGATGCTCGAGATTTTAGTTTGAATTCCACAATTATTTCTTCAATTTAATTCATGGATAGTTTTACCAACTTTTCTTGGCTCATTGTGCAACCTTTAATCGTACCTTTTTGAGAGGGATTAATCTACTATATCTAAATAGCTAACCCCCACTAACATATTTTTCTCAACATGCAAGCATGTCACCTCAAATTCCACTCTGTTATGCTATTTACATTTAATTCTTATATTCATCCAGAAACTATTATTCAAATATTCATGTTCCATATAACCAAAACCTCATTGAAATAGTGCAAAACATTCCCGCAACAACGTGCGGGGCCTCATCTAGTTAGATGAATGTCTAATCCTCTGCTTATAAATTTTCAAGACGACTTGTTGATAGGCAACTCAAAGTCGTATATAAATTGATGGGATTGATAGTCAAAAAGTGAGGTGGGACTATTTAATTGATGATAACATGTGAAAAGACATATTACAACATTGTGCCTATGTTGTCTTGTCTGAGCCTTGGGCCACTCTGGATTTTCTTTATACTAGTTGTGAGAGAAATACTGGAACACTGCATGCATGATTGTTTTAAGAATACGCAACAAAAATTGTGTTCCGATGCGTTCACAGAAAATAGAGTGAATCTTTGTGCTGTTGGGGAACATTGCATGGGAAACAAAAAATTTCCTACGTGCACGTAGATCTATCCATGGTGATGATCATCTATGAGAGGGAGAGTGGATCTACATATCCTTGTAGATCGCTAAGAAGGAAGCGTTAAGAAACGCGGTTGGTGTAGTTGAACGTCTTCGCGATCCAAATCGCCGAGCGTCCCGCGATCTCATCACGATCCGTCCCGCGATCCAATCACGATCCGTCCCGCGAAATCATCGCGATCCGTCTCGCGATCTTGATCACGGTCCTTCTGATCTATTGCCGAACGGATGACACCTCCGCGTTCAGCACACGTACAGCTCGATGACGATCTCCGCCTTCTTGATCCAGCAAGAGGGAGTGGAGAGGTAGACGAGTTCTCCGGCAGCATGATAGTGCTCCGGCGATGGTGGTGGAGCTATTCCGACAGGGCTTCGCCTAAGCACTGCAGAAATCCGATCTAGAGGAGAAACTATGCACTGGAGGAACGGGTAGCACGTGGCTGAAAATCTAGTGCCAAAAACCCTAAAACCTCTAGTATATATAGGAGGAAGAGAGGAGGAGGCTTGTCTCCCAAGGAGCCAGCCCTTGGGTCGGCCGAACCAAGGAGGTTGGAGGATTCCTCCTCCAATCCTAGTAGGACTAGGACTCCTTATTTTTGCCTTTTTCCACCTTTTTCTCTTTGGACTTTTCTTCCCAGCCGCATGGGCCTTGTGTGGGACTTCCACCAGTCCACTAAGGGCTGGTATTTACTCTCCCACAGCCCATGTAGCCTCTTGGGTCGAAATACCCCTCCCGATGGTCTCCCGGTACACTACCGACACTCCCGGTACACTACCGATGAGCCCGAAACTTTTCTGGCGACCAAAATAGGACTTCCTATATATCAATCTTTACCTCCAGACCATTCCGGAGCTCCTCATGACATCCGGGATCTCATCCGGGACTCCTAACAACCTTCGGTCACCACCATACATAACTCTATACTACCGAAACATCACCAAACCTTAAGTGTGCAGACCCTGTGGGTTCGAGAACTATGTAGACATGACCGAGAAACCTCTACGGTCAATAACCAATAGCGGGACCTAGATGCCCATATTGGTTCCTACATATTCTTCGAAGATCTTTATCGGTCGAACCTCTATGTCAAGGATTCAGTTAATCCCGTATGATGTTCCCTTTGTTCTTCGGTATGTTACTTGCCCGAGATTCGATCGTCGGTATCTCCATACCTAGTTCAACCTCGTTACTGGCAAGTCTCTTTACTCGTTCCGTAATACAAGATCCCGTGACTAACACTTAGTCACATTGCTCGCAAGGCTTTATTGTGATGTTGTATTACCGAGTGGGCCCTGAGATACCTCTCCGTCACACGGAGTAATAAATCCCAGTCTTGATCCATGCCAACTCAACAGACACCCTCGGAGATACCTGTAGAGCACCTTTATAGTCACCCAGTTACATTGCGACGTTTGATACACACAAGGCACTCCTCCGGTGTCCGTGAGTTGCATGATCTCATGGTCATAGGAACATATACTTGACATGCAGAAAATAGTAGCAATAAATTGACACGATCATATGCTATGTTTGTAGTTTGGGTCTTGTCCATCACATCATTCTCCAAATATGTGATCTCGCTACCAAATGACATCTCATGTCCATGACTAGGAAACCATAGCCATCTTTGATCAACGAGCTAGTCTATTAGAGGCATACTAGGGACATGGTGTTGTCTATGTATCCACACATGTATGTGAGTTTCAGATTAATACAATTATAGCATGGATAATAAACGATTATCAATAACAAGGAAATATGATAATAACTAATTTATTATTGCCTCTAGGGCATATTTCCAACATGTGCAAGCTTAAAGAAGGGCACATATGAAATAGAACCCCACACACCTTTATTTGAGCATATGTTTTTCTTTACTCGGTGGTAGCCTATTTTTGGTTTTTATGTTATGTTGTGTACTCAGTTTGAGCATTTCTTTTAATTAACTTAAAAGTTTTACTTATGTTTTTCTGCAAATAGCGGACATAAAGATATCTTTCCTACTTATAAAGTTTGGAGTTGGTGGTGAGATCACATGTGGGACCACACAAATAAATAAATACGCTACCCACATGCTAGACTAGCAACCTTCCAAGAGACAAATAAACAAATGTTATTTTTACTATGTGTGACACCTATATCAAATAAACCAATACATTGCTATCCTCATTTGGGAATAATATTCCTGTAAAAACACAAATTATAAATTCAAGTATGACTCCAATTCAAAATCATGGTGTTGATTTTAGTTTCTCCTCTCAGCCAATTCTTTCGGTTTCATGTCATAGCAGACGAGGGCAAACAAATTACAATTTAATCCGGCGATTTAACTTACTCACGTCCATTCTCCTATGTTCAAATTCAAAATCTATGTCATTATAAATCTTACGAAGGACCTGCTATGGTCGCTCGAGACTCTTTTGCAACTACAACATGATCTTTTGTTATGTTCACGCTCTCTTTTTAATGGTGAACCTTGCAACAGCCGCCACACACCATCATCTTATGATGATCTCCTAAGCCCATGGTAATATTATTGCTTCGTAGCAATGCACGGGCATTGTGCTAGTTTGACTTAAAAAACTTGTTTATGTTTGCGTGACATATAATAGGATGTAAATATTGAGTTGTGTTTCTAAATCTTCTTTGTTGGATACGTTGGGTTGCCTAGTGGTTGAACCTTGTGAGAGTGTATATCTATCAATGCATCGGGCCGTGCCGGGGTTAGGCCGGGCCCTAAAAATCCCACGACAAAAAACTAAGGCCCATGACCTGTTATCGGGCTTACGTTGAAGCCCAAGCCCGGCCCAGGCCCTAAAAAGCCTGTCGGGCTTGGGACCATGGGCCGGACTTCTTCCTTAAAATCCCAATATGCCAAGCCCAAGCTCGGCCCGAACCTGTGAATGGGCTCAAAACTCAGGCCCAAGCCCCCTGAATTTTGGGGTCGGGCCTGGGTGGGCCAACCGGGCCGGGCCGGAGATGCCCACTTATACGAGAGTGGCACAAATGATTTAGGTCTGAAGCTAATGGGGGAAAGGATTATGATAGAAGAGCATTGATCTACATGATATGTTTTACCGGAATTCACAAATCTACAGGGATATGAGGCAAGCCCGCGAGTAGAATCAAGGTCTCAAATTCCATTAGTTTTGTTTTTCAGAAACATGTTTTGTTGCATATCTTTACTATATTATCAGGACAATAAAACTAAGCCTAAAGTGAGCTCTCTCTAAACAGTAAGACTGGGCTAGCTATGCGTCCTCACAGATTTGGAATTCTAAATCATCCGATTAACTATACGAATGCTCAAGATTAGTTCATCACTCTAAGGCACTCTCTCGGGCCTCGTTCTCCTCATTTTCTCGCTCAAGCCGACCGAGCAAATGTAAAAAGTCCGCTGCTCCACAGATTTTTGGGGGCATTCTCATGAACAGGGCTCCCATGGGCCGTGTGGCCGTGGCTGTGAGGTGAGTTACCTTTCACTTGATGGAGCAGGAGGTGGGCCGGTCGTTGCCTCATGAACAGGCACTTTTAGGGTGTTCTCACGAACAGGCATTTCTTAGTGTTTTTTTCGAGGAAACCCATTGTAGCGACCCGACCTGAAAGGTCGAATCTCCGGTGTTTCTGTACCATCCCAAGATCATGTTGGTACTCACACGGTACATCAATGTATATATCAAACGGAAATCACACAGCATTAATTAATCGAAATCTCATATCGATTCCTTTATTACAATAAGGATTACAATAAAGTGGCTGAAGGCCAACTCATGAGATAAACTAAACCAAAAACTTGCGGAAGCTCCAAAGGTAGTTGAGTCCATCTGACTCCAAGGGCATCTCACCGAGCGTAGAGCGTATCCTCACTCCTGGTCGGAAAAGTACTCTGCAACATGATACATTGTAGCCGTATAGGTCAGCATATTGAATATGCCGGCAAAGTCACAAGAGAGGGGGTAAAGTAATCATCTAGTCTATATGCAAACATGGCAGGTGGGGTGGTAAGTTTTTGCATAAAGCCAAATTTTTCCTACAACAAGAGAGGGCAAAAGCATAATTACTACAATGTTGGTTGATTAATGAGATGGTTCTACCAACCAATTCTCATACCCAAGTTGACATTAATAACCCACATCAATATAATTAATTGTGTTGAGAGTTCTAGATAGTTTCAGTTCCTTTGGCTCAAACTATCCATGACCGTGGACATGGCTAATCGATTAGGTTTGGGTACTCTGCAGAGTTTTGCACACGTTCCCCACAAGATTTGATCGCCTCCATTGGACTTCTCGCACTTCATGGTGTTTGAGAAACGCATGACCAAAACATGGTCTTCTAAAGGGGTTTCCCCGAGACTCTGTCGGTGCCCATCCTTTCCTACCGTTCTTCTACATCTCGTAGCACCGCCTGTCCAGGGTCACCACGATATCCAACCAAGCCAGAGCCCATAATGGCTTGGGGCTGTGCAGGTAAGCCTTGGGTCTTGAAGCATCCATCCATCTCTTTGTGCCTGGGTGGACCTTTCCGCATGAATACTGGCACTTCTCCAGCATCATCTAGGCTAACCACTGGTTTCTCCAGGGCGCCGTTCAAACATCATCCACCCAGAGGTAAGTTGAAAACTTGGAGTCTTGAAGACTTGATCATCATGTAGGTCTTGAAATTATTAACTCACAACTCTCATGAATCACACAACCAACCCCGTCTACTAATAGCATAGCAAAATGTAAATCAACGTTTCCCGGGACCAATGTGTCAAAGGGTTGAGGGATACCTACCACATGATACTACAACAAGTAACCAAGTTTCCAGATTACCTACTTTGCATGCAATTAGGGAGATGGAAGAACTAATGCAATAAAACATAGGTATACATGGTCAAAGTGACTTGCCTTGCTGACGATCCTCGTAATCAAGTGACTCTAGATAACAAGCTTCGCACTCCGGATGATCTGACGAATCAAACAAGAGCACACCATAAGCATAAACACAGTACAATTCATTCAACAGCAAGGTAAACAAATGCTTCAACAAACAAAAGCACAATCAAAAGAAGAATCACTTAAAGTATAAGACTATAAAAATATTGGGGTCAAAATCCCTACTAAGACATACAAGTCAAAAAAAATTGCTTTTGAACAACTAGACATTTTAGATAACAGAAAAGTAAATATAAATTTATTTGTAAACAGAAAGTATTTCAGTATAAAATTTTTGTGCTAAAAGAAGTACTACAAAACTTCTTCTAAACAATATACATGGTGAAAACAAGATGAACCTATTCAAACTAGAGCACAAAACAATTTGAAAAACATATTTTATTAACAGAAAAAAATACACCTAAAGTTGAATCAACAGAACCTAATGAAATCTAAAAACAAAAGTTAAACTAATTCAGGTTCAAATTAAATAAAAATCAATTTAGTTAAAATATATTAAGAACTAAACAGATTCTGTTGTTGTTAAAAATAGTAACCAAATTCATTCTAAAAATTCTCAAATTAAGTACAATGGTAGGTTTAACTAATACCAAATAGTGGCAAAAAGATTCAGCCAAAAATATATTATTAAACTCTAGTTATACAGATTTTAGTAATTTAAACAAATTTGATTAGATTCAAAATTTAAAGTTCAAATTTGAAATCTAAGCATACAGACATAAACTACATCAAATTTGTGAACTAATGAAAAAAGAATCAACTAAAAACACCAAATATTTTAAAAGATATGATAAAAACAAAAAAAGAATACATTCTATTTTCTAAAACAGAAAAGAAAAAGAAAAACTTCCTATCTATCGGACAGGGTCTACGTGTCAGGTTGTGATTGGCCGCAAGGGCGTGCGCGTGAGAGCTAACGAGCGGACGACCGAAGTGTAGAGGAAAATGTTTTGCTGTTTAAATCTTATAATCGGGAGCGTTGGATCTACATCTAACGGTCCAGGGGGGTCCGGTGGCTTATAGAGGGGAGGAGGAGGTTCCGGCAAGGTCGACGGCGACCGAAGGTCGAAGGTGGTCGGGGGCGATGGTGCAGTGGTCGGGGGCAATGTCCGAAGTGCTCAGGCGATGGCGGCGAAGCTCTGGCGTCGATTGGCGGCGTCGGACGGGGCTGGGGTCGACGGAGGCAATGGCCTCGAGCTCGGGAGGGTTCGGTTGGAGTCCGAACTCCGGTGAGGTCGTGCGGTGGCGTCCTGGCGAGGTAAAGTGGGGGCTCGGGGTGGAATGGAGCGCGGCGAGGGTTGTGGCTTTTATAGGCCAGGTGCGGGGTCGGGGGAGGGAGAGAGGAGGGAGATCCGGAGAGAGGGATCTCCGGCGACGGTGGCGCGCGCGAGGAAGGAGACGGGCGTGCGGATGACGTTGTCGGTTAGTGGGTCTCGCTTGCCAGTGAGAGAAAAGGCGAGGTTAGCGCGTTGGTTGACCGATTCGAATTGAATTCGGTAATTAAAGCCTGTGGGCGGGCCCGATTCGTTTTAAAAACTTTCCTTTTCTGCTTCCAGTGCAGTAAAAACTCTTTTAATGCATTCAAAACAATTCGAAACTTAGGAATTATATATATCAAAATGATCAGGAGAAATAATACTATTTAATGAACATTTTTCCTCTGTCATATTGAATATCTTTTAAAAAATTATTTTCAGAAAATGCATAATTGATTTTAAATCCTTTTGAGATAAATTTTCAAATAACCCCCTGGTTTAATTGCTCAATTATTTCACCAATATGCCCCTGGTGTGGAGTGTCATGTTACTCCTCTCTTTCTTTGAGCATTTCCAAAGGTTTTCAAATAGATGAAACAGATACATGGAAAAATAGAAATGGCCTTTCAGAGTTTCAAAAGAAGCACTTCAACAAATTCATTACATTCAAACAAAGTGATGATGATGCATAGCTATATATGATAACATTCCAAAATGAAATTTTGGGATGTTACACCCATGGCTACAGATTAGATCATGGTGGGAATACACTCCTTTCTCAGTACATGCTTAGCGTCCGCTGGAACGTCGGCGATCATAAGAAAATCACCAGAACTCCTCGCATAGGCAGCGAGCTCATGGGCCAACTTGCTCCTACTCCTGCTAACTTTGCTAATCTCCGAGGAGGCAAAACCAGCAAGCATTCTCCTTGCATCTGCCATAATAGCATGGCATGCATACTTGCTATGATTCCTAGACTGCAGCTCACCCCTAACAAAGGCGCGGTCAGTTTCTAGGATCAATTGTCCACTGCATCGCTTTGCGAACTCCGACAGTCCCATCAAGATCGTGGCGCTTTCCGCCTCTTCCACCGATCTGCACCAATCTAGGCGCCGTCCAGTGGACATGAGCACCATCCCCGTATGGTCCCTTGCCACAGCTGCCCCCCACAAGTCTCCAGATTCACTTAGGAAAGCTGCATCAGAATCTAACTTGACCATACCTAGTGGGGGGGCGACCCAGAAATTGTCCTCTAGCGCTGGTGCCATTGACGGTTTGGTCGGCGACAATGATAGTTTTCCTTTGTCTGCATCCACCACCGGATTGCTTGCAGCCACTAACATCTCATCATGTAGCCGTAATAGATACTGCACAGATCCTGCTACTGTGTCCTTCCCATCCACATGAATCACATTATTTCTCAGACTCCACGCCTCCCACAAAATTAGCATGATTTTATCTCTGACTTCTTTGGCATTGGCAAGGAGCAACATCTGCAACCAGTCAGGACTAGTACACCTAAGTTGTGGCTCCTTTGGGAGATTCCAGTGTGCTCTCATTGCATGTCTCAATGCCCTGCTCCTTGTGCACGATACAACAGCATGGTATTCATCCTTCTTTTCTACTCCACAAATATCGCAGGTATTATCAGCAGTAATTGTCCGTCTGAAGGTATTGTGCTTGGTGGCCACGGAATTAGTGGCGACCCTCCATCCAAAGATTTTTACTTTCTCCGATACATTTGACTTCCAAATGACATCCCAAATACTTCGATTTCCAGGCTCACTAAAAGAGCTAGATGCCGAACTATTGGTATCTCTTTTAAGTGAATCTGCTAACTTGTATGAACTTTTAACTATGAATACACCAGAATTTTCATAGTGCCAAGCCACTGAATCCTCCATATTAGTCTTTGGAATTTTAAGGTGGCAGATCTCTTCCGCATTGAACACATGGAAAATCTGTTTTGCTAGCTCTGTTTTCCATTTTTTGGTCTCCGGGTCGATCAATTGGTTAACCTACCTTAGTCTCATTCTTTTGATAAAAGAGGCTACTTTCAAGCCATCTGATCTTGGAATCCATTGATCTCTGGTGATTTGAATCTTCTTTCCATCACCAATGCGCCAAATGAGCCCTTTCTTCAGGAGTTCCAAGCCAAACTCAATTCCTCTCCAGGCCGGAGAAGCATCGGAGGAAAAACCCGTGTCCAGAAGGTTACCAATAGGATAATACTTGGATTTGAGAACCCTAGCACACAGGCTCTCAGGTTTCTGAATCAGCCTCCAAACTTGCCTTGCTAGGAGGGCCTGGTTAATCATATGCATGTCTCAAAATCCAATGCCTCCATCTCTCTTTGGTTTCGTCATATTTTCCAATGACATCCAATGGACCTTCCGTTTCTGATCCTTGTCCCCCCACCAAAAATCTGTGATGATCTCCCATAATTATTGCAGAAACTCTGATTTAGTTTGAAGACACCCATTATGAAGGTGGGGAGAGATTGTGCCACTGCCTTGACATTTACTTCCTTTGCCGCCTGAGACATAAACCTCCTGTTCCAGAGGTTGCACCTCTTTCCAAATCTATCCATTATAGGTTGAAAGCTACCATTCTTCATTCTACCTTCCGGCATAGGAAGTCCCAAATACTTGCTCTCGAAGGATGCAGTCTCCATGCCTAGGATCTCTTTAATGTCCTCTCTATCTTGTAGCCTGCTTGTTTCACAAAATAGGATAGAACATATGTTTCTGCTAAGCAGCTGGCCAGTGCCCAATTGGAACTCATCTAGAACCTCCTTCACCCTCGCAGCTTGGTCTGCCGACGCCTTGAAAAAGAGGAGGCTATCATCGGCAAAAAGCAAGTTTGAGATCCCCGGGCTGCCCCGAGCCACCTTCAGGGGCGTGATACGCCTAGCTCTTACCTCTCTGTCCAACAGGGTAGCTAAACCATCGGCCACAAAGAGAAATAAATAAGGACTCAGTGGGTCACCTTGTCTGAGGCCTCTAGAGGGAGTAAAGGATTCCAACACATCTCCATTGCATTTGACCGAGAATGTGACCGTTCGGACACATGTCATCACCCACTGCGTCCACCTCTCAACAAAGCCCATCTTGTTTAGAGCACCTTCTAAAAAACACCAGTCCACTCGATCATAGGCCTTTGCGAGGTCTAACTTGTACGCTGCATATGTATCTCTCTGATTTTTACTATGCTGAATTTTATGGAAGCATTCGAATGCGATAATGGCGTTGTCAGTGATCATTCTACCGGGGACGAAGGCGCTCTATGATTCAGAAATTAGATCATCTAGGAAGGGGCGTACCCTGTTGACCAGCACCTTCGAGATGACCTTATAAATGACGTTGCAGAGGCTTATTGGACGGTAATCCTTGATGCTCTTCGGGTCATTGCTCTTCGGGATCAAGACGCTGGTAGTCTCATTGACACATTTCAGCATAATTTCATTAGAAAAAAAGGTTAGGACTCCCTGAATCACTTCCTCCTTCAACACGCCCCAATTCTTCTGAAAAAACTGAGCCGGGAACCCATCCGGTCCAGGGGCCTTTAGAGGGCCAATCTGGAAGAGAGCATCACTAACTTCTATTACAGTGAACGGTTTGGTGATTGCATTATTCATGTGGTCGTCCACTCTTGTTGGGATCAGGTCAAGAAAGGTTCGAGGGTTCACATTTGCATCCTTCTCATATAATCCTTTGAAAAAGTTATTAATTTCCTCATGAATCTTCTCTTTACTTTCTACCCAGGAGCCATCTTCTCTCATAAGCTTTGTGATTTTATTTTTCTTTATTCTCCATGTCACCTTCCTGTGAAAGTAATATGTATTCTTGTCCCCCTCTCTAAGCCATTTTATCCTTGATGATGGTGCAGGAGGTGGGCCTCTCCTAATTGCAGTCTGTCACCTTTCAATTGCAGTGGATCTCAGTCTTTGGCTACTTACGGTTCGATTTCATTATTCTTTGTTCCGTGTCTTCCTCTGGGCAGCATCTATGATGGCAAGGCTACGATGCAACGAACGATGACGAATGGCACATAGAGAATCTCCAACACTTATTCAAATGCCTTGGCAAATTTGAAGCTTACTCCTTCTGTCAGGGTTTATTAGGCCTAAGGCTACTTATAGTGGGGAGTATCATATACTAGTATCGTACATATGATACTAGTGTATGATACTACTTTCATAGTGCATAGTATCGTACTCCCTCCGTCTCGGTGTATAAGTCATTTTAGGTTGTGCATCGTGACCAAGACATAGAGGAAAATGAGAGAAATTAATGTTAATTTGCTAATTAATACTATTGCAATAAATTGACCACTGCATGTCGCGCTAGTTAGTCTCAAGTCATTAGAAACACACAAGCTCCACGTCTTTTATTGGTTGATTTCAAAAACGAGGTGAAAGTTAATGAACCGCGCCTTAGTGTTTTGGGATTACTCCCTCCGTCTCAGTGTATAAGTCATTTTAGGTTGTGCATCGTGACCAAGACATAGAGGAAAACAAGACAAAATAATGTTAATTTGCTAATTAATACTATTGCATGCAATGAATTGACCACTACATGTCGCGCTAGTTAGTCTCAAGTCATTAAAAACACGCAAGCTCCACGTCTTTTATTGGTTGATTTCAAAAACAAGGTGAAAGTTAATGAACCGCACCTTAGTGTTTTGGGATTATTTGGTTTTCATAAGGTGACTTATACACCGAGACAGAGGGAGTATTTGGTTTTCATAAGGTGACATACACCGAGATGGAGGGAGTAGAATAGTATTTATTGCCATGCATGACACAAAGTAGCATAGCATTTAACATGTTACGGTATCTAACTATGTTACTCTAACCCTGTCTCTCTCTTCTTTAATTCTTTGCCACATCAGCATGTTTGCTATTTTCCAAGTGCATGATACCACCTATGTTACCCCCACTATGGCCAGCCTAAGAGCAACACATGCATGTCCCTCTTTATAAGACCTTGCTTTGGAAACCTAAATGCATGCAACCATTTCATTGGCCGTAGCTAGAGACTTTATTGCTAGTCTCATGGCTGAATAATAAATACACTGCATGCATGTTTTTTGATTGGTTGCATGTGAGAATTGGTATGTGAGAGAGTGCATTGGGAGTGTGATGAAAGAATTAATTAAAGCAAATTATTATGTGTCTTGGTCTAAAAGAAGTGGTTTCCGGGCCTAATAAACCCGGACGAAGGGAGTAGATAGCTTTTTTGTATAATGACATTTCAATGTTGATTTAGATGGTATAGTCACCCTTGTTAGTTTTGCAACTTATACCTAAATGCCCACCATCATATTGATGCATTGTACTAAATGTTCCTTTTTTGTCCATATTTTCTAATATACTTCCATTATTATTTCAATAGGATGTACGGGTGCAACAACATGTGCCTTTATGTTCTAGTTATAAAAAAACATGGTGCGTAAGAATTTCGGACGTGAAAACATGCATGGACACAAAAGGAGAAGGGAAGTAAGTCATGGTAGTTGTGGAGAAAGGAAGTAGAAGGGTTGTTGACCGGCGAGGAGACAAGGCTGACTCTTATAAAGGCGTGGAAGTTGAACGAAATGACATTGATTAGTTGTCGTCAAGATGAGCCTAGTGCTCATCGGGTGATGAACACCATGCGAAATTTAAATAAAACTATCTAGATAATTATATTGCTCGCTTGTAGAGATTTCAGGTACTTATATTGAATATTTATCATGCTATTTTGTACATTTGTTATTTCAAGTAAATTTGTACTTGTTTATTCATTCATATACTTTTGCAAATAACTTGCTTTTCAACATACTGACATTAGAAGATATCCAATTGCTACCTTTGATGAATTATTAGTAATTGAGTTGTAAAGCACAAAAAACACAATTGTAGTCGAGGGGGGTACTTTACATTATCGCTTGCAATATAATGTGTCCCTCGTGAGTTCCAAATGATGTATCATTGCTTATGATTCTACCAATTGCAAGAGAGTGGTATTCTTCCATCTTCGATTAAGAATTTCTACTAATAGTAACAATTTTTTCTGTTGAAAAGGAGGGTCACTCCCGGTCTATGCATCAGAATGATGCATGCAACATATTATTAAGCAAAAGTTCCAAAAGGTCTATGATTCATTATAAGCTCACAAGGGGAGCCAAAGTAAATTGAAGATAAAAGTTGCCCCAACCAGCAAAAAATAGGTCAAGATTACTAAACACCTAGTCTATTATTGGACCGCCATCCAAACCGGTTGTAATTATCCCGTGCTATTGTCTCCCAACGTTTGCATCCAATATCCATAAGCTCCTTGGCTATCGCATGAGTGAGTGACAACCACGTATGGATCCAAGCACTAGCTCTGTATATGACCTGCAAAAAATTATAAAAGTTTGTATATTAAAAATCATGTCATTTTTACAGTTACATATAGCCCAAAGTAATGTGCACACTAATTTTCGAATATGTCCTGCAATATTTGGCTCCACTCCATTTAGTCAATTCCCAAATAACGTTTTCATACTATTTGGAGGGCCGACAATAGAAGCTACATGAATCGTATGTCATAAAGCATTGGCAAGAGGACATTTGAGAAAAGAAAAGGTGTTGTATAGTTTCATCTTGGTCACAAAAGCAACATCGTTTACTACCCTCTCATCTTCGCTTTGCCAAGTTATCCTTAGTCCGAACCCGATCCTTGTATACAAAGCACTTAAAGATTTTGATTCTTAAATGTACTTTGATCTTCCAAATATGAAGTGATTTCACGATTGAACCAGAGTCTATTAAGTCTAAATACATAGATTTCACGAATAATACCCCATTGACACATAGTTTTTAGTGAGTCGTATCAGGCTCATGAGAGAGGGGGACGTCCATCAACCTCCGCACGAGATGCAGCCAATTGTCGCATCAGTCTCCTTGTAGGGACCCCCTGAACTGGATATTTAGAGAAACATATTGTAATATTGTACCAATATAAGTGTCCTTGAGTTGTACAATATTATAAAGAGAAGAATAGTGTCTGGCTAGTGGTTTCTCCCCTAGCCATGTATCTTTCTAGAATCTAGTCGTGTGACCGTTCCCAATGATAAATTTAGTCCTATTGAAGAAGCTTGATTTCGTCCTCAATAATCCCTTTCAAAAAGGTGATTCATTGAGTCTTACGGTAACCCGGGCTAGGGTCTTAGACTGTAGGTACTTATTACGCAAAATTTGTATCCACATTCCTTCCGTCTCAACAGAAAGCATGCACAACCATTTGTTGAGAAGGAATCTATTATTTACCTCTAAGTTACCAATCCCTAGCTCACCTTGGTCCTTTGTCTTACATATAATATCCCACTTGGTTAGCATATATATCATCGCATTGCTAAAAAAATCATGATCAATAAAAGTCTAACCTATCCTAAACCCCTACAGGCACCTCAAAGAAAGAAATGGGAGCATCGACATACCTGTTAACATTGGTTTTAACAGAACAAGCCGACCACCATAAGACATAAGCTTACCCTCCAACAACTTAGTTTTTTAAATCGATCTTCAATACATTTCCACTCCTTATTGTATAGCTTGCGGTGATGAATTGGTATACCCAGATAGCTAAATGGTAGAGAACCCAACTCACATCCGAACAACTATCTATATGCATATTGTAAATTTTTAGCTCTCCCAAAATAGAACAATTCACTTTTGTTAAAATTGATCGTCAACCCCAAAAATTGCTCAAAAGCCATAGCACTAGATTTATATTTTTAGCCTTTGCGAGACAGTTCGATGGAAAGAATTGTGTCGTTGGTGTATTATAGTATGGACACACCACAATCCACATGATGGGCTACGTGTCTGTCTACTTGCATGTCATCTTTGGCCCGACCGATAAGAATTGCCAACATATCTGCCATTATGTTGAATAGAATAGGAGACATCGAGTCCCCTTGTCTTAGGCCCTTTTGTGTCTGGGAAAAATGAAATGTGTCATCATTTACTTTAATCTCAATGCTGCCTTTTGGAACAAAGGACTCGGCCTGCTTTCTCCAGGAATCGTCGAAACCTTACATATGTACCTATTGGAGGAATGGCCATTTAACCTTGTCATATGCCTTCTCGAAGTCCACATTAAAAACAACCCCATCCAGTTTCTTCGAGAGGATTTCATGCAGTGTTTCATGTAGGACAACCACGCCATCTAGTATGTTTCTGCGTGGCATGAAATCCATGTGAGTTGGTTGTATCACACTATGTGCAATCCGACTCAGCTGGTTTGTACCAACTTTAGTAAAAAAAAATGAAGCTCAATTAAGCAGACATATCATTTTATACTGCTCAATGCAAACTGCACCCTCCTTTTGTGGCAACAACATGTTGGGTAACATTGCATGGAAAACAAATTGTTTTCCTATGAATCACCCAAGATCTATTCTACGAAGATGCTAGCAATGAGAGGGAGAGGTGTCTACATACCCTTGTAGACTGAAAGTGTTAACGGTCTAGAGATCGTGGTGGGTGTAGTCATACTCATGTCGCGATCCAGTCCTATCCCAGCACCGTAGAAGCGAGACTTCCGAGATATGCACACACACGGCTCGGTGACATCTTCTCCTTCTTGATCCAGCAAACAGGATAGGATAGGTAGATAAGATCTGATCCAACATGATGGCATGGTAGTGGTGGTAGTGGAACCACAACAGGGTTTCGCCAAGCGTGCGCGAGGAGATGGGAGGAGTTGGGAGAGACAACGACAAAGGGCGTAAGGGTAGCTCTCCCCAAGCACCTCCCTCTCTTTATATAGGCTAGCGGAAAGGAAGGGCTACCAAAACCCTCCTAAGGCCGGACAAAAGGGAGAAATCCCTCTAAATTTTGAGATACGATCTTATCTCTTGATATAACCATTTAATTTAAGAGATAAGACCTTACCTCTAGATTTAAACGACACGGGGATTCGGGCTTGATGCGGCCAAACCATGTGGGCTGTAGCCCCAACCCTCGGTCCATGTGGTCCCTTTCAGGGTCATTGGGCCCCATGGTGGAAACCACATAACCTTCTAGAACCTTCCGGATACTCTACCAAAAATTCCTAAACTTTTCCAGAACACTTATACGTCTCCAACGTATCTATAATTTTGGATTGTTCCATGTTGATATATTATCATTCTAGGATACTTTTGGGGCATTTGTTTACCAATTTATAATATTATTGAGCACTAACCTATTGAGCCAGTGCCTAGTGCCAGTTGATCTTTTCTGTATGTTTTTGACTTTTCAGGTTTACAGTACCAAACGAAGTCCACTTGCCACGAAATTTTTTGATGATTTTTCTGGACCAAAACAAGATCTGGAAGCTTTGGGAGGAGGCCGGGAGGCGCACAAGGTCCCCACCACATATCAGGGCGTGCCCTGATGTGTGGTGGCCCCCTCGGGCGTCGCCTGACATTCCTCTCTAGCCTATAAATTCTCTAATATCCCAAAACCCCTAAGGGAGCTCATGAAACACTTTTTCCGCCGCCGCAAGTCTCTATTCCGGCGGGAGCCAGTCTACAACTCCATTCTAGCACCCTGTCGGAGGGGGATCAATCATGGAGGGATTCTTCATCAACCTTGATGCTCTCATGATGATGTGTGAGTAGTTCACCATAGATGGCTGATGTCTACTACACAACATTCTTCTTGTAGACTCGTCTTGGGCCTCCAAGCGCAGAGTTTGGTAGGAAAATGGATATTTTCCCTCAAGTTGATGACGGAAGGTGTAGGATGACGACGGTCTCTCTCAAACAACCCTGCAATCAAATAGCAACGAGTCTCTTGTATCCCCAACACACACAATACAATGTTAAATTGTATAGGTGCACTTGTTCGGCGAAGAGATGGTGATACAAGTGCAATTTGGATGGTAGATATAGTTTTTTGTAATCTAGAAATATAAAAACAGCAAGGTAACAAATAGTAAACGACAAGCAAAACGTTGTATAAATTCTTGGAAACAAGGCCTAGGGTCCATACTTTCAGTAGTGCAATTTCTCTCAACAATACTGACATAGTTGAATTATATGTAAATACCTCTCGTGCGACAAAGAGTTCTCTCCAAAGTCACAAATAGCGGAGAACTAACGAAGAAGTTACTGTAGGGTACGAAACCACCTCAAAGTTATCTTTTCTGATCAATCTTATGAGCTATCCCTATAAGTGTCACAGACAGCCCTAGAGTTCGTACTAAAATAACACCTTAAGATACACATCAACCAAAACCCTAATGTCACCTAGATACTCCAATGTCACCACAAGTACCCATGGGCTTGATTATACGATATGCATCACATAATTTCAGATTCATCATGTTCAATCCAACACAAAGAACTTCAAAGAGTGCCCCAAAGTTTCTACCGAAAAGTCAAGACAAAAACGTGTGCCAACCCCTATGCATAGATTCCCAAGGTCACGGAACCCGCAAGTTGATCACCAAAACATACATCAAGTGGATCAATAGAACATCCCATTGTCACCACAGATATCCCATCGCAAGACATACATCAAGTGCTCTCAAATCCTTAAAGACTCAATCCGATAAGAAAACTTCAAAGGGAAAACTCAATTCATCACAACAAGATAGAGAGAGGAAAACTCCATATGATTCATCTATATAAATAAAGCTCTCGGTAAATCAAGATCGTGTCATCTCAAGAACATGAGAGAGAAAGATCAAACACATAGGTATTGGTACATACCCTTAGCCCCGAGGGTGAACTACTACCTCCTCATCATGGAGAGCGCCGGGACTATGAAGATGGCCTCCGGTGATGGTTTCCCCCTCCGGCAGGGTGCCGAAACGGGCTCCCGATTGGTTTTTCGTGGCTCTGGAGGCTTGCGGCGGCGGAACTATCGATCTAGGTTTCTTTTCGAGGGTTTCTATATTTATAAGAGTTTGTGGCGGCGGAAACAAGTCCAAGCGGCCCACGAGGAAGTCACAAGCCAGGGGGCGCGCCCTAGGGGGTGGGCGTGACCCTGTGGCATGTGGCTTCCTCGGCCTTCCTCTTCGATGACTCTTCACTCCAGTATTTTTTATATTTTTCCAAAAATATTCCCCATAAATTTTTAGCTCATTCCGAGAACTTTTATTTCTACACAAAAACAACACCACGGTAGTTCTACTGAAAACAGCGTCAGACCGGGTTAGTTCTAATAAAATCACACCAAAATCATATAGAATTATTGTAAACATGGCATGAATACTTCATAAATTCTAGATACGTTGGAGACGTATCAGCATCCCCAAGTTTAATTCCTGCTCGTCCTCGAGTAGGTAAATGATAAAAGAAATAATTTATGAAGTGTGAATGCTAGCAAGTGCACAAGTTTGATCAATGATAATTCCAAAAACTTTTTCTAGCATCATTATATATCATAAACATTAGCTCATCTCATAAACCTTCTCATGATGAAATAACAAGCTATCCACATGTTAAAGTATAGACTAACAAACTATGCTTTCAGTCACCACACAATTGCAATTCATCTTATTTTCAGGAAGGGTCTATGTAAGAGATTTGATTTACAAAATTCCACATACTCAACTATCATATAGTCTTCCATGATTGTTAACACTCAGAGCATATTTTTCGAACAAATAGCATTCATCGAACACAGAGAAAGATAGGGGCTTAATGTTTCACCTCCCAACTTATTTATCATATAGATAATTGTCAACAATAATAATTCATGATCAAATATATTTGAATGGCCATATATGCTTGGATCTTTCCCCAACACATGACGCTTGCCAAGAGAAGAAGGCGAAATATAGGAAGTCGTGAAGACCACCATGACTCTTGCATAAAAGTAAGTACATGAAAGTAAAATATAGACCCTTCGTAGAGGGAAGCATTGATTTGCAGAGGTGCCAGAGCTCGATCTTTTAAAACAGCGATGAATAATAATTTTGGGTGGTATTCTTTCATTGTCACCATAACAACCGAGAGATCTCGATATCTTCCATGCTAGATACATTATATGTGGTTCCCAAACAGAATGGTAAAGTTTTTACTCCCCCTCCACCAATCAATCACACTCCACAACGAGTCGAATTCACGGGTATCGTCCATACCAAAAACATTCTTGGGGAGTTTTGTTTAATTATTTGCATTTTTCTTTCTTGATTTCGGGATTGGGAATCCCTATTACCAGCCACTTTCTCGTGAATGATAGTGAATCAACACATATCGTGAGAATAACCCACCTAGCATGGAAGATACTGACAGCCCCTAGTTACTATATGAGCGATTCAAGCATACAAAAAAGAATATTATTTGAAGGTTTAGAGTTTGGCACATGCAAATTTACTTGGAATGGCAGGTAAATACCGCATATAGGTAGGTATGGTCGAATCATATGGAACAATTTTGGGTTTAAGGGTGTTTGGATGCACAAGTAGTATTTCTACTTGGTGCAGAAGTTTTGGCTAGATGAGGTGGAAGCAAGCACCACATGTTGGAGGATCCATAACAATATAACTTCTATGCAAATATACGCAACCATAACTCATTACGTTGTCTTCCTTGTCCAACTTCAACTAATTTTTTCAAGTTTTAAAATAATTAATGGATAATCACAATCATAGAAGATGTCCAAGATAGTATATTTATATGTGAGATCTCTCTTCTTCAATATTTTTTTCATGAGTGGTTCAAGTGACCAATGCAGTGTTTGCTAATTTTCAATAAATTTTACCTCCTATACTACTTATATGTGAAGTCATTACTACCCATGGGATAAGAAAATAAAACATATATAATTTCATATTTATAATATTCAATTCATTCAACCATTTACTCATAGGATATAAGTGAATCATGAGAGTAAATGACAAAACTACTCCAAAACATATAAGTGAAGATCAATGAGTAGTCAAACAATTAAGTAGCTATGTGAGGACTTTATCTCTCTCTCAATAAAGATTTTCAGAACTGAGTATTTTATTAAATAGCAAGAAAAGGAGAAATATCACTCCAAGAAAAGCACGCATAATGTGAATGAATAAAAATTTAGGCTCTACATAGGCTAACCGATAATTGTTGATGAAGAGAGGTGGGATGTGTATCATCCCCAAGCTTAGATGTTTGAAAATTCTTGAAATATTTACTTGGGGTGCCTTGGGAATCCCCAAGCTTAAGCTTTTGTATCTCGTTCAATCCTCTCATATCCTGGTTTCACCTATTCTCAAAAACTTCATCCACACAAAACTCGAAAAGAACTCGTGAGATAGGTTAGTACACATAATAAATCAACTCTTTATGTACTGCCAAGACAAGTTACATAATAATTTTCAAAAATTAGGTATTGTATACTATCATTACACAATTTATATCTACCAATATAGGCTATGGAAACTATAGGATAAGTAGATAACAAAACTATGACAACAATCTGTCCAAACAGAACAGTTTGTAGCAATTTATGAAAATAGTGTACTTATCTAACTCACAAAATTATGAAAATTTAGGAAATGCTATAAAATTCTAAGACAACACTGTGTAATTTTTTTAGAAACTTTCAACGTTCAACTAAAATATGAAAATTCAAACACTACAGCAGAAGTTTCTGTTTTTACACAGCACACATCAAACATGCAATTCAAGCATCCTAACGGAAATTCTTGGAACTTTTTATTGAAAACAAGATTATAAATAACACCTAACAGAGGAAAATAAAATAAAATACGCTCCAAGCAAAACTCATATTATGTGACGAATAAAAATATAGCTCCAAGTAAGATATACCAATAGTGCTGAAGACGAAAGAGGGGATGCCTTCCGGGGCATCCCCAAGCTTAGGCGCTTGAGTATTCCTTGGATATTACCTTGGTGGTTCCCCGGGCGTCCCCAATCTTAGGTTCTTGTCATGCCTTATTCTCCTCATATTGGTGTCTCACCCAAAACTTGAAAACTTCAATCACACAAAACTTAACGGAACTTTGTGAGAAGGGTTAGTGTAATAAAGATAGATCATTCACTTAGGTACTGTCAATACAAGATTCATAATTATTAACACATGATACCTACTGTATTACATCATTCCCACAATTTATATTACTCAATATAAGCTATAGGAGCACTTGAAACAAGCAAACTATGCATGCAAAACAGAATCTATGAAAAACAGAACAGTCTGTGACGATCTGAATGATCACCATACTTCCCTGACTCTAAAAATTCTTAAATATTGGGATAACTCACGTAATTTGCACATAAAGTTTTTGTAAAAATTTCAGAATTTTTTGACGCTCCAGTAAAATCAGATAATTCATATACTGGACGCAAAACTTTCTGTTTTTGCACAGAATCAAACAAGCAAGTATCCACACTATCCCAAAGGCTTTACTTGGCACTTTATTGAATAAAAGACACAAAAAATGATTACTACAGTAGCTTAATCATGTGAACACATAAAAACATAAGGTAAAAGTGTTGGGTTGTCTCCCAACAAGCGCTTTTCTTTAATGCCTTTTAGCTAGGCATGATGGTTTCAATGGTGCTCGCATAGGAATAGTAGTTGAAACATGCAAAAGAGCATCATGAATCTCATGAAAATCACATTTAAGTCTAACCCACTTCCTATGCATAGAGATTTTGTGAGAAAAAAATTTATGGGAACAAGAATCATCTAGCATAGGAAGGCAAAACAAGCATAACTTCAAAACTTTGAACACATAGAGAGGAAACTTGATATTATTGCAATTCCTACAAGCATATGTTCCTCCATCATAATAATTTTCAGTAGCATCATGAAGAAATTCCACAATATAAAAATCACATAAAGCAATATTTTCATGATGCACAAGCATAGAAATTTTATCACTCTCCACATAAGCAAACTTCTTCTCATTCATAGTAGTGGGAGCAAACTCAACAAAATAACTATCACATGGCACTTGATTGACATAACCACATTGAATATTAAAATCATGATAAGAGGTTTCATGGTTGTCATTACTCTTTATAGCATACATGTCATCACAATAATCATCATATATAGGAGGCATGCTATCATCATAATAGTTTTTCTCATCAAAACTTGGGGGACTAAAAATATCTTGTTCATCAAACATAGCATCCCCAAGCTTCTGGCTTTGCATATCATTAGCATCATGAATATTCAGAGAATTCATACTAACAATATTGAAATCATGCTCATCATTCAAGGATTTAGTGCCAAACATTTTAATAACTTCTTCTTCTAACACTTGAGCACAATTTTCCTTTCCATCATTTTCACAAAAGACTGAAAAAAGATGAAGCATATGAGGCAACCTCAATTCCATATTTTTTGTAGTTTTATTTTATAGACTAAACTAGTTAAAAACAATAAACTAAAAGATTTAATTTCAATATCTAAAGATATACCTTCAAGCACTCACCTCCCCAGCAACGACGCCAAAAAGAGCTTGATGTATACTACACAACCTTCTTCTTGTAGACTCGTGTTGGGCCTCCAAGCGTAGAGTTTTGTAGGACAATGGAAATTTTCCCACACGTGGATTACCTAAGGTTTATCAATCCGTGGGAGGATTAGGATGAAGATGGTCTCTCTCAAACAACCCTGCAATCAAATAGCAAAGAGTCTCTTGTGTCCCCAACACACCCAATACAATGATAAATTGTATAGATGCACTAGTTCGGCGAAGAGATGGTGATACAAGTGCAATATCGATGGTAGATATTGTTTTTCGTAATCTGAAAATATAAAAAAGCAAGGTAACAAATAGTAAATGGCGAGCAAAATGTTGTATAAATGCTTGGAAACAAGGCCTAGGGTCCATACTTTCACTAGTGCAATTTCTCTCAACAATACTGACGTAGTTGAATCATATGTAAATACCTCTCCTGCGACAAAGAGTTCACTCCAAAGTCACAAATGGTGGAGGACTAACAAATAAATTATTGTAGGGTACAAAACCACCTCAAAGTTATCTTTTCTGACCAATCTTATGAGCTAACCCTATAAGTGTCACAGACAGCCCTAGAGTTCGTACTAAAATAACACCTTAAGATACACATCAACCAAAACCCCAATGT
Organism: Hordeum marinum; assembly: GCA_022496015.1. NCBI lineage: Eukaryota > Viridiplantae > Streptophyta > Magnoliopsida > Poales > Poaceae > Hordeum > Hordeum marinum. The sequence continues at coordinate 335,523,849 of CM039672.1, forward strand.
CACCTAGATACTCCAATGTCACCACAAGTACCCATGGGCTTGATTATACAATATGCATCACATAATTTCAGATTGATCATGTTCAATCCAACACAAAGAACTTCAAAGAGTGCCCCAAAGTTTCTACTGGAAAGTCAAGACAAAAACGTGTGCCAACCCCTATGCATAGATTCCCAAGGTCACGGAACCCGCAAGTTGATCACCAAAACATACATCAAGTGGATCAATAGAACATCCCATTGTCACCACGGATATCCCATTGCAAGACATACATCAAGTGTTCTCAAATCCTTAAAGACTCAATCCGATAATAAAACTTCAAAGGGAAAACTCAATTCATCACAACAAGATAGAGAGAGGAAAACTCCATATGATTCATCTATATCAATAAAGCTCGCGGTACATCAAGATCGTGTCATCTCAAGAACATGAGAGAGAGAGAGAGATCAAACACATAGCTATTAGTACATACCCTCAGCCCCGAGGGTGAACTACTCCCTCCTCGTCATGGAGAGCGCTGGGATGATGAAGATGGACTCCGATGATGGTTTCCCCCTCCTGCAAGGTGCTGGAACAGGCTCCCGATTGGTTTTTTGTGGCTCTGGAGGCTTGCGGCGGCGGAACTCCCAATCTTGGTTTCTTTTCGGGGTTTTTTGTATTTATAAGAGTTTGTGGTGGCGGAAACAAGTCCAGGGGGTCCATAAGGAAGTCACAAGTCAGGGGGCATGCTTTAGGGGGTGGGCGCGCCCCTGTGGCTTGTGGATTCCTCGGACTTCCTCACCGATGACTCTTCGCTCCGGTATTTTTTATATTTTCCAAAAATATTCCCCGTAAATTTTCAGCTCATTTCGAGAACTTTTACTTTTGCACAAAAACAACACAACAATAGTTCTGCCGAAAACAGCGTCAATCCAGGTTAGTTCTAATAAAATCATACGAAAATCATATAGAATTATTGTAAGCATGGCATGAATACTTCATAAATTATAGATATGTTGGAGACGTATCAATGGCAATCTCTATCTCTCTCTCTCGCTCTCTCTCTCTCTCTCTCTCTCTTTGTCTCTCTCTCTGTCTTGATCTTCAATACAATGTTCATCGCATCTTTGCCTGATCTATCTGATGTAATCCCTTTGTATGGTGTGTTTGATGGGATCCGATGAATTGTTAGTTTATGTTCAGATTATTCATGAAAAGTATTTGTGTCAAACCTGAATACTAAGATTCTTATTTGCATGGTCATTATAGCTTCGTAATGCTCTCCGTTCCATTGAGATAGTTTGGCCAACGAGATTGATATTTCTTCGGTGAGAGTGGTGCATTGTAGTAGGTTCAACCTGGTGGGTTTCTATATCCCAGTGACAGAAGGGGACAAGTAGCGTCTTTGTGTCGCTGCTACTAAGGATAAAACGATGGGGTTTATTCATATTGATTGAGTTTACTTTCTCTACATCATGTCATCATTCTCCAAGCATTACTTTGTTTTACTTAACCATTACTCTGTTTTACTTAATACTCTAGATGTATGATGGATAGCGGTCGATGAGTGGAGTAATAGTAATATGTGCAGGCAGGAGTCAGCCTATTTGCTTATGGACGTGATGCATATATACAAATGATCATTGTCCTGAAAATTGCATAATTATTTGCTTTCTATCAATTTCCCAACAGTAATGTGTTTACCCACCATATGATATTTATATGAGAGATGCCACTAGCGAACTCTACGCCCCCCGGGTCTATTCACTTATATATTCACAAACGCTATTACTACCTTGCTGTTATTTATTTTATTTTATTTATTTATATAGTTTATAATTCTCTACAATTATCTACACAACTCACTTGCTTGCAAATAGCGAGATCAAGGGGATTGACAACCCTCTTGCCGGCGTCGGGTGCAAGTTATTTGTTCTTTTGTGTGAAGCCGCTGAAGACGGTTGACGATTGGTATTCCTATTAGTTCGATAAACCTTGGTTTCATAACTAAGAAAAATACTTACCCACATTGTGTTGCGATAACCCGTTCCTCTTCACAGAAAAGCCAACACAGATCACAAGTATGAGGAAGGATTTCTGGAGCCATTGCCGGGGAATACCATCACCAACTATCAAGTAACTTTGCACAAATTTTCATTCACTTGTTCTTATTTTTATTTTCTGTTATATTTAGTTTGTCTCATAAAAATCAAAAATACAAAATATTTATCTTTGCTTGTTACTAATTTTCTTGTTTGAAGTCACGGCTAGTCCTTCTTTTGTTCGCATTACTCCCAATAATTATGTTGTCTACTTTGAACAAAGGGGATGAGAAAGTTTGAAAGATGCGTGGTATATGATTTGACACTCTCAAAATAAATAAACTAATAAGTTATCCACCACTACTTTGCTTCATAATTTCTATGTTGGTGTGACAACTTGGTATAGGTTTGTCCTTGACACCATCATAGGTGAAAATTTCTTAATGTGTCACACCTTGGATGCTTATAATACAATTGAAAAATCTTTTTGAAACACCACCATTATCGTTAATGAAACCAATTTAACCTTGGAACATGTTATTCAAAGGCTTGATGCTATTGAAAGGAAAATGATCACTAATGAACCAATTGAGGAGTTAGATAAAATAACTTCATAATCATATCACTCAATTTGGGTCACACGTAGGAACAACTTTGAAAACTTTAAAGGAAAAGGACACTATTATTGATAAGAGGGTGGAAAAATATTTGAGTAGAATTAATAAAATGGAGGAGGTCATTAACAAAGATAGTTCTGCTTTCACACCATCCAAATCTAGTGCTAGTACCTCACAAGAAAAAAATCTCAAGTTCATATACATTCCTAAGAGCACTAGTACATCTCCTTCCAAAATAAACGAAGATCTTAAAATGATTAGTGTTCTTCCAAATTTTGTGAACTTGATAAAGGATCCTATTTTCAATCCTTCCATTGATACTATTAATCATAGTCCTGTTATTGAGGAGGTTGATGTCAAAGATGACAACACTTGAAACTACGCATTATGCATAGCTAGGGGCATAAAACAATAGCGCTTGTTGGGAGGCAACCCAATACTTATCTTAATTCTTTGTACTTTCTGTTATTTTGTGATAACATGATTATTGCCTATGTAATGATTATGTTTTTATGTTTTAATTAGTTTTTTCAAGTAAAGCCTTTGGGATAACTCACAAGATGAGTAGAATTGATGCTGAAACAAAATAGAAACTTTGACTCTAGTACATGAATTTTCATTTTTTACTGGAGCATGATAATAATATGAAGTTTTTAAAAAATATTTATATACAAATTATTGATATTGTACTAATTTTTTAGAATTTTTAGTGTTACATAAGTATGGGATCTTTATAGATAGACATGGACTGTTTTGTTTTAAACAGATTCTGTTTTGCTTGCATAGTTTGCTTGTTTTGATTATGCTATGGATTGTATCGAGCGGTATTAGACATGGAGAAGTTAGAATATAGTAACTATTATGCAACAATGAAATAAGAATCAATTTATAATAGTACCTAAAGTATTCAATATGTTCCTTATACTAACGGATCTCACGATGTTTTGTTGAGTTTTGTGTGATTGAAGTTTTCAAGTTTCGGGTGTGATCACGATGGACCACGGAATAAGGAGTATCATGATCATAAGCTTGGTGATTCCCAAGTAACCCCAAGGTAATATTATAAGGAAGACTCAAGCGTCTAAGCTTGGGGATGCCCCGGAAAGCATCCCCTCTTTCGTCTCAATCCATTGATATGTCACTTGGAGCTAGATTTTTATTCATCACATGATATGTGTTTTGCTTTGATACGTCCATTTTGCATCATGCTTTTGTATTGATATTTATTGCATTATGGACTGTTATTACACATTATGGTACAATACTTATGCCTTTTCTCTCTTATTTTACAAGGTTTACGTGAAGAGGGAGAATGCCGGCAGCTGGAATTCTGGACTGGAAAAAGGAGCAAATCTGAGATACCTATTCTGCACAACTCCAAAAGTCCTGAAAATTTACGAAGAATTTTTTTGGAATTAATAAAAAATATTGGCGCAAGAATCAACCAGAGAGGGCCACCAGCAGGCCACAAGCCTGGTAGGCACGGCCACCCCCCTAGCCGCGCCTAGCAGGCTTGTGGGGCCCCTGTGGCTCCTCTGATGCCCATCTTCTCCTATATGAAGCATTTTGACCTGGAAAAATCAGAAGAGAGCTTTTGGGATGAAGCGCCACCATCTCGAGGCGGAACTTGGGCAGAACCAATCTAGAGCTCTGGCAGGGTTGTTCTGTCGGGGAAAGTTCCCTCCCGGAGGGGAAAATCGAAGCCATCGTCATCACCAACGATCCTCTCATAGAGAGGGGGTCAATCTCCATCAACATCTTCATCAACACCATCTCCTCTCCAAACCCTAGTTCATCCCTTGTATCCGATCTTTTTCTCAACACCTCAGATTGGCACCTGTGGGTTGCTAGTAGTGTTGATTACTCCTTGTAGTTGATGCTAGTTGGTTTACTTGGTGGAAGATCATATGTTCAGATCCTTTATGATAATTAATACTCCTTTGATGTTGAACATGAACATGTTTCATGAGTATTTACGTTTGTTCCTGAGGACATGGGATAAGTCTTGTTATAAGTAATCATGTGAATTTGGTATTCGTTTGATATTTTGATGAGATGTATGTTGTCTCTCCTCTAGTGGTGTTATGTGAACGTCGACTACATAACACTTCACCATTATTTGGGCCTAGGGGAAGGCATTGGGAAGTAATAAGTAGATGATGGGTTCCTAGAGTGATAGAAGCTTAAACCCTAGTTTATGTGTTGCTTCGTAAGGGGCTGATTTGGATCCATGTATTTCATGCTATGGTTAGGTTTACCTTAATTCTTCTTTCGTAGTTGCGGATGCTTGCGATAGGGGTTAATCATAAGTGGGAGGTTTGCCCAACTAAGGGAAGCACCCAAGCACCGGTCCACCCACATATCAAATTATCAAAGTAACGAGTGTGAATCAAATGAGCATGATGAAAACTAGCTTGACAGAAACTCCCATGTGTCCTCGGGAGTGCTTTGCTTTATATAAGAGTTTGTCTAGGCCTGTCCTTTGCTACAAAAAGGATTCGGCTACCTTGCTGCACCTTTGCTACACCTGTTACTTGTTACTCGTTATGAATTATATTATCACAAAACTATCTGTTACCGATAATTTCAGTGCTTGCAGAGAATACCTTACTGGAAACCGCTTGTCATTTCCTTCTGCTCCTCATTGGGTTCGACACTCTTACTTATCAAAAGGAATATGATAGATGCCCTATACTTGTGGATCATCATGCTTGGAGCGTCATTTGCTTTTGTTTGCTTTTACTTTTAGTTTGTCTCAATAATCGTTTATTGGACACGCCTATTTGAGGGAGAGAGACCTTCATCATAATTTGTTAGAATATTCTATGTGCTTCACTTATATCTTTTGATCTTGGAAGTTTCTCTAGTACTTCACTTATATCTTTTTTAGCACGGTGGCGTGTAGATTTTATAGAAATATTATGCTCTCGTTCTTTACTTATATTTGTTTGAGAGCTGATAAATAGTGACGATAATTTGCATGGGTCAAAAGACTAGTCCACAAATAATAGGTATTAAATGAGTTATAATCAAAACCAACATGTAGCACATATAGAGAAATTGTGGGTTAATGACATTGATATGGTAATATGAAAAAGGTGTGAGTCCACAATTATTGGTTCATAGAAGTGTCGAGATTAAGAGGTGTTGACTCCTACCAACCTCCTCCCTCGGGGCATGCGAGTAGTAATTTGATTTGTGATAAAACTAATAAAACTTTGCAATAAGTATATGATTTCTTTACGACCAATGTGACACCATGGACATACGCATCTTCACCTTCTCATATTTGCTAGCCTCTTCCATACCGTGCATAGCCCATTCTCACCTCAAGGATCAGTGCAACTTTCGCTGGTACATCCAAACTCCATGACATGATACGCTCTGTTGCACATAAGCCTCATTATATATTCCTCAAAACAGCCACCACACCTACCTATCATGGCATTTCCATAGCCATTTCGAGATATATTTCCATTCAAATTCCATCGTCACTTCACATGACTAGTTCGTTCATCATCATATTGCTTTGCATGATCATATAGAGCTGACATAGTATTTGTGGCATAGCCACCGTTCATCATATTTTTGATGCATGTCATGCTAGATCTTGCACATCCTGGTACACTGCTAGAGGGATTCATATAGAGTCATATCTTCCTATAGTTCTTCATATTGAGTTGTATGTAAATAAAAGTATGATGATCATTCTTATTAGACCATTGTCCCAGTGAGAAAAGGATGATGGAGACTATGATTCCCCCACAAGTTGGGATGATACTCCGGACTAAAAATAAAATAAAAATTGGGGAGGCCAAATGAGCCCACCATATAAAAAATGAATGGGGGAGGCAAAAAAAGAGAAAAGCCCACCATGAAAACAATAAAAATAAAAAAATAAATGAGAGAAAAAGATAGAAGGGACTTTGCTACTATACTTTACCACACTTGCCTCAAAGTGGCACCATGTTCTTCATATAGAGAGTCTCCTGTTTGTCACTTACATATGCTAGTGGGAATTACCTTTTCATTATAAACTTGCCTTGTATATTCGGATGGCGTGCTTCCTCGAATGCCCGAGGTCTTCATGAGCAAGAAAGTTGGATGCACACCCACTTAGATTCAAATGAGCTTTCATACACTTATAGCTATAGCGGATCATTTGCATGGCAATCCTTACTCCTTGCATTGACATCTGTCGATGAGCATCTCCATAGCTCGTTGGTATGCCTAGCTGATATCAGACTATCTTCTCCACATTTTACCCCTTTGATATATACCATCGTATGCTATTTCACCCATATGTTATGTCCAATGGTTCACACTCATGTAGTGCGTGAAGAATAAAAAGTTGATGCATATTGAAAAAGTATGATCCAATTGCCTGACCTTGACACCGTGGTGCTTAACATTTGTATTGATGTTGTGAAGACAGAGTCATGCCTTGCTAATATAATAAGATGAATAGGGGTAAACATGATTTCAAGATCGTATACTTTGAAAATAAATGATTTTGTTTATTACACTTATGAATATTGCTATGTTTATGTTTGTTAATTCATCATTTCTCAATGAGCATACATGCAAAAGATTACATAATGGGTAGCATGTCAAATCAAAAAATTTGTTTTTTATCATTTACCTACTCGAGGACGAGCATTAATTAAGCTTGGGTATGTTGATATGTCTCCAATGTATCTATAATTTTTGATTTTCCATGCTGGTATATTATCATTCTAGGATACTTTTTGGGCATTTGTTTGCAAATTTGTAATATTTTTGAGCACTAACCTCTTGACCCACTGCCCAGTGTGAGTTGCTATTTTTTTGCATGTTTTTGACTTTTCAGGTTGACAGTACCAAACGAAGTCCAATTGCCACGAAACTTTTTGATGATTTTTTCTGGACCAAAAGAAGCGCACGTGGGCCCCACCAGACATCAGGGCGTGCCCAGGGGGGTTGCGCCCTGATATGTGGTGGCCCCCTTGGGTGTCTCCCAACATTCCTCTCTGGCCTGTAAATTCTCTAATATCTCAAAAACCCTAGGGGAGCTCCCAAAAAAAAATTCTGCCGCCGCAAGTCTCTGTTCCAATGGGAGCACATCTATAGCTCCGTTGCGGCACCCTGCCAGAGGGGTGTCAATCACGGATGGCCTCTTCATCAACCTTGCTACCCTCATGATGATGTGTGAATAGTTCACCAAAGACCTACTCGTCCGTAGATAGTACCTAGATGGCAATATCTCTCTCCCTCTCTTGATCTTCAATCAATGTTCATCACATCTTTGCCTTGATCTATCCAATGTAATCCCTTTGTATGGTGTGTTTGTTGGGATCCGATGAATTGTGAGTTTATGTTCAGATTATTCACGAAAAGTATTTGAGTCAAACCTGAATACTAAGATTCTTATTTGCATGATCATTATAGCTTCATAATGCTCTCCGGTCTATTGAGATAGTTTGGCCAACTAGATTGATATTTCTTCGGTGGGAGTGATGCGTTGTAGTAGGTTCAACCTGGCGAGTTTCTATATCCCAGTGACAGAAGAGGACAAGTTGCGTCTTTGTTTTGCTTCTACTAAGGATAAAATGATGGGGTTTATTCATACTTATTGAGTTTACCTTTCATCATGTCATCATTCCCCAAGCATTACTCTGTTTTACTTAATACTCTAGATGCATGTTGGATAGCAGTCGATGACTGGATTAATGTAATAGGTGCAGGCACGAGTCGACCTATTTGCTTCTGGACGTGATGCCTATATACACATGATCATTTCTGTAAAAATCTCTCAACTATTCGCTTTTCTATCAATTACCCAACAATAATTTGTTTACCCATCATATGCTATTTATATGAGAGATGCCACTAGAGAACTCTATGGCCCCCGGGTCTATTCACTTATATATTCACAAGCACTATTACTACCTTGCTGTTATTTATTTGCTTTTATTTTATTTTGTAAATTTACAATTATCTATACAACTCACTTGCTTGCAAATAACGAGATGAAGGGGATTGACAACCCTCTTGTCGGCGTTGGGTGCAAGTTGTTTGTTCTTTTGTGTGCATCCGCTGAAGATGGTTGAGGATTGGTATTCCTATTGGTTCAATAAACCTTGGTTTAAAAGCTATGGGAAATACTTACCCGCATTGTGATGCGATAACTCATTCCTCTTCACGAAAAACCCAGCGCGGATCACAAGTATCAAACCCCGAAAAATACTTTCCCATATATGAATCTATACCTCTGAACCAATCCAGCCAGTGACGTCCTAGATCTCATCTGAGGCTGTGAAAAATATTCGGTTCTTGCCATTATCAACATATCAATACTACCCTAGCCTTATCTAACGTTAAGTGTGTGACCCTATGTGCTCGAGACCATGCAGAAATGATCGAGATTTCTCTTCGATCACTAACAAATAGCGGTCGAGATGTTCGTATTGAATCCCACATATTCAAGGAAGACCATTATCGGTTTGAACCACTACGGCGGGGATTCAGTTAATCCCGTATATAATTCCCTTTGTCGTATGTTGCTTGCCCAAGATTTGATAGTCGGTATTGTCGTAGCTAGTTTAATCTCTTTACCCTGATGATGTCGAGGAGACCACGGTCAATGCTGGATTCAGCAATCAGTGTTGTGATAATAAAAAGAAGCTTTTCCAAGGCAACTGGGATGGCCTAGGTTAACTGAACAGTATCCTGGATAAACCATGTGGCATTCAGGGTAGACCTGACAAGCCAGTCACACATACTAATCGGAATTTATGGGTCGTCAAGTAGGCCAGGAAAATTGCAACCAACAATCAAAGCAAAAGTCAACTCATAATGAGATGCATACCATCGAGGGTCCAGCAATGCATCCTAGAAGCAATTCCCTCCTGAAGTAAAAGAAGTGAACATGATATATGTTACACACGTCACGAAAAAGGAGTGGAAGCACGCACTCCGTGATGTGTACACCATGGACCCCGCTGCGCCAAAGTATAATCCATGGTAAGAAATCCCAATAATCTTTGACTGATTTGACCGCCCAACCAACATCCATTATGGCAGCACAACGGTGTTGGCCCCGATCCCATTGTTGGCGGCTATCATCTGACCCAAGTCTACATGGACGGTGACAGTGGACTCAACCTCGTTTATGTTGATATAGTAAGAAATATGCAAATAGAGATAGCAAGGATGACGCCAAGTAGTACCACTTTCAAGGGTATCATGCCAAGGATTGAAGCACAATGCTCGGTAAAAGCGACCTTAGACATCGTCTTTGGTACACCTGAAAAATTCTGGAGCAAAGAAATTAACCTTCGATGTTGTCTTCTTTAGGAGAGGTTATCATGCACTCGTCGGGAGAACAACTTTTGCACAATTCCTTGTCCTCATGCACTATGCTTATTTAAAGCAAAAAATGTCGGGACTATATGGCATGATAACATTTAGTGGTAACACAGAACACTCTCTCCAAACAAAAGTGAAGACCATGACCTTCATGGACGAGGTTCAAGCTGTCGAGGAAGTATCCAAGGCCGGAGCTGGATCAAGCATCCAAGAGCCTATAAAGCATCCAAAGACAGTTCATGGTCCATCCAATGACGACTCTGGCATACGTCGGACACCCCATGCGGACGATATCACTCCTGCACAAATGTTCTAAGACGACACATGTATCAGAGAATATTGAACCAAATTGTGTGCGATGTACATCAAACAATGTGCTATGTAACATCCAAAAATAATCATGTGTGATGTCTTGCAAATAGTTTTTGCAAAAATGTGTGTGATGTTGCCTATTATTGCATGATACTCTCCAACGTATCGATAATTCATGAAGTATTCATGCCATATTCACTTATGTTTATAATAATTTTATATGGTTTTGATGCACTTTATATCATTTATTCAGAACTAACCCGGACTTGCGTAGGTTTTTGTGCAGAAAATGAAAGTTCTCGGAATCGCCCAAAACATTTTGACGATTTTTTTGGAACAAAAGAGGAACTAGACGCTTCATGGGAGGGCCAGAAGAGTCACGAGGTGGGAACCACCCACCAGGGCACGCTAGGCCCCCCTGACGCGCCCTGGTATTCAATCCTCACCTCGTGTCCCACCTTCGCATGAAACAAACGCCAAAAATTCCTATAAATACAGAAACCATCAGAAATAACCCTAGACTTCTTGTTCCGCCACTGCAACTCTTTGTATCGATGAAAAACCAATCTAGAGGTGTTCCAATACCGTGCCTGAGAGGGTAGATCATCTCCGGTGGCCATCTTCATCATCCCGAAAGAGGCCATGATGAGGAGGGAGTAGTCCACCCTCGGGGCTGACGGTTTGTACCAGTAGCTATGTGTTCAATCTCTCTCTCTCTCTCTCGTGTTCTTGAGATGGTACGATCTTGATGTATCATGGGCTTTGTTAATATAGTTGGATCACATGGTGTTTTCCCCTCTCTATCTTGTTGTGATGAATTGAGTTTTCCCTTTGAGATTTTGTTATTATCGGATTTCATACTTTTATGGATTTGAGAGCACTTGATATATGTCTTGCATGTGGATACCCTGGTGACATTGGGGTATTCAAGTGATTCACTAGATATATATTATGGCGTCAACTTGCGGATTCCGGTGACCTTGGGAATCTATGCATGGGGTTGATTGCACGTTTCCATACCTTGTTCTCCGATAGAAATCTTAGGGCACTCTTTGAGGTTCTTTGTGTTGGATTGAGTATTTTGAGTCTGAAATTGTTTGATGTGTATCGTATAATTAACTCATGGATACTTGTGGTGACATTGGAGTATCTAGGTGACATTATAGTTGGTTGATGCGTATCATATGGTGTTATTCTAGTACGAACTCTTAGATAGATCGATCAGAAAGGATAACTTTATGTTATTTTAGTACAAACTCTTGGGTAGATTGATCGAAAAGGATAACTTTAAGGTGGTTTCGTACCCTACTAACAATTTCTTCTTATGTTCTCCGGTGGATAAGAACTTTTGAGTGATTTTTCATTGCACATTGAGGGATGGTTATGTGATCCAATTATATTGGCATTGTTCAGAGATTGCACTAGTGAAAGTACGGACCGTAGGCCTTATTTCCAAGCATTTATACAATTTTTTGCTTGTTATTTACCACTTGTTACATTGCTGTTTTTATATTTTCAGATTACAAAAATCAATATCTACTATCATTACTACACTTGTATCACCATCTCTTCGCCGAACTAGTGCACCTATACAATTTGCCATTGTATTGGGTGTGTTGGGTACACAAGAGATTTCTTGTATTTGATTGGAGGGTTGTTAGAGAGAGACCATCTTCATCCTACACCTTCCACAGATTGATAAACCTTAGGTCATCCACTTCAGGGAAAATTGCTACTGTCCTACAAAACTCTATGCTTGGAGGCTTAACACAGTCTACAAGAATAAAGTTGCGTAGTAGACATCAACTCTTTTCTGGCGCCGTTGTTGAGGAGGTGAGTACTTTAAGGTATATCTTTATATCTTGCAATCAAATCTTTTAGTTTTCTTGTGATAAGCAGATATTTGGTTCCCAAGTTAACTTAATAAATATATCTATGCTCCACGGCAGCGGCGCGAGAAAAATGTCTTGATGACCCACAAGTATAGGGGATCGCAACAGTCTTCGAGGGGAGTATTTTACCCAAACTTATTGATTCGACACAAGGAGACCCAAAGAATATTTGTAAAACTTAGAAGTTGAGATGTCAATTCAACCACACTTGGAGAATTAATTCTCTGCATTAAAGTATTAGTAGCACGGTAGTTTGATAGTTTTGATAATAGAGATGACATTAACAATGGTCATAGTAGTAGTAGCAATTGTAACAGTATCATCAATAGTAGTAACTTAGAGAACACAGTATGAAAAAGTGTAGTCATGGAGTAGCGGTGGATATTTGGATGAAATCAATCATATGAAAGTCATAACCTACAGGGACACAGAACTAGCTCCAATTCATCAATCATGTCTAGGCATGTATTCCGTATATGGTTATGTGTGCTTATAATAAGAACTTGCATAACATATGTTTTCCAAACCTCCCATGGTAGCAAGGTCCTGATGGAAATCAAAGGGTAATTAAGCCATCCTTTTAATAGAGAACCGGAACAAGGCATTAACTCATAGTGAATATATGAACTCCTCATACTACGGTCATCACCGGACTGGATCCCAATTTTTATCACCTTGGGTTCTACGGATCATAACACATAATAAGTGCACACAACTTACAACATATGATCTAAAACACACTTATAGTCATGAAAACATAATAGGTTCAAATCTGAAATCATGGCACTTAGGCCCTAGTGACAACCACTAAGCATAGCAAAGTCACATCAACATCAAACCGAGAATATAGTGTTATTTATCCATTTTTACTTTTTTTATGCTAATGTTGGTGACTGGAGATAACTTTCTTCAATTATTCCTGGGATGGGAGGGAGTAGGTCTTGCTTCATATTTGTACAAGGGATCAAGCCCTAACAAATTGAATCAATTACATGATCAATCTCATACATATCCATCTACCTTCAATAAGACAACGGAATTACTAACTCCCAGCGGTGAGCATCATTCACTCCCGATAGTGAGCATCATGAGGTTGTTAATGAAGAGGGGTTGATGATGACGACAACAGTGATTTGCCCTCTCTGGAGCCTAGAACAGGCTCCAAATCATGCCTCTTGCAAAGAACATGAGGTGGCACCGGCTCTGTATCATAAAATGTGATGAAGATTCTCTCTTGTTTTTTACTCTAGAAGTCGGTACTTATGGAGTTGGAGATAGGTCAAACGGAGCTTCAAGGGGCCCACAAGGGCAGGGGTGCGCCTTGCCCCCTAGTCGACATACAGTAGGCCCCCTTCAATGGGTCTTTGTTCCATTATTATTTTTTATCCAATAAAAATTCTTCGCCAAGTTTCGTCCAATTCCAAGAACTTTTATTTCTGCACAAAAACAACACCATGACAGTTTTGGTGAAAACATCATTAGTGCGGGTTAGTTTCGTTTAAATCATGTAAACTGGAGTCCAAAATAAGAGCAGAAGTGTTTGGAAAAGTATATATGTTTGAGACGTATCAAGCTCAACTGAGGAGTGTTTGATAGCCACTTTGAAAGGGTACTACCTTGAAGATTAACTCCTCACTTCAAAAGTTTTCGGACGTGCTAAAGACTATGTCCAGGGTAATGCTTTCCGAGCTACGCACCTCAATTCCTGGTATGATACCTTTGAATATGGTGCTATTGGATTTGATCCTTGACGGATCAATGTGTATTTTATTAATGGTATCATCATAGATCAGGTTGAGGTTGTTGTCGTAATCAAGGACGTCGGTTGAATGAAAATTGTCCACTACGGGATCGATTACCAACGCGGTTATGCCTTCGTGACGGAGGCTTGCCGAGTGGTCTCGTCGGTCAAATATGATCGAGGTTTCCAATCATTGTAAATAGGTAGTGTCACCTTGATGGTGCAAACATAGTGGGCGTCCATTTTCTCCCCTTTTGACATGAGTACCATATACCCTGTTAACATCCTTGACTTTGGGAGGGAATTGGTTTGGTCGCCATTAATCGGCCTAGGTTGGTCCTCATCTCTACTATGAGGTTGACTCTTGCTCTGACTCTGGGCTGCTATCTTATCGTCCTGCTTTATTAGCTAGTAGTTCTGGTTGGAATGATAGCGGATTTGTCAGGGGCACCATGAATAGCACCATGAACAGGGGTCGTTTATATTCCCTTGATAGGGCTTCCACTTGTTGTCGTCACATTGGTTGGTTAATCCCGCATTGAATGCTCCCTCCTCTGCATCGCTGGTAGTGCCTCTATTGCGGCGCTTGTTTTTATTGTGTCGAGGTTTGTAGTTTCCATCATGCACCTCGGAGGTGCCTTAGTCACCCTCATAATTGCTTCTACGAACCACCCAACTGCCCTCTCCTGCGTAAATCGAGTCATCAAATGTGTGAGTACATCCATCGACATGGGATTTTTCTATATGAGCACTCTAGCGAGCCATTCATAACGGATGATATGCTTAAAAGCAGATATCGCCTTCGCAACTGGGCAACCTACTATCTATTTTTTCTTGGTCAAGAACCGGTTCCATAACTTTCTGGTTGAATCCACTGGTTCATGTACTATATAATCGAGGTCAGGGGGTCGAACGTAGGTGCCCTAAAAATTTGCATCGAAAGAATCTTCGAGGTCCTCCCAATTACCGATGGAGTTCTTAGGCAGCCTATTGATTCAATGATATGTTGATCCCTTTTGCTTTAGTGATAAGCATTTTATCTGTGGAAGTCATCGCCTCAAGCCATGTGAATGTGCATGAGATAATCCTCAATCCATGCAAAGGGCTCCGATGTTTCGTCATATTGTTTGATGTTAATGGGTTTAAATCCTTCTGGGAACTAGTGCTGCATAACCCTGTATGTGAAGCACATGGGGTGAGCGGCTGCTTGGACCCGAGTTGTAGTGTGATGAACATCCGATGATGTTACTTTCCGATTGTGTGTATAGTTGTGTGTATCGCCATGGTTGGATAGCCAAACCAGGTATCTCGCATGTCCAGCAGGGGGCACTCCCTGGATCCATAGAAGGATCGAGATGATGAAGCTGGTCTTGATGCTGCTCCTTTCCAAAAATCATAGGGTATCAAGGGCGGAAGTGGATCCTTGCCATGATGGCGAGGTCTGTTGGGGTAATCGGTATATCAACTTGCCTGTCTATCACGACCCCGAGGAGGGCGGTTGGGCTTTTGACCCAATCTCGCATTGGGAGCGGGCTTCCAATGTCTTCCTCATCAAACTTTGGGAGTAGCTCTCCTCGTGGATAGGACTGGTTCTTCCCGGCGAGTCTATTATCTAGCTCTTGCTCCGCTCTTAGGACCTCGGTCCATATGTACGCCAACTTATCATGTTCGGCTCGAAGCATAGGGAATTTTGCCTCATGCTCTTGACAGTGCTAACCAACCGCCAGCAGAAGGCATGCATCAGATCATTGAGGCTTTAATCCTGCTCGGACTCCGAGTAGTGGTCATCGTCCTCGGGTTCATCATTGTTCCCGTTCGGTTTGACGCCGTCAACAGGACCGTCACCCATGTTGTCGCCGGTGTTTTGGTCTTCGGTGTCGTATGGGATGGTGCCATCGTCAGTGGCATCATTGTTACTAGTGGCATCGTGGCTATCCTCCCTGTTGGTCGTG
The DNA here is from genome assembly GCA_022496015.1 of Hordeum marinum. Taxonomy (NCBI): domain Eukaryota; kingdom Viridiplantae; phylum Streptophyta; class Magnoliopsida; order Poales; family Poaceae; genus Hordeum; species Hordeum marinum. Next base: position 335,539,731 of record CM039672.1, read on the forward strand.
CACTTATAACGATGTCTTCAGCATCGATGTTTAGGGGTCTCTTTATCTCCTTAATCATCTTTAGGAGTATCAACCATGTAGACATCATGGTTGGAGGTAGCCTCTCAATTGGCAGTATAGCGGGTGGCTTGGGGTGATGTTGTGTATGACATGTCATAAGCATTCTCGTCCATGTTGATAGCCTCCCCAGGGGCATGGTTTATTGCATTGGTTAAGTCTTCGATTTACATCTGATTTGTTCGTAGACCAAGATATGCCCATCCCTGATTCCAAGGCTCTAGATTCGATCCAACATCTCATTCAAAGTAGTGAAATCAGCTCTACCCATCGTGGGGCTGACCTGGAGTTTAGCCGAGGTACTGCCTGGCGTAGCCTCAGGGTTTCTGTTGGCACCATTTGATGCCTTAGCCAACAGAGTAGTACTTGGATCCAAGCCTGAAGCCAGGTCCGAGGTATGGACCGCATCATGGCCCTCCTCTGAGATTGAAACCGGTCCAGGGATGATAGCCTTTGTAGGATTCTCTAGCTGGTCTCACACCCATCCCTAGAAAGCAAGTTCAACCACATGAATCTGTCGCATACTCCAGGTTACCAAACCGGATGGTCTGGCCTGGAGTAAAGTTCTCTATCTCGCCAAGGTGTCCAATCAATTCGGCATGCAGCATGATGCTCTCGGATGTGAAAAGTTGGTCGGGGACGAAGGTATCCCCGTAGCCGATGTTATAATTGATCCGAAGATTTACCATTGAGCTCTTGCGACCACACAACAGGACCTGCATGGACCAACAATGTCGATGCGAAAACCAACGGATCTCGTGTAGGGGGTCCCAAGCTGGTGAACTGAGCAAGAAGATAACAACAAGAATAGGGACACGATATTTACCCAGGTTCATGCCCTCCCGAAGAGGTAAAACCCTACATCCTACTCTTATTACATTTATCGTGGATAGGATACAAAGTACAGTATGGCCAACCTCGAGATCGTATGAAGAGTTATAAGCTCTAGAACCTTCAAATGGTGCCTCTACAAACTAAACCCATCAGCTTATATAGACACGAGGGGCATCTAGGGTTTACACATGGTCGGTTACAATCTAGGATAACCATTCTGATCATTCAAATATGGCTTGAAGTCTATGCCAAGCCTTCGGAGAACTTCGGCTTGATCGTGTCGAGGGCCAAGGCATGTGGAGCCCATTCTTCAGTTATTGTGGGTCCTCATCCTGGCCCATGTATGGTCGGTCATGTTGGAAATATGCCCTAGAGGCAATAATAAATTAGTTATTATCATATTTCCTTGTTCATGATAACCGTTTATTATCCATGCTATGATTGTATTGATCGGAGACTTAGATGCATGTGTGGATACATAGACAAAACCATGTCCCTAGTATGCCTCTAATAGACTAGCTCGTTGATCAAAGATGGTTAAGGTTTCCTAGCCATTGACATGAGATGTCATTTGATAACGGGATCACATCATTAGGAGAATGATGGGATGGACAAGACCCAAACTACAAACGTAGCATATGATCGTGTCAGTTTAATGCTACTGTTTTCTGCATGTCAAGTATCTGTTCCTATGACCATGAGATCATGCAACTCACTGACACCGGAAGAGTGCCTTGTGTGTATCAAACGTCGCAACGTAACTGGGTGACTATAAAGGTACTCTACAGGTATCTCCGAGGGTGTTTGTTGGGTTGGCATGGATCAAGACTGGGATTTGTTACTTCGTGTTACGGAGAGGTATCTCAGGGCCCACTCGGTAATACAACATCACAACAAGCCTTGCAAGCAATGTGACTAAGTGTTAGCCATGGGATCTTGTATTACGGAATGAGGAAAGAGACTTGCCGGTAACGAGGTTGAACTAGGTATGGAGATACCGACGATCGAATCTCGGGCAAGTAACATACCGAAGAACAAAGGGAACATCATACGGGATTAACTGAATCCTTGACATAGAGGTTCGACCGATAAAGATCTTCGTAGAATATGTAGGAACCAATATGGGCATCCAGGTCCCTCTATTGCTAATTGACCGTAGAGGTGTCTCGGTCATGTGTACATAGTTCTCGAACCCGTAGGGTCTGCACACTTAAGGTTCGGTGACGTTTCGATAGTATAGAGTTACATATGGTGGTGACCGAAGGTTGTTTGGAGTCCCAGATGAGATCCATACATCACGAGGATCTCCGGAATGGTCCGGAGGTAAAGATTGATATATAGGAAGTCCCATTTTGGTCGACGGAAAAGTTTCGGGCTAATCGGTAATGTACCGGGAGTGTCGGTAGTGTACCGGGAGACCACCGGGAGGGGTATTTCGACCCAAGAGGCTTCATGGGCTGTGGGAGAGTAAATACCAGCCTTTTTGGGCTGGTGGAAGTCCCACACAAGGCCCATGCGGCTGGGAGAAAAAGCCCAATGGGTAAAAGGTGGAAAAAGGCCAAAAAAGGAGGAATCCTAGTCCTACTAGGATTGGAGGAGGAGTCCTCCTCTCCTCCCCACTTTGGCCGACCCAAGGGCTGGATTTTTGGCAGCTAAGCCTCCTCCTCCTCTCCTCCTATATATACTATAGGATTTTAGGGTTTTTTCACGGAATTTTCATCCACGTGCTACCCGTTCCTCTAGTGCATAGTTTCTCCTCTAGATCGGTTTTCTGCAGTGCTTAGGCGAAGCCCTGCTGGAATAGCTCCACCACCATCACCGCAGCGCCGTCACGCTGCAGGAGAACTCTTCTACCTCTCTGCTCCCTCTTGCTGGATCAAGAAGGCGGAGATCGTCATCAAGCTGTACATGTGCTGAACGCGGAGGTGTCGTCCGTTCGGCGCTAGATCGGAAGGACCGTGATCAAGATTGCGAGACGGATCGTGACAAGATCGCGGGATGGATCGTGATGAGATCGCGGGACGGATCGTGATGAGTTCGCGGGACGGATCGTGATGAGTTCGCGGGACAGATCGTGATTGGATCGCGGGACGGATCGTGATGAGATCGCGGGACGCTCGGCGATTTGGATCGCGAAGACATTCGACTACACCAACCGTGTTTCTTAATGCTTCTCGCTTAGCGATCTACAAGGGTATGTAGATCCACTCTCCCTCTCGTAGATGCTCATCACCATGGATAGATCTTGCGTGTGCGCAGGAAAATTTTTGTTTCCCATGCAACGTTCCCCAACAGTGGTATCGGAGCTAGATCTATGTGTAGATGAGATCTCGAGTAGAACACAAAGACTTTGTGGGCGTTGATGCTTAGATTGCTTCCTCCCTTGGTCGGATTTTGGTTCGGTGGTATTGTGAGATGAAGCGGCCCGGACCAACATTACTCGTACGCTTACGAGAGACCGGTTCCCTCGACCACAACTTGTTGCATAGATGGCTTGCGGGTGCTAGTTTCTCTCACTTTAGTTGGATCGGATTCGTCAAAGGCGGTCCTTGAGAAGGTTGAAAAGCAACTAGTGTGTCACCGTTATGGTTTTTGCGTAGATGAGAATTGTTCTTGCTAGATACCCATAGCAGCCACGTAAAACATGCAACAACAATTAGAGGACGTCTAACTTGTTTTTGCAGGGTATGTTGTGATATGATATGGCCAATTACATGATGTGATATATGTGATGTATGAGATGATCATGTGATGTATAGATTATCACGACTTGCATGTCGATGAGTACGGCAACTGGCAGGAGCCATAGGGTTGTTTTTAGTTATTGTATGACCTCATGTGAATCATTAAGCTCTATGTAATGCTTAACTTTATCGCTAAACGGTAGCAATAGTAGTAGAAGCATGTTGGGCGCGACAACCCCGATGGCGACACATTGATGGAGATCAAGATGATGGAGATCATGGTGTCATGCCGGTGACGATGGAGATCATGCCGGTGCTTTCATGATGGAGATCAAAAGCACAAGTTCATGGCCATATCATGTCACTTATGATTTGCATGTGATGTTAATCCTTTTATGCACCTTGTTTTGCTTAGGAAGATGGTAGCATTATAAGGTGATCCCTCACTTAATTTCAAGGTAACTTGTGTTCTCCCCGAGTGTGCACCGTTGCGAAAGTTCTTCGTGTCGAGACACCACGTGATGATCAGGTGTGATAGACTCTACGTTCACATACAACGGGTGCAAGCCAGTGTTGCACATGCAGAACACTCGGGTTAAACTTGACGAGCTTAGCATGTACAGACATGGCCTCGGAACACAAGAGACCGAAAGGTCGAACATGAGTCATATAGTAGATATGATCAACATGATGATGTTCACCATTGAAACCACCTCAACTCACGTGATGATCGGACTTGAGTTGGTGAATTTGGATCATGTATCACTCGAATGACCGGAGGGATGTCAATTTAAGTGGGACTTCTAAAGTAATATGATTAATTGAACTCATTATCATGAACATGGTCAATAGTGTCTGTGCAAATTATGTTGTAGATTACTTGCTCACGCTGTATCTCCCTTGAATTTTTTATATGTTCCTAGAGAAATAGAGTTGAAAGATGTTGGTAACAATATTGCGGACTGGGTCCATGATCTGAGGATTGTCCTCATTGCTGCACAGAAGGCTTATGTCCTTAATGCACCGTTCGGTGCGCTAACCCCTCTAGCGTCGTTTGTAGATGTTGTGAACATCTGACAGGCACGTTCTGATGACTACTTGATAGTTTAGTGTGTCATGCATTACGGCTTAGAACTGAGGCTCCGAAACGTTTTGAACGTCACAGAACATATGAGATGTTCTAAGAGCTGAAATTAGGATCTCAGGCTCATGCCCATGTTGCGAGATATGAGATCTCCAACAAGATTCTTTGCCTGCAAGATGAAGGAGAATAGCTCAATCGTTGAGCATGTGCTCAGATTGTCTGGGTTCTACAATCGCTTGAATCGAGTGGGAGTTGATCTTCCGGATAAGATAGTGATTGATATAGTTCTCCAAGTCACTGTCACTAAGCTACTAGAAATTGGTGATGAACTATAAAATGCCAGGGATAGAAATAATGATCCCTGAGCTGTTCGGGATGTTTGACACCACGAAGGTAGAAATCAAGAAAGAGCGTCAAGTGTTGATGGTTAGTAAAACCACTAGTTTCGAGAAGGGCAAGGGCAAGGAGGGAAATTTCATGGATGGCAAGTCAGTTGCTTCTCCAGTGAAGCAACCCAAAGTTGAACTCAGACCCGAGACTAAGTGCTTTGATTATGAGGAGAGCGGTCGTTGAAGCGGAACAACCCTAGATACTTGGTAGATAAGAAGGCTGGCAACGTCAACAGAAGTATATTTGATATACGTCTTATTGATGTGTACCTTGCTAGTACTCCTAGTAGCACCTGGGTATTGGATACCTATTCGGTTGCTAAATGTTAGTAATTCGAAATAAAATCTACGGAATAAACGGAGAACTAGCTAAGGTTGAGGTGACGATGTGTGTTGGAAGTGTTTCCAAGGTTGGTGTGATCAACATCGCACGCTCTCTCTACCTTCGGGATTAGTAACAAACCTAAATGAGTGTTATTTGGTGTTTTGCGTTGAGCATGAACGTGATTAGATCGTGTTTATTGCAACACGGTTATTCATTTAAGTTAGAGAATAATGGTTATTTTGTTTACATGAATAATACCTTCAATGGTCATGCACACAGTGAGAATGGTTTGTTGAATCTTGATCGTAGTAATCCACATGTTCATAACATTGATGCCAAAAGATGCAAAGTTAATAATGATAGTACCACATACTTGTGGCACTGCCGCTAAATGTCATATTGGTATAAAACGCATGAAGAAACTCCATGCTGATGGATCTTTGGACTCTTTCGATTTCGAATCGGTTGACACATGCGAACCATGCCTCTTGGTCAAAGATGACTAAGGACCCCGTTTTCTGGTTTGACGGAGCGGGCAAGTGATTTATTGGAAATGATACATGTTGATGTATGCAATCCAATGAGTCTTGTAGCGTGCGGTGGATATCGTTATTTTCTTACCTTCACTGATGATTTGGGTAGATATAGTGTATGTTTACTTAATGAAACACAAGTCTGAATCGTTTGAAAAGTTCAAGCAAATTCAGAGTGAAGTTTAAGATCATCGTGACAAGAAGATAAAAATATCTACGATATGATCATGGAGGTGAATATCTGAGTTACGAGTTTGGCATACAACTTTAGACAATGTGAAAGTTGTTTCACAACACACGCCACCTGGAACACCATAGTGTGATGGTATGTCCGAACGTCATAGTCGTGCTCTATTGGATATGGTGCATGTTATGATGTCTCTTATCATTTTGCTACTATAATTTTGGGGTTGTGCATTAGAGACAACTACATTCACTTTAAATAGGGCACCATCTAAATCCGTTGAGATGACACCATCTGAATTATGGTTTGATAGAAACCTAAGCTGTCATTTCTTGATGTTTGGGGCTGCGACGCTTGTGTGGAAAATGTTTTCACCTAATGAGCTCGAACCCAAAGCGGACAAATGCATCTTTGTAGAATACCCTAAGACCAGTTGGGTGAACCTTCTATCTCGGATCCAAGCATAGTGTTTGCTGCTAAAACGGGTCCTTTCCCGAGAAAAAGTTTCTCTCGAAAGAATTGAGTGGGAGGAAGATAGAACTTGATGAGGTTGTTGAACCTTTGTTTCAACCAGAGAGTAGCGCAGCGCAGAAAGATGTTTCTACGGAACCTACGTCAGTTGAAGAGGAAGTAAATCATGATGATCATGAAGCTTCGGATCAAGTTACTATCAAACCTCGTAGGTCGACAAGGATGTGTACTGCTCCTGAGCAGTACGACAACCCTGTCTTGGAGGTCATGTTGTTGGACAACAATGAACCTACAAGCTGTGGAGAAGCGATGATGGGCCCGGATTCTGACAAATGGTTGGAGGCCATGAAATCCGAGAAAGGGTCCATATATGAAAACCAAGTATAGACTTTGGTAGACTTGCTCGTTGGACGGCAGGACGTTGAGTACAAATGGATCTTTAAAATGAAGACAGACGCCGATGGTGAATGTCACCATTTATAAAGCTCGACTTGTCGCAAAGAAGTTTCCAGCAAGTTCAAGGAGTTGACTGCAATGAGACTTTCTCTCGTAATGATGCTAAAGTATTTTAGAATTATGTTAGCAGTTTCTGCATTTTTCAATTATGAAATCTGGCAGATGGATGCCAAAACATCGTTTCTTTTCTTGAGGAAAGGTTGTATGTGATACAACCAGAAGGTTTTGTCAGTCCTAAGGATGCTAAAAGGTTTGCAAGCTTAAGTGATCCTTCTATGAACTGAAGCAAGCATCTCGGAGTTGGAATATACACTTTGATGAGGTGATTAAAGTTTTTGAGTCTATACAAAGTTTACGAGAAACTTGTATTTACAATAAAGTGAGTGGGAGCACTGTAGAGTTTCTGATAAGCATATGTGGTTGACATATTGTTGATCGGAAATGATATTGAATTTCTGGAAAGCATAAAGGGTTGTTTGAAAAGAGTTTTTCAAAGGAAGACCTGGATAAAGCTACCTAATTGTTGAGCATCAAGATCTATAGAGATAGATCAAGATACACGATGAGACTTTCAATGAGTACATACCTTGACAAGATTTTGAAAGAGTTAAAAATGGATCAGTCAGAGAAAGAGTTCTTGCCTGATTTGTAAGGTATAAAGTTGAGTAAGACTCAATGCCCAGTGACTGCAGAAGATAGAGAAAAGATGAGTGTCATCCCCTATGCTTCAGCCATAGGCTCTATCATGTATGCAATGTTGTGCACAAGACCCGATGTCAGCCTTGCCATAAGTATGGCCGGAAGGTTTCAAAGTGATCCTGGAATGGAGCACTGGACAGCGGTCAAGATTATCCTTAGTAACTAAAAGACTAAGGAGATGTTTCTCGATTATGGAGGTGATAAAGAGTCCGTCATAAAGAGTCACGTCGATGCAAGCTTTAACACCAATCCGGATGACTCGTAGTACCAATCTGGATACGTATAGTGGAGCAGCCATTTGGAATAGTACCAAGTGGAGTGTGGTAGCAGTGTTTACGTTTGACATAGAAATTTCCAAAGTACACACGGATCTGAATGTCACAGACCCGTTAACTATAAGACCTCTCTCACATGCAAAGCATGATCAAGCCCCAGAACTCATTGGGTGTTAGATTCATAACAATGCAAATCACATGGTGATGTGAACTAGATTATTGACTCTAGTCCAAGTGGGAGAATGTTGGAAATATGCCCTAGAGGCAATAATAAATTAGTTATTATCATATTTCCTTGTTCATGATAATCGTTTATTATCCATGCTATAATTGTATTGATCGGAGACTTAGATGCATGTGTGGATACATAGACAAAACCATGTCCCTAGTATGCCTCTAATAGACTAGCTCGTTGATCAAAGATTGTTAAGGTTTCCTAGGCATTGACATGAGATGTCATTTGATAACGGGATCACATCATTAGGAGAATGATGGGATGGACAAGACCCAAACTACAAACGTAGCATTGATCGTGTCAGTTTAATGCTACTGTTTTCTGCATGTCAAGTATCTGTTCCTATGACCATGAGATCATGCAACTCACTGACACCGGAAGAGTGCCATGTGTGTATCAAACGTCGCAACGTAACTAGGTGACTATAAAGGTACTGTACAGGTATCTCCGAGGGTGTTTGTTGGGTTGGCATGGATCAAGACTGGGATTTGTTACTTCGTGTGACGGAGAGGTATCTCAGGGCCCACTCGGTAATACAACATCACAACAAGCCTTGCAAGCAATGTGACTAAGTGTTAGCCACGGGATATTGTATTACAAAATGAGTAAAGAGACTTGCCTGTAATGAGGTTGAACTAGGTAAGAAGATACCGACGATCGAATCTCGGGCAAGTAACATACCGAAGAACAAAGGGAACGTCATATGGGATTAACTGAATCCTTGACATAGAGGTTCGACCGATAAAGATCTTCGTAGAATATATAGGAACCAATATGGCCATCCAGGTCCCTCTATTGGTTATTGACCATAGAGGTGTCTCGGTCATGTCTACATAGTTCTCGAACCCGCAGGGTCTGCACACTTAAGGTTCGGTGACATTTCGATAGTATAGAGTTATGTATGGTGGTGACCGAAGGTTGTTTGGAGTCCTGGATGAGATCCCAGACATCACGAGGAGCTATGTAATGGTCCGGAGGTAAATATTGATATATAGGAAGTCCCATTTTGGTCGACGGAAAAGTTTCGGGCTAATCGGTAATGTACCGGGAGTGCCGGTAGTGTACCGGGAGACCACCGGGAGGGGTATTTCGACCCAAGAGGCTTCATGGGCTGTGGGAGAGTAAATACCAGCCTTTTGGGGGCTGGTGGAAGTCCCACACAAGTTCCATGCGGCTGGGAGAAAAAGCTCAATCGGAAAAAGGTGGAAAAAGGCCAAAAAAAGGAGGAATCCTAGTCCTACTAGGATTGGAGGAGGAGTCCTCCTCTCCTCCCCACTTTGGCCGACCCAAGGGCTGGCTTTTTGGCAGCCAAGCCTCCTCCTCCTCTCCTACTATATATACTAGAGCATTTTAGGGTTTTGTCACCGAATTTTCAGCCACGTGCTACCCGTTCCTCTAGTGCATAGTTTCTCCTCTAGATCAGTTTTCTGCAGTGCTTAGGCGAAGCCCTGCCGGAATAGCTCCAACACCATCGCCGTAGCACCGTCACGCTGCCAGAGAACTCTTCTACCTATCCGCTCCCTCTTGCTAGATCAAGAAGGCAGAGATCGTCATCAAGTTGTACATGTGCTGAACGTGGAGGTGTCGTCCATTCGGCGCTAGATCGGAAGGACCGTGATCAAGATTGCGAGACGGTTCGTGACGAGATCGCGGGACGGATCGTGATGAGATCGCGGGACGGATCGTGATGAGTTCGCGGGACGGATCATGATGAGATCGCGGGACGGATCGTGATGAGTTCGCAGGACGGATCGTGATTGGATCGCGGGACGGATCGTGATGAGATCGCGAGACGCTCGGCGATTTGGATCGCGAAGACGTTCGACTACACCAATCGCGTTTCTTAACGCTTCCCGCTTAGCGATCTCCAAGGGTATGTAGATCCACTCTCCCTCTCGTAGATGCTCATTACCATGGATAGATCTTGCGTGTGCGTAGGAAAAATTTTGTTTCCCATGCAACGTTCCCCAAGAGGTCGTTGTGTTGTGCACCCCCTAATCCAGGACAACGTCAACAGGTTGCCTAATATGCCGACTGAGCTCCATATGGATGAAAATTCCATACTAGCCAATTCCCAATCTAGATATGAGGGATCCCTCGTGATAACTTCCAAGAATGGAATGGTCCAAACACGATCAAGGTAGAAGAGAGGACCAAACCTTAGGATGTATCATGTAGCGGCCGAAGACTCCTTTCACACCTCCGTCATTGGTCAACGGTGTGTCCGTGCGTACCCGAGTCAATGGAAGAGGAGACCGATGGGAGAGCGCACCAACATAGAGAAGCCCTTGCGGAGGATCGACTTAGCTGACAGGAGGATCCAAAGATGGGCTACACACCGCATGCTCCTAGCGCCTCCTTCGATATGTGACAGGTGATCGTCGATCACCAGAAGATGGGATTCACAATGTTGCCTCCTTCAATGCATGATGACAGTCAATGCTCAGGCAATCATCACCCGAGGGTGTGTGCTATGGCCAACCAAGAGAGGGAGGGCACTGAGTGGTCGAGAGGAGGACAGCGGGTGGTTCGGGTTCGTGGGGAAGATATCTCAAGATGGATATTGGCACGTCGTGCGAGGAGGTGGAGATCGTGCTATCATTTTTTTTTCGTGGTTGACTTGATTTTTTTGTCTGCGACTTTTCCTGTGTGGGATCGTAAGAGGGAGAGGTGATAACCATTACGACGACGACAAACTCCCCTTTAATAGTAGAGATGTTTGTTATACTATCATTTAATCTATAGGTGTTAAAGTCGTTTTTATCTATGTTGCTCATTGTGGTTGTTGTGCCTATGACTATGTGCGATCGTAACCTCACCACTCGAAGAATATGTTACCACACCTCATGTCTTACATGTAACCAAATAGTTGCATGATAGCATCGAGGTATATGTTTGCGACCAAATAGTGTGCTGATGGTTCTCCTCGAATGCATATTGGGGATTTATGGGCCACCAAACCAAATTTAGATTGTGGTTTTGAGCATGTATTATCTTAGCTAGGCTCCAGCAAGCCACAAATGCAATGAAGCTAAAATGGATGCAAGTTACCAAAGACGTCCTTAAGGGGGTTTGCAGACTTTAATCCGAAAAGAGAGGAGAGGAGTTGTCGGGGATATACCCCGCGGTTATGACCCGGAATGGTTATGACCCAAAATGGTTATGACCCGGTTACAATTATGACCCGGAATGATTATGACCCGGTTAAAGTTATGACCCAGAATGGTTATGACCTGGCAGACAGTTATGACCCGACAGATAGTTAAGTCCCGGAGATGAGTCCCGAAGATGAGTCAGATGAGTCCTAAAGATGAGTCCGTGAAGATGAGTCTTGAAGATAAACCTGGATGTAAGCCGCCCGGCCGTAAGCCGCCCGGACGTAAGCCGCCTGGTTGTAAGCCGTTCGGGACTCAGAAGCCCACGAAGAGAAGCCCGTTATGGAGATTCATAATAGGTTAAGTCATAATCCGACTTGGACTCTACATGTAAACCGCCCCTTCAACTTATATAAGGAGGGGTAGGTCACCCCTAGAGGGTCAAGTTTTTAGACGCCTCAACAGACAGATCTTATAAAGACAAATCATGAGAGATAGACAAATTAGAGACTCTCGAGATTAGAGGTAGCGATTCCACACCCTTGCAACCGATATATAGACACAAAGCAGGACGTAGGCTTTTACCTCCGTCGAGAGGGGCCGAACCTGGGTAAACTCGCGTCTCTCGATTCCGACCAACCCCTCTCAAACTGCCACATACATGCGATGGCCCCACACCTAAGTCCGTTAACCCAAACATCTTGCCGTGACAAATCCACGACAGTTGGTGCCCACCATGGGGCCTACGCACGATGGTGTTGAGTTCTTGGAGGGATCTCTCCCAGGGATCGAGAAGTTCGCAATATTTCGGATAAAAAAGACTCGTTGCAAAAGGATTTACATTGTCTCGAATGCGGGTAGTCAAATATAATACCCGTCCGAGGTTAAAGAGAAAATTAGAGTTACGATTTGTTCGTTGCCGCGAGTCGCCAACGCTACTCGCCGAGATCAACAAAAGCGGTTCTGACGCAGTCAAACATCAGGTGCTTATTGCTTATCATGGAACAAATCCCGAAGCAACATCAGGTTCGTGCTACTACTGTTACATCCCATCAAACCAACAATAGTACGAAGCATCATGACTTGATAAAACCAACTACGACCCGGAGGACTCACCCCGAGCCCGATGCTGCTTTGCCAGGTCTGCTCCACTGCCATGGTTGGCTGCAGCGGCTGCGCCTCACTGACGCGCCTCCACTGCCGGGCCTCGAGGCCGCACTACCATTTCCAAGACGGCCGTCACCTCGCCTCAAGCCACCGTCGTGCTTTAAGACGCCACTGAGCTCACCTCCGCCTTGCAACCACGGGTTCGCCAGCGCGTCAGTCCACTTCTGCCATGGCGCTGTCGCAAGCACGTCGCATGGCGAGCCTCCATTTGTCTCGGAGCCGCTGGCACGCATCACCTCCGCCTGGAGTTCGCCGGCGAGTCACCGGTGTGCCTCGTCATTCTGCTAAAGCCGGGGCTGCCTCCGAGCCATCCAAATCCGAGGTAATTGAAGACAGTGAACACGCATCACATCTTAGCGATCAGGACAGATGCTTGCGGCTGTGTGAGGTCTCTAGATTGAAAACCACACGCACATGGATTAAGGATCGACAGTGCTATGAATTGAAAACCAGATCTCGATGGATTTTTTTGGCTCCCCCACGTGAAAATCAAAGCCTAGTGGATTCACCATAGAGTCGCCGTGACCGAGTCAGCTCATCGATGTCCCGCCGCTTTTGAGCTACCTTTGCTTCATTGAGCCGGCCCCTTTGTCACTTCGGGCCGCCCTGGCTGCGAGCCGCCGCTTCCCATGGCTATCCGGCCGGCCGCCATGGCACGCCCCCAGCTATCCGAGCTACTGTCGTGGGTTTGCCTGAGTCGACTCGCCTCCAACTCGCGACGCCTCGGCATCCAAGTCGCTACCTCAAATCACCTCTGTGGCCTACTTCAAGGAGCCCCTATGATGCGTCTGTGGCCTAAGCCGCCTTAGGGTTGCTTCCACCATGCCTCGAGTCGCCTGAATCTCCTGACGAAGCCTTCGTCAAGCTGTTATGTTGCTGGCGCCCCTCTTCCGCCTCGCCCTCTGCCTTCGAGCATTCATGGCCCCATTTCGTCTCGTGTCGTCAACAAGCCACCGCCCGCCGAGTTTCACTGCCTCTGTGACCGGGGCCTCTACTGCGAGTCGTCGGGTGTCTCCACCAGCCTCTGCCTCGAGCCATCGCTCTGAGTGCCTTCGCATTGAGCCACCTTTACTCATCCTTGCTCCGAGCCACCTCGGACTCGTGGGGATTCTGCTAAGAGCCGCCGTCGCACTTCCCCCGGGCTGTCCGGTTCACCACAACAGCCACAACCCTGTCTTCGCCAGCTGGCGCCCCGCGTACCTCGTGCCGGCTCGCACCTCTAAGCGACCATGGTCGGCCACCTCCTCTTCTGTGCGCAATTCCTCGGCCTCCAGCCGCCTGTCGCTGATGGATTTACCTCACCGGGCATGCATCTGCAGCAGCGCTGAGCCGCCCGACACCTCTGTCCGTGTTGCACCAGGCTATTGCGCCTGATGCCCTCCTTCACCTGGATGTGCTGCCATGCTGCTCCTCCCTTCGCGGTGAGCTGCCTCCACGTGCCCGCGACGGCTGCTCTGTCGCCCTCTTGCCGGCATGATGCCTGCTTACTTACCCACCAGCTCCACCATCGCCTCTACTAGCTTCTGAGCCCCTCCGTTGAGCTCCTGCGCCTCCCTGACCAATCCCTGCCTAAGGGCCTCCCGCGACTCCCTAAGCCGCCTCCAGCCGCCCGTTTTTGTTGACTGGCCAAGGGTGAGGAAAAGTAACAGAGGAGAAGGAAAGAGGCCTTAGCGCCCCCCCCCCAAAAAATGAGGAGGTTGGTTGAAAGAAAGAAAAAGAAGAAATAAGGATTGCGGGCATCTTCGACTCGCCCGTGGTTGACTTCAGCTTCACCGTGGTGATCATTAACTTCGTGGCGGATAAATTTCGGTCAAACATATCAGGTGAAATCCATCCAGTCAATTTTTTATTGATACATTTTTATAATTTCGAGAGCAATTACTCTCATCTACAATATCCTTTATGCAGGACAATTAGTCATGACAAAAGTGGCTTATACCACAGGTACGGAGCACGCGCTAGTGACATCCTGCATCGGCGTGAGGATGTGCCACACTACCCAGTGAACGGACGTGTGCAAGTTGCCGCCCTGCGGCCCGGTATACATCGACATGCTGGTGTTGTGCTTGCTCATTCAAGTCGCCCTAACAAGACGCTTATGAGTCACCGTCCTGCGGTCCGGTCTACATCAACATAATGATGTGGTACTCGCCTATACGAGCCGCCCAACGGACACTCTTGAGTTGCCGCCTTATGATCCGGTTTACAACAACATGTTGGTGTTGTGCTTGCTCATTAAAATCCGCCCAACGGATGCTCATGAGTTGCCGCCCTGCGACCCGGTATATTCCAACAATTTTGAAGCAAGTCATGATATATATTATCAGCCTCTGCCTCTACCGGATGGTTCAATGGATAGGCATGCAAGCTGCTGCTACTGCATCCTGGTTAACTTCAATAACCAGCAGGGATGAACCACTGACCGGATTACTGACAACAATCATATGGGATCATTTATAACCCACCATCTCAGCATTCTATGGGTTCATGTTGCGTTATCAACGCTAGGGACATACAACAAGTGTCACAGAGGTCATCAACTCGACACAAGCTTTTGGCTTCAATAAATTTCAGTTATCCGCCATCAACCATATGTCGGCTTATGCCACAGTCAATTATGAAAACTCTCAAGCCGCCTCTTCGAGTCGACTTAAGACTCGGGGGCTACAAACATGGATCGACATGCTTTGGTCGTTTTCAACAAGAACCTCGGGTCATTGTGAGGAAGACAACCCGGTCATGGGCGCACTACATTATTGGCAGAAGATTTAAAGTTGCCCAAGAGGATGAGCCGCCATGTTGCGACCGTTCAAACATGGTGGACTACCTTATTGGCGGAAGATTTAAAGTCACCCAGGAGGATGGGCCACCACGTTGCGACCGTTCAAACATGGGTGCCCGGATTTATTGGATCATCATATGGTCACTTGGGGGCTTTTAAACCTCCTTGGCCAGGCTTTCTATGCCATGAGTTATATACAAAGGAGTCGATCCTTAATCTGGTACTATAAGGAGGGCTTTTAAACCCTCTTGGCCAGGTTTAAACTAGAAAAGGAGTTGATCCTTTAAATTGGTCACTTGGGGTGGCTTTCGGCCCTACGGGTTAAGCTTATTACCTCCTCTTGACCCGGCTTTCCGCCATCTCCGAGTTATACCTGCCTGTTTGTAACTTGCTACTCCACCATGTGACCCGCCGGACTCTTGACAGTTAATCTTGATAAGAGACCCTAAACTTTTCTAAAGTTAATCTCACACAAAGACACTAAACTTGTCGAGGTTTAAACGGTGGCTTTTGTCACGAGAGATCCGGCTTACAGTGAGCGAGGACAAACTCGTCTTGTTTACCATATCCCCTTCGCCATGTGGCATGTTCGTACTCTTAGCAATGTCAACCTTTTAAAGACCCTGAACTTGCTAAGGTTTAAATGACAGATTTATGTCATGTGAGGCCTAGTTTACAAGCTTTCAGGCTTTCTGCCTCGTTTCTTCAAAAACAGTTTTTTCATAAAATACAAGAGTTGTCTTGTTCGGTCGTGCTTTTAAAGCCGGCTTGTAGGACGAGACGTACATCATCATACATTGCATCATCATTACATTTTCATATCATGCATGCATGGATATCCTGATTTATATTACAGGAACCGGTTGTCAAACCGGGCTACATATTTCAATCCTTAATAGCCAATATAGCTGCATTTTCATTATGGTTGTTATAACCAGTATTGGATGATTGAGGTTTTCAAACCGAGTTATATTATTCAAAATAGCCAACATGGCTGGATTTTCATTATGGTTGTCATAACCAGCATTGGATGATTGAGGTTTTCAAAGCCCCTTCAGAGTAATGGCTATTATTCCTGCATCCAAAAAATACCAGCTTACAGCAAGGAGCATGGTTCAACATTGATATGCAAGGCTTTTAGCAACATTATCTCGACAGTGGATACGGTTTTATTCTGCAATGGAAGAGTAGTCCCGAATCATTGCAGGCATACGACCGGCACTTGGGGGCTACAATATTCAAGTCCAGTTTATATCAAGTATGCAAGTCCCATGTCGCTGCAAGCATGCACCACGACACTTGGGGGCTAATGCAAGTTGCTTTTCAATTCATCACATTATCAACGAACCCGGTTATCTCAGGAAGATGAGACGGTTTTCAATATTTTTCTAAGTCCCATCCCAGTATTGTCTTACTGAGCTAGCCCTTGGGGGCTACACATTGCTCCTCAAGTCTATATGATCAGATTTACAACAAGTTCCTGCTCATTATTGCATAATGACCCGGCCCTTGGGGCTACACTGGTTGAAGTTTATGAACGTAAGACATTTACAAGTCCGAGGTTACTGCAGGCAAGACAACCTAGTACTTGGGGGCTACATATGTGGAAAATTCAACTTATGACCGGTAACTCGGATAAACAAACCCCAATTTCTCTAGGATTGCAATATTTTGAAGCAAGACTTAAGGCTAACACTATGTTACCCCTCTTAAGACTTGGGGGGGCTACAGGTAATATGGATATAAGGACGTCTGAAGTATTGAAAGTTGGCACACCATCAGACGAATTTTGATCAAGACAAGGCAGTGAATAGTAAGGATTATTTTTTCTCCAAGGAGCCAACGTCAGTGTATTGTATGACAGAAATTTCCAGGAGCTGATCAACTGGTCTTTTTGAGTGGGCCCGTCCCTTTACATATTCTTATTTCAGGAGCTTACCGTGAATAAATTCAAGCTAACCTGGGGGCTAATGTCGGGGATATGCCCCGCGGTTATGACCCGGTTACAGCTATGACCCGGAATGGTTATGAACCGGTAACAGTTATGAACCGGAATGGTTATAACCCAGTAGACAATTATGACCCGGCAGACAGTTAAGTCCCGGAGATGAGTCCCAAAGATGAGACCCTGAAGATGAGTCCTGAAGATGAGTCTTGAAGATAAACCCGGTTGTAAGCCGCCCGACTGTAAGCCGCCCGGGACTCAGAAGCCCACGAAGAGAAGCCCATGATGGAGAGTCATAATAGGTTAAGTCATAATCCGACTTGGACTCTACATGTAAACCTCCCCTTCAACTTATATAAGGAGGGGCAGGTCACCCCTAAAGGGTCAAGTTTTCAGACGCCTCAATAGACAGATCTTATAAAGACAAGTCATGAGAGATAGACAAATTAGAGACTCTTGAGATTAGAGGTAGCGATTCCGCACCCTTGTAACCGAGATCGTTATCATCATCAATACAGACACAAAGCAGGACGTAGGCTTTTACCTCCGTCGGGAGGGGCCGAACCTGGGTAAACCCGCGTCTCTCGATTTCGACCAACCCCTCTCAAACCGCCACATACGTGTGATGGCTCCGCACCTAAGTCCGTTAACCCGGACATCTTGCCATGACAAATCCACGACAGGACTGCTGGGGCATGAAGGAGTTAAGGGCATCTCTAACGCCGTCCATGAAAATGGACACTCTAAACATTCGTGAACACGCACGTGGACAACGTTGGCAGAGCCGGCCATGCAACCATATACATCAAATGTTTGCCCCAGGTCCGACCTCCTCCACTTGACATGCATATGTAGATTGATAGCAATTAATATGATGTGCAAACATATTCAATCCTAACTAAATGTGTCAAATGTGGCTGTATTGCCCTTGTGGGCAGCCACCACCAATCAGTTCTCTGCTTCTGGATCCGATGGGACTACATACATCTATGTTGCCGCCTCCTCTAACTCCATTGCGATGATAGATTGTGAAACGGGCGGGAACCGGGGTGGGTGACAGTGACAATCAAAGCGGAGACGGTGCGAAAGGACGGGCTTTCACGTGAAAATGGAAATGTGCGGGCTCTGCCTTGTGTTTGCATGGGCGAGGTGTGTCAGACTCCAACGTGATGTTCTGTCTGCTCACGTTTGATGGACGATGCTGAAGGTCACTCGGTGTTCAAAGAACATGATCCAAATGTTTGCAGAAGATTTGATGGACGATCGTTGGAGCCGAGAGGATAGTGCTAATTTTGAATTTCGAAATCCCCACCTCCTGGACGATCGTTGGAGCCGAGAGGATAGTGCTAATTTTGAATTTCGAAATCCCCACCTCCTCGCCTATCATCCCTTCTGAGTTCTCACGCAAGCCAAGCTGCGGCTGCCAGTGTCGGGCTGCCGGCCAGCCTCGGGAACAATATTCAACAGCCGCGCAACACGCGGCGTGCTAAAAATTACTTTGTAGTGCGCCCATTGCCTGGAAAAGCGCGGCGGGCAACGCGGGCTCCAGCAGCCGCGCTAAAATTTAGCGCGCACGCGTAGCTCCAGCAGGCGCGCTAAAATGCAGCACGCACTCTCGCACGAACACTCTGGACTAGATGCATACATATTTTTTAGATAAAACGATACATTCATCATAGATAAAACGATACATAGATATTTTACATAGTTCGATAGATAAACAGAACTACGATGCAACTACATAAAATTAAGCTACGGTGCAAACTAGATAAACTACGGTGCAGCTAGAACTACTCCGAGTCGTCCTCATCATCATCCTCGGTGGTGGTGTCCGAGGTATCGATCCATATGTCATGCCAACGATCATCGTCTACCATGAAGATCGACTGCCCACCTGCTTCAACGGCAGCGCACTACGATATCATCAGTGCCTTCCGCCGACGCTTGTCCGCCCGCTCCGCGCGGCGTCTTGCCGTCCTTTCCGCCCAGTAGGCACGCTCGTTGCTGACGTCCTCTGGGTGGCTCTGGCGCCACTCTGCCATGGATTGCTCGTCCTCCTCGGCAACTAGGCAAGCCGCTGCGGGATTATAGGCAAGCCCGCGATCTATGCTTCAAGTGCGGCGAGAGGTGGGGGCATGAACATGTTTGCCCCACTTCAGTCCAGCTGCATGTCGTTGAAGAACTACTGGACTTGTTTGGCATCGACAACTTCATCGACACCCAACTTCCAATGACCAGCGGAACAGACGACATAGTCATGGCAATCTCCTTGCCTGCAGTCACAGGAGGTGTCTCTGCCAGGGCGTTCTAGTTACGCGCCTGGGCATGAAGTCCTGCTTCTAGTGGATTTCGGCAGCTCCAACTCCTTCATCGGCACTCGCCTCGCCGCGTAACTCTCTAGTGTCCAGTCACTACCCAAGCCCGGACGTGTCCGTGTCGCAGATGGGGGCGAGCTGACCTGCTATGCCTTTGTGCAGCACTGCGCCTGGTATGCTTAGGGGCACGAGTTCTTCATTGATCTGAAGGTACTCGCGCTCGGCACCTATGCCGCTATACTGACTGGCTCGAGGAGCACAGTCCTATGCTCGTCAACTGGCATGCTCACTTCATCGAGATACCCACACCGGCAGGGCCACTCCACCTCACTGGCCATGATGCATCCTCAACTTCCTATGCATCCATCAACTACGTGCAAATGCAAGGGCTCTGCACCCAGGGCGCTATATCACACATCATTCACCTGTGTGTGGTGGCTCCCAAGACAGAAATAACAACTCCAATTCCAGCCTGCATCCAAGAAGTGATCGACGAGTTCCCTGATGCCTTTGCCGAGCCCACAGGCCTGCCTTCTCAGCATGCCTGCGACCACAGAATCCCTCTTATTCCGGGAGCACAACCAGTGAATGTGAGACCATATCTACACAAGCCAGAACTCAAATCTGAAATTGAGGAACAAGTGGAAGAATTGCTGAGTTCTGGGATCATTCAACAAAGCACCAGCTCTTTCTCTTCGCCATTGATTCTTGTTAAGAAAAAGGATGGAACATGGAGATTATGCATAGATTACAGACACCTCAACACCCTCACAGTCATCGCCAAGTACCCTGTGCCTATGTCACGCCCAAGATGCCATCCTATCCTTATTTTGGCACGAGGGCCTCGACAGGGATAGAAGCGCATCTCGTCGTGTTGCAAGAATGGATATCATTACAAGTACATGTACAGAAGAGATGAGTATATGGAATTGGCTTACACTCGCCACAAGCTACAACAAGATCACATCATTACAA
This sequence comes from Hordeum marinum, assembly GCA_022496015.1. Taxonomy (NCBI): domain Eukaryota; kingdom Viridiplantae; phylum Streptophyta; class Magnoliopsida; order Poales; family Poaceae; genus Hordeum; species Hordeum marinum. The sequence continues at coordinate 335,560,236 of CM039672.1, forward strand.
TAACATATTCAAACATCATACATAAGAGCAGGGTCCAACTACGGACGAAAACAAACGACAAAATGACATCCATCCTTGCTATCCTAGGCTGCCGACTGGAACCCATCCTAGATTGATGAAGACGAAGAAGAAGAATAACTCCAAATCAAAACAAGCATCGCGCTCACGCCAATCATTGCATTACCTGTACCTGCAACTGTTCTTGTAGTAATCTGTGAGCCACGGGGACTTAGCAATCTCATTTCCAAGGGTATCAAGACTATTAAAGCTTAATAGGTGAGGTATGGTTAAGTGGTAAGGCTGCAGCAAGTGACTAAGCATTTATTTGAGTGGCTAACTTACGAGTATAGAAAGTAAAGTATGGTGATCTATGCATAACGGACGTGAGCTAGTAATGATTACTAATTGATCATGAACACCTACTTACGTCAAACATAACCCCACCGTGTTCTCTCTCGGATAAGGACTCACGAGAAGAGACAGTCATGGTTACGCACACAGTTGGTGTATTTTATTAGAGTTTACTTCAAGTTTGCTATGACCAGGTGTTAAACAAAATATCCAAGTTTGCCACATAACCGCGGGCATGGCTTTTCGAAAGATTTAACCCTTCAGGGGTGCTCCAACTCATCCATCACAAATTAACCACACGCAGTGGGAATAACCTCGACCACGGATCTCGTGATCTTCCTAGGCAATTCCAAAGGAAATCCGACACCTCAGGAAAGCCCGAAGAAGATCAGAGTTCCTCACTCAAGACGTCCGAGAAAGGTAAAACAAATCCAGCAAGGCCGCCCGGCGTGTCGACGAACCCGATAGGAGCCGCGTATCTCGTTCTCAGGACACGACCAAATGAGCACAGCGTACAGTGGCCTGATAGAAATCTCCTGAGTTGCCCCAGGTTGGCCCCGCACACGACTCTAGTTTGGACCAACACTCATGAGGAGCATTGGCCCGGGGGTTGATTAAATAGGTGCCGGCGGGTCCCTATGCAATTTTATTAGTTATTAGGCAAATGTAGTACCAATGTTGGGCCTTGCCAGACGAGTTTTATCCCAAAAAAAATCAAGGGGGTCCCCATAACAACCCGGAGCATGTTAGGAGCGCTCAATTATGGAACATAACACCAGTTCACAAGTAACTAGGGCGGCAAGAGTGGAACAAAACACCGAGCAAAAGGCCAAGCCTTCCACCCTTTACCAAGTGTATAAGTGCATTAAATTAAATAGCAGCAACATTGTGATATCAAAATGTCCATGTTGTCACATGGAATCAATTGCACCTGCAGCTAGAAACGCTATAAGAAGGGCTGAGCAAGCGGTAACATAGCCAAACAATGGTTTGCTAGGAAGGTGGAGGGTTAGAGGCTTTTCATGGCAATGTTGGGAGGCTTGAAAAACAAGTGGTAGGCAGCGAGACATAACGATAAAAACGAGACAGCTAGCATGGCAATGATAGTAGTGGTATCCAGGGAAATGTGTCATCTTGCCTGAGATCCCGCATGGAAGAAGAACGAGTCCATGAAGAAGACAGGCCAACGTAGTCGAACGAATCCTCACACTCCGAACGCTTTCGGAACTCTGTCGAGAAGAAGCAATCCAAAACAAACAATCAACACAAGATACATCACAACATATGCATGACATGATGCATAAACAAATATGATGCATGTCCGGTTTAATATGCAATGCATGGCAAAACACATCAAACAACTACTACACATTAAAGTGAAGCTCAATATGCAACGAGTTGCATATTGACGAAATTCCACGTTCGAATTATTTAGTTCACTCCCGTTTAGGTCCTCATCAATATTAAATGTTGTTAGACATGGCAAGAGGTAAAGCATGAACAACTATATCATCTAGGCATTTTAAATGGGTCCGGAAGCAACATATAGCATTCCCGAAACATCCCCGTAAGCATATTATGATTTAGGTCCAGATCTGTCCTAACACCATTTTAGAGTTGTTAAACAGCAAAATAAATGTCACCGTATGATCCTACACATTTTTCCGGTCAAGTTACATATGTGCAACATTTTTATCGGAGCTACGGTTTATTAGTTATTAAATAAATCACTTTGATATGGCATATACGCAAATCTAAACAAACAGCAAGTTTAAACATTTTAAACACATGTGAGAGTTGGATATTATTAATCTACACAAAATTCTACACATTTTACATATAGGATAAGTTTTAACCTGATGCACGATTATTTACTTATTAGCGTTTGAAAAAAATGACTTTTCATGAAAATATGCATGTCCTGGTTAATGTTAAATTCGTCACACGAAAAAAGAAATACAACACGGGCCGAATTGCACATAGTGCAGCAGCCCCGAAGTGGAATCGGCCCAAGTGGCCATGTGTGTGCACGTTTGGTAAAAAAGAGGGCAAAAGAATTGAGGCTCCATGGGATTCGATCCCAGGACCTCCTGGTCGAGATCTAGCACACTGACCAGCTCATCTAGCTTGGCTCTCAGGACAAAACGCAGCAGCATAGCTAAACATCATCTAAGCCAGAACGAATCTGAGCAACTAAAAGCCTTTCAGCCATGGCGGGATGTGCTCACATCGAGGCAATTGGAGAGGTCGGTGGGCAGCGCACGCATGGGATCTGGAGGACCTGGACGAGGGCGAAGCAGGGGACCCGGATGCCGAATCCGAGGCGGTCAAGGGCGCCCAGCATGGAGAGCGGGCATTCATAGACGAGCAAGTTGTTGCTGCTAGTCTCCTGAAGAACAAAGGTAGCAGGAGTTCCTGGTGATGCAAAAGAGGGACACGGGTGGTCCTGGCGACGGGGTCGGCGGGAACCGCCCGGATCCGAGCTGGTCTGGGTCCGGGAACCCATTCCCATCGGCGGGGTCGCGAGATCCGGCAAGCAGCAGCGCCCTACAGTCCATCCATGGCCATGTTTTGCTGCGTACCTGCTGTAGAAAGAGAGATGAGAGCGAGGCAAGAGAGAGAGAAAGAGGAGAGGGAGGAGAAAGGAGAGCAGCAGGGAGGGGCGACGGGGTCGACCTGGAGATGCAGGAGCTGCTGCTGGCTCGGCACGACGGCGAGCGGTGGCTGGTCACCGGCGCGACCAGAGGTGAAGCTGCAGGGAAAGGCACGAGGCAGACAGATCGGGGTCGGGCTCCTCCCGAACCAGAGAGAGAGGGTGCGGGCGCAGGGACGAGGAGCTCGGGTTGGACAGTGGAGGAAAACGAGGAAGGAGATGGGAAAAGGGGGGCGGCAGTGCTGACAATTAGGGGGAGGATCCCAAGAAAATAGGGTTTGGTCTGAATTTGGTTAGGAGTGGTCTATAAATAGAGAGAGAGTGGGGTAGCTTAAGGGGTTTGCACCGTTTTCGGACCTTCGGATCTAGATCTGACGGTTCAGAAGTGGAGGAGGGGCTAGCAGGGCTATGAGCTGTGTAGAGGTGGTGTGGGCTGAGGAGAGAGGGAGATGGTGGCCCGTGACAAAGGTTTTTTAACACCGAAAAACATCCGATGAATTACTAATGATCGCATAGCTACAACTGACCGATGGGGTATCAAACGAACTCGGAATACGACGAAATTTGGCAGGCGGTCTACCTACACTATAATAAGACCGCACGCCAGGTTTTGACCCAATCCGAGAATATTTTTTGCGCGCCTTTAAAAACAGGTTTTTTTAAACGATGTCGCGGGCGCGGGCGTGTGTGTTGGTCTCGAAACGGTCAACAACAAAACGGAGAGAACTGGCAACTACAAACGGATGCATGTTTTCGAAAACGAGTGACGATGCTATGCAGATGATGCGAATGATGCTATGATGAATGTGACACCTAGACGAAACACATGACGAGAATGGAATAAAAGGGGAATCTTCTGGAGCGCCGGTCCCAGGCTGTTACAACCTATCATAGAACAACTGTTGGACGAGCTCCACGGCGCAACCTGGTTTTCCAAACTTGATCTTCGCACCAGTTACCACCAAATATGATTGGCACTAGGGGAAGAATACAAGACTGCCTTTCAAACACATCAAGGCCACTTTGAATTCAAGGTGGTTTCATTCAGGCTCGCTAGAGCACCAGGCACATTCTTCGGAGCCGTCACATCCACCCTGCAACCACTCAGCCGCGTATGTGTGGTCTCATTCTTTGATGATATTCTGGTCTTCATCGCTACACTACAGGCACACATCGATCACCTGTGCCAAGTTCTCACTCTGCTCCGCTGAGACAGCTGTATGTCAAGCTCAGCATGCTTTCGGCCAACAACAGATTTCATACCTCGGTCACACCATCAGTGCCCAAGGAGTTTCTACCGATCCGTCCAAGATTGCAGCAGTCACAAAATGGTTAGGTCCCACAGACGTCAAAGGGGTACGTAGTTTTCTGGGACTGGCTGGCTACTATCGCCGCTTTGTTAGGAATTTTGGGGTGATCACAAGGCCTTTATTCAATCTGCTCAAGAAGGGTACTCCATTCATGTGGACCTCGACCACCGAAACAACTTTTCAAGTGCTCAAACAATAGCTTGTCTCAGCCCCAGTCCTTGCACTGCCCAACTTTCAACAACCTTTCATTGTCGAGGCAAACGCAAGTGCCCGAGGCATTGGGGCCATCCTACAGTAGCAAGGACATCCAATTGCCTTCATGAGCAAATCCCTCAGTCTGCGTTACCAAGGCCTGTCAACTTACGAAAAAGAGTACCTAGCTATCATTGTGGCTGTCGATCAGTAGCGCCCGTATCTGCAACACGCTGAGTTTGACATTCTTAGATATCAGAAAAGCTTAATTCACTTGGAAGAACAAAGGTTGACCACACCCTGGCAACAAAAGGCGTTTACCAAGTTATTGGGCCTCCACTACCGCATACCTTACAAGAAAGGGACTGAAAATGCCGGCACTAACGCACTGTCAAGAGCAAACCCAACTGACACGATTGCCAGCATCACTTCTTGCTGCCTAGCATGGCACGAGGACGTGGCCACCAGCTATATCAACAACCCACAAGCTTCTCGTCTACTGGAGCAATTGGCACTTCGAGAGGACCCAAAGAAACATTTCTCTCTACAGCAAGGTATCATCCACTTTCGCGAGAGGATCTGTTGGGAGGGAGCACACAGATTCAGCAGAAAATCATCTCGGCTTTCCACGATAGCCCCGTCGGTGGTCACTTTGGATTTCCTGTCACTTCCGGCGCATTCGTCGCCTGTTTGCATGGCCGGAGATGAAAGAACACATCCTGCAATATGTACGTTGCTGCCAAGTGTGCCAGCAGGCCAAACCAGACCGAGCTGCATCACCGGGACTCCTCTTGCCTCTGCCGATCCCAAAACAACCATGTGACATGATATCTATGGATTTCGTAGATGGTCTTCCTCAGTACAGCAAGTTCAACTGCATGCTTGTTATTGTGGACAAGCGTACAAAGTTCACATACTTCCTACCTTTGGCTCACCCCTACACAGCAGCTTCAGTGGCTCAGTTATATATCCACCAGATATACAAAATTCATGGCCTCCTAGGTGCAATCGTGTCCAACAGGTATCCAGTCTTCACAAGCCATTTCTGACATGAGCTATTCCGTGGGGCAGGAATAGAACTCTGACTCAGCACAGCAAACCACCCTCAGACCGATGGACAAACAGATCACGTTAACCAGTGTGTCGAAACCTTCCTCCGTTGTTTCACGCAAGCATGCCCACGGAGGTGGAGCTTTTGGATCCCACTTGCACAGTTTTGGTACAACAATGCTCACCATTCAGCGATCGGCATGACACCATTCAAGGCTATGTTTGGCTATGAACCACGTCACTGGGGACTCATAGCTGGTAACACTTGCTCGGTCCCAGCGCTTCAATCTTGGCTGGACGAGCGCGCAACAGTGCAAGAGCTATTGCAACAGCACCTCAATAGGGCGCGTCAATTGATGAAGGTGCAAGCTGATAAGAAGCGCTCTTTCAGAACATTCCAAGTGGGCGACCAAGTTTTTCTCAAACTTCAGCCATATATTCAGTCGTTCGTGGCACCGCGAGCAAATCATAAGCTTGCCTACAAGTACTATGGACCATTTCCAATCATCGCCAAGATCAACGACGTGGCTTACAAGTTGTAACTCCCGGACCATGCAATAATTCATCCGGTGTTCCACGTCTCTTTGCTTCGTCAAGCACTTCTTCCAAGTATGACAGTCGAACCCAAACTTCCACATTGTTCTGGCGATCTAGCTGTTCTAGTGGCCATTCTTCATACTCGCTGGCGCAAAGGAAGAGACGATATGCGTGAACAAGTCAAGATACAATGGTCCAATTCTTCCAACCTGGGAACCACTCGGGAGGACAGGAGCAGCCTGATGGCTCGATTCCCACATGCTGAGGCTTGGGGTCAAGCCTCGTCACAAGGAGGAGGGGATGTCAGCGTGCCTGACATGCCAGACCCGCAAGGCAGCGGCACCATCAGCGACAATGCTACCCAACGGCCTGTTCGACCAAGACGGCCCAACCCACGTGTCAGTGGGCCGAAGTGGGCTAACTGAGGAGGGCCCGACTCACTACTTAAGGAAGAGTTGCGAGAGGAGAAGCCATCCGGTGGATCAGGCGACTACCAGGCGGCGGCAACCCTAGATACTCCATTCTTAGTTCATCGTCTCTGTACCCCCATTTCCCCAATTATTGTAATCGATCTGTATTGCTACTACTTTAGAGAGTGAAATAGACCGGTCCATCCCCTCCACCACTTGCTACCCTATCAAGCGGAGCCACGCGCCTACGCCGACGCAAAAGCGGCAGAGCACAAGAGGGCTGGCAACAGTCGAAAGCCGGCCGACCACCTTTGTCTTCGGTGGTGTCGTCAGCAGAATGGCCGGCGAGTAGAAAACGCAAATATTTAACATGATCCAAATGTTTTCAGAAGATTTGATGGACGGACGTTGGGGTCAAGAGGATAGTGCGAATTTTAAATTTTGAAATCCCCACCTCCTCGCCTATCATCCCTTCTCAGTTCTCACACAAGCCAAGCTACGGCTTCCAGTGCCGGGCTACCGGCCAGCCTCGGGAACAACCAATGATAATTAAACCCTCACTCCTCGTGGGTTGGACGGACTTCAACGGATATGTTTCACTAGCTACCGCAGGTCCAAGTCTTCCTTACGACCACTAGTGGTGCACAGAATTTTTTTGACATATTCTTGGTAATAAAAAAATCACGCACACATATTTGAATCTTATTTACCACCTCGAAATGTTTCAAAAAATAATATTGTCATTAACTATTGTACAGAAAACAAGCAGTAGAGGGTGGGGGCGAAAAGGAAAGTTCACATATGTAGAAACACGGTCAAACTTCTTTTTTTTTTTGCACACAGCGCATTCCATTGAATTATTTTATGAAGCTTTATGAGACCAATCTTATCTGGAAAACTTACAACAATCATCCATTGGCCAAGAGAATACCAATCATCCATCGGCCAAGAAAATACCATTCGGTTCTTCATCTTTTTCCCTACAGGTGTTCACTAAGCCCCCACCCCCCAGCTTCAAGATAGTGCATTCAGCTAGTGAAGGACTTGGGGTCGGCTAGTAGTAACGAGGATGCAGCTCCCGGATATGGTCATCTAAGAGCATCTCCAGCCGCGGCCCCAAAGGACACCCCCAAGGCCCTTTTTCGTCGCCGGCGCCGAAAAATCCACCCAGTCGCGCCCCCAGGACCCTGTTTTTCGCCAGTTAGAGCCTTTTTTGGGTCGGCGAACCCAGGCCAAACCCAGGGTGCTGGGGGCCTCTTGGGGGCTCTGGCGGTAACAAATCGGCGTGTGGGACACCACTGTCAGGCGAATCTCGTCCCTTTTTCCTAGCGCCGAGCCACTCCCCCGCTGCCTACCCTGGCGACCCTCGCCTGTTCACGGCCCCTGCGCCGCCGCTAGAAGACCCCACTTCGCCCTCCCTCACCGAATTTCGCTTCCTCGACCCTCGCCCAAGCCACGCCGGTCAGGGCGCCGGCGTCTGCTTGCCTGCTCGCCCGTCATGCTAACAAGGTGTTCGACGTTTTGCCTGCTTGGACATGGACTCGGACGACGAGGAGGCGTTCGTGGCCCTGTTGGAGGAAGAAGCCGAGGCCGACACCGCCGACGAGGAGAACCTCATGATATTGTCCTCACTGGCCGGCCTATTCGTCAACAATGACAAGCCCCGGCGAGGTGGCTCGACGCCGGGGTGGCGCAAGAGCAAGCAGAGGCATCGGATGGAGGGGTATTGCATGCTCTACGCCGACTACTTCGCCGACTCTCCATTGCATGGTGAGAAAGTATTTCGGCGTCGCTACCGGATGAGCTGGAAGCTCTTCCTCAGGATTGTTAATTCCGTCCGGAAGTTCGACAGCTATTTCGTTTGCAAGAAGGATTGCACCGGCATAGTTGGATTCTCCTCACTTCAAAAATACACCCAAGCTATGAGGATGCTTGCATACAGAGCTCCCGCGGACATACAAGAAGACTATGGGCGAATGGCCAAGTCCACCACCATTGAGTGTATGTACAAGTTCTGCAGAGCAGTGGTGGCAGTGTTTGGACCACAATATTTGCGATCACCCAATGCCAAAGACACTACTCGAATCCTGGCACAGAATGCAGCAAGAGGATTTCCAGGGATGCTTGGAAGCATCGACTGCATGCATTGGTCATGGAAAAACTGCCCATTTACTTGGCAGGGGATGTACAAAGACGCCAAAGGTGGTTGCAGTGTGGTACTTGAGGTAGTAGCCACACATGACCTATGGATTTGGCACTTTTTCTTTGGTATGCCAGGAACTCATAATGGTATCAACGTCTTGCACTGCTCGAATATCTTCGCCAAGCTTGTTGAAGATCATGCTCCTCCGGTGAACTTTGAGGTCAATGGACGCCAATACAACAAGGGATACTAGCAGATGGTATCTATCCGAGATGGTCCACATTTGTGAAGACTATCTCAAAACCTGTGGCGCCAAAGAAGACACACTTTGCTAAGTGTCAGGAGGCTTGTAGGAAAGATGTCGAGCGAGCATTTGGTGTGCTCCGATCGCGATTTGCTATTGTCAGGTACCCCGCTATGACCTAGTCCAAAAGGCAGATGTAGGAGATCATGAATTGTTGTGTCTGCTTGCATAACATGATCATTGAGAGCGAGCGGGAAGAGCCAGTGTTTGATCCTGAACCATATCACGGGATGGGACCTCTTGCAGTTGTTGATCACCAGGTACCAGCAACATGGACTGCCTACCTCAATATGCGCCAGAAGATCCGAGACCCACAAGTGCATCAAGAACTACAAGACGATCTGATGGAGCACCTATGGAGGCTTAAGGGCAACGCCTAGCTCGATTTGTTTTAATTTATGTTGAAACTTGCTTCATTAAACTATTTGATTTTGTATTAATTTCTATGATGAACTTTGATATGAAACATTCAGTTTTTTTGTTGAATTTAATTTATGCGAAAGAGCGCCGATTTTGTTCATTTTATGCCCAAAAAGCGCCGATTTTATCGATTTCAAAGCCGAAATAGTGCCAAAATGGGACTGAATTTGGACCGATTCTACGTCGATAATGGACCGAAAGCGACGGTTACGGGACGACCCCGAGGGTTCGACTGGAAAAACGAGCCCCCCAGACCGATTTTATCGCCGGCTCGGCTCCACACGACGCTATTTTGGCTCCCTGGAGGGGCCAATGGCTGGAGATGCTCTAAGCCGAAAGCCAACTGAACAACCTCAACATGGACAGCACCGACGACTCATGCCCATCTTCTAAACGAAACGCCTCCATAAGCTTGAGGGACAAGGCACCCAACCATCACTCGCCCAGCAGCCACGGGCTAGCATATGCATTGACTTGTAAACCGACACGAGTCATGTAGCCAGAATTTAGGGCCTCTTTGATTCGTGGGATTTTAAAAACGCAGGAATAGAAAAGGTATAGGTTTTGAATGGCTTGTTCACTTAAACCCTATAAAATTAACAAAGAATGGTGTTTGATGTCATAGAAAAAACAAAAAATATATTTAAAAAAAGAGTGAATGTTAGATTTTCATTGAAATCTAATTTCATAAAAAAAGTACTATGGGCTCCAATCCTATGAATCAAATGATCAATATAGAAAAAAATTCTAAAAAAATAATAATCCTTCAAAAATAATATAGAATTTCTTTAAATCAAAGGAGCCCTTAGCCGTGTATATAAGCCATCGGAGGACCAAAACCCCAACCACTGAGGTCCAAAGGACTATGGTTCATCACTTCAACCTTGATTTCTCAACTCTACCGCCTCCAGAGGCGCACCTTGTAACCGATTTACCTCCGTCGGGATCTCTCCAATCTCCGTCCAACCATCCCGATCTCCGTCCAACCCACAATGAAATACATACCCATAGCAGTAGTATGGTTTTATCTCTTCAAAAGGGGTCCCGAACCTCTGTAAATAGTTGTTAGTGTGTACTAGGAATTACTAGGAAGGAGTTCGAGGCA